>CM069903.1:38376616-38976616 GCA_036172215.1 Camellia granthamiana | reverse complement strand
TATGATTTTTGGAGTTGATTTTTCGTTTGCTGTTATTGATCAATTTTAGATAGAGGTCAGCTTGATAGAGTTGATTTTTATTTTTGGAATTAATTTTTCATTCTCTGTTTTTTTATCAATTTCAAAGAGTATTGACAGTGTGGTTGATTTTGATGTTTAGAGTTCATTTTTCATGCTCTGTTTTTCATCAACATACTGATCAGAGTTCATTTTTCGTGCTCTATTTTTCATCAACATGCTAATCAATGATAAGTTTTGTTCTCTATTTTTTCAAACCAGAGAAATTTGTTTAAACCAGAGAAATTTCATTCTCTGCACTTTTATTGGTATAGTCCACAGAAAATTATGAGTTTGTTATTTTAATCCAACGAAAATGACAGAGAAAATTATAAGTTCATATGGACATATTATTAGAAGTTTCTAATGCAGATAGAATATGAGAAAGTGAATGTAAGTTCTTAAATTTCTCTGGACTTTTATTTGTAGTTGAGAGAAAATTATAAATTTGTTATTCACTTTCAGTTTCTAGTTTAGAGAAAATTATAAGTTTATAGAAAATGAATATAAGTTTTTGTTTCTCTGAGCAAAAGTTATTTTTTTTGTTTTTTCTTTCAGTTTAGATGGACAGTGTAGTGTTTTTTTGTTATCTTGAAGGTATATATGAGTTTGTAAATTTCTCTAGATTTTGATATAAGTGTAATATTGCAAAATGACACAGAGATAATTGTAAGCTTGTACTTCAGTGAAAATCACAAAGAAGCTTATAATTTTATAACAAATCTAATGTGTGATTTTTGTCTATGATTGTGTTTAATAGTTAGCAGTAAATTTCTCTGTGATTTTCTCTGGATTCATTAATTTTTCTGTGATTTTGTTTTTGTTATCTTGAAGGTGAATATAAGTTTGTAAATGTCTCTGGACTTTTATTTGAGTCCAGAGAAAATTATATGCTTGTTATTATAATCCAGAGAAAATTATAATTATTAGAAATTTCTCTGGACTTTTATGTTGTTCTTGTGAAGTGTTTTTATGTTGAACAAATTATTTTTCTTATGTTTTCTTTCAGTTTCGATGAATAGTGCAGTGTTGTTGCTGTGCAAATATGGGAATGATACTATTGTCATTAATGTTTCATGCGAATTGAATTTTGAGGAATTGGTTGGCATTTTGTATAAAACATGGGAGAATTTGAAACCTGAGACGATGTGAATTTCATATTCTATTGTGGGTCATCCGAATTGTATGGTTCAAAATGATATTGATTTTCTGAATATGTTGAAAGTTGTTTGTGCACGTGGTGTTGATATAATTGATGTTTCAGTTACTAGGTGTAGTACTTCTGATCAAGAGGATGAAGTGGGGTCTAATTGGGTAGATTTTGTACATAGTGAATGTGATAGACTGGTGGATATTGAAAGGAATTCACTCTCTAAGTTTTGTTCTTACCAAGAAAATGTGTTATTGTCAGTTGGTTGGCAAAATATTATTACGAGTGTTTGCCAAAAGTTTGAGGGTGGTGTGGTTGAGTTCCGTACTATTTTATGCAAGTATGCTATTGAGATTGGCTTTCAGTTTATGTATGTTAAAAATGACAAGCTGAGGGTTACGGCAGAATGTACATATAAGGAATCAAGGGGATGTATGTGGCGTGTACATGCTTCAGTTGAAAAAACAAATGGGTTCTTTTACATAAGAACTTTGAACAATGAACATATGTGTGGTGTGGCGGTTTGTAGTAGTAAACATGCTAGGATGATTTCCAACTTAGTTTCTGAGCTGATACTTGAAGAGGTAAGTGCAAAACCTTTAACTCGTCCAGTGAATGTTGTCAAAGAAATGAAAGACAAGTATGGGGTCTCAATCAGTTATAACTGTGGTTGGTTGGGGGTTAAAAAAGTAAAATGTAGTACATATGGGGATTCTTGTTTGTCATTCGATCAATTACGATGGTATTTTGATGAGGCATTGAAAAACAATCCAGGTAGTCGTTTTGAGTTAGATTTTGACGAAAACAAGCGTTTCAAAAGAGTGTTTATGGCTTTTCATGTATGCATTGCTGGTTTCAAATATTATCGGTCATTGCTTTTTCTTGATGGAACATTTTTGAAAGGACGATACAAAGGAGTTATGCTTGCTGCGACGGGGAAAGATGGGAATGAAGGTAATTGTAAATATATCTAATTTTATCTAAGTATGTGAATTTTCTATACATGTAGGAATTAAGTGAATGTGATTTTTCTCTGACAATTTGAATTTTCTCTGGTTTTGGCCACTGTGTGGATTTTCTCTGGTTGTGGCCACTGTGAGAATTTTCTCTGGATATTGTCACTAAGTGAATTTTGTTTGGATGTTGCCAATGTGTGAATTTTATCTGTAGTTGGTCACTAAGTAAATTTTCTCTGGATATTCTGATTGTGTGAATTTTCTCTGTAATTGGTCACTAAGTCAATTTTCTCTAGATGTTGCCAATGTGTGAATTTTCTCTTGAGTTGGGCACTAAGTGAATTTTGTCTGAAGGTTGCCATTGTGTGAATTTTCTCTGGATGTTGGCAGTGTCAAATTTCTTTGGTTTTTTATTGTTCTAATTTTCTCTACATGTGTATATCTAATTTACTTGTTCCTATTTGTTTTGTAGGTTTTTTTCCTATAGCTTTTGCTGTTGTTGATACTGAGAATAAAGACAATTGGTGTTGGTTCCTTGAACATTTATGTGAAATATTGGGATCAGAGAGGGTGATAAGTTTCATATCAGATCGACATTGCAGTATTGTGGAAAGAATTGCTAGGTTTTTCCCTAACTGCTTTCATGGATTTTGTCTTGAACATCTAAAGAGAAATTTGAGGGATAAGTTGTCATGTGGAAACAAAAATTTGGTTAGGGAGACGATTGTGTCCAAGTTTTCAGAATGTGCATATGCGCCAACAAAGGCATCATTTCATTTCAAGTTAAATGAATTAAAAAGTGAGGGAGGAGACATTGTGAGTGTTTTCTTGAGAAGTTTACCATATGAAAATTGAAGTGATGCATATTTTAAGGGGAAACGTTAGGGTGAGATGTATTCAAATGTTGCTTAGTCATTCAATTCATGGATACGAGAAGCTCGGCACTTGCCAATAACAAATTTTGTGGACATGATACGATTGTAAATCATGAATATAAGGTCTAATAGGAGGCTGCTCTCTAGTAAATGGAATAAAATTCTCTGTCCTCGTATGGATAGTGTATTAGAGAAGTCTTTCTTGGATGGGAGGACATGGAATGTGAGTTTATCATCTGATAATGTCTTTGAAGTGCATTGTTTTCCTTCGGTTATGGTTGATCTTGGGTTGAGAACTTGTTTATGTCGAAAATGGGAAATAAATGGGTATCCATGTCAACATGCTGTTGCTGCAATTTTTAGGAGTGGAAAGAATTTGAATTCATTTGTTGAACCATTTTTTCATGCTGATGTGTATCGTCAAGCATACTGGTTTTCGATTGGCCCAGTTCCAACTGTTGAAAAACCTATGTGTAGCATTGATGATGCTATGATTTTACCTCCATTGAGTAAGAGACCAGCTGAGAGGCCAAAGAAGAACATAATTGCTTCTACTGGAGAGTTTAAAAGGGTGATTAAGTGTAGTCGTTGTGAGAGTATTGGTTGCCATAATAAGAGAACATATAAGGAACCTTTGTTAAATAGTTGAGGATAATACATTTTATTGATTGAATAATACATTTGATGATTACTTTGTATATTTTGTTTTGTGAAATATATTTTTTAGACAGTGTATGTAATAATACCAATCAAATTCATCCAGAGAAATTTTTCAATAGCAATGAAAGTGTGCATTGTGTTTGTTGATACATACTATAGGCAGTGGGTTTGTAATACCAATCAAATTCATCCAGAGAAATTTGCCTATGGCAGAGAAAATTCTCTGTGCATTGTGTTTTGAAACTTCAAATTCATCTAGAGAAATTTCCCAATAGTAGAGAAAAGTACTGTGTACATTGTGTTTTTTGAATTTGATAATTGTTTTGTACTAACACAGTGCATTACAGATTGCATGATCATATAGGCACCCTCTATGGCACGATACGAGTTAAATTTCTCTGTGAATTTCTGGTAACTTCATACCAGTTAAATTCATCTATAGAAGTTTGCCAATAGAAGAGAAATTTACTATGGGCATTGTATTTGTTGAAATGTGCATTGTATTTTGTGAGGTCCAATTCATCTAGAGAAATTTGCCAATAGCATTGAAAATTACAGTGTGCATTGTGTTTGTTGAAACATACTATGGGCAGTCTGTTTATAATACCAGTCAATTTCATCTAGAGAAATTTTCCACTAGCAGAGAATATTATCTGGGCATTGTATTTTGAAGCTTCAAATTCATCTAGTGAAATTTACCAATAGCAGAGAAAATTACTGTGCGCTTTGTGTTTTTTGAATTTGATGATTATTTTGTACCAACACAAAACATTACAGATTATATGATCATATAGGCATCCCCTTGGGACGATACGAGTTAAATTTCTCTGTGAATTTCTAGTAACATCATACGAGAGAAATTTCTGCAGACAATTTTCTCTGTGTGGATTGTGTTGATAATCACAATAAAAAAATATATATATTTAACCATTGATAGGTATGAAATTTACATTAGTCAAAAAAGGATAAATACATATATGTCAAGCATCATCATTCCTTCAATGTACGAAAAAACAAATTGAATGGTTAATCCTAATTATATTGTGTACATTGTTTTTATTTCACTATTACACTTTTGGTTCTTCTTCTGGAGGTATTTGAATTGGTTCTGTCCATGACCAGCCAACTTCGGTCACAAATCTCTCTATGATTTATGCCCTTATCAACCTTATGTCTTATGTGGACAATTTTGAGCTGATAGGTTCATGCTTGCTATATTGTCTCATTATATAGCATACAAAGAGGCCACAATCCAGACTGTATACAAATTATAGGTATAGTTAGTTTTAAGAAACATTCAAATCAGATTGTCTTATTTATAGATGTTGTATGAAACTTACGAATCACTGTCTTGTTGTGGAGCATTGTTGACATACTCAAAGTCGTAATTTGTGTTTTGTGAGTTTATCAATTTGAAAGAGGGTTGTGACTGTGCTTCTCTTTCAAGGCAAGCTTTTAAAAAATTCTCCACATAATCTTGCTGCAAAAAAATAATTTTTAAATAATAGAGAAATTTACAGACAAATCAATGGGATTCTATGAAAATTATCATCACATAAACATTATGATGGATCAGAGAAATTTGCATTCGTTACCAATTGTTTTGCATCTTTGACATATTTGTCTTCTGCATCATCCATCCTCGGCCTTAGTGAGTTGTAGAACCTCTATAAATTGTCTTGTTTGTCTAGGACAAACAAGGTCCAGTGATTTCCGTGTGTTAACTTCTCATTACCCCCAGTATTTATTGGGAAATGGAGGAACCTGTAGTTCCTCCATGCTGTTTCAATATGCTTGTCAAATAATGAGACTCGGAAAGTTTGATTTTCCGTCATCTTGGTGAAATTCTGTGGTCAGAGAAAATCAAAAAATGGTTATGTTATGAGAAAGTTGAAATGATAGGAATTTAAGAAATATACACATAGAGAAATTTTAAATGCACACAACTAGCCAAAGAAAATTAGACTAGTGACATAACTGGCTTCAAGAAGTATCTTAACAAGAGAAAGTAGTAAGTAAATTCCAGAGAAAATCAAATAAAAGAGTAGTAACATACTAAGCTCATGGATGTGAAAAAAAATGAAATTGGTTGTCGTCTTTCTCTCCTTTGGTCAGCAAAAAAGATCTCTCCATAGCCATCAATGACCTGAAAAATATCATTTATAATTGTAATATTGGTTTATAAAGGCTGATGGAACATTGCAGAGAAATTTTGATGAAAGACTTACATTGTTGGCAATTTCTTTTTACTTTATTAGGTTTCCAATGTCTTCGAAGGTAATGAGATTTAACTCACTTGTCCAGATTAAAGCCCTACAAGATGACAAAGAATGGATTTAATAGTTGTTAATGCAATATAAATTAGTAAATTGTTGTTTATTATCTTCTATTTTATTTGTTGTACTTACTCAAGTCCAGACACATTTGATATGTGCTGCAAGATGTCTTTTATATGATCTTTTATCAATCTTGAAACCGGTAGAGTTTGTGGAAAAACCCAAGATTTTCTGATGCTTGTTGGTTGAGGCAAGACGTACGCAACAGCATCAAGTACTTCTTTGTCTTTCGTGGTTTGCTCGGTTTGCTTTGCAGCTTGCTCAGAACCTCTAGTCACTTTCGTAACTTTGGGATATTGAAATTCTGGATCGTGCTGCTTTTCTTTCCTTTCTTTTGCCTTTAAATTTTTTATCATTGATGTAGGATCTTTTTTGACTGTAGACAGTGAAAATATCAGTAAAAGTGAAATTTCTCTGAAGTAATAGATGATATTTCAATATGTAAATTTATTTGATTCAATATTTTCCAGTTACCATAGACTTTTGTTTTTTGTTTTAGTTGTGCTTTGTGTGCCATTTGTTCTTGTTGGGTTGTTGGTTGTTGTTCCACTTGCATTCCAACTATACACAGTGAAAATCAAACAAGCCCCAAAAATCGAATAAGAAAATAGACAGAGAAAATCAAATAAGCAGTATAAATAAATAGAAATGAGCAGCAGAAACCAATGTGTTCAGAGAAATTTAACTTCTAGAGAAAATTATAATAAATAGAAATTTCTCTGAGTTATGTTGACACAAGGACATAACTTTTTGTGGCTCAAGATTTTCACTAACCTTGTGGTTGAACTTGTGTTAGTGTTCGGTAAGGTTGTGTTGCTAGTTGGACGAATAGTTCTTTAATTTGTTCATGCAATTCAGCATTTTCAGTTTCAAGCTCCGAAATTGAATACCTCAACTGTTGAATTGTTTTTGTATCATCTTCTTTTTGAACCTCCAACATCCTTAGTTTCATTTGGATTGTGCTGTCTCTTTCTTGAAGTTCTGAGTTAAGTGATGTCAAGGTTCTTATTGCAATATCATTTTCTACAAGTAATTCATTCCAATTTCTCTCTTCTTCTATTTTAGATTTAGAAAGTGCCTTTAGTCTTTGATGTAGATCAGCAATTTGGGCATCCTTTGATTCCTCAGATTCTTGAGGTTGATGCGTCGTTGAGCCATAAATGCTATCATGATGTTGGTGCATCGGCTCATTATGTTCTTCTTCATCACTTTGCTCATTGTTTTCTTCTTACTGTTTAGATTGAGTGCCTTCATCTTCTTCTTTACTGTCTTTTTCTTTCTGTTCATTTTCTTCTTTGTCTTCTACTTCTATTTCTTCACTTTCTTCTCTGGCTTCCGCTTCTCTACTGCTTGCTTGATCTTCTTGTCCATTGCAGGCTTCGTGTTCTTCTATGTTGCCTTCTGCTTCTTCATTCCCTCATTCTTCAGATAAATCTTCTAATGTCTCATTGAATTTGACAATTGTCTTTTTTTATTCTTTCTTCTTCTTTTTACCAAGATAGAACTCCTCTTATGGGTTTTTAACTAGCTCCTTGTTATCTATCTGTAACAGGAGGTTCTTTTATTAGAGAAATGTTACAAAATTCACTGAGAGAAAAAATTCAAATAAGGAAAATAAAATTCATCTAAATTATACTAATGGGAAACAAACTTCAGAGAAAATTGTATGAGCCAGAGAAAATTACAGAAAATGAGTTAATTTTATGAGGCAGAGAAAATTACAGACAAGGAACATAATTTAGATATCAGAGAAAATCAATCAAGGCCTATAAGTTAATGTTTTATTATAATTGTGTCAGAGAAATTTGGATTCCAGAGAAAATTCATTAGAAGGGTAGAAATAAACAGTGTTAATCAAAGATACAAGGCACATAAGTTATGGGCCAGAGAAAATTACACACAAGGAGAAACAATTTTATAGGCCAGAGAAAATTATGAAACTACCAACATAATTCAGATATTAAAGAAAATCAATCAGGGCATATAAGTTAATGTGTTACAATTGTGGTCAGAGAAATTTGGATTGCAGAAAAAATTAATTACAATGGCAGAAATAAACCAGTGGTAACCAAAGAAGAAACATAAATTGATAGTTCAGAGAAAATTTGTGACAACCCTCACTACTGTTTACTGATAAGACCACTGCTTACTGCTAAACTGTGACTGAACTGGATAAGTAAATGATTAGACTGACATTCTGAATTAATTGCATGAATATATTGTGTTATTTGCATTTCTATCTGTTGACTGTTAAATGTATCTGTTCATGTTCCATGCTTTAAACTGCAAATTGAAGGCCTTATCGGCGGCCGAATCTGAAATTGATTAGTGCTTTGTGTTAATTAGAATTAATGTGATTTTATGGTATATTTATTTGAAATGTGATTTGGTATGATTAAATTGGTCTAAATAATGTTAAATTACATTAATTGGGTTATTTTCATTTGTTTTCATTTGGTATGATTAAATTGGTCTAAATAATGCCCTAGGACAACTTTAGGCTATGTATTTGATTCATTTGTTTAACACTACCATTCCATTTCATCAGCCATTTCTAAGCAAAACTGACTAGAGAGAGAGAGAATAGGGAGATAGCTTGATTTCATCTCATTTTGGCTTGGAAACTTGGTAGAATTAAAGACAATTGCAAAATTGAGCTTCTACACTTGAATACAAGACCTAAGGTAGAGAATTCAACCTCTCATTGATGTATTTGTGTATTGTCTTGCATGATCCATGAGAAATTAGAGATTCTAGCCAAGAGTTAGTTCAAAATGTTAAATTGTAGCATAAATCATGCATGCATGTTGCCATTCTTGAGTTTTGAAGTTATTGTTCATGAAATTCCACATGCATGTTCACATTGTTGCATTGGACCATGGATTCATCTTGTTTTTGAGACAATTGAGCTCATTTGAGCAAGTAATTGAAGCTTTGAATTTGATTGAACTCATGCATGTCACATTTGAAGTATGTTCTTGAAGTTTGGTTTGAAATTGGGTTTAATTGAACTACCTTTGGGCTTTGATTTCTCAAATTAATCTTTGAAACATGTAATATTATGGGTTTTGAAGTATTTTCCAGAAAATTAGCCCAAGAGGATCGATTTTGGTGCATTAGAATTGAGTTTTGAGCTTGAGGTTCAAATCTGGAATTCCTAGATTTTGGACTCACGCTCGAGCGGGTAATTCCACGCTCGAGCGTGGATACTGAATTCATGCAGTCCGCTCGAGCGGGAAATGCGTGTATCCAGTACTTTGCATGTGTTTACAGTCCGCTCGAGCGGGGGAGTGCACCCTCGAGCGAGGACTTGTGTCACATGCTCGAGCGGGTGTCGAGTGCCCATCGAGCGTGATTTTCGCACATCCAGTACTTTTGCCATGTTTTACAGTACGCTCGAGCTAAGAAAGTGACGCTCGAGCGGGGAACCTTTGGCTGCATGTACGCTCGAGCGTAGAAAGGCACGCTCGAGCGTGACCCCTGTTTTCTGAAAATTTTGAAAAGTGTTTCAAAGTGCATCTTTGCATCCTCTTTCCATCCTAGGCATTCCTAGGGCATGTGTAAGACATCTTAAGGAGGATATTGATGTAGAACCACACCGAGGCAAATTAGGGATTAAGTTATTATTCTTCCCAACTGTGTAGCTTAGTGTACTTTCAATAAAGATATGTTCACTCTATAAATTTGATGGGTCGTTGAACACATCAAATGTAATCACTAAACTATATCAAATTCTATCAGAATAATGGCCAGTCCAGGTATCGATCCACAGGGACTATTGTGAAATTAAACTAATTTAATTGTCAAATTCCTAAATTGATTTTGATAAAAAGATTGGTTGTTTATAACCTAATTTAATAACGAATAAATTAAACTAAGGAATTAAATTATCAATAATATATGAAATTGGGTTTACTGAATTGGGGGAAAAATCCTAGGGTAGAGAATTCACCACTAACCACATAATTAGGGTTTCCAATTGAAATCAATTATGCTATGGTTTGAACGGATTAATGCTTCGTAATTACAAGCTCAAAGCATTTAACAAGAAAATCATCACATTCAATGTACGAGCACGAACCATCTCAAGTAATACGAATCGTTCACTCTAAACTAGGGTAGTGATACGACTCGTTCCTCGTAGTATGGTTCGTCTCATACCTTGAATGTGAAGGAATAGAAAACTCATGTATGGATAACATTCAACAATCACAGAAAGTCAAATATTCAAAGAGATAATGAAAATTATATAAAAGAAACTTCTAAATCACCATACAAATGTTCAAACCTTTACATAATTAATAATCAAAAAGAAAACTAAATAATTACATGGCTAGGATTTCATCAAAACCCTAGAAAAGACGACTAGCCACTCATGGAGGAGTGGAAGGAGGAAGATGGAGAAGGAACCACCATGGAAGACATCCTTGAAGCTTTTGTTTCTCTCCTCTCTTCCAAACCCTAGCCTCCCTCTTTTGGTCAAAAAAAGTTCAGAACCCTAGAAAAGCCTTTTCCTTTTCTTTTTATACTTCTACTCACTTCCAAACAGGTTTAAAACATCGGTTTGACTTTTTCAGAAAAAGTCAACTCTGTCCAAATTTTGTCTTTTTGCCCATTTTATGCTCCGACGATGTACAACCTGATTGATATTCAACACACATAAAGTATACGATTTGACCAGTAAGTGAAGTTAAGAGATTCTAATTAACGGCCTCAATGATGTACATTTCGGCCTTAATCACATCCCCCAACTTACTACTTGCTAGTCCTCAAGCAAATAAAATAAAATAAAATTAAACAAAATCTATCTATTTCCTCTTTCGTGGGAAAACGGTTGCATTTAGCATATGCAACAAGCCTTTAAACCACAAGGTTACCCCAAGTGGACAAGTAAAGTCTCGTGAGGGTTTCCAGAAATGATACCCACAAACATCAACATATTCATATATACTTAACAACAAATGACCACACTACTCCACCTAACAATCAACTTATGTGCCACTACAGTGTGATATTGAGACATAATGAGTCATTAAAGACACAGTGGACAAGCATGAAGGAACCTATTGAGTCAAAACCACAATTCAGTTAATACAAAAGTAAAGTTCCCTATACTTGTGCATGCTAGTAGACAAGTCATGAGTACCCTCGGTGTAAAGTGCAATCTCCATATTAGTTAACTGTCCACTATAATAGCCCAGTGTAACTCATAATAACACCCAACATATACAGAAAAACTAACCTGTTGCAGCCAAGATTCTCAAAAGTTTTTTTTTTTTTTTTTTTTTTTATGACTGTGCAATGTCCTGATCCATTAAGCTTTCTAATCAACCCATGTAGCAAGTTTTGGGCCAATGACTCCCAAACCAGACGGTTTTAGGGCATTAGGTGTAGAGACACCCTTACAGGCTTAATAACTCGAGTTGAAAAGGCTACGAACCCGAACTATTCATTCTTCTTATTTTTCCTTAACTGTGCAATGTCCAAGTCCCTTAAGCTTTCTAATTAACCCATGTAGCAAGTTTTGGGCCAATGACTCTCAAACCAAACGGTTTTTGGGCATTAGGTGTAAAGACACCCCTACGGGCTTAATAACTCGAGTTAAAAAGGCTACGAACCCAAACAAGTCGAGTGTTTTTTTTTTTTTTTTTTTTTTTTTTTAAGAATCTTGGCTCCTCATTTATTCTTTTCTGCAACTCTAGCTATTATCAATGATGTACACTAGGGATTATAATAAAAAGATCACCGCTATGATAGTGTGTTCATGTGAATTAAGGCATACTCATGACAAGTGTACTAATACCACAAACATAGACAACTCTCCTCGTGTAAACATCGCATGCAAGTATCTACCCAATAAACCCTTTTCATAGAAGTCTACTATGATCTCCAATTAACATATGCAAATATCATCACCCTACTAGCAAAAAGTCATATCAAGTGAAGTAATGCAATCAAGTGAAACAGGTATAAGCATGAATTATGAGCCAAATAGAAATGCACAAAAGAAAATATAACCCTCATCCCCCAACTTTATATATGACATTGTCCTCAATGGAAAAGTAAAGAGAAATGAGAGAATATTACCAGAATTGAAGGTGCACATCCAGGTAGGCAGAGAGTAGCATATATACACTTCACACTGTTTTTTTTTTTTTTTTGAAGAAAAGAAAGAAGTAAAAAGGAAAATAAAAATAGAAATAAAAGAACAAAGCAATATACAGGCGGGTACTACGGGGAAGCAGGTGGCGGTGGTGGCGGGAAATGCTGGGCAAACAAGGCTTGCATCAAAGAGCGCGTCTCAAAGGTGTCATCCTGAACCCATTGCTGGTGGGTGAGCAGCTGGTCGAAGGTCGCCCGAGAATAGTTGCAATGCGCCTGAAAATCCGTGTGCAACTCCATGAGACTCTAGTGATGATCACGAAGAGTACTGTGGACCTGATCCACAGAGTGCTGAAGGTGTAAGTACTCCTCACGAGTCATGTAGAGTGGGTCCCCTTGGGGAGGCACGGGGGGAACAAGATGTGGTGAGTGGTCATGTACGGGCTCGTGGGCCTCATCAACTGGGGCACCAACCGGCTGTGGGATACGAGATATGCTATGCTGCCATTCCCGCTGGCCGAAAGTCGGATACCCTCTATCAATCTCCTCATCCTCAGCAATAGGAAGGTGGTTCAGCTGAAACACAAGTGTCAGCAGATTGGCAAATGGTAGTGGCCAAGTCAGGTTTTGCATAGGTTCAGGCCGAACTGCCTCGCGTAGAAATTTCTGCAAATGCATCCAGATAGTATGCGCAAGCGGGACCTGATAGCCATACTGATACCCGTGTAAGACTCGAACAAACTCCAACCGACGCTCAGCTCGATGCCCAAGTGGAAGGACATTCTTATGGACCACGGAATCAAGGAATAGCAAGCGGCTAGGCAGCTTGCTCCGCCGCAAGCATGTGAAACTGAGGTCACCGTGGGCCCTCGGGAAGTATTGCTGGATGAGGCTATGGATGGGATGTCGATCCTCAATTTCCGAGAAGGGCTGATATTCCGGCTTGGCGAAAAATCCTAACACTGTGGCAATCATGGATGAGGTGATGTGGACAGCCTGACCATCAATGTTAGAAAGCAGTCCATCCTCGGTGGGTGACTCATATAGGTTCTGGTAGAAGAGTCGTACCAGACGAGGATAAGTGGGCGTTGTCACAGTGCAAACGCCTAACTGCTGCTGGAGTCGGAGCTGCTCAACGGCCCAAGTAGTGTCTGCGTCACCCTAAAAAAATTGCAAGTTGAACTGCGTGAGCTTGTGAAGAGGGCGTGAAGCCCACTCCGGCCGGGGCAAGTCACCCGGTGGTGGTGGCGAGGACGGTGGTGGCGGTGGTGCTGAAGAGGAGGAACCCCTGGCCTTTTTGGAGGCCCGAGCAACACGTCGACTCATATCCTGTACACATCAAAAGCAAATAGACACAAACCCGTGGAACCAATCATTAGAATAAAATAAAATATGAGAGCACAAGTTTGCCCACTAATGTACCACATGCAATTCCCACTTCTTTTTTTTTTTTTAACGAAAATAATTAATAAACGAATGAAAATAACATTAAATTAATTTAACTAAATTAGAAAATAAACTACACTAAACTAAACTAAACTATAAAATAACTAAACTAGAAAAGAGACTAAAGTATAGAATAAAATAACCTAAACTAAACACAGTTTTTTTTTTTGTAAAATTAATAGAATAAAATAAAATAAAATAGAAGAAGAACTAAACTACTTGATAATTAAATGAACAATTACATCATAGAATAGAAAAAAAAATAAAAATAAAAATAACATCACTAACTAAACAAACCAAATTAAAAATAAAAATAAAACAATCCACAAATTAATTAAGCTAACCAGAATCACTACGAAGCAATTTAAACTAGACAAATATATCAAGTAAAAAAATAACTAAATTACGATTATTGTTAGGATCATTATTTATGAGGTTTTTTTTTTTTTTTTTTGGTCCGCACGTGCGCCGAGAGGGCCGCACGTGCGGCTCTCATCTTCTCTTCCTACGCAGATGCAGATTGTTGTTGTTGTTGTTTTTTTTTTTTTTTTTGTTAAGATAAACAAACAAACTAAACATGGTTAAGTTAGTGTACTACTACATGGCTAAATAAACAAAAATAAAATAAAAGAAAGAAGAAACAACTAACAACAAACATGGCTAAGCATTTTTTTTTAAAAAAATATTTTTGGATGAACACTAGATCAAATAAAAATAAAAACAAAATAAAAAACTTTACAAATTGACTCTTACATCTACAAATCTACACATAAAAGGCAAAAAATTACCTTGAAAAAGTGGAAAAAGAGAGAAAAAGAATGGAGATTCGCCGGAAAAAATGGTGGTTCGCCGGAGATTCGTCGGACGGAGAGAGAAGTGATGCCGGCGGTGAGATGATTGTGGTGAGGAGGAAGAAAGAAGAAGAAGAAGAAGAAGAAGAAGAAGGAAGTGAATTTGGTGGGTTTGTGGGGTTAAGAGAGAGTGAGAGAGATGAGAGTTAAAGAGAGAGAGAGAAATCTGAGAGTGAAAGGGATTGGGAGAGAGAGAGAGAGAGAGAGTTAGATAAGGTTTGTCTTCTTTTTTCTTTTTTTTTTGTTCTTTTTTTTTTTAGTACGAAAATAAATAAAAAAAAATAGAAAATAAAAATGATTTTTTTTTTGAAATTAAAAATAATTAAAAAGAAGAAGAAAACAAAACCTTTTTTTTTTTTCCCGAAAATTCCCGCACGTGCGGGGCCCAGGCCGCACGTGCGGCTTGCCTCTGCACCTGCCCTCCGCACCTACTTTTAAAGCAGAGTGCAACCTCTTTGATTCACAAATTCCCGCACGTGCGGGGCCCAGGCCGCACGTGCGGCGATTCACCCCTCGCGCATTTTTTTTTTTTTTTGGAAAAATCGGTGTCCCGCACGTGCGGGAGTCAAGCCGCACGAGCGGCGATTTCACCCCTCGTGATAATTTTTTTTTTTTTTTTGAATTTCCCGCACGTGTGGGGCCCAAGCCGCACGTGCGGCGTGAGAGGCGCACCTACCCTCCGCACCTGCTTATAATGCAATGTGCAAACTGGAAAGTTTGGGCTTTCTCCACACGTGCGTGGGTTTTTTCCGCACGTGTGGGATTTTTTTTTTTTTAAACAAGTACAACACAGGTTTTTTTTTTTTTTTAAAGTTTTGTATGTTAAAATGAACAAGTATAACCCCCCATTTTTTTATTTTTATTTTTTATTTTTAACTCAGAAAATAAACATGAAAGCATGCTTTTAAACATAGAAAATAAATATTTCTACCTTCAATTGACATCCGAAATAAATATAGCAGAAAAGAACATACGGAATGCCCACTAAAGGTATAATCTTCATGCGAAAACTACGAGTACTACTTTTCTCCCTAACTGTATTTGTAACTTTCCCTATTCTCCAACAGGGTGACAGACTAGGTTGATTCGGTATCTAGAATTGAGGCGCATAAAGCTACCTCAACCTATGGGGCTGCCATACAGAGTTCAAGCCGAGGTAGTTTTGAAGCAATCTCCACACCCCTGGGTATTTAAACCAGACTCTAGTCTCGGAAATCCCAAACCTTTGTGTTCTAGGCTTTGCCATTCGAACTCTAGTTTCCACCGTCTCAGTTGGTCTCTTAGGAACTCACTATAAACACGGTTAGGTGGCTATACCAGACCGTCAGATGTCGTTCGGGCACGGCTAACACCAAAGGAATTACAGCTTTAGAGGATTTAAAGTCTCCTAGACGCAAGTAAAGCATAACGAGAACAAAGAAAAACAAAATAGCATAGAAGGGAAGGAAAAGAGAACAAGAAATTAATCCATCAATCGTAGTAAAATGGGTCCATCAATGCAATAGACTCAATCATATCCCCATTCCCAATCCCCTCTATATATGGTTTCAATCTTTGGCCATTCACTTTGAAAGTGTAGTCAGTCTTTGGATCTCGCACCTCAACGGCGCCATGAATGAACGCCTCAACAACTACAAAGGGGCCATCCCATCTTGATCTTAGCTTACCCGGAAAGAGTCTCAATTTCGAATTAAAAAGCCACACTTTTTGGTCGAGTTCAAAGGATTTCCTGTTAATGTGCTTGTCATGGAATTCTTTAGTCCGAGCTTTAAAAACTCTCGAACTCTCATATGCATCATTCCGGATTTCCTCCAACTCATTGAGTTGCAATTTCCGGTTGAGCCCAGCTGCGGCCATATCAAAGTTAAACTTCTTTATGGCTCATAATGCTCGGTGCTCAAGTTCAACCGAGAGATGGCAAACTTTGCCGAACACCGCTCTATATGGTGACATCCCAATGGGTGTCTTATAAGCAGTGCGGTAAGCCCATAATGCATCAATTAACCGTTGTGACCAATCTTTCCTATCCGGTCTCACCGTTTTCTCAATTATGTGCTTTACCTCCCTATTTGAGACTTCCACTTGGCCACTAGTTTGAGGGTGATATGGAGTGCCAACTTTATGAGTGATAGAGTATTTCTTAACTACTGACTCAAAGAACCGGTTACAAAAATGTGTACCCTGATCACTTATTATGGCTCTAGGAAACCCAAAACGACTAAAGATGTTTTCATGCAAAAACTTGATTACCACTCTATGATCGTTTGTTCGGGTAGCTATTGCCTCTACCCACTTAGACACGTAATCTACTGCCAAAAGAATGTACTCAAACCCGAATGACGACGGGAAAGGGCCCATAAAATCAATCCCCCACACATCAAATATTTCTACCACAAGAATAGGGGACATTGGCATCATGTCATGCCGAGACATCGAACCCATTTGTTGACAGCGCAAACAAGTTCTACAAAATTTATGGGCATCTTTCAAAATTGTGGGCCAATAAAACCCACTCTGTAAAATCTTGGCGGTCGTTTTATGCCCACTAAAATGACCGCCACATGCAGAAGAATGACAAAATGTAAGAATGCTATGCACCTCACTCTCCGGCACACACCGTCGGATCACTTGGTCGGAGCAATATTTAAACAACTCTGGATCCTCCCAAAAGTAATACCTGACCTGCGAAAAGAATCGATCTTTGTCTTGCTTGGACCAATTCTGCGGAATTTGCCCAATGGCCAAGTAATTCACAATATGTGCAAACCACGGGAGGCTCGCTTGTGACAGCTCAAAGAGTCGTTCGTCCGGAAACGAATCATGCAAAATAAGAGGGTCACTATTATACTCAACAAGGATTCGAGAGAGATGATCCGCCACCACATTCTCAGATCCTTTCTTATCATGGATCTCTAAGTCAAATTCCTGAAGTAACAAAATCCATCTAATCAACCTAGGTTTGGTCTCTTTCTTAGCTAATAAATACCGCAAAGCGGCATGATCAGTGAAGACTATGACCTTGGAACCTAGGAGATAAGATCGGAATTTGTCTAAGGCAAAGACCACAGCTAGCAACTCTTTCTCAGTGGTAGTGTAATTCAATTGTGCATCCGAGAGAGTGGGACTAGCATAGTATATAGCAAATGGTGCCTTATTGACCCTTTGGCCTAACACAGCCCCGACAGCATAATCGGAGGCATCACACATGATTTCGAAGGGAAGCGACCAATCTGGTGATTTCATGATTGGGGCGGTGGTCAAGGCCATTCTTAGTGTTTCGAATGCCTTTAAGCATGCCTCATCAAAGACAAAAAGCGCGTCCTTAACTAGTAAACTACACAAATGACGTGATATCTTACTAAAGTCTTTGATGAACCTACGGTAAAAACCTGCATGCCCTAAGAAAGACCTAATTTGACGCACGGAATTGGGTGGAGGAAGGCCTGCAATGAGGTCAACCTTAGCCTTGTCAACCTCTATACCTCGAGGGGACACAATGTGTCCCAACACTATACCCTCGCGAACCATAAAATGGCTCTTTTCCCAATTCAAGATTAGGTTTGCCTCAGTACATCATTCTAACACTCTAGTCAAGTTCCTAAGGCATTTCTCAAAAGACGGTCCAAACACCGAAAAGTCATCCATGAAAACCTCTAAGAATTTCTCCACCATGTCGGAGAAAATGGCCATCATACACCGTTGAAAGGTCGCCGGTGCATTACATAGCCCGAAGGGCATGCGCCTGTAAGCAAAAGTGCCAAAAGGGCATGTGAATGTGGTCTTTTCCTGGTCAGCGGGGTACACCGGGACTTGATTATACCCCGAATAGCCATCAAGAAAACAATAGAAACCCTGCCCCGCTAACTGCTCTAGGATTTGGTCAATGAAAGGTAAGGGAAAATGGTCCTTCCTAGTCGAGGAATTTAGTCTCCTATAATCAATGCACACTCGCCACCCAGTAGTGGTTCGTGTGGGGACTAACTCTCCTCCCTCATTCTCAACAACGGTGATGCCCGATTTCTTCGGCACCACTTGTGTGGGACTCACCCACTTGCTATCTGAGATGGGGTATATGATACCCGCATCCAACAATTTCAATACCTCATTTTTCACCACCTCTTTTATGTTAGGATTCAGTCTCCGTTGCATTTCGCGAGAAGGTTTGGTGTCCTCCTCTAGATGTATATAATGCATGCACATGGAGGGATCTATCCCTTTCAAATCAGCCACTGACCACCCTATAACACTCTGATGTGCCACGAGAACACTCATTAACTGACTCTCCTGCTCCGCAGTCAACTCAAATGCAATGATAACTGGTAAAGTCTCTTGGGGCCCTAAAAATGCATACTTAAGTGTGGCCGGAAGTGGCTTCAACTCAAGTGTAGGTGGTGTGACCAAAGATGGTGTGGCAGGCTCTCTCGACAGAGGAGGAAGTGACTCAAACCGGGCTTTCCATGGAGGAAAATCCGGTGTAGAAGAAGAATTAAGCAAGACATTTACCTCCTCAACTGACCCATCTATATCAAAATTTTCAAACCCAAAATGAGCTAGACAAGCCTCTAAAGGGTCCTCTACAAGAATAGAGGGCAAAGCCTCCTCCACAATCTCATCCACAACATCCACTAATAAGCACTCCTCTCTCTCATAAGGTTGTTGTGATGCTTGGAAAACATTAAGTTTCACTTGCATGTTACCAAATGAAACTTCCATCACCCCGGTCTGACAATTAATGCAAGCATTGGCCGTAGCCAAGAAAGGTCGACCCAAAATCACCGAGATTTGTTTCTTAGAACTGGCTACCGGTTTCATATCTAAAACCAAAAAGTCAACAGGGAAGTAGAACCTATCAACCTTAACTAGCACATCCTCAATCATGCCTCGTG
This sequence comes from Camellia granthamiana, assembly GCA_036172215.1. NCBI lineage: Eukaryota > Viridiplantae > Streptophyta > Magnoliopsida > Ericales > Theaceae > Camellia > Camellia granthamiana. Next base: position 38,957,297 of record CM069903.1, on the reverse strand, counting down.
GCACTTTGAGGGACCGGTCAGCCAACTGAAGAGTAACAGTAATGGGCTTCAACTCGCCAAGCCCACATTCCTCGTACACAGAGTACAGCAACAAATTAACACTAGCCCCTAAATCCAATAAGGCCCTATCAATGAAATGGTCCCCTATAATGCATGCAATGGTTGGGGCTCCTGGGTCCTTAAGCTTAGGAAGTGTGTCATTCAACAAGATGGAGCTTACTTGCTCTGTGAGTAGGACCTTTTGGGACACATGTGTCCTAGATTTACGCTTTTGCGTACAAAGGTCTTTCAGAAATTTGGCATATGATGGTACTTGCTTAATTGCCTCCAACAGGGGGAGGTTGATTTTTACCTGTTTAAAGACTTCCATCATTGCCTCCATAGATGCCGCCTTCTTATTAAAAGGGGACGGTGTGTCAAGGCACTGGGGAAAGGGTGCCTTAGGCACATATGGTGCCTTGGGCTCAAGTGAAGTACTAGGGACTAAATCATCCCTCTTAAGTGTTTCCCCCTTAGCCTTGCTCTCACTAGGTGAACCACCGTGGTCACCCTTCCTAACTCTAGTTGCATCAGACGCAACTGATTGAGGCTCTAACTTCCTACCACTTCTTAAAGCAACCACCGCCTGCACTTGCTCATGTTGCTTTCCATTCCCACCTGAACTCTCTGCCCCGTATTGTCCCTTAGGGTTGGCCACAGTTTGACTTGGTAATTTTCCCTCCTCTCTCCGATTCATGTTGTTAGCCATTTGACCCAATTGAGTCTCTATCTTGGCAATAGAGTGAGTGTGGGAGTGAACTATTGGTGCTAACCCCCTAAGTTCTGAGAGAACTTCCAACACCTGAGTCTCAAAGGCAAAGTTGCCCTGAGGAACAGGCGGGGGTTATGGTTGTGGTTGCTGGTATGGTTGTGGGGGTCTATAAGGTTGCGGTGGTCGATAAGATGATTGGTTGGCAAAATTATTGAAATTCTGCCTTGGTGGTGGAGGATTGTAAGAAGTGCCTTGTGAAGGGGGTCTCCATGAGAAATTAGGGTGATTTCTCCATCCCGGATTGTATGTGTTGGAGTATGGATCATTACCCAAGTTGGAGAATCCTTGAGCTGCATTCATATGCTCTTGGACTAACTCCGGAAATTGTGATGCCGAAGGGCACTCACTCAAGTAATGAGCAGGGCTCGCACAAATAACACATGCCTCGTGAAATTGAGGCTGATCTTGCTGGGTAGGGGCATGTCCCGTAGCTAATAATTGGTACATCTTGCGGGACAATGCCTCTGCTTGTTGGGCTAACTCTAGGTTTTGCCCGACCTCATAAATGCCCCCTCTTTTCGGGGCTCCAACTACGGGTTGCCGGACTTGCCGGGCTGCGGAGGCATGGTGAAGGAAATTATCACTTAAGTTCTCAAACAATTGCCATGCCTCGGCATCATTTTTAGACATAAATGTCCCACCACAGGACGAATCCACCATTTGGCGGTGTGGCTTAGTTAAGCCATAATAGAATGTTTGAACAAGTTGCCAATCAGGCACTTGGTGGTGGGGACACTGTTGGAGAAGGTCTCTAAGTCTTTCCCACGTCTCATGGAATTGCTCGCCATCCATTTGAGCAAAGTTTGTGATGGCTCGACTAAGTTGGTTAGTTTTACCTATGGGAAAGTACTTCTCCAAGAACCGTTGCTGTAATTGGTCCCAAGTTGTGATTGAATTAGCAGGTAAAGAATTTAGCCAGTGTTTGGCTTTATCCTTTAACGAGAATGGAAACAATCGCAACATTAAGGCCTCATTTGTGAAATTCTGGATCCTCACTGTCGAGCAAATTTCCAGAAATTCATTCAAATGCTTATAAGGGTCATCATGAGTTAGTCCATGGAATGATGGGAGCATTTGTATGGTGCTGGACTTAATCTCATAATGAGCAGCAGTGGTGTTGGGCAATTGGATGCATGATAGTGATGTATATGCAATGGGTGTAAAATAATCCTTAAGGGTCCGGTTAGGCACATTCGGGACATTAGGATCTGCCATCTCTAATGGCTCAATGTATGGATATGAATACTCAAGCCTAGGAACACGGGCAGAAGCCCTAAGTCTCCTAAGGGTCCTTTCTAGTTCAAGGTCCAAACACCACAATTCAGGGCGACAAGAACGACGCCCGTGCATACACTACCCACACACACACAATAATTTCAACTCGGTGCACTAAGTTACGAAAGCAGAATACTAAAAGAGAAATACTCACAGCGGTTTAACGAAAACGCTTTACTCGTCTTGCGGATGCTTGGCGTGTAGACGTTGTCTCCAACCCTCAATTGAGCTTTGACTTTCGTTTTAGCACTTTGGTGCTTTGCTTGTGAGTGTTTGCTTCTGTTTACTCACTTTAGTGCTGCGGTTTTTTTTTTTTTTAAAGCTCGGTTGCGCTCCGCTTGCACTTCAATGATAGCTCCAATTTCAAACGCTCTGCACACTTAGCAACACCAAAAGCATAAAATCCTAAACTAAAAATTAAAATAAGAATGTAACTTTAAATTAACTAATTTCACCAGAAGTCCCCGGTAACAGCGCCAAAATTTGATGGGTCGTTGAACACACCAAATATAATCACTAAACTATACTAAATTCTATCAGAATAATGGCAAGTCCAGGTATCAATCCACAGGGACTATTGTGAAATTAAACTAATTTAATTGTCAAATTCCTAAATTGATTTTGATAAAAAGATTGGTTGTTTATAACCTAATTTAATAATGAATAAATTAAACTAAGGAATTAAATTATCAATAATATATAAAATTGGGTTTACTGAATTGGGGGAAAAATCCTAGGGTAGAGAATTCACCACTAACCACATAATTAGGGTTTCCAATTGAAATCAATTATGCTATGGTTTGAACGGATTAATGCTTTGCAACTACAAGCTCAAAGCATTTAACAAGAAGATCATCACATTCAATGTACGAGCACAAACCATCTCAAGTAATACGAATCATTCACTCTAAACTAGGGTAGTGATACGACTCGTTCCTCGTAGTATGGTTCGTCTTATACCTTGAATGTGAAGGAATAGAAAACTCATGTATGGATAACATTCAACAATCACAGAAAGTCAAATATTCAAAGAGATAATGAAAATTATATAAAAGAAACTTCTAAATCACCATACAAATGTTCAAACCTTTACATAATTAATAATCAAAAAGAAAACTAAATAATAACATAGCTAGGGTTTCATCAAAACCCTAGAAAAGACGACTAACCACTCATGGAGGAGTGGAAGGAGGAAGATGGAGAAGGAACCACCATGGAAGATATCCTTGAAGCTTTTGTTTCTCTCCTCTCTTCCAAACCCTAGCCTCCCTCTTTTGGTCAAAAAAAGTTCAGAACCCTAGAAAAGCCTTTTCCTTTTCTTTTTATACTTCTACTCACTTCCAAACAGGTTTAAAACATCGCTTTGACTTTTCCAGAAAAAGTCAACTCTGTCCAAATTTTGTCTTTTTGCCCACTTTATGCTCCGACGATGTACAACCTGATTGACATTCAACACATATAAAGTATACGATTTGACCAGCAAGTGAAGTTAAGAGATTCTAATTAACGGCATCAATGATGTACATTTCAGCCTTAATCAATGTGTAAGACATCTTAAGGAGGATATTGATGTAGAACCACACCGAGGCAAATTAGGGATTAAGTTATTATTCTTCCCAACTATGTAGCTTAGTGTGTGTTCACTCTATAACTGTGTAGGGTTGGCATCCGGAAACGCTCTAGCTTATCTGTAGCCCAGAACTCTGTAAGTAACAATGTTGTAAAGATTTGTTCAATAGTGATTATCTTCTGAACAATTAAACTGTGCTGTTTTCTGAAATGATACTGTTACTGAATGAATGATGTTCTATTAGTGAACTGTATTCGTGACATCCATAGCAACTTATTGTTACTGTACTGTACTGTTACTGTCACAGAGATCTCTGTCGGTTCCCATGTTGGAACCACTACTGTTTACTGATATGATGGCCATCAACTGACTGTTCGGTCTGTTAAGACCTACTGTACTGCTTTGCTAATCGGATGTACCACATATAACTGCTATGACTAAATAACTGTTATACTGATATAAATGACTGTTTGAATACTTCAAGGACATTCATTCTTAACCTTTTTACGCATATGTTATTCACTAGGCTTTAGCTCATTGCTCATATATATATGTAGGTGTACAGGCACCGGACCGTTGCTAGAGGTGTCAGGTTAAGCTCCTATTTTGTCAAAGCCAACCTTTGTGCCTCACTTTGAGGTTCCAGAACTGTTCAAGCTGAGGGTTGTAGACACCCCATTTTTGACCGTCCTCAAGACTTGGATGTCACCGCCTGAACACTCGGTGATCATCCTTGTTTGTGTTCGTTTGGGGTTCCCGGAGGTCTCGGCTACGCACCTTGCCTCAGGACCCCCGAATTCGACTGTTTTGTGTCTGGTTTTGCACCAAACGCTTGTACTTTGCCTTGGAGGGGCAGGGAATGCCTTGTGAGGCATCTCCACGCATCACCGGCCGTGGCTAAAGGCCACCGGCCAGGGTTTTATGCCATCGGCAATGTATGTTGCCGGTCGGCATTATTTGTTGCCGGTCGGCAGTAAATTTTGTCAAAATGACATCTTTGGCCGGCCGACTACTGTGCATCTGCTTTTGCAGATATTTTAGCACAGCTGTCTTGCATTTGCTTCCCCTCCATACACGTGTATGGAGGGATGGCCCTCTTGTTAGCTTACCTTGTAAAGCTTTACAAGATTGGCTCCTCTATAAGAGGAGGCCTTCTCTCCCTTGTCTTAGGGTTAGAGAAGTTAGAGAAGAGAGTGAGAGGACTCTGGTTTTAGGGTTCAAGTTAGTGTATCTAACCTATATCTATACCTCTCCCTCTCTTGCCATTGTGTGTGTTTTAGGCTTAGTTTTGTGCATAAACACCTACCATCACACCATCCTCTTGGAACTGAGGTTCTTCAGGTTTGTTTTTGGAGCTTTGAAGCTGGTTTGGAGTTCAAGGGGCTGTTGGTCCACTATTTTGAAGGTGGTCTACAAGGGTAAGACACTAGCCCCTTTTTACCCCACTTTTGCATTGCACTTTTGACCATCTTAGAACTGTTTTCAAGCTTAGTGTTTAATACATAAAAGTTCTGTTTTTAAGGCCTCTAAATAGTTTGTTAAGAGTACTTTAAGCTTTGAGGAAGTTTGACCCCTCTAAAGGCTTGTTTGGCCCTTGTTTTGTGCCATTTTGTGTGAGCTCCGGGACCCTAGTGTTTGGGCCTCCTCACCACTGAAATCTTGAGGGATTTCAGAGGTGAGGATGGTGCCTTGAGGTCCTAAGAAGGAGAGGGCCACCCCCTCTCCTTGTTGTCCTTGAAAAGGACCCATTTTGGCCTCTTGAGGGAGCATCATGTTTGAATGTTTGTTGATTATGCCATGGCTGTATTTTATGCTTATATTGCCATAATATAACTTTGTATTAAGTTGGTTTTGGTATACCATGCTTGCTTAGCATACCTACCTTGTAATGCCTTGATTTGCCTCAATATACGCATAGCATTTAGACTACCATGCTTTTGTGTTTTGGCCAAGCTTTGTGAAGCTTATTTGCATGATTTGGTGTGCTAAAGGACTGTTTTAAGTCGTTGGAGTCATTCATGCCTTGCTTTGTATAGCCACCATGTGATCCCTCTTGTATGCCTTAAGCTTTGACCCCTCTAGCATGCCTTACTTGCATGAGTTGTTTGTTTGGGCACCTTTTCTAGCATGTTTTCAGTGCCTAGCATGTTGATTATATATCCATGTTTGTCCTTTTTAAGTGCGCTTAAAAGTTGCTTTGATATGCCTAAGTGTTGGATCATGTGGACTTGCATGTTTGCATGCATTTTGGCCTCCTTTTTGGGCACTTTTGGCCACTGTTTTGGACCTAACTTAGGGCTGTCCAATTAGTGTAAGTCCATCCCTTGCATGCCATTCAAGTGTTGTTACATTATCCCATGATTGCATGCTTTGGTTGCATGTATTGCATGCTTGAAATCCCTTACATGTGCCATGTATTCCCTTGGTCAAATTGCTAGCATGTTGCATGATTAGATTGCATCTTGCATGCTCTAGTAGTTTGCATAGTTATGGTGTGCTTGCTTGCTTTGTTGCTTGGGTTGTGAACCTAATGTGCATTGCATGTCTACATGCTTTTTTTTATGCCATGTTGCATGCTAGCTAATATGTTTAGGATTGCATTGCATCAATGCGCATGCTTGGCCTCTTGAAGTGAGTGTGATAGAGGTTGGCCCTCCTATGTGATTATGTGTATTGCATCACATTTGAAATGAAAGATGCACACTTGGTTCTCTTGGGCCATCACGCATTGAAATGCGTGATTGGTGGTCCGAGAACCAAGGACCATGCCCCTTTGAGTTGTACACATGATAAGGAGCTTGGTTGGTGCATACATTGCTTGGATTGTATTGCCATGCTATGCCTTGTCCTTTGCTGCTGTAAGTTGCAGGTTCAGCAGGCATTTTTGGCCGACCGGCAACACATAGTGCCGACCGGCCGTCCATCAGTGGCCGATAATTAAATCAGCAGCCGATGATCATATTTGGCGGCCGATGGAAATCCTCCTCAGCCGGTGGTGATCCCCAGTGTTCAGAGAAGCATCTCTGAGACTTTGGTAGTCTTCGGAGGGGCAGAGCAGGGAAAACAGAGGCTGACTATGCATGGCAGTGGCTTTCCGAGCGAGACCGAGCATGCGTTGCATCGAGTCATCTCCCCGAGGTTGCTATTTATTGCTTTCTTAGACTAATTAATTTGCTTAATTAGTTTAGTTTGGTCTGCAATAATTAATTAGCTAGGATAGTTAATTCATTATTCGAATTGTATTATTATTTGGTCCCTTCGAGCAAGGGTCAATCTGTAATAAGTGTGGGTGTGTGTGTGCATGTCTTCCAACCTCCACCTCTTTCTCCCTTTTATTTACCTGTTTTGACGGTAGTATTAGGACATGTTTATTTTAGCATACCTTATGCTATGCATGCGTGCATCCATTCATCTGTCTTGCATGCACCGGGCTCGGCGCATCATGCTAACTGCATTAGTATTTCAAATCTAACTTGAATACGTGCATCAAATGATTGTATTCCATATGCCATTTTAGGGGCAGCCGAGCCTATCTTAATGACATTTTGTATGCGATGCATTAGCCACTTAACATGGACTAGGATCACGCATGTTTGCTAACCAGTTTACTGTTTTGGCACGGAGTACAATGTAAGTATCTTTATGCTTTAGCATATCGCATGCGTGTGAATGTTAACATGATAGCATGCTTACCATGTGGCTAGATGCTTATGTGCTATAAACTACTTGAATGCCTGTGGGTGAAGGTTGGATTGTTTGAGTTGGAATAGCTCATTGAAATCCGTGTTTTAGTCTACTTGCGAGTAGCAAATTCCAAAAACATTTTCAAAACAAACGGATATGCAATGCTTATTTCCAAATTAGGCGATCTAGTCTATACTTGTTTGCTGTGCGCATAACATAGTAATTCTAGGCAAATAACCGGAATAAGAACACATAACGTTTTCAAAACTTGGTATCATGGTTAGTAGAGGCCGGTCTTTGACCGGGCGAGAGGGGGTGCTCATAGTTGACCTTCCCCAATCGTACCCAAGTGTAACAAGCCCGCGGGGGACCTCGCTGCAGTTCGGACTCCCTTTTTGTTTGTTGCGGTTTATAATCTGAACCAAAGAGTCCAACTCTGGCAAATCGTTTTGAGAAAAACAGATTTTTTTTTCGAAAAAGAAGTGCCAAACATGGACTGCTTTGCCAGATTACAGAGTCGCCACCTAAATATTTTAAAATGGGGAAATTTAGGAAACCCTGACTCGGTGCCGAAGGCCACGTGTCCGTCATAACCAAAGTATCTTGGCTCGGGAGCTTGGGTACGATCGGGGAAGGTCAGTTATGAGCACCCCCTTTCGCCCGGTCCGAAGACCGGCCTCTACTAACCGTGATATCTGATTTTGAAAACGTTATGTGTTCTTATTCCAATTATTAACCTAGAATTACTATGTTATGCGCACAGCAAACAAGTATAGACTAGATTGCCTAATTTGGAAATAAGCATTGCATATCCGTTTGTTTCGAAAACACTTTGGAATTTGCTACTCGCAAGTAGGCTAAAATACGGATTTCAATGAGTTTTCCAACTCAAGCAATCCAACCTCCACCCACAGGCATTCAAACAGTTTATCTCATGTAAGCACTTAGCCGCATGGTAAGCATACTGTCATGTCAACATTCACATGCATGCGAGATGCTAAAGCATAAACACTTACATCGTACTCCGTGCCAAAACAAGAAATTAGTTAGCAAACATGCATGTCCTAGTTCATGTTAGAATGACTAATGCATCACATATAGAATGTCACTAAAATAGGCTCGGCTAATCTACAATGACATGTGAAATGCTACAACTAACATGTATTTAATTTGGAATTGAAATACAAATGCAGTTAGAATGATGCGCCGAGCCCGATGCATGCAAGACAAATGTATGGATGCACGCATGCATAGCATAAGGTATGCTAATTTAAATATGCCCTAATCTACCATCATAAGCAGGTAAATAAAAAGGAGAAAGAAGTGGGGGTTGGGAGACATGCACCCACTCACGCACACTTATTACAATTGCGCCCTCGCTCGGAGGGACGGAATAAATATTACAGTCCGAATAATAAATAAATTAATTATTACAGAACTTCTAACAAATTAAATGCAGAAAGGAAAAGGCCACAGCCCCGCCTCGGGATGCGCGAATGATGCATGCTCGAACTTGTCTTGCCCGGAAAGTCCGTTCCATACCACTGCTGCCTTTGTTTACACTGCCCTACTTCTTTGAAAATTGCCAAAGTTCTGGGGCATGTTCCCTGCACATTGCAGTACACCATCGGCTGGATGAAATGACCACCGGCCGTTTAAAATGACCATCGGCTGCTTGAGAGGTTATCGGCCACCAATACATTGCCGGTCGGCACTCTGTTCTGCCGGTCGGCAAACAATTCCTGCAGAAGACAGTTTTGACAGCAACAAGGCCAGACAGTGTATGGCATGGAATTTCAAGGCAATGTATGCATGGACACACTCCCTATCATGCAATGGACTCAAGGGAGCATGGCCTTTGACCCCCCGGGCCATCAATGGCGCATTTCGACGCATGATGGCCTAAGAGGCCGAGTTTGCATTTCAATGTCAAATGCAATGCATACAAACATACAAGGGACCCAACCTCAATCATGATTGATCAAGAGGTGAGGCAAGGCACAACGATGCACATGCAACCTAAGCATGCAATGCAACTACATGGCACACACCATGTACATAACATAACATGCACAACGCATCGAAACATGGCATACACAATGCAAGATGGGTTTACACCAATATGAGATAGCCTCAGCCACACTCACATAGGAGGCCATTAGGTGAAATGAGGCAACCGAAATGCACACAAACATGTCCAATGCATGGATCAATCCTAAGATACAACATGCAACTCTAACAAGGCATGGCAAATGATGAAACATGGCATGTAAACATGCAGATTTCAGCGCTGGAACATGATGGCAAATGGTCCCAAAAACATGGAAATATGTAACCCAATGCATGCTATAGGCCCCGAAACCCAAGATTAGGCGCATGAAATGGCTTACAGCTATACAAAGCATGCATAATTTGAACATATAATGGAGAGACAGAAGCAAGGCAGCCCCGAGACAAGAATTTTTACAGTACAAAGCATGGCAAGACAGTAAACACAAATGGGGCTAAAATGGCATGCAAAAATGGCTCCGCAAGGGAGGCAATGAAGCGAGTGGTAGATGCAAAGCCCAAACGGAAAAAGACCCTTCTACAACACTGAAGAGGGACCAAAAATATGACTACTTACAGTAGATGACAAGCCCCAAATCAATATACAAACATGCTCAAAATGCAATGCAAGATTAAGGCCACAAGAAGGCTATAACATGAAGTACATAAAAAATGCATCAAACAGCCAAAGACCCTTCATGGAACATGGAGAGGGGGTCAAAATAAGACTCTTTTCAGTTCTGATCATGGCCGAAAAACAGAAGCAAAATAAGCTAAACAAACATGCAAAAATGGGGACCAAAGAGGGGTAATGAAGCAAGTCATACATGGAGGTCCCCAACAGTGTTGAGCCCTTCTTCAATGTTGAAGAAGGGCTCAAAATAAGCCTCTTTACAGTTTACATCGAAGCTCAAAAATACTTGTAAATAAGGCTAACCAATGAAGCTAAAAAATGCAAGTTTAAGGGAAATGGATGCTTACCCTTGAAGAGCAGCAAACCAGCAGCCCTTGGTCCAAGTTTCTAAGCTTCTAACCTCTGCAAATGGCCTCCCAAGTGCTGGAATGGAGGATGGAGGTGTTGTGCTAGGTGTTGTAGGGCAAATGGTGCAAGAACAAAGGTGTTTGGAGGCTTGGATAAGATAGATATAGAGGGTGTATGTATGTATATCAGATATATATCTCTTTCTTCTGGTTTTTTTGCTCAAAAACTCCAACCCCCAACAATGGAGGAGGAGGGCTCCTTATATAGGCAAAGACAAAGGCTCCAAGCTTCTCCAAGAAGCTAAATGAAAGGGGCAAAGGGGGCAAATGGCTCAAGGCTTCTTGGAGAAGCTAAAACAGCTGGCCAAGCTTCTCCAAGAAGCTTGGCCAAAGGGTTCAAGCTTCTAGAAGCAAAAGGGGGGTCAAAGGCTCAAAAGGGTGCAAAATAGCCACATATATGCATGGGGAGGCGGGTCTGTGCATCCCAGCTGGCACAGCTGGCATGCACCATGCCTGCAAGAGTCAAAAGGGTCAAATCGGCCAAGAAAAAGGGTCATCGGCCAAATAAATGGCCGGTCGGCACAATAAATGGCCGGCCTGCAATCTTTTCTGGCCGGTCGGATAAATAGAGTGCCGGTGGATGGCCGGTAAGGTCAAAAAATGGCCGGTTGGTGTCCAAATTGAAGCCCCGGAAGTTAGCTTTCCAATGGCGCAAACCTTGCATTAAAATTCCTCCTGTGCAAAAAGTTATGCCCTTTTTGGTGAAGCCGCGCAGACTCGATCCAACCGGGATGATGCCCAACTTCAACCAATCATACCTCCCCCACCCGGACTTGGTTTTGAGAGATTCTTAAGTCTAAAATGAAGCCCCGGAAGTCTTCTTTCCAATGGTTATGGCCTCATAGCTTAACTCCAAGTGTATAGATAGATGAGCTTGATTTGGCGAGGACTGCTCGACTCTCTTCTACCCGGATTCATGCCGAACCTCTTCTCCAACTTGTTTTCTCCCCTCTTCTCCTCTTCTCTTCAACTTCAAACCCCGAAGTAAGGTGTTTTGAAAGATTTTTCAAAGATTTCATCTCTCTTTCATTCATCTCCACTTTGTCCTTGCTCGGTTTACCAAAAAGCGCACCATTTACCGAAATGCGAGCGTCGGAACATCGTGGGAATTTTATTTCAAAAATGTTTTGAAAGAGAGGGTTTTAAGGTCTCAAAACCATCCAAAATAATTTTGGTTCAAAATGGGGTGTGAAGTTGAGATTCGCCTCTCTCCTTGCCGAAGAAACTGAACCTGCGCCCTACACACCTTTCTCCACCAAGTAAACCATCAGTAGTGCCCAAGTCTTGTGGGTGGTCAAAAATGGGGTGTCTACACTAAGTTCCCGAGCCGAGGTAGCTTTGGTGATGACGGACACGTGGCCTTAGGCAAAGAGTCAGGGTTTCCTAAATTTCCCAAAATAAAAATATTTAGGTGGCGACTCTGTATCTGGCAAAGCAGTCCATGTTTGGCACTTCTTTTCAAAAATCTGTTTTCTCAAAACGATTTGCCAGATTTGGACTCTTTGGTTCAGATTTAGAACCGATAACAAAATCGAGTCCGAACTGTAGCGTGTAGGGATGGCAATTTGAAACCGGCCCGACGGGGATCCCCGATCCCGACCCCGATTTAAGCGGTTTTTCCCCGAAAAATACCCCCGACGGGGAGGTGATGGTATTTGAAAACCAATCCCCGATCTATCACGGGCCGGGGACGGTGATCAGTATTTGATCCCCGGCCCGGCCCGATCCCCGTCCCCGCCCCCGTCCCCGAATTTTCCCCGAAATCCCCGACTGGTCCCCGTGTATATATATATATATGTTTAGGAGTGTGCAGTGCAGCTGGAATGCACTAAACATATAATATATTATATTTATATTATATTTAATAATATATCTACTAGTCTATATATCTATAATATATCTACTAGTCTATATATATAGATATCTACTATATTATATTATATCTAATTTAATGTCTATCTGAGCTCTCTCTCCTCATTGACGTAGCTCACTTCTCTATCCCTCATTCATCGACTCTGATCTCTCTCTATCACCTCGGTCTCTCATCTCTCTCTCTCCCTCCATCACCGACTTCTCTCATCTCTCTCATTCCTCATTCATTCATCGACTCTGTTTTTATGTTTATATATAAAATCAATCCCCGATCTCTCTCTCTATCAGTGTTTGATCGAGAGCCTCGCGGTCACCGACGGCGACGTCAGTACCACCGCTGGCCCCGACTCCCCCTCTCTCTCACTGACGGCGACATCACCACCACCGCAGACTGCCACCACCACCGAACCCACAGCCAGCCACTCTCGATCTCGATCTGTCACCACCACCGAACCCACCGACGGCGTCGCTCAGATCTGTCTATGTTAGATCTGTCTCTGTGTGTGTGTGTGTGATCTATCTGATCTGTGTGTGGGATCTGTCTGTGTTAATTTTTTTTTTTTTTTTTTTTTAAGTTTAAATCTATATTTGTTGATGATAATTTTGTGATATGTATTTGTTGATGATAATTTAGGATCTGATATGTATTTGTTGATGATAATTTTGTTTTCAGATCTGTGTGTGTGAGGCATCTGAATTTTTTTTTTTTTTTTTTTTTAGTCGGGGAATGCTCGGGGTCGGGGAAACCCGATCCCCGTTGGGGACGGGGGTGGGGGCAGTGATAGGATCCCCGTCGGGGATCGGGGCCGGGACCGGGGAAAATTCGACCATCGGGGATCGGGGACGGGGAGTGCGATCCCCGGCCCCGCCCCGCCCCGTTGCCATTCCTAGTAGCGTGTAACGGGGCCCCCCCCCCCCCGCGGGCGTGTTACAAGGGTGCTTGGGGTGTTTTAGTTTTTCCCCTTTTTGTATATGTTCTGTATAGACTGAATGAGGCGGTACTGTACTGTTCTAATAGGGATTAAGTTCCTATCCTGAATGATTGTAAATATTGTGCATACTGTTTGGAACTGATTGTATATATGTTATGAAAAGTCTTTTTGTATACAGACTATCACAGCTCATTGGACATCTTTTAATTACTGTTTTGGCTTCCGCCAGCCCCTGTACTCTGTATTACTGTTTTACTGTTAAGCAAGCCTTCGGTAATGTAACAACCCTCACACTGTTTACCGATCAATTACTGTTTACTGCTAAACTGAGACCGAATATGGAAAGTAATTGAACTGACTGAATTACTGAACTGACTGACTGAAATCTGAAACGGAATTGATTGCCTGTATCTGTTTGAAGTGCATTTTACCTGTTTGACTGTTTAATTATCTGTTTAGTTTTTATGTTTAAACTGTTAATTGAAGGCCTTATCGGCGGCCGAACCCGAAATCGATTGAAGTTCTATGGTCGTTAGAATTAATGTGATTTTATGGTGTAATTATCTGAAATGTGATTTGGTATGATTTAATTAGATTAAAATAAGCTAAATTGCAAGTTGGTTTTAATTACAACTTTGCCATTTTGAGTGGGCCACTATCTAACATCTATAGGAGCCTTATTACACTTGAACTAAACACTTCATCAGCTCATTTTGAACACCACAACCGACCAAGAGAGAGAGTTAGTGAGAGTAGTGAATTCAACATAGAGAATTGGCTTGAATCTTGAGGAATTGAAAGTTTAAGTGCATCATTAAGCTCCCTCACCTTGTAATTGAAGCTCCAGGTAAGGAATTTAACCTCTCATTGTTGTGTTTAAGCTTGTTCATGCCTAGTTCTTGTATCCTTAGTGATTTGAGCCTTGAATTGGTCCATATATGTCAAATTAGAGCCTAGCTCATGCATGCATGCCTTTAATTTGAAGTTTTGAAGTTGTCTTTCATGGCAAATGTTGCATGCATGTTAATGTTAATGTTTAGGACCATGATTTCATCTTGTTTTTCAAAGAATTAGCTCACTAGAGCATCAAATTAAAGCTTTGAAATGATTTGAATTCATGCATGTTTACATGTTCATCTTGTTCATGGAAATTGGTTTGAAATTGGATTTGATTGAACTACCTTTGGGCTTTGATTTCTCAAATTGATCTTTGAAACATGTTATATTATGAGTTTTGAAGTGTTTTCCAAGAAATGGGCCCAAAGGAATTGATTTTGATGCATTTGTGTTTGATTTTGAACTTGGAGCTCAAATCTGGATTTTCCAGATTTTGGTCTTCCGCTCGAGCGGGAAATTCGTGCTCCCAGTACTTTGCACTGTTTTACAGTCCGCTCAAGCGGGGTAATTGGCGCTCGAGCGGGACCTTGTGTCTTACGCTCAAGCGGCTATCGAGCGCCCTATCGAGCGTGATTTTCACCCATCCAGTACTTTTGACTGTTTTGCAGACCGCTCGAGCGGGGTAGGTGACGCTCGAGCGGGAACCTTTGTCTGCATGAACGCTCGAGCGGAGTAACTTACGCTCGAGCGGGACTCTGTTTTTCTGAAAGTTCTGAAAATGTTTTCTAAGTGCATTTTTGCATCCTCATCCCATCCTAGGCATTCTTAGGCCTAGTTTAAGACATCTTAATGAGGATATAGATGTAGAACACACCGAGGCAAATTAGGGATTAAGTTATTATCTTTCCCAAACTGTATAGCTTAGTGTGTGTTCAATCTATAACTATGTAGGGTTGGCTTCCGGAGACGCGTTCTAGCTTACTGTAGCCTAGAACTCTGTGAGTAACAATTGTGTAAAGATATGTTCAAAATGATTATCTTCTGAATACTGAACTGAACTATTTACTGAACTGATATTGGTTACTGAATGAATGTATGTCCTATATTCTGAACTGTACTGTGGCATCCTTAGCACCTACTGTTACTGTTACTGTTACAGAGATCTCTGTCGGTTCCCTCGTGGAACCACTACTATTTACTGATTGATGGCCATCATTACTGTTCGGTCTTTAAGACCTACTGCTTACTGTACTGTTATGCTAATGGATGTACCACATATGACTGATTGACTGAAAGACTGATTTAATGAACTGTTTTCATTACTGTAAGGACATTCATTCTAAACCTCTTTACGCATTATGTTATTCACTGGGTTTTAGCTCACTGCTCATATATATATGTAGGTGTACAGGCACCGGACCAATGCTAGAAGCGTCGGGGTAAACTCCAGTTTTGTCAAGCCAACCACTGTGCCTCACTGCGAGGTTCCGAGCCTGCCAAGCTAAGGCTTAGGGGTGTTTTAGTTTTCCCCCTTCTGTACTATTTTTGTAATACTGTATGGACTGTATTGTACTGTTTAATAGGGATTTGGTCCCTGCTCTGACTGGTTGTATATATTGTACATACTATTTGTCTCTGACTGCATATATGTATGAAAAATCTTTTTGGCATGCAGACTGTCACAGCTCATTGGACATTGTTTATTTGCTGTATTGGCTTCCGCCATGCCCCTGTACTCTGTTTTACTATCTTACTGTTAAGCAGGCCTTCGGTAATCTCGGACTACTGGCCGGTTACGGTGCTAAACCCATAGGGGCGGGTTTGGGTCGTGACAGGTAATCTCGGATTATTGGCCGGTTACGATGCTAAACCCATAGGGGCGGGTGTGGGTCGTGACAAAGTGGTATCAAAGCGATATTAAACAACGAGTTATACCGCACACACGTGTCCAAATGAGCTATAAGATGTCCTAGAAAAGTGATTAGGGCATTACATGAGCATTGAAAAAGGTGTGTGTGACGATGACATGAATATATGTGCTAATGTGTTAAATGTTTAAAGTATGCAACTTCTTATATTTATTATTGTTGTGTTGCATATAGTGAAATGGATAATGCAAGGACTACTGATGAAACTGAATCATCTGACGCCAGAATGGCGAGATTAGAAAGAACCGTTGAACTACTAACTGAAGCCTTAAGGCAACAGCAACAACAGAACCAACAGCCTCCACCTCCTCCGGTAGGAATGGCAACGGGGCGGGGCCGGGGATCATCCTCCCCATCCCTGATCCCCGATGGCAGAGCTTCCCCCCGTTCCCGTTCCCATCCCCTACGGGGAACCAACTACCGCCCCCACCCCCACCCCCGCCCCCTAAAGGGTATCGGGTTTCCCCGACCCCGAAAATCCCCGGCTAAAAATACAACATCAACATCAAAAGAAAAAAAAACAAAAAAAAAAATCAACATCTCAACAACATAAAAAAAACAGCATCAAGAACAGATCTTCATCACCATCAAGAGCATCAAAAAAAAAATCAAAACAACAGATCTTCATCACCAACAGATCTGAAAGCAACATCTTCATCACCAACAGATCTGAAACCAACGGATCCGTGTGAGAGAGAGAGAGAGGGGAGATCTATGAGAGAAAGAGAGAGAGAGAGATACCGTGTGGAGAGAACAAGGCGGCGGTGAGAGAGCTGTCGGTGAGACGAGAGGAGCCGGCAGTGGTAGCTTCAGATCGATCGAACCATGGTCTGTCCATCTTCAAACTTGTCCTGTGTACGGGGCTGTGACACGGTGAGATAAGAGAGATGAGAGACGTGAGTGAGGGAGAGAGAGACAAAAGAGATGAGAGGCGTGAGAAGGAGGAGGAGGGAAGAGGGGAGTGGTGGGAGGATTGGTGGTGGAGGAGGATGTGGCGGTGAGAGATGGTGAAGAAGAGAGGGACTAGAGAGCGTGGAAGAGACATGTGAGGAATGGAGAGAGAGAGAGTAGATCTATAATGAGATATAGATGAGAATAAAAAAAAATATATATAATATATAAATCATTCGGGGACAAACGAGGTGGGGCTCGGGACCGGGGCCGGGGCCGGGCCGGCCG
Organism: Camellia granthamiana; assembly: GCA_036172215.1. NCBI lineage: Eukaryota > Viridiplantae > Streptophyta > Magnoliopsida > Ericales > Theaceae > Camellia > Camellia granthamiana. The sequence goes on along the minus strand of CM069903.1, from coordinate 38,940,119 downwards.
GGACTGAAACATGTATCCCCGTCCCCGGCCCGATTATCATCGGGGATTTTTTTTTATCACCATCCCCGGCCCGTTGGGGGTATTTTTTGGGGAATAACCGTTATATTCGGGATCGGGGGGTCGGGTCCCCATCGGGCCGGTTTCAGATTGCCATCTCTATCCTCCGGTACAGCCGGAACAGAATGTGAATGATGACATCATCACTCTAACACAGAAGTTCAGTAAGATGAAACCGCCATCATTCCAGGGAGGCCTTGAACCATTAAAGGCCAAGGCATGGGTGCTAGAAACCGAAAAATTATTTGAAGTCTTTTCGTGTTCTGAAGCACACAAAGTGCTACTGGCTACCTTCACCTTACAAGAAAAGGCCAGAAGGTGGTGGATGCTTGTCCGTGACACCAACACTGTTATGACTTGGGCTCAGTTTAAGGGAGCCTTCTTTGAGAAATACTTCCCAGAGTGTGTTAGGGACCGAAAAGTGACTGAATTTGAACAACTGAAACAAGGCTCCATATTGGTAGCAGAGTATGAATCAAAGTTTACTGAACTCGCCAGATATGCACCGCACATGGTTGATACTGACTACAAGAAGGCCAGGAAGTTTGAAGGTGGCCTTAATGTTGAAATCCTTGACAGAATAAATGTTTTGAAACTACTGAAGTATGTAGATGTCCTTGACCGAGCAATAATGGCTGAGTCAAACATCGAGGCACTGAAACAGACTGAAGTACCAGCAACTGAATGGCGTGGTAAGAGATGGGGTTTTAAATTTAAGAAAGGCCGGAACAGCCCCTTGAACAAAAAGCAAAATACCGGGTCAACAAACAGTTCTAGTCAAGGAGACCGTTTTATACCGCCCTACTCTAAATGTGGTAAGAATCATAAAGGGGTTTGTTATAAAATTTCAGGTGCTTGTTACAGGTGTGGCAAGGTGGGCCACATGGTTAAAGATTGCCTTTCCACTCCTCCGGGCAATAGTAAAGCTGCAGCCAGCGCTGCAGCATCAACTGCTGCACCAAAACCCAACCCTAAAGCCACTGGAAAGGAGCCTATGAGGCAAGGCCGAGTGTTCGCACTCGTACCGGGAGACGTACAGAATACCGAGACCGTTGTGTCAGGTATACTTCCAATCTGTACTCAAAATGCATATGTTCTGATTGATTCGGGTCTACACATTCATATGTGTCGCATGCTTTTTCGTGAAAATTGAATAGACCGTTGGAACCCATGAATTACTTGTTAGCTGTATCTTCACCTGTCGGGGGATCCATGACTTGTGCTTATATGTGCCCTGCATATGAGATCATTGTTGAAGGTGCACATTTATATATTGATTTATTGCTATTGAACATTGACCATTTAAAGTAATATTGGGAATGGACTGGTTAACAAAATATCATGCCACCATAGACTGTATAACAAAACGAGTTGTTTTTCATCCACCTGGATTGCCTGAATTCGTGTTTAATGGAGTTGGAGTAGTACCTCCCCCATATCTGATTTCATCCATGAAAGCTTTTAAACTGATTAGAAAGGGGTGTAAGAGGTATCTATGTTCTGTATTGATTGTCCCTACTGATGCTAACACTGGTGTGAATAGTATTCCTATAGTCAGAGAATTCCCAGATGTTTTCCTAGATGATCTGCCAGGGGATTTGATTGATAAGGAGATTGAGTTCACCATTGATGTGATTCTGGGTACACAGCCAGTATCCAAAGCTCCGTACAGAATGGCACCTACCGAACTGAAGGAATTGAAAGTTCAACTGCAAGAACTGCTGGATAAGAAGTTCATCAGGCCCAGTACTTCACCGTGGGGCGCACCAGTCTTATTTATGAAAAAGAAAAATGGCTCACTGAGACTCTACATTGACTACCGTGAACTGAGCAAGGTAACAGTGAAAAATAAATATTCATTGCCTCGCATTGATGATTTATTTGACCAGTTACAGGGTGCCCAAGTGTTCTCCAAAATTGTCCTTAGATCTGGATACCACCAGTTGAAAGTCAAGATAGGGGACATTGAAAAGACTGTCTTTCGAACGAGATACGGACATTATGAATTCTTAGTTATGCCTTTCGGAGTTACCAATGCACCTGTTGCATTTATGGACCTTATGAACAGAATTTTCAAACCATTCCTAGATGACTTTATTGTTGTATTCATAGATGACATTTTAATTTATTCCAAAAGCACGGAGGAACATGAACGTCATTTGAGAATTGCTTTGCAGACCCTAAGAGAACAGAAACTTTATGCAAAACTAACTAAATGTGAATTTTGGCTAGACAGTGTGATGTTTTTGGGATATGTGATCAGTAAGGATGGTATTACAATCGACTCGCAGAAAATTGAAGCAGTAGTGAACTGGCCTAGACCGACAAATGTTACCGAAGTTCGAAGTTTTCTAGGCTTAGCCGGATATTACAGAAGGTTTGTCAAAGATTTCTCCAAAATTGCCCTACCGTTGACACAACTGACTCAGAAGGAGATATCATTTGACTGGACCGATCAGAGGGAATCAGCTTTTCAGGAGTTGAAAACTCGACTAGTGACTGCACCGATTCTCACCTTACCCTCAGGTACGGATGGTTATACTGTATATAGTGATACTTCTTATAAGGGTTTGGGATGTGTTTTAATGCAGAATGGTAAAGTTATTGCATATGCTTCCCGACAACTGAGACCGCATGAAAAGAACTACCCAACCCATGATCTAAAACTTGCTGCAGTAGTGTTTGCACTGAAAATTTGGCGTCATTACCTTTATAGGGCAACATGTGAGGTGTATACAGACCACAAGAGTTTGAAATACTTCTTCACACAGAAAGAACTGAACATGAGACAGCGGAGATGGTTAGAACTGATAAAAGATTATGACCTGCAAATCCTGTACCATCCAGGGAAAGCTAACATCGTTGCCGATGCACTGAGTCAGAAATCGATTGGGAATTTAGCCTGTTTACTCACCGGGCAGAAAGAATTGCTATGTGACCTTGAAAAATTTGAAATTGAGATTGTTTTGCGTGAACAAGGTGGGACAATAGCTGCTATTTCTGCTCAACCAGCACTGATTGAAGAGATTAAAGAGAAACAGCAACAGGATGACTTCTTGAAGAAGATCATCGAAGAACGGCAATCCAAACCGAGGCCGGATTTCAAATTTGAGAATAATGTGTTGAAATTTCAGGGAAGATTGTGTGTACCGAGTGATTCTGAACTGAAAAGAAGAATTCTGCAAGAAGGCCACAATTCAAAACTATCTATCCATCCAGGAAATACGAAAATGTACCAAGACTTGAAACTGAATTTCTGGTAGCCGGGAATGAAGAAAGAGATTGCTGATTTTGTATCGAAATGTCTTCATTGCCAATAAATTAAAGCCGAACACCGACAACCCGCAGGCTTACTGTAACCCTTACCGATACCGGAGTGGAAATGGGAACATATCACCATGGATTTTATTGTTGGTTTACCTTGCTCCAGTAAAGGTATGGATTCAATTTGGGTTATTGTTGATAGACTGACTAAATCTGCTCATTTCTTACCTGTCAAAACAATTTATAATGCGGACAAATTGGCTGTAATCTATATTGATGAGATTGTTAGATTGTATGGAGTGCCTGTGTCCATTGTTTCTGATAGGGACTCGAAGTTTACATCGAGATTTTGGCAAAGCCTACAGACAGCATTGGGTACTGAACTGAGATTGAGTAGCGCCTTCCATCCTCAGACAGATGGCCAGTCAGAAAGAACCATCCAGACTTTGGAGGATTTACTGAGAATGTGTGTTCTTGACTTCCAAGGAAATTGGAAAAGCCATTTACTGTTGGCTGAGTTCGCCTACAACATCAGCTTTCATTCGAGTATTGGTATGGCGCCTTTCGAGGCTTTGTATGACAGAAAATGTTGATCTCCGATTTGCTGGGCAGAAGTTGGAGATGGGCCTTTGCTTGGGCCTAAAATTGTACATGAAACTACCGAAAAGGTGAAACTGATTCAACAGAGACTGAAAACCGCCCAGAGCCAACAGAAAAGTTATAGGGATGTCCGCAGGCGAGACAGAGAATATGAAGTAGGTGATCATGTTTTTGTTAAAGTGACACCGATGAAAGGCCAGACTCGTTTTGGCGTCAAGGGTAAGCTAGCGCCAAGATATGTCGGACCGTATGAGATTATTGAGAAAATCAATCCGGTAGCGTATCAAGTAGCGTTTCCTCCTAAAATGGAGCATATGCATAACGTGTTCCATATTTCAATGTTGAGGGATTACCTCCGGGATCCTTTCCATGTGATTGAGCCTACCCGTGTAGTGTTAAGTGATGACTACACTTACGAAGAACGACCTATTCAGATTGTGAACAGGCGGATCAAGAAGTTAAGAAATAAAGAGATTCCGTTAGTGAAAGTTGACTGGCAAAACCATGGTGGCGTGTATGCCACTTGGGAAAGGGAAGATGATATGAGCAAGAGATATCCTGAACTGTTTCCACTGAATCCTGTTTTCTTCCAAAATGAAGGTAATTCGAGTTTGGAGGACCAAACTCTTTATAAGGAGGGGAGACTGTGACAACCCTCACTACTGTTTACTGATAAGACCACTGCTTATTGCTAAACTGTGACTGAACTGGATAAGTAAATGATTAGACTGACATTCTGAATTAATTGCATGAATATATTGTGTTATTTGCATTTCTATCTGTTGACTGTTAAATGTATCTGTTCATGTTCCATGCTTTAAACTGCAAATTGAAGGCCTTATCGGCGGCCGAATCTGAAATTGATTAGTGCTTTGTGTTAATTAGAATTAATGTGATTTTATAGTATATTTATTTGAAATGTGATTTGGTATGATTAAATTGGTCTAAATAATGTTAAATTACATTAATTGGGTTATTTTCAATATTGCCACTTAGTGGACAACTTTAGGCTATGTATTTGATTCATTTGTTTAACACTACCATTCCATTTCATCAGCCATTTCTAAGCAAAACCGACTAGAGAGAGAGAGAATAGAGAGATAGCTTGATTTCATCTCATTTTGGCTTGGAAACTTGGTAGAATTAAAGAAAATTGCAAAATTGAGCTTCTACACTTGAATACAAGACCTAAGGTAGAGAATTCAACCTCTCATTGATGTATTTGTGTATTGTCTTGCATAATCCATGAGAAATTAGAGATTCTAGCCAAGAGTTAGTTCAAAATGTTGAATTGTAGCATTAATCATGCATGTATGTTGCCATTCTTGAGTTTTGAAGTTATTGTTCATGAAATTCCACATGAATGTTCACATTGTTGCATTGGACCATGGATTCATCTTGTTTTTGAGGCAATTGAGCTCATTTGAGCAAGTAATTGAAGCTTTGAATTTGATTGAACTCATGCATGTCACATTTGAAGTATGTTCTTGAAGTTTGGTTTGAAATTGGGTTTAATTGAACTACCTTTGGGCTTTGATTTCTCAAATTAATCTTTGAAACATGTAATATTATGGGTTTTGAAGTATTTTCCAGATAATTAGCCCAAGAGGATCGATTTTGGTGCATTAGAATTGAGTTTTGAGCTTGAGGTTCAAATTTGGAATTCCCAAATTTTGGACTCACGCTCGAGCGGGTAATTCCACGCTCGAGCGTGAATATTGAATTCATGCAGTCCGCTCGAGCGGGAAAAGTTACGCTCGAACGGGAAATGCGTGTATCCAGTACTTTGCATGTGTTTACAGTTCGCTCGAGCGGGGGAGTGCGCACTCGAGCGAGGACTTGTGTCACACGCTCGAGCGGATGTCGAGCGCCCATCGAGCGTGATTTTTGCACATCCAGTACTTTTGCCATGTTTTACAGTACGCTCGAGCTAAGAAAGTGACGCTCGAGCGGGGAACCTTTGTCTGCATGTACGCTCGAGCGTAGAAAGGCACGCTCGAGCGTGACCCCTATTTTCTGAAAATTTTGAAAAGTGTTTCAAAGTGCATCTTTGCATCCTCTTTCCATCCTAGGCATTCCTAGGGCACATGTAAGACATCTTAAGGAGGATATTGATGTAGAACCACACCGAGGCAAATTAGGGATTAAGTTATTATTCTTCCCAACTGTGTAGCTTAGTGTGTGTTTACTCTATAATTGTGTAGGGTTGGCATCTGGAAACGCTCTAGCTTATCTGTAGCCTAGAACTCTGTGAGTAACAATGTTGTAAAGATATGTTCAATAATGATTATCTTTTGAACAATTGAACTGTGCTGTTTTCTGAAATGATACTGTTACTGAATGAATGATGTCCTATTTGTGAACTGTATTCGTGGCATCCATAGCAACTTACTGTTACTGTACTGTACTGTTACTGTCATAGAGATCTCTGTCGGTTCCTATGTTGGAACCACTACTGTTTACTGATACGATGGTCATCAACTGACTGTTCAGTCTGTTAAGACCTACTGTACTGCTTTGCTAATCGGATGTACCACATATAACTGCTATGACTAAATAACTGTTATACTAATATAAATGACTGTTTGAATACTTAAAGGACATTCATTCTTAACCTTTTTACGCATATGTTATTCACTGGGCTTTAGCTCACTGCTCATATATATATGTAGGTTTACAGGCACCAGATCGTTGCTAGAGGCGTCAGGTTAAGCTCCTGTTTTGTCAAAGCCAACCTTTGTGCCTCACTTTGAGGTTCCAGAACTGTTCAAGCTGAGGCTGATTGGAGTGTTTTAGTTTTTCTCCTTTTTGTATATGTTCTGTATAGACTGAATGAGGCGGTACTGTATTGTTCTAATAGGGATTAAGTTCCTATCCTGAATGATTGTAAATATTGTGCATACTGTTTGGAACTGATTGTATATATGTTATGAAAAGTCTTTTTGCATACAGACTGTCACAGCTCATTGGACATCTTTTAATTACTGTTTTGGCTTCCGCCAGCCCCTGTACTCTATATTACTGTTTTACTGTTAAGCAGGCATTTGGTAATCTCGGATTACTGGCCGGTTACGGTGCTAAACCCATAGGGGCGAGTTTGGGTCATGACAAAATTGATCTCAATCAATCAAGGCACAAGAAGGGAAACAAACCAGTGGTGAGAGAAATTTTGGAATTTCATTGAGATTTCAGTGGCGATAGAATTCTAACCTGTCAAGGTGCAAGAGAGTGGACTGGGGTCTTCTGCAGCTGTTTCGTCAAGCTTTGCAAGTTGCACTTGGCACATCTTGGGAAGTCAGTTGTGTTACTGTCTTCCGAGTCAATGATATTTGCATGTTCACATAGCCAATACTGTGATGAAAATTAAAGTAATTAAATTTTGCTAAACACACAAATTTGTAAGTACGATAACTGCAAATTTGAATGGATATTATACTTACCAACAATGCAATGACACACACCGTAACTTTTTCTGGAGTTTTGTGCAATGTTATGATAGAATCAATCAATGTTGATGTGATTGCTTCTGGCCAATCATACTGTTTCATTGATTCAAGAGATTCCACATACTTTACAAAAACCCACCATATTGAATTCCCATTTGTTGCAAAAAATAGGGTGAGACACAAGTACAATGTAACAATGATTGCTACATCTTTGAAGTCAGTTGGTTGCTTGCCTTTCATTGCTTTGACCAAGGCATTTTTAAGAACAGGACTAGTGAGCATTGTGTCCTTTTGGAATCTTCTCCTTAGGAATGCAGATTTTGGCTTTTTAGAGTATCTTAATGACATGGCTCATTTACCTCCTTGCAAACCAAAAATCAAGGTCATGTCATTAGTTGTAAAAGTCAAGTTCTTTTTACCAACTGTGAATGCTTTTGTTTTTTCATTGTAACATTGGATTATTGCAACTACATCATCATCAGATTTCTTAGATTTCCTTGGATCCATCATTCCAGTGGTTAGAGTTTGGATCAAATACCAGAATAGGGTCTTTTGAAGCTCTACAAGTTGGTTTGAATTCAATTTAAGTGTTTGAAAAAAGGAGACAACAGATGAGAGGTTGGATCGGTATTGAATGTTGTAGTGAGCTCTCTTTCTTTGGAGTTTAACAGGTTTTTTCCCCCTTGAACTTGAGTCTTTTGAAGTTGGGGCACTCATCTTGATGCTAGTTGCTTCATCACCTTGGACTTGTGTGTTTTGGCAAGGGGTTTGTGGTGTTTTGCTGCTGGTTTTTGATCTTAGATCATAATAAGACTGAGAGAGTTTCTGTTTCTTGCTTGGTGTTTCTGGTGTTTTGCTACTGGTTTTTAATCTTAGATCATAAGAAGACTGAGAGAGTTTCTGTTTCTTGCTTGGTGTTTCCGGTGTTTTACTGCTTTTACGTTTTGCTATTTCTAGACAATGATGAAAACATAAAGATGTCAATATTAAATCCCAGAGAAAATTGAACATGCCAGAGAAAATTGGACATGTCAGAGAAAATTACACATAAGGGAGAAAACTAAGGTGGTTAGGGAAAATTATAAATGTCAGACAAAATCAGACACTAAAAATTAAATGTTAGAGTACTAATTGTTTTCCTGTGGAATACATCTAGCCATAGAAAATTTCCATTGCCAGAGAAAATCAACAAAGCATCATAAACATGGCAGAGAAATTTTTAGTAATTGTTAAAATTACATATAGAAGTAAAATATAGCCAGAGAAAATTGAAAAAATAAACATATATCTAGCAAGCACAGAAAATGAATGACAGAGAAAAGTAAATATGGCAAGCTAAAGAAAATTTCCATTCCATAATTAGCAAGATAAAATAAACAAAGTAATGTAAACATGCTACTGAAAATTATACCACATTGAAACTAAGAATTGAACAAAATAAACATACCAGAGAAAATTACATATTCCGGAGAAAATTACACATTCTTGAGAAAATTTCAAGTCCATAATATTAAAATGCCAGAGAAATTTACATACACAACCAGAGAAAATTAAACATGATAGAGAAATACAAGGGAGAAAAGTGATGTGGTCAGAGAAAATTATAAATGCCAGAGAAACTTAGGCCAAGTTTGGCAAACTTAAAAAAATTAAAAAAGTCAAAAAATTATCCCAAAAGTTAAAAAGTTATCATTATTCACCAAAAAAAAAATTAAAAAATTAATATATAAATATTAATACAAATCAATGAATTGGGCCAAATCAGTCACTGCCGTGATCTGTCAGTAGCTGACAGAGGGAAAAAAAAAATTGTAGTAGAATATTAACTAAATTAGATGGTAAAGTTGGGCCCGTGGGGGCCCACCATGGGTCTCGTTTTGATAATCTGAACCGTTCAATATGTAAAAATCGTCTAGTACTATATGCCTGTAAAAAATCACTTCTATCGGGTATCGCTAACTACATGATCAAATCAGTTTTGTATAAAAATGGATAGTGTTATAGTTAACAGTTAACAAGAAAAACTAACACGATCAGATAGCTATCAATATCCAATCAATGTGATTTTTTAGAAGCCTATAGTACTCGACGAGTTCTACACATTGACGGTTCCGATTAGAAAAACGGGACCCGTGGTGGGCCCCCACGAGCCAAACAACACCATTCAATCAAAGCCCGAGAAGGAGACAATATTTCCTCATCTACTCAACTATCTTCTCCACTGCCAATCCGTACCATCTCTTTATCCTATCTTCTCCTACACACCTATTAATACAATTTTTTAGTATACATTTTTTCATAAAAAGTCAAAAAGTTAACCCAAACATTCATATTTTTTTCCTCAACTTTTTAGTCCAAAAAGACAAAAAGTGCACTTATTTAGGACATCCCAAACAACCCCTTAGACACAGACAAGAGAGTAATAGACATTCAAGAGAAAAATACATATTCCAGAGAAATTTACATTATAGACAAAATTACAGAAACATGTTCAAGAATAAAATCAAAACACAAAGAAATAACTTTTTTTTCAAAATAAACATGCCAGAGAAAATTCAAAGAAGAAACATGTCACGACCCCATTCCGCCCCTAGTAGAATGGTGCCGTGATGGCTAGTAACCCGAGATTACCGAAGGCCAACTTTCAAAAATTCACACACAAGCAGAGTATAATATATTGGGCTTACATGTGCGGAAGCAATATATGTAAATCTAATTAGTTTACAAGAGCTGTGCATAGATCAAATGAAATGACATACATTTTTACATAGCTTTACAACTTGAATACAAATAAAGTAAAATACATTTCTCATCTTGATCAAAAGGCTTTTCAAGCCGGCATAACAATTACATGAACTACAACTTAAGAAGCATAATCTTCAAGATTGCCGACATAAATATTGCCAACATAACATGGATCAAACATCATCTTGCAAACAACACATCTCGGCGTCACCGCCTTCATGCTTGTTACCTACATATATATAAGGAGAGGGTGAGCTTGGATACTCAGTGAATGATATAAGTAATAAAGGGGTTAAATAAATGATTCCCAAGGTCCTCGTCAAAACAATACATAACATAACTTGTAACAAAACATGGGATGAATCAAGTCCATCATTCAAATCTTTCAAAGCTTCTTGGATGTTAAAACATCAACATATACTTGGGGTGATGACATTCCGGACAAAACAATCCACCAGTTCAAAGACCGTCGGTGGCAAGATAACTCAACAAGGGTGCTACTTAGGCTTAACGTCCCCTAGCATGAAAGGACGATGCTACTTGGGCTTAACGTCCCCTAGTACGAAAGGACGATGCTACTTGGGCTTAGAGTCCCCTCGCATGGGAGGACGATGCTACTTGGGCTTAGAGTCCCCTAGCATGGGAGGACTTGTGCTACAAATGCTTATAGTCCCCTAGCATGTACGGACTGGTGCCACAAATGCTTAAAGTCCCTTGGCACGTACGGACTTCCCAAGAATGTCATCCAAAACAAAGCTTATACTTGGTACACAAAACAGGGATAATCATTCATGCTCGATCAAATACTTTTCAAAACAAAGCAAAGCAAAACTTATCAAAACATTATAACATAGCTTTATTAAAATACCACTCACCTAGTTCTTGGGACGTCGGGATCAAAGCAAAGGTCCAAGTCCTACAAACGCATGGCAAAGTCTACTGAATGTACTTCTCAAAACAAGTCTTACATACATACAAATGACCTCGGCGATCCTTCAAAACTAAGTCAAGACAAGGCACAACATGTTGAAATGAAACACTGTTTTACATGTCAGAAAGACATGTTGGGTACCAACCAGGTCTTAGTCGAGGTCCCACACCTCCTTGCCGAGGTGTGGTCCCGATGGCCACATACGGGGAAATGTAGTCGGGAAGATCTGGGCTTCCCTCTTGATGAACATGAAGAACATGAACATGAAGAACATAAAGAACATGAAATGCTAAAATCATAACTTGTTTATACAAAATCTGGGATTTCATGCTATGAGTTCGAAAACATGGACCTGGGTACCCCTACTTAAAGATCTTGGGAAAACAAACACAAAAACATGGATCTTAATGCAAGCTTTCGGATCAAATCATGACTTTTCCTCAAGAACACATGAATATCATATTCTCTTTCTAAAACCGAATTTCAAAGCAATGCATGGCTTTCAAAACATGCTCGATCATGCAATGCAGCTAGATAAACAATAAAAACAGCAAGAGCAGATCAAGAATCCAACCTCAAAACACGGATCTAACGGTTCAAGGTGTGAAGATCAAGCTTGGAATCTACTCTCACTCAAGAACTCTTCTTCCTCTCTCCCTAGAGCTTCTCTTTCTTCAAAGGCAAAGATATGGAAATGATATGGTTTCTCTCTCTGCCGGCTGATTTAACACTCAGCTCGTACACGTGGCACTACCGGGTTGGTTCTCCTCAAAAGGTGATTGAAAGACATGACATGTGTAGGACAAAGTGTATTCAACAAGCTAGGTGGCAAGGGCACTCCGGCAAGTAATGATCTCGGCTAAGGACAAGGCATCGGCAAGTAAGGGAACAATGATCTCGGCTAGGAAGGACAACATTTGGCCTAGCTGTGCCACACCTCGGCCTAAATGTGCCACACCTCGGTCTAGGTCGTACTAACCCAGGAACAAGATCACTTAGGCGTAGGTAAGGTAACATCTCGGCCTAGATAATACACATCTCGGCCTTGGTGATACACACCTCGGCCTAGATGATGACATCTCGGCCAATATGTTAGGGCCGAGGTTGAGGTCAACCGGAAATGGTTCCAAGATAGTTCTAGGCTTAAGGTGACCTCGGCTTGGATTAACCTAGGCTTAACACGACTTAGGCTTGGCATGACTTAGGCTTGGGGTCAGCCAAGAAGGAACAAAGCATGCATCACACTTAAGCAAAACAAGGTAAGATTGACAATGCAACTTAACATGACAAAACATATAAATGCATGCAAGCATGACTAAGACATGAATATGGGTTGTTACAAAACATACATTTCGGTCCATAATATTAAAATGCCAGAAAAATTTACATATACAACCAGAGAAAATAAAACATGATAGAGACATATAAGGGAGGAAAGTGATGTGGTCAGAGAAAATTATAAATACTAGAGAAACTTATACAGAGACAAGAGAATAATAGACATTCTAGAGAAAGATAGACATTCCAATTAAAAATACATATTCAGAGAAATTTACAGAGCAGAGAAATTTATAGACAAAATCACAGAAACATGTTTAAGAATAAAATGAAAACACAGAGAAATAGCTTTTTTCAAAATAAACATGCTAGAGAAAATTGAAAGAAGAAACATACATCAAGCAAAAATAAGAGAAATTCAAATGCCAAAGAAATTTACAGATAAAATCACACAAACATGTTCAAGAATAAGTTCAAAATACACAGAAATAACTTTTTTCAAATTCATGGAACTTTTTATTACGAAATTAAAACCCTAATTTATGGAAGGTTAATATAAAATGCAATTAACTGTGTCCAGAAAAAATCTAGTTGTATTGTAGAAAAACTTACCAGAGTTAGGATGAAACTTTAATGACGAGCTGATATGCCCTGAGATGAAGATGCAACGTGATGAAGATGAACTGAGATGACGATGAACAGTGAAAACGGGATCAAAGAATTTTGTGAGGAAGGAATGGGAATGATTTTTGTAGAAGATAACGAAACTCTAATGTCGATGGTAAAGATGATATTGAAATCCTAGTTCTACTGTTCTCTTGTTCGTGAAGATGATTGGATGCTTGGAATGAAACTTAGTCGTCGGAATCAGTTTCGTCTCTGTGTTGATTTTGTGAAGGGTGTTTTGGTCCACGAAATAATTAAAAATGCGTGCCATATTGTTTAGGGACCTGATGCATCACTATTTTTTTTGGTGTCCTTTATCATCTAAATTACTATTATTAGGGACCTTAAAAAAATTAACCTTTTAAATATGTTGCATTTGGATTATTTTATGACAGTGAATAACTATTTCAATTACAATACATATATATATATATATATTTTTATATTTATATTTTATCACTTTTTAATAAACAAAGTGAAGAAGAAATATTTTAATAAAATAATTATCTCATTCCACAATTTTATAATTATTATTTTTTGATAGCATTCCGCCTTAGATTAGAATACATATTAATTTTGTAATCCACAAGAGCAAGGGGATCCTAATTTTCTTGAGTGGGTCTATAAACCCAGAACACAACACCAGAAATTTGCTCAGAAAGCAAAATCAAAGGCTGGCATTGACATAAAATTCTGGTTGTTTTCTGATGTTTTTAATCTGGACTGTAGTTTTTTTAATTTTTTTTGCTAGTTGTTTCGCCGTAACGCTATATGTAACCATCGCCGATATCAACAGTCTGAATTACACAAGCAGCAGTAAAGGCCAAAAAAACAAACAAAGGAAAAATGAAGTTCACCACTACAAGTCCTACCATACACCTACTCGGAGGAGCTCTCTTTCTACTCCACATCCTCTTCCTCCTCTTCATGGCGACTCGCATCTCTCTCTCTCGCGCCATTCAATTCCCTCTCCTCCAACCCATCTGCTTTCGCCGCCCTCCTCTTCGCCTTTACCCCAAACATCTCCACAAATGCCCTCCCTGTCCCCTCTGGTCCTCCTCCTCCTTCTCCAGCTGCCTCCGTCTCCGCCGCAACTCTCCTCCTCCTTCCGCCGCCGTCCGATCCTTCTCCTCCGCCGCCCTATCCAATTCTACCAGGACGTTTCCAACCGCCGACGACAATCCTCTCTTGAAGGACTTCGTTTTCCCGCCCTTCGATTCCATCGAGCCCAACCACGTTCGCCCGGGGATTCGTGCCTTGCTCAAGAAACTCGTATGTATTTCTATCTGTATGTATGTGTGTGTATATATATATATACGTATAGTGCGGTGTTTTGAGCTTGTTTTGTTTTGATTTGGTTTGGTAGGAGAGTGAACTGGTTGAATTGGAGAAGACGGTGGAGCCGACGTGGCCGAAGCTGGTTGAGCCTTTGGAGAAGATTATGGATCGGTTGGTGGTGGTTTGGGGGGCTGTTAATCATCTTAAGTCCGTTAAAGATAATCCTCAACTCCGTTCCGCCATTGAAGAAGTTCAGGTAAACTTTTCTCTTTCGGTTCTTAGTGTTATGAATATATGTTTAAAGATGTCTGTATATCAACCACTAATTATGCAATAGACTGAGCCCCAAATTGTGTTGTTGATCAGTCAACATTTAGGTCAACAATTGGTTGTGATGTAATCATGTGTAATTTATTTGGATTTGATTGGCAGCATATTGACTCTCATTTTGTCCATGAATTAGCCTTTTATTTGTTCTGGAATTTGGAATGAATTCGCACATTATTGTTCTCTGATCGTTCTGGTGTTTATAGTTTTAAGTTGTTGGGTTGCAGCCAGAGAGAGTTGAGTTTGGGCTTAAGTTGGGGCAGAGTAAACCACTTTATAATGCATTTAAAGCTATCCGTGAATCTTCTGATTGGGAAGCACTCAGTGATGCTCGTAAACGTATAATTGAATGTAAGTATCTTATTTTGAACTTGTACCATCTACAGTGGTGACTTCTTACCCTTTTTGTTTAAAAAAAAGAAAAAAGAAAAGAAGAAGGGAACAACTTAGATTTCTTGTTATAGGTTCAAACTTGTTTGTATGTTGTAAAACTGTTTATGTAGTATTCTTATACTTAAACAATCTAACTCCATTTGTGAAGAGTGAAGACTGACTTTAGATTTAGAAGGAAAAAGAAAACAAGGGGAAAATAACATCATTTGGTATGCAAGCCTAGAGCTCCATGCGATTAGGTTAGGCTCTCGATCGGATCCCTTTTGGGCTTTGGTCCTCATTTTAGAGTGTTCTGACTTTCATTTTTGCATTTGATCTTCTACTTATATTTTTTGTATTTTGCTCCTAGATTCTTCTTTGGTTAGGGTTTTGTATGGGGTTTCCTAGGTATCTCTCTCGGTTATGGCTTCTAGGGCTTTGATTTTTTGATTTCATTTTCCCATTATCTCATGGAGCTATGATCTTCAATTTCTGTCAAATTTTATTTTCGCTTTATTTGTTATAGTTTTTTTTGGGGTATTCTCGTCTTGGGGTTCAGTATGATTCTTATTTTCTTCGTTTAGTTTTAGGTATGATCTTCAATTTCTGTCAAATTTTATTTTCACTTTATTTGTTAGAGTTGTTTTTTGGGGTATTCTCATATAAGGGTTCGGTATGATTCTTATTTTCTTCTTCATTTAGTTTGGCTTTCTTTGTTTTCGACCATCTTATTCGGTGCTCCATTTTGGTGATGGTAGTTGTTATCTACATGGCTACCAGTAATTGAGGTTTTGGGTTTGGATGGACCTTTATGAAAGAGTAGAAATTCAATGGTTGAGGGAGGAGCATCGGTGGTTTTAGTTAGAGGTGTGTTGTCTTTCGGATAGGGTTCACAAATATATTGCAAAACAAGGATGTTTTGCAATGTCATCATAAGCTTCATCACTTCCGTATGGCCAGAGTTGAAAGGGACTTGCTTTTGTTTTGAGGTCACATATGTAGTAGAAGTGGCCAAGTCCCTTTAAATAAAAAGTTATTGTTTTGTTTCTCAAGGGTGATTACGTGGTAGAATGACCAACTTCTTTCTCTTCTTCACTCAAAATATGAATGCAAGTAGAGGCACAAGGAGATGGATATTTGTGAATAGGAAGAATAATTTCTTTCAAAAGGTTGTGGATTTTTCTGTAGTGCTTTTCTTGTTTTGTGAACCAATTGATAAATATTTTGCATGTGCTTTTGATTGTATCCTTTATTTTTATAATTAGAAATTTCTACATATGCATCAGTAGAAATAGCTTTTCCTTCTTGCACATCACTTGGTATATTGGTATATTTGTCCTCCTGTCATACAGATACAGATGTTGGGTTTTGAAGTTTTTGCATTCATAATTTGTATCAAAATATAAGGTAGTGACTTCCTAATACAAGTAACCAGACCTCCTTGAGCTACTTGTTGCAAGAAGTTGCACCGCTTGCAACATTTATGCTGTGCATTGTGTTTTGTTCTTTTTATCTAATGTTACACCAACATTTTAGTGTATACTTGAGTTTGATATCCCAAGTACTTGTGTCTGAATGGTTTAGTGAATACTTGAGTTTGACATCCCATGGATTTGTGTATCTGTGCAGCTTCAATAAAGGAGGCAATTCTTAGTGGTGTCTCTCTTGAAGATGATAAAAGAAACCAATTTAACAAAATTCAACAGGTTTGCTTTCATGTTACTCAATGATTGAACGTGGAAAATTTGCGTTGTGCTATTTTGTACTTTCTTTTCTTTCTATCTTTCTTCTTCTCTTTTATTTTATTTTATTTTATTTTATTTTAATTTTTTAAGTACTTTGAACATTCTATATACCCATCAAACTTTTAGCTTAAAATTCCCTTAACTATACTTATTTAGGTTGATGTTAGGTATTTCCTTACATTTTATGACATATTTACACAAATGAAGTTGTTCATGCCATCCATCACAAAACAAATTTGCAAGTGTGTGGAGTATTCATTTTAAATTGAAAAAAGAAGGGGCACCTAAGCAAGAAATCCTTGTTTGTATCTATCCTGACATATCTCATCTTAGGCAATTTGTATGTAATGTTTTGGTGCCCTATTAAGGGAATGGAGATCTTGGGTATGGTGTGAGTTACACTTGATTTAACCTGAAAACCTTAACATTGCTTTCTTATGATAACAGCGAAGAATGAATGGGAAATACAGTATTATTCATTTGCGATCCTCATTGATGTTTGAAGAGACTTTGTGGGGACCTGCATCTATCTCTTTCTTCTTTCTTCTTTCTTCTTCTTTTAAAGGGAAAGGATGTACATTTTTTATTTTTTTTATTTTGATTAGTTTTAAAGAGATGGATATCATGGGAGTAAAAATAATTACTTTGACCAAATAAAAGTTGTTGGCAATCTGGTTTTTGTCTTATTCTTAGTTATTGGCTGCCAATTGTTTGCCTTACGCCACGTGCTGATTTGCAGGAGTTGGCAAGACTATCTCAAAAATTTGGGGAGAATGTTTTGGATGCCACAAAGAAGTTTGAAAAATTAATAATAGACAAGAATGAGATTGAAGGATTGCCAGCCACTGCTCAAGGATTAGCTGCACAAACAGCTGTATCAAAGGTATTTGACACTGATTTCTGAGCACATATTTTCTTGTTACTTCTCTGGTTCATTTGGTTTCCTCTTGTCTACAATCACTTCATGCGTGTCAATCAACTACTCTAGGGCCATGAAAACGCTACAGCTGAAAATGGGCCATGGATGATTACTTTGGATGCTCCAAGTTTCTTGTCTGTGATGCAACATGCTCGAAACCGAGCTTTGCGTGAGGAAGTCTATCGTGCTTATTTAACCCGTGCTTCTAGTGGAGATCTAGACAATACTGGAATTATTGACCAAATTTTGAAGCTTAGGTTGGAAAAGGCTAAGCTTCTTGGCTACAGGAATTATGCCGAGGTATGACATTATGTTGTAAAATATGCTCTTTTTTCGTGGGCTCACTTTGGTGTTTATCAGGTAAGCATGGCTACCAAAATGGCTACTGTTGATAAAGGAGAAGAGCTCCTAGAAAAGCTTCGAAGTGCTTCTTGGAATGCTGCTGTCCAAGGTATTGTGCTTGGCACAATTTCATGATAATTTGTGCATCCTAAATGAACTAATGTGTGGCTAGACAAAAAGGGTAAGTAGAATAAATTTTAGCATTTTAACATTTTAAGTACACCACTAAACTTCCTTAATTAGTACATCAGTAAATTTTTTGAATATATGATGGCATTTAATGACCTGACTCAAACATTTTTGAATTTCACTGTTAGTTCATGCATATAATTGTTTTACTTTCCTTTTACTGCAAACTCTAGAACAATAGGCTTTTGCTTTTTTAGAGTTTAGGCTGTAATCATTTAGTTATGGTTACATGTGGGAGTACAAACATGAAAACTATGCTTGTATTAGTTTATCTGTGCAATGTTTCACTATTATTCTGGAGTGAATTCAAAGATTCCATAGTCCAAATTATCTGGAATGTTTTATTTTTATTTTTGAATTTAGCTACTAATCCTTTTTATTCTTGATAGAACTGTTTTCAAGCATAAATCCATTAAGTTGGGCCGATATTTTTGGAGCCTGATCTTTGTTTTAATTTTTGTAGATATGGAAGACCTCAAACAGTTCTGCCGAACTCAAGGTGCCCCCGAAGCTAATGATTTGAGCCATTGGGACATCAGCTTCTGGAGTGAGAGGCTTCGTGAGTCAAAATATGAAATAAATGAGGTTGGATCTCTCTCTCTCTCTCTCTCTCTCTCTCTCTCTCCATGTTATGTTGAAATTTGTGTTTACAAGGTTGTTGTGACATGTGCTCTAGTTTGGTTTGCTATTATAATTCATTTATGTTTTTCTCTCAATATGAGCACAAACTTGTGTGAAACCCTACTACCCTATGCTCTTTTGTTCTTCAAATTTAATAAAAACTCAAGTGAAAATATGAAATACTATGCTACCATGACATTTGTCGTGCTTAATTTGTGTTTAGGAGGCTTTATAAAGTCAGAAATTCTTGAAAGAGATACTAATGCTATCTTTGAGGAGAACCAAGGGGTTGGGTCTGTCACTAGCTTATTTTATTTATTTTATTTTTCCTATTATTATTTTAGGAACTGCTGGTTGGATGTAAGTTTGCTGTTGTACTGTAGGTTGCAACATGGTCCAATAGAAAGGAGAACAATGAATTGTAGATTGCTATTTGTCCATCTGTTTATTTAGCAAAACTGTTGATGATTATTGGACCCCACTACAGGTACATTGAGCATGCATTTGTGCATAATCTCACCTGAAAGCTAGTATTTCCACCCCTGTTTGATGTTTAGCATAGGCTAACTAGTGAGGAGTCTGTTCTAGTTGGACATGAGATTGCTTTGACCAGCTTGGACTCATTACCAACATGCCTTAAACATGCCAAAACTATGAAACAAGTTAGGAGTCACTGAGTCATGCAACTGACATGGGTTGCAAACATGAGGTTTGATTTTGCTAAATAAAAGAGACAACACCTTAAAAAACTTCCTGTTCATGCTAAACTTTTCTCACACTCTGAGTAGCCCAAATTGACAAAGGTCTATTTTATGAACCCAAGTACACTGGTGCACTCAAAACAAAAGTAAACAACACTAAACCTCTTTGCTAAGTAAAAGATAAAAATAAATGGTGCAATCCCTGTGTCTCCCCCTATCCTTTGATTGCTCTGTGATAAATTCACTTGCCTACAAAAACCTCTTTGGCTCACAATTTGTATCTTCCCTGAGCACCATTACTATCGACCCAACACCACTCCTTGGTTTGTCTTTCGCCTACCTTGTTCAATATCAACTGACTCAGCCCCCCATTGTCTGGCTTCTGTTTGAACAAGCCTCAGTAGTTGTGCTTCAAGTTTTTTTTTTTTTTGGGACTATAAACAACAATGAAATAACCCCTGGGTCTGTGTCTCACTGGAAATGTGAAGTCCGTGCTTTGTCCTGCACTCACTTTTGATGAAAGCCCACGAGATCTCGAGCTAAAAACCCCAGCAGGCTGTCAAGTATGACCCACAGACTAGGACCAGATGGTTGCACCTAATGACAGTATTCACCTTCTTTGACTTGAAGCCATACTCGGGGTCATGATCCATAGTTATTTGCTTCTTGATCCAGGCTTTGGTACAGAATCAACAACCTTCTATTATTTTCATGTTTCAACCCATTTGCCCCTTCCAACCCATGTCCATTTTCTCTGCCCCTCAATAGAACTGAGCCACACCCTATTTCAATTTTGAGACCACTACCCTTTGAGTTTGAGATCCAACCACCATGACCTATATCATGTTTGAGACTGCATGCACATTCTTTGATTGCCATGCAGTTTCCTCAATCCTTGCCACCAACTCCCCTGGCCAATATCTTCATTGGCAACTTGAGCAATTTTTTTTTTTCTGCCTCAAAGCTTGCAAGTTGCAATCTTGGGCATGTTGGATTTGCCACCGAATATATGTTTTGAGGGTCTTAGACATGTGCTATTTTAGCCAGCATATGATAACATTGTAGGTCCTCTGTTCATGACTTCTATTGTGTTGTATTTGAAGCTGCGGTTTCCCATGCGACCTGTCTTGCTAGCAGTTTTGCTTTGAATTTTAACTGCATGCACAACTTTCATTTGTGGATTTTAACACGTATCTCTTTGCAATGGTTGGCGTGTGTTGAATGGGAGCTATTGGCATTTGTGGATTTTAACACGTATCTCCAAGTGTTACATGGCTGAACTTACGATTTTATGGTTTAAATTATATAGGAAGAATTACGCCCGTATTTCTCATTGCCTAAAGTTATGGATGGCCTTTTCAACTTGGCAAAGATGCTCTTTGGGATTGATATTGAACCAGCTGATGGTTTAGCTCTGGTAATATATTTCAATTTCTTTCTTTATTTTTCTTGGTTGCTTCTTGTAATAGGAGATGGTTTCATATTCTAATTTTACGAAGCTGTCACTTTTAGGTTTGGGACAAGGCTGTGAGATTCTACCGTATCAAAGATTTTTCAGGCAATGCAATTGCGTACTTCTATTTTGATCCGTATTCTCGTCCATCTGAAAAACAGGGAGGTGCATGGATGGATGAGGTTGTTGCTCGAAGCCGTGTATTTTCACAAGATGGTAGCTCACCTAGGTTGCCTGTTGCTCACATGGTGTGCAATCAAATGCCACCAGTGGGGGACAAACCAAGCCTTATGACATTCCGTGAGGTAAGTACGTTAGCTTTTAGCTCAAGTTACTGAAATTTTGGGTTCTTAAAATGACTGGAAGTGGAAACGATTTGGAGTCGCAACTAGCAAGCAACATCTCAAGCTGTTTATCATAAATCTTGTCCAGGCCCCAGTTAGAGGACCTCTGGGTCAGAGATTTTTGAGTAGCAACTAGCAAGCAACATCTCAAGCTGTTTATCATAAATCTTGTCCGGGGCCCAGTTAGAGGGCCTTTGGGTGAGAGTGGACAAAAATAATACATCCAATTCAATTTGCAGCTCGAATCTGAAGTTTGAATTTTCTACCTCCTGATTGTCTTTGGAAGTATACGGTATACACTAGATGATATAAATCATATAGAGTTTGAGTTTGTGCTTTATGTTGGCCAAAAGCAGTTTCAGTCTAGTGTGGTAGTATTCATTTACAATTGTAGTGTGGTTGTCTAAACAAGCAAGAAGTGGTAGGATCTTAAAGGTTGCACACCAGATTGAAGGAAATAGGTCTGGGGCTAACCCATTTCGTAAATGGAATGTACTCCAGTCATGTGATGAAGCCTGGATTCAAAAGGGTTTGGTTTTCCTTACTTCCAAATCCAATGATTTGAGTGAAAAGTGGTTATCATTTTGTAAAAATTTTAATGACATCAATTTTTTCTTGTACCGTCCTAAAGTAATGTAGTCATGTTAGTTTTTGAGTACTGCATCCTGGAAAATGCCTTCTACGAATAGCAATTCTTCAGCCATTATATAACTAACATGCTGTATCAGCCTGTGTAGTTGCAAATCCATTTGAACTCCAATCACTATGTGACGCTAATATATACTAAAGTAATTTTTTCTTTTATCTTGCATTTCTTTCTGCATATTTTCTTTAAACCAAACCAAATCAGGCCTTAAGCCCCATCAAATGGGGTCGGCTACATGAATCTTCCTGCATATTTTCTTTAGCAAGATAATATATTTTTTTTATGAATGCCATATAGCAAATGCACTTACTGGAGTTGAAGAAGGAAGATCCGTTTGGAATGATTCACTGATTATTGAACAAATTAGATATTTTAGAATGAATCAGGAATGTATCTGCTTGGCTTTTGCAAGGACAGCATCTCACTTCTTTAATACTGTAATGTGCTATTTGTTAAATTGTCAATTGCTGATGTTATTTGCAGGTTGAGACAGTCTTCCATGAGTTTGGTCATGCACTTCAGCATATGCTGACGAAACAGGATGAGGGTCTAGTGGCTGGTATCCGAGGCATAGAGTGGGATGCTGTTGAATTACCTTCTCAATTCATGGAAAATTGGTGTTATCATAGGTGAGGTTGCTTCCCTGTAATCTCATTTAACATTTTTTAGGTATTTGTCCTTTTTAGTTAATTGCTTAGACAAAGAATTAGTGGTAAAGTTCAATGCTACTCCATGAAATTTATAGAATTATTTACAAATTGACAATTGGAAAATCTTAAAGTAGTGGGTTGTTGGTGGTCTACTTTCAACTGCCTTGTCTTTTGGTTAGAGCTGTTCATAAAATTGGTTGGTGTTATTAGCATTACTTCAAGACAAAAGGGTGCAAAAGCTGTGTTTGAATCCCATATTTTATGGTTTGTCGGAAACTCCTATCTCTCTTGAGGATGAGTGGACAACTTCATCCTTGCATCTGGTCATTTAATTCTATAACCGTGTTTTTGTCACCTGTGAAGATGTATTATCAAGGTCCTAATGAAAATAATAACAAATTGATGTTAACTCCTGATGATGTAGGAATGTGTGCTCTCTTACTCCAGTCTTACAAAGTGCTGCAAATGTACGGTATATTATTTACTACTATCATTAAATTTTTTACAAAGTGCTGCAGGGATACTTTGATGGGCATAGCGAAGCACTATGAAACTGGAGAGAATCTCCCTGAAGACATATATAAGAAGCTCCTTGCAGCCCGAACTTACCGTGCAGGCTCCATAAGTCTTAGTCAGGTCAGGGGAACATGTTGCTTTTTTATTTATTTTATTTTATTTTATTTTTTTGTCTGTTTCTTTCTGCATTGTATTACTGATTTAGAATTTTTAACTACTAATATACTTCCAGGCTTTAATTTGAATTTCATTTTGGCCATGTTTTGTTTCTAGGTTGACTGACTGTGCTAGGTGGCATGTTTTAATTGATTAAGTGCATTTGTTTGCAGGAAGAGACTTTGATAATTCAACACCATTTGGATACATGGAATAAATTATTGTTTCTTGTCATCTTATTGTGTTTTGTAGTTGAGATTTTCATGTCTTGATCTGGAGCTGCATACCAAGTATGTTCCTGGCGGATCAGAATCAATCTTTGATGTTGATCAGAGGGTTAGTAAAAGAACACAAGTGATTCCTCCATTGCCAGAGGACAGATTTCTTTGCGGTTTTACCCATATATTTGCAGGTTTGCTCTTCCTAATAATTTCACAGTGTCTGAGCAATATATCTAATTTTTTAGCTGTAAGCTGCTATGATATTTCTATGGTAATATTTTGTAACTTATTGTTCCTTGGCCATGGGTGTCTTTTATTATCAGGTGGATATGCTGCTGGATACTACAGTTACAAGGTATTTGTTTCTCAGTCATTTCTGATTGCTTATACATTTATGATCTCTCTCTCTCTCTCTCTCTCTCTCTCTCTAAAGTTTTTGATAGCAAACATTCAAATTTTGCAGTGGGCAGAGGTGTTGTCTGCAGATGCTTTCTCAGCATTTGAGGATGCTGGATTAAATGATGAGAAGGTATGAATTTCTCAAATAATTTTCTTTTCTTGTTTATATTTGCCTATAGCTGTTGAAAAGCAGTGTCTTTCTACAGCCTTTATTTTTCATCAGTTCCTATATCATGCAAATTTGTTGTATAAGGAAGACTTCTAGAATTAATTTTTTGGCATGACTGATTTCTGTACCATTCCATATTCTTCTTTTGATAAAATGGTTGTGCATTTGGACCCCTTCTGAAGGATTTAATCAGTGTCCCTTACACTTGACTAGACAATTTTTCATCTTGGAAATGGAGCCATCACTGAAATAATTACAGAGATGTATAATTGAAATTAATTGTTAGACAATAAATCTACAATTTTCTAACCCACCCAATTTTTTTTTCTAATTTATGGGGTTTTTTGTTTGTAAATAATGTTTTTTATTTTTTATTTGTTCCATCAATTATCAATTATCCATTTTCTTTATGTGTTGCAATTAAAATGGATCATTTGTGAGTGTGTGTGCATCCATGCATACTTGCATTACTAAATAGCAAGAAAGGACTTTTTGTATCTGTGGCTTTGTTGAGTCATATATTTGCCATAGTGGCTGATGGTGGTTTCAGATGATTGCTTTCAAGTTTGGTTAATGATTGGAATGAGAAGGTCTGCTGATATTTCAAGACCTTGTATGGAGTTGAGAGCATAAGAGAAAAGGGCTGACAAGGTTTGTGTAGGAGCTGACGAGATTTGTGTTTGTGGCACAAGAAAGTTAGTGCCTTCTTGTCATGTAATTCTTTAAGATGCTAGGCTCCCTTCAGTTTTCTCAAGAGTTTGTAGGCAGCCCATGAATTCATCTCAAATCCGCTGATACTTCAATGATGTGGTCTGTGAACATTGTATGCATTTTGTGATATTGCTGGTCGCAGCTCTGATTCACTTGTTTCTCAATATTTGAACTTCCACGGTATGAAGGCATATATTTCAAATATGATTATTAAGGGTGGGTTCTCCATCTTGCAACAGGCTGTCAAGGAAACAGGGCACAGGTTCCGAGATACTGTACTTGCTCTCGGAGGTGGAAAAGCACCATTAGAGGTTAGATATGATGACATCATATTTTTCTTTATGAAGTTCTGTATTTACTCAATGGAATAAATATTCAATGGACCAAGCTCTTTGCTAGCGTCTCTATGCTCCATTAATTTTCTCACTGGTGCATGACTCCCTTATTCTTTAACTTAGCCTGTTGTTCTTAACTTGCTTTGTCTAGGTTTTTGTGGAATTCCGAGGGCGTGAACCTTCTCCAGAAGCACTGCTCAGACACAATGGGCTATTGGAAGTCTCAGCCTCTGTTTAAAATGTCAATGACGAATTCACCATGAGGCTCTGAAAACCTTCCCTAATATTTGTTTCATAGTTCACTTTTTTCTATTTTTTGGTATACTGGAGGCCGAAGCCTAGGGGAGGGGGGAGTTTAGAGAGTCATAACTTGAACACCTAACCTCCTAACGACAGGCAAAGGTTATGGCCAAGTAGGCTAGCCCCAGTTGGTATTTTTACTTCATAGTTCATTACAGATAGGCTAAATTGGATATCCAACTGCCTCCATCCATTGTAGAGGATGTTTTGGCAATTAGTGCACAAAAACTAGCTTTCTTGCTAGCAATTAATTTCAGCATTGATGACTTGCTCTCTACTAGTTTTTAAAGGCTGGTGGTGAACAAAGAAATAGTAAAGATAGATACCAAAAGAATAAGCAAACTATAAAACGAAGACCCTTTTGTTAATGAGTAATTGTATCTCCAACTCATTAGCCATATAATCTTTGTTAGTTAAATTCACTTTTTTTCAACTTCAATGATTAGACATTTTAGCTTAATTCACATGCACTAGTTACATATAACTTGCAAAATGTATTTAGGCCAAGTTTGGCATGACTTAAATAATATAAAAAGTCAAAAAGTCACTATCCTATTTAAATTACATCATCTTATTTAAATCACATCACCTCTCTAACACATTACATCAAACCCAACTCATATAAGTCAATAAGTCAAAAATTGTACTTTTTTAGAACATCCCAAACCAACCCCAAGCCTGGTTTGACTATCATTTAGGGGCTAAAAAAGTATAAAATGACAAAATAGGCTAAATAAGCTAACAAGACAAAATATTACATCTAACTCATAATCATTATATTTTTTTCTTTCACAAAAGTCAAAAAAAGTTAAAAAAAGTCAAAAAATTCAAACCAAAAGAGACTAAAAAAGTCATGCTAAAAAAGTCTCAACACAAAAAAATTGGTTATATTAATCAATTTCAGACGAAATTTAATCATTAGGAACATTTTTCTTTATTTTTGTTATTGATGTGACATTCTATAAAGTTAATAGTATTTGAATGAATAGTTAAAATAAAAAGTATGATTGGAATAAAAATATAAAATAATTAATAGGTAAAATGTCTATTATTATTGGAGATGCACACTGAACAAAATGTTACATGGTTGGGCATACAATAATGCTGGGACCCCAGCACCCCCACCTCCACCGCGCTGGGGGGGGGGGGGGGGGTTGTGAGCAAGACTTAAAAAAAAAAAAAAAATTTTTTTTGAGCCAATAAAAAAAAAGTGAGGGTGTAAAAATTTTTTTTTGAGCCAATAAAAAAAAAGTGAGGGTGGGGTAGGGGTGGGGGTGGGGGTGGGGGTCTGCTCTGGGACATTTTTCGTTGGGCATATTATTCAATTATCTATTTTTAATAGAATACTTGTCAACGCGTTTATATTAGGGGTGAACAGTGGATATACCGATCCGCCTAAACCGACCGAATCAAACCGATCCGTCGCATTTTGGACGGATGCGTGATGATGAGCTGACGGTTGCGGATTGATTTTTTCCAATCCGCCTAGTTTTGGACGGATGGCTAATTTGAGGTTCATTTGGCCGCAACCGAACCGCCAAATTGTCGAGCATCCCTAGTAATTTGTAAGATTTTATATTTTCAATTTGTTTATATATTCTATTTGTGTTTTCAATTGAAAAATAGTTTAAATATTTTGTTGAATATATTATGTTGAAAAAGAGTTTTCAACTTAAATATATTTTTTGAATTGAAAAAAATAAATGTATATATTTTAGTTTTTAAATCTAACTTTAAAAATAATAAATAAAAAAGATTATATATGTTGGTTGGTTTTTGTTTTTAAAAACAGATATGGATGTAACAATACAGAGGCATACAATCTCTACTATTGCTCTGTTCATGGTTTTAGTGGTTTGAATTGTTTTTATATTTTAAGAACCACAAATTATAATACTTTATGTGGATGAGGCATGCTGTAATTGTAATATGTGGATAAAGTTTCAAACTTTCTTTCTTTGGATGATACATGCAGTGATTGTAATACTCTATTAAGTCATTGACTGTAATTTTTTTTTTTTTTTTTGGTGAGAAAGTGACAAGTTGAATTATGTTGAAAATTTATAAAATTTTAAACCGCCAAACCGATTCGCATCCATCCGCCAATCCGCTCAATCCACATCCGTCGGATTGACGGACGGATGCGGATTGATTTTTTTCAATCTGCTAATCTAGCGGACGGATGGCGGATTGGAAGTTTCATGGCCGCAACCGACCCGCGCCCACCCCTAGTTTACATGTTGTCAACATATGTACACAAATTCTCTTTTATTGAAAATAGAGCACCTTGGCTCCGGTTCTTAATCGGATTAGATACGGTACTATTTGATTTATAAGGATTTATCATAGATTTCGTTTTGATAATCTGAATCGTTCAATATGTAGAATTCGTCGAGTATTATATGCCTGTAAAAAATCACATTGATCGGATATCGATAACTATCTTATCTTATTAGTTTTTTTGTCAATCGTAATTTATTTATCGTCTATTTTTTTTATACAAAATTGATTTGATCACATAACTATCGATATCCGATCAATGTGATTTTTTATATACATATATTACTCGACGAGTTATATACATTCAACGGTTCAGATTATCAAAACGAGACCTGTGGTGAGCCTTCACAGACAGAACAATACCGTCCAGTCCGATTAACGATCAGAGACAAGCTGCTCCCTATTGAAAATGTATAAATATCATAAATATTTGATTGCTAAAATATATGGTTAGAGAAGACATTATCATAATTTCTTCGAGTTTGCTTTCGGTGATTCTCGACCACTACATCAAATTATTAATAAAAATATGATTTAGGTTTTGTTTAGCAACGATTAAAATAGTTAATTTTTTAAAATCTTTTTTTATTTTTAGTGAATTTTTTTTAAAATGTATTAAAAAAATTTACTTTCCGAGTCCTAATGTAAAATGATTTAAGTTAAATAAAAAAATTCACTAAAAAAAATAATTTTTTTATATATGTTTTTTGTCTTTATTGATTTGTTTTGTTTTTGTTTTTTGGTTTTTTTGAAGTCCATCTATCTAGTAAAATTTAAAATATCTTTTTTTTTATTTAAAAATAAATTAAAAATAACTAAAAATAAAAACAGAACAAAAAAATACTTAAACAATAGTTATCAAGCCCAGTAACACAAGACAAGACTCTCTCGCTCTCTCTCAATCTCCGTCGTCTCTTCCACTTCCTACTTCGATTGGGTATGACATTCAAATCTCTCTCGCTCTCTCTCAGATCTTGTTACAAATACAATTCAATCATATTTTCTCATCTCGGAATGAGCGAATGCATTTCTATAAATCATGATACAGGCCTTCAAGTGATAGCTTATGCATTAGGTTTTCTTTTTTTTAATTTATTTTTTTAAATATATATATATTAGTCTCTGTTCGTTGTTGTTAATGACATTACTGTTGTTCAGTCATTCATTCATCTATATAGTTCTTTTTTGCTGACTTTGATTTCTATAGCATCACTTATCTTTCTTTTTGGTTTGAGATGTGCTTCACAGATCTGTTCGTTTTCTCTTTAGTTATACTTGCTATGGCATTTTAACTGAAATTTCATCTCCTAAGTAAATGGGGAACCTCATCACATTCGATGACAATTGACCATTTTTAGTTTTTCTATTGAGCCAAAAATAAGAAGAAAAAAAAATAAATTTAATTTTGCTAATGTAGAATTTAATAGAAAATTTCTAATTTGAGATGTGATGTGAAGTTCTGATAAAATTTCTAGTTGTTCATGCAATGTGAAGTGTTTATAGCCAGCCCATCCAAATTAAAGGGGGGTTGGTTTGGGAAGTGGGTTGACTTTGTGGCTTTTTTTTTTTTTTTTTGTGGCTATTTTAGCCTGGGCTAAAAGGCTTAGTTTGGGAAGGATTTTTTGGCTTTTTGGCTTTTTTGAATTTTTTTGTGAGAGAAGAGTGTAATGATTATGGGTTGGATGTGATGTTTTGTTTGTTGTGGCTAAAATAGCCTATTTTGTCTTTTATGGCTAAAATAGCCAAAAAAGCCCACAACCTATCTTCCCAAACGGGGTGTAATTTGAGCCTCTTAGATTGTGAGGTTCACAAATTTATTGACTAATCAAATTTGGTTCTTTCTTCTTGGGAAACATCTCTTGATGTCGTGTATTTAAGCAATCCTTGTCTCAAGGAAAGTAATGCAAAATGGTGCTCTGGATGCTCATTTCTCAATTGCTTTTGGTGAAAATTAAGGGACAATTTGAACTCAAAAAGAGCATTCTAATTTTATGTTTTTAAAGAAAGTAAATGGGTCATGGTTTAGATATCTCGGTGTTCATTATTTTCTTTTGGGCTTTACTTGAGAATTTTATACAAATTGGCAAATTTTCTGAACTGTTACGTCAGATCAAGTTCATTTGATAATGCCATTGCGACCTCATGTATCAATTTTTTGAAAAATTAAATATGATAGTCAAACATCTTGAGTTTTTCCTACTAATAGTTCATGTTCATTGCACACATACCCCTCTCACATTCCTTTATGAAGTCAAGGGCCTCCGATTTTTCTTCACCTAGAATGCCACTAAACAACATTATCAATTTAAGAGCCTGCTTCAGTGAAGGAGCTTCAATATGGACTTCATTGTGCCATCTTTCACTGTGTGAGTGTGTGATATTAAGAATATCATTCAAGTAAAGCTAGTATATTTTTGTACCATCTGTTTATCCATTCCTTGGTTGAACTTTAGTGATGCACGTTCACAATTCTGAAATCATTTCTTCTCTCTTTTCTGCTGGGCCTACAATTTGTGACACCTTAATTTCTTTCTAAATATCAGCTCAACTGGATGACTGATTGCTGTTGCCTGTGTGTTCTGACTGCCCCGAAGTGATTACAAGTCATGAGGCACCGATTTTCAGTGATCTCGCCTCTGTATAATAATAATGAGAAAATTAGGTAATATAGTGCCTAAGCATTACAGCTGTTGCTAGAGTCTGTTTGGCTTAGAAAAATTGAATCGACATCAAGTTGCTTTAATATATCTTATTAGAGAGCATTGAGGGTTCAACCTCACTTTTTCTTGCTATCGATCATGTGATGTGACTAAACTGAACATCACTTGGAATTAAAGGAAATCTCAGCCACCCAAATAATTATCTTGGTTGTGGTGGAGCTGGTTGCGAAAGGATGGGAGATGGCTCCGTTGGTGTTGGAGTCGATGGAACTGGAAGAACAGATGTCCTCTCTATGGAGAATCGATTAGATCCTCCCAAGCTGTCTATGGACTTCATATATTCAGATGCATTGTTCTCTATGATCAAAGCATCCTCCAGCTCCCGTACAATGTCAGCCATGCATGGTCGATAAGCAGAGAAGGGCTCAATACATGCTAGTGCCACCTCCACTACTCTCCACATGGCCTCTGCATGGTACCCTCCCTTTATGCTAGGATCCACAATTTCATCAATTCTTGAATTCCTTATATATGGTTTTGCCTGTATGCAAAGGTACTTTTTTGTTAGTTATATTCCTTCGAAGAAATTAAACAAAATTTAAAAAAAAATTATATAATGATCAAGAAAAAAACAAAATAAAAATTTCTAGAATAAGTAGCTAATATAGACATGTTATGCCTTAGTTTCCTTACTGCGAAAACTATATCCTACAAACGGTTTGCGATTTCGTATTCTTATGTGTTTGGTCAACCCAATATGCATGCAAGGCCAGGACCAGGATAGGAAGAAAGAATGGAAACAGGTGACTGGGCCTCTACTGTTTTGTAATATGATGAAATAGCCAAAATTTCACCTCTTATCTTTTTCTTCTTCTTCTTCCTTTTATTTATTTATTTATAAAAGAAAAAAGCAAGCAAGATGATAACATTAAAGAAGGCACCAAAATTTTACTTCTAGAGAGAGAGAGGGAGAGAGAGAGAGCGGTAAATCTTTGAGTTGCGTCAACTTGGTTTTCCAGGATGGGAATACAATTTCAAGGTAAACGAAGAAAGTCTGAACTAAAGAGAACTTTATATGCATGTCAGACCAACTAGCTGATTTTATGTTGATTGTTGATTTTGCTGTTAGCCAAGTTTTTAGTTTCTGGCCTAGGAAATGAGGAAGTTATGCAGTGAAAAATCAATAATTCAAATTTTAAATTGAGGTGTGAAAGACTTGCATGCTCGTGTCATTAGATGTGGCACACAAAAGAGCAACATTTTGACTGTCAACTTCGTAGTAGTTAGAAACATATTGATCCATACCCATTCAACCAAGCTCCATTCATTGCGTGGCCTGTGGATGTTGAGAGGCTCTCGACCACTTATTATTTCAAGTAGAACAACACCAAAGCTGAAAACATCACTTTTTGCAGATAAATGCTGGGTAGAATAGTACCTGAACAATACAAGCACATGATATTTGGAGAGATGGTGAATATTTTTGAGGTTATAATGCATTCGAATGTGCCTGAAATGAGCATTAGGGGGTGATGAATATAACAGAATTGCTAAAATAGGTGCTTTTTGGTAATGATCTGCTTAGGATTTATATCCATGTGCATTTTACTACATGAATGGTGAATTAAAATAGAAGCTTTTTGGTAATGGTCTGCTTAGGATTTATATCCATGTGCAATTTACTACATGAATGGTGAACATACATTTGTTTGGTAAATAGTAGATCCACAGACTCTGTAGTCTAAGTGTAAAGCACGGTATGGAAGTCGAAATCAAGTATGTGCGTAAAAAGACATTGGTCCTTACTCTGGATCCAGGTAGCCGGCTGTCCCCCTTACTTCTAGAGAAGCACCACTATCCCCTTCTTGAGGAGCATATTTTGAAAAACCGAAGTCTGCCACCTTGGCACACATGCTATGATCTAGGAGTATGTTGCTTGATTTTACATCCCTATGTATGACACAGCGCCCAGCATATGTGTGAAGATACAGCAAACCTGAAAAGTGAAACTGTTTAGAAGAAGAAAGCATTAATGATCAAATTTCTGTGGAATTAACTAAACAATTATCAGATGAGATGATCAAGTGAGGTAATTTTGATAAAGTGGATATGTTGAATCAACAAAACACTAGGTGGGACTTCCTGTTGGACCAGGATTGAACAGCACTAATCGAGTTATACATAGTATTCTTAGATCTATTTCAATGATATACCTCCCTATGTTCACTTTCTAAAGGTGGCTTAGATGCAACTCATCATCTCCGTAGGCCAGTTCTCGTGAGATCACTCCTTCAATTTTGGGCTGATGAAGATACAATGGCCTTCATTAATCTTTTTGTCTCTAATTTTTCTTAACTTGAAGTTTCTCACCAATCTTCATCCTCTGTCAAGTTAGGATCATTGCCAATATTTGCTGACACCATCTTCCATTCCCAGAAACACTTGTATCCTTGACACACAATCTGTGCCCTGCAGCCACCTGTGAATCAGGGATGCTATGATCTGTTGTTCTAATCTATATTCGTACCTTACTGTAATCACTTCCCAAATACCATAAAAGTGAGCTCCTTCCATCCTAAGGGCTTAACATATTTTTCCATATCAATAAGGTCAACGTTAATGATTTCATCTTACTGTGTATCCTATACTTGACCAAGACTTTCACTATCAACTTCAGGGTGTTGTAGAAACTGTTCAACCATATCTACATACTAGGGGATTAGAGATGTGTGCTTACACACTTGTGAGCTTCCCTGGTGTCCTCCATCAAGAAAATCCATGACTTATCTTGTCCACTAAAGGCACAAAATAGGTTCATGGCTTATCTTCCTGCAACATTTGTGAAAGCTTGACTGACATATCCAGGGTTTCTCTATAACAGATCGTATATATATATATATTTTTTTTTGGGTTAAGCTAGTGTGCAAGTCTTTCTGAAGGCTACAAAAAAAGACTACACAATCCTGGGCAGAAATAATGATTCCTCTAATATTAGAAAAAAAAAATGCTATATATGTTCATCATGGTTCTACATTGACATTTCCCTTTTTTCTTTGTGATAGGCATTTTGCATTAAAGTATTTTCTCCAAGTATCTTTACATTTTATTAATTTCTCTTCAACTCTTTGTTTCTCTGAAAGTTTTACTTCGTGCGCATCTAAAAATGCTTTTGTGACTTTGTAAATTGTATTAAATTAAATTCTCGTAAATTGCAAGTTGCATTTTGTCAAACTCTATTGCTGCTTGCCTGTATTCAGTTCTCTTCCATGCTTCAAATGTTGCTGATATTATTTATTTATTAATTTGAACTAGAATGTTGGATGCTAAGTTCATACCAAATAATGTCATAGTCGAAGTCCATTTAATGTTTTCCCCTTATTTGTTTGGGACATTAGGTTTTCTCTTGGGAAAATGCTATAGGTCCCAAATTTTCTACCAAATGAATGACCAAATATCTCACATGGGTGTGGGGTACATAAAAAAGTGGACCCCACACTCATGTGAGACATTTGATCATTCATTTGGTAGAAAATTTTGTATCCCTAGCATTACCCTTTCTCTTGTGTCCAAAGAAATAAATGAAAAAACAAATAAATTCTTGCTGTGTCCATTCCATTTAGTTCTGATAGACTAGAATATAACCAAATCCATGAATGCTACAGATCGCATATTACTTGCCTCGAGCAGCACCAAGAGAAATGGAAAGTCTGGTTGGCCAGTCCAGCGTTTTTCGTTTTGCTGCCTCCCCTGTTAAAAAATTGGTGAAGGATAAATAATGAGCATTAAAAAAGACGTAATTGAAGAGCTTCAGATTTGGACAAGCAGTACCATAAAGGCGATCCTGTAGAGAGCCGTTAGACATAAAGGGATAAACAAGAATTTGTTGGTCATTTTCACAGCAGCATCCAAGGAGCTGGACCAAATTTTCGTGCCGAATAGCTGATAGCAGGTTCAGCTGTAAAATGCATTGATAACAACTGTCAGTCGTCTTGTGAAACAGGTAAAACTGCTGAACATATTTCAGTTTTAACAGATTGTAATCATGGAAACAGATAAAACTATTGATAAGAAAAAGTGCAAAAATACAACATTATTTTATTTCCTTATTTGATGAAAATAGAAAAAAAAATTAAACATGGGCTAGTGAACCAAGTATGATAAAAACATAATTAGTCATTACAGTAGCTTAAGCTGTTGCCAGAATGGTTGGGGAACTTATCATGGAACAGGTAAAAATGTAAAAGATCTAATAATACTTGACATTTCCATGACCCATGTGAAGAATATCTTTATGGAATTTTTAGGTAAATGTTAACTTGGAGAGAGTAGATATGAACATTCTACAGGAAGTGAGTTTCAAATGTATGTATGCAATAAAGTGATATAGTACTTTACCTCGTTATCAAATTCACGAGTTCCCTGAGTTGAAGTGGCTGAACGGACCTTTACTGCCACTTCCTGACCATCAAGTAGAGTACCACGATAAACGGATCCAAAGCCACCTTCGCCTATCAAAGTTTTGTAGTTTTGGGTGGCAATTTCTATAGATGCCAATGTAAAACTCTCTATGGATATTGACTTCACAACAATATCATCCATGCTGGGTATAGAAAATATTACATCTGCAATTTAGGAGAATTTCATTGAGAAACCATAACAAATAATTGAACGTACAAAATATCAGAACACAATAAATGAGTAAGCAATACTTGTTGAAAATGTCTATGAAACTCTTTAGTTGTTTTGAAAGTTGAGTGTATAGATATGGAAATTACAGTTTTGAGATTGTCAACCTACAATGAGAAAAATCAGATTATGATTCTTAATTCATAATGCATGTGATTTCTTCTAGCACAGATTATGATTCTGAATTCATAATGCACGTGATTTCTTCTAGGACCCTATAGGTATAATTAGGAGATCCTAGAGGAAAGGAGAGACTTGTGCACTCACTCTTTGTCATTGGGTTTCCTTTGCTGTTGAATTTTCCCCTAGTCTTTAATTTTTGTTTGTAGAAGCAAACAAAGAAAATTGCAACTGCAACCATGACTATGAACAATCCAGCTGCAACTGTGCCTATGATTATTCGCTGTACCGAATGTGAGGATCCTTGAGAACCACATATCCCTTTGCTGAAACATAGAGATTTGAGAAAATAATAATAAAATAATAAAGAAAAGAAAATCAGATTCTCCCCTTTATCATGGAGGCATAAATTGCTGTTGCATTTGGAGGAATAAGTTTCATACTCTGTTGTAAGTCTTGAACTGTCAAGGCTGGTAGGAATTTCTTTGCTGAAGTGAGGATTGCACCCAAAATACCTGAGGAAACACATAACGGCTGAAGTTGATGCGGTGGTGAATAAAGGAAGACTTTCCTCCCCTCCCCCCTCCTTTCTCTTGCATAAATTCTTTCTACTTTATCTATAATGGTAAAACAGAAGTATTGAAATAACTTACAATATTCTCAAATATGGAAGTGAGGTAAGAGATTCTGGAATCTTCCCCATGAGATCATTGTGGCTTAGATCCCTGATACATTAATGCAAATGAAACAACAATCAAAACATGAATGTTATCTTATTTATACTATTGAAATCGTGAATTTCATGACGAGTTGTAGGTAGAAAATGTGGTGGAGAAGAATAGCAGAACGTGAAATGCTGAGCATATATGCTTTTGGTTACTCAGGTTTTGAATGCATTGTGTACGTTGGTGCACTTGCATTGCACAGATTTTTGAGTCTGCAATGTTGGATTTGGCTGCCCCTTAACAATATGAATAGAAGGATTTGGCTGTATGCATATATAAAGTATAGATATTGACTGTTTTTATACAATGTTTCTGAGTTTGAGATTATACTATTTGTATGTAGAGTTAGATGAATGTAATGTTATAGAATCCGACTACGAAATGGTTTAAAAATTCTAGTTGGTTGATTGTCTACAACATATCCTTTTAAGTTCCTCAACATTTTGTAAATTAAGATTAAAATGGCAGTGTCGGTGGAACTAAATGGCTTAACTAATTATGAACTACATTGATTTAGGGAGAATAAATTACACTGATGTCAACATGGAAGAAACTGGGAATTCTGGGATGGTGTCAATGAAGTCGTTGTTGCTCATGTTCCTGCATGTCACAAGCAAGTAATGAGCTACATGTAGTTCAACACAACTTGGACAACTTAAATCATATTGACAACAATAAATAGAGTTGTGAATCATACAATTCCTTTAGATGGGTCAACATAGTGATATTGGAAGGAAGTGGTCCTTGGAGTTTGCTGAAAGAAAGGTTCCTGAAAACGGAGTTTTGGGAATGGAGAAACAAAACAGATTAATAACTCGCGTTCCATATAAACCCAACTGCCAGACGTTCAGAAAGAGGAGGCACAACTTACAATGTAGTGATGACTAGGGAGTTATTGATGGGTTCACAATACAGACGATGCCAGGGAAGAGGAAGACAAGGGTCTCCTGACCAAGCCTTCAAGATCTCGTTGTCTTGGTTACTAGCCAGTAACTCATTCCTAACCTCGAAAATCGCATCCACTGTGGAGAGAGAGAGAGAGAGAGAGAGCTGTTCAATAGTATCACAAAGTAAACAAGTGGGATGTAAATCCAGGTGTGAGAAATACATGGTAACTTACTATCTGCTTGGGCAGTCCCTTGAACCCATGGGTGCACCTGCAAGATCTCATAAGCATTAATAATTGGGCCAAACAGGGACCCATTTGATGCCTTGACCAAGGTCAGATTAAGAAACCCATTTGCAGTGAATTTCAAAATGACTGCTTTGTAATTAGACTCGCCAGCCAATATATCAATCTCTTTGCTTTTCTCATTGTTGATGTATACATCGAACACCCTTTCCCCGGCTTGAACAGAATCATTGAGCTCGAGAAAGTATAGGTGGAGATTGTAATTGGTCTGCTCAGTAACAAGGTCATCGTGCAGGAACTCTAAATGATCTGGATGGGTTAGAGCTGTTTTTAGCACTTTGATAGGAGGAGAAGGTGCTGTTATGTTAGCATTGGTGATATTGGCGGTCGATGATAATATCCGGTTGGCTGTTTGGCTGCGATTCAACTCCTTTCCCCAGATTCGATCATATAGATCATATGGATACCTGAGATTGCAAATGTTAAACACGGAAAAGGGTTCTCAATCTTTAACAATATATGTTTGTATGTATACATTCTATATTATATGTGTTTGTGTGTAGTAGATACGATGAAGTCATGTTTGGTATTTTATATTTCATCTTCAGAAAAAAAAACTCTTAGCTTATCCATGTGTCTTCTTATTTTTTTCCTTCTTTTGCTGTGAACAGAGTAGCATACCTGATCTTCTGCCCATCACTCCCGACACCAAATCTGTCAATCAATTTCAGAACACCGGAGGGCTCCAGCTGGAAATAATCAGAATTATTCAAAGTCCTTAGTTCAAGCTTCGAAATGTAAGGATATCCCTTTCCCTTCTCTAAGCAGAAGTTAATGTAGTCATTGGTAGCTCGAAAAATTGCCTCCACTTCTGTCTCATACACTGAGTTCACGGTCCCTATCAGTGTAACACCGATCAAAACATTAAAGAAGGAGCCTGGAGGTATCCCCTGCAGATCTCCGTAACGGAATGTACCCCTTATCAGATAATCTTGATTCTTTACTGTCGTTAAGTTATAACACCATTTGTTGCCAAACCGTGAATTGAAAAACCGAGCCTTATTATAGCCTGTATCGTTTTTCACTGGCCTGACTATGTCTTGGCAGGTGAATCTATCTGGGTACCAATCACTGTCCGTTTTCCAACTTATATTGGTTTTTGAATCTGTAAAATTCAAATCACCACAACACTGTATACTGACAAAGCCTGCATAAAATTACATTTAACAATAATAAGAATAGAACATTTTGGTCATGTTTGATTCAAAAGATTAATAGTGAAGTATTAACAATCCTATTAAATTAGTGTGGTATTTACTATCCAATTGGATTAATATCCATTGGATTAATAATCCCACCCCTACCCCATTACTAATAATCCTACTAATTTGTTGGATTAATTTATCCGTTGGATTAATAATCCTAAATCAAAATGTTAAAACAAACATAGGATAATTGGGCCCACGGATTAATAATCCCAATCCCATGCTCTAATCCACCCAATCAAACATGCCCTTTGGGATTACCATTGATTGTTGACAACTTAAAACACTTTTTTGTATTCTAATCATCTACAAAGATCTGCATATCATTGAACACTATAATCATCACATGGATCTAGGTAATCATCAGATTGATCTAACCAATCGGAAACTTGTGATTATGATATTTTAACTGTTGTTGATCATTATTGTTGGGCTAAAGAAAGAAAACCCTTAACGATATTAATCTGTTTTAACTGTTTAATTGAAGATCTGATCATAGTATATAGGCAGGGTTATATGCAGAACAGTTTCAAAAATTACCCAAAAGCTATACATAACGTTTACACCTACAAACATATGTGAACATAATATTGACCTTGATTTCAAGATTAAGATCCAAATACATAGGTGAACATAATATTGACCTTGATTTCAAGATTAAGATCCAAATATGGTTGAGATTTGTATTGCGTCATATAGTTACAATTAACCCTATTGAGACCTTTGTAACAATAATTAGGACTAATGTTAAGAAATAAAAAAAATTCACATACTAACCTTCTTGACCACAAGCTGATTGGAAAGATATGAGCAGGCAAAGGATGAAACGGTTGAGCAGTCTTGAATTCCAGTTATCGGATCCCTCCATCATCATCTTATCCTAAATTGAAGTTCCTCCATTGAGTTGCCAAACTCATAATCAGACTTAACTCATCAACTTCCACCAACTACCCAACTAACTATCTAAATCCCATGAACAATATCATTTTTGGCTCGCTGCTTCGTATCAATTAACGAAAATTAGGTTCTTCAATTACATTTAATCAGATCAAAAACATTAACCTCTTGAAATACATGTAAATTTTGAAACATGTAACAATCTTCTATGAGTTGTTAAAGATTCAACAGCCCTTGGTGACAAAAGAGCATCAAAAGAGAGAGGTCCTGGAGAGGGAAGCGACTGATATAATTGTGTTTGACTTAAAATGGTGGGTATAGCAGAAACATTGGATTTGGAAGGAAGATGAGAGAGAGAGAGAGAGAGAGAGACTGGGATATTAAGAAAATACAAATTTGATTATCATTTTGATGTTAATTAATCGAGTCTAACTAATATTATCAATTGTTTTAGTGGTGGTGGTTTAGTTTTTTTTTTGTTAAATTCTTTTTCACTAATATTGTTTAAAATAATGGGGCGGAGCAACCCTTCATCTTCGTCTCTCTTCTTGTCTGTTGCCCTCTCCGTGTGTAAACATCATGGAAGTGGGGTTTGGCTTCTTAGGAACTTCTAATCATATTTCAGTCTTCAATTTTTTATTTTATTTTTTTGAAATTTGACTCTCCTCACCTTTTCTCATTGTATTTGTATTTTTTTTTTTTTTTGGGGGGGGGGGGGGGGGGGGTGTTGGGGCGGGTGAGGGATTATTGTATTCTTGTATTGTAGCTATGGATTGGATTTTCTTTCATAATTGAATGTCTAATTTAATATTCATTTGTAATTTATCTTTTAATTAGACTGAAAACGAAAACAAAAACAAAAAGGAATATTATTTTTAAACAATCGATAGGAGGGGAAAGTGCATTGCAAGACTCGAATTTGGGCATCATGCTTAATAAGAGAGTACAGTAATGCTAAATGCATACAATTATAACACAAAAAGAGCACAAAAAATACGTTGTATGGTTACCATTCATTTTAAATATGATGTAAGCTATACTTAAAATAATATTTCAATCGCACAATACTTTTTATGTATTCTTTGTATGTTTTAATACTGTACACTTAGCATTATCTTATCTACTAAGCCAACTAATCAGTAAAAAAAGAAAAAGAAAAAAAAAAAGAAATGATATTCAAAATGGTAATTATGTTGATTTTCTTACTCCTACCATATGGGACATAAATAGCAAGCCCAAACTTCTACAAATGTTGACCTAATATCTTGTGGAGAACTTAAACCTTGTTTGGGGTACTCTAAAAAAGTCAAAAAGTCACTATCCTATTTAAGTTACATCATCTTATTTAAGTCATATCACCTCTTTATCACATCACTTTAAATCGAATCCATACTCAATCCATATTTCACAAACGTCAAAAAGTACACTTATTTAGATCATCCCAAACCACTTCTAATTATATTGTCAAATTAATGCCCCACCATTACAGAAATTATGGTGAAGGGTCTTAGGTAGTAGAAATTGATTAACCTTCATATTTAATAATTTCAATATTGTATTTGCAACTGTTTCACTAACCCAATTAACCAGTCAAGCCAATCACTGTATTTTGAAGCTGTCGATGTCTAATTTTTTATGCAAAGACAAGACAATTAGGATGAGTTGGAACAGTAATATTAGCATAAAATTAGTAAGTAATTGAGGATGACTGAGGATGACTGTGTATGACAGATTGGAAAGATGGAGATATTCTTGGCATGTAGTGTAGTACTGGGTCAATTAACACAGCTTATTATAGCTTTGTCACAATGATATTGGTTTAACTGACCATACAGGTTCATCACAGATCTTAATTCCATTTACTTACTAGATCTGCATTATTATTATTATTATTATTATTATTATTATTATTATTTTGGTGTTTGATACGTACAATAAGAGAGTTAATTGAAAAAGTCTTCTGTGAAATAAACTAAATTGGATGCAAAATAGGTTTTTACTTATTAAGTGTGGGAAACATTTTCCAAATGTAACAAAATTTCAGTCTTACTAATGTTGTCACCTTCACTACCACCCTAAGTATATATTCTTTGTGAAAACGTTGTCAATTTTTTTTGGGCGTTTGGTCCATAAATTTAATTTTAATATTTTTTTTTATCCAACACATTTTAAAATAATTTGTCCGTAAGGACAAGTTTCTACAAAATAACCAAATTATCCCGTATATCTATTATTTCTCAAACCCTAACAATTCATTCTCTCACTATCTCTATCGCCTCTCTCATCCTCACTCTCCTCTCTTTCCAGACTCTCTGCGCCATCGTCCACCACCACCGTGACTCTACCTCACCCCAGCCGCAATAGCAAATACGAGCCATCTTCTTGGTTGCACCCTCCTCTGTGTCCGCCATGCCTCCCAAGACGTAGATCCTCATATATCCATCGCCGTCGCCGGTGGCAAAGGTGGAGAGACCTAGATTTGGGCTCTCATTCTCAAAACCAGCCACATAACTCTAATTGTCTTCAATTTTAAATAGGGATAATTACATAAAAAAAATCTCAAAATTTGAACCTTATAACAAAATAAATTATGAATTTTTAATTTTATTAATTTAAACACTAATTTTTTAAATTCTTTTCAATTTAAATCATTTGTCTATTTTTGTTAAGTAAAATCGATCAAAAAAATAGTATTTTAATTATTAAACTTGATGTAAGCATTCATAAAATATCTAAAGTATATTTTTCATTAAGTTTAATGACTAAAATATTTATTTTTTCATTAATTTTACTTAATGAAGATAGACAAATGGTTTAAATTGAAAAAAATTTAAAATTTAAAATTAAAATTGATAAAATTAAAATTTAAAAATTTATTTTGTTATAAGATTCAAATTATGAGCTTATTATTATCTAATTGTTTTTTAAGGAAAATGTCTGCATACTTCTTACCAAATGGGCAAAATGGGAAAATCAACATGGGAGTGTTGAGGGAAATTCTATGTTTACACACCTATTTATCTCAGTGTACACACTTAATGAAATTTTATTTTAATGACAATTATACTCTAAAATAAAATAACCATAATGGACATCAAAATCCTAACCAACCCATCTCATCTCATCTCTTCTGTCTCCCTCCCTACCACCACCAACAACAAATAAACCCACTGTAAAAAAATATATATATTTTAAAATTTTTACAAATTCTATTAAGTTAGGATCTTCCAATCATTAAACCTAAACTTCCTTTAACACATTTTTCTAAAATTATGGATTTTGTAAACAAAGACAATGATACAATGTTAATTTTCTAGAAATCAACATTAACAGAGCATTATGAGCAACAATTTACAGCAATCAAGATTAACATTTAATAGAGTATTAAAAATTTAATAGAGCCTCGATTCCTCTAATTCGGTTCTTGAAGCAAAGAATGAAGAAAAGTTTGTTTACATTCAATTGTTAAGGATTCAATCGCTTAGTTTAGTAGTGGAGGAATTCGCTGGGGGTTCAACCAACAGAGAAATGTATCAGAGGAGAAGATCAGCTAATTTTCCAACTATTCAAGTGCAGAAAAAGTTTTTTTTCTTTGTTGATGAGTCTATGTGGGTGTGTTTGGGTGGACCGTGGATAGTGTGTGTATAATATTTGAATTAAGGGTTATAATTGGAATATGTGATGTGCGGAATAAATATAGCAACAAGTTTTTCTGCCCAACGGTGATAAACTCGTTACGGTCTTAATGATAATTTTATTTTATTTTATGTTATTTATTTTTTATTAGTCATCTCATTTACTTTTATGAATTGTTAAAATATATTGTTATTCGATCTAACGGAAGGATAACTTGATTTCATATCTAACTAATTATGTTTTCTAGTTAGATATATTTAACTTGTTGTGTTATTTTTATGACATGTGAAAAGTAGTTTTCTTGATTATATTATGTAATGGATATTGTGTGTTTGCAGCGTTGAATCCTACTGCAATTAGTAGTTACTTGTTTGGTATTGAAGCTTTGAGTGAAACTAATTTTAAGAAATGGAATGAACAAATTGGAATTGTTTTGGGAATTATGGATTTAGCCTATGCATTAAGAGAGCCAGCTCCTATAAAGCCTAATGATACAAGTTCTGAGGAACACATGGCTTTATATGAAAAATGGGAACGCTCTAATCGCTGGAGTCTAATGATTATGAAAGGCTCCATTACGCCTGGAATTCAAGGAGCAATCCATGTTTCTGAAAGTGCAGTAAGCTATATGAAATCTATTGAAGAATAATTCATTGGAACTTCTAAATCCCTTGCTAGTACTCTCATGATTAAAATGATGACAATGGAATATGATGGTTTGAGTGGTGTTCGTGAACATATCTTAAAGATGAATGACATGGCCTCTCAATTAAAGGGAATGGACATGGAAATTTTTGAAGGTTTTTTTGTTCATTTCATTATGACTTTTCTTCCTGCGCAATTTGGTCCTTTTAAGATCAATTATAATATGCAGAAAGATAAGTGAAAGATGAATGAGTTAATTGCCATTTGTGTTCAAGAAGAAGAGAGGTTTAAAGCTGAAAAGCTTGATATGGTTCACCTTACCACCTTGGGTCCAACCAAAAAGATTTTCAAGAAAGGCAAAAGTAAGTAAGAAGAAGAATGCAAATGATGAAAC
This sequence comes from Camellia granthamiana, assembly GCA_036172215.1. NCBI lineage: Eukaryota > Viridiplantae > Streptophyta > Magnoliopsida > Ericales > Theaceae > Camellia > Camellia granthamiana. The sequence goes on along the minus strand of CM069903.1, from coordinate 38,896,298 downwards.
TCACAAGGCTAATGAAGAAAATAAGATTAGATGTCATTTTTGTCGAAAGAAAGGTCACATAAGAAAAGACTGTCCATGTTTTAAAAGTTAATTGGACAAGAAAGGTAACATTTAATGCTTTGTGTCTTATGAATCTTTTTTGGTAAATGTTCCACCAAATTCTTAGTGGATTGACACTGGTGCAAGTATTTACATAACAAATTCCATGCAGGGATGGATACCTTACAAGTCGGAAACTAAATAAAGGAGAATGAACCATTACAGTTGGGAATGGAATAAAAGTGGACGCTGAGGCTATTGGCACCCTCCGTCTAATTTTAGACTCTGGTTTCATTTTATATTTAGTAAACACAGGTTATGTTCATGTTTTTACTAGAAACCTAATTTCTGTTTCACAATTTGATTCCTGTGGTTATGAATTTAAGTTTAGAAATAATAGTCTCTTTATTCCACAATTCTCATATGATTGGTTCTGATACTTTATATGATAATCTTTATTTATTGAATTTAGATTCCACTTATGCACAATCTTTTTTATCCTTTAATGTGAACGACTTGGTAAATAAATAAAAAAAACAAGTGAATGAAAATTCATCCATGTTGTGGCATAAGTGTTTGGGCCACATATCAAGAGAAATGATGGAACGTCTTATTAAAGATGGAATTTTAAGTTCACTTGATTTTTCTAATTTTAGTACTTGTGTGAATTGCATTAAAGGAAAATGCATAAAGACAAAGAAAAAGGGTGCTACTAGGACTATTGAATTATTAGACACAATTCATACTGATATATGTAGTCCTTTTACTGTTCCAACTATTTCTAGACATAAATAATTTATTACTTTTATTGATGACTTTTCTAGGTATACTTATTCGTGAAAAATCAGAAGCATTGGATATGTTCAAACTCTATAAAGCTGAAGTTGAAAAGCAACTTGGCAGACGGACTAAAAGTGTAAGATCTGATAGAGGTGGTGAATGTTATGGTAGATTCACTGAGTCGGGTCAAAATCTAAGTGCTTTTGCTTTATTTTTGGCTGAGAATGGTATTGTTGCTAACTACACAATACTTGGTACACTTGAGCAAAATGGTGTAACTGAGCGACAAAACCGTACTCTTTTGGACATGATGAGAAGCATGATGAGTAACTCTTCTTTGCCAGATTACTTGTGGGGTGAAGTTTTAAAAACTGTTGTACATGTTCTTAATAGGGTTCCTAATAAGGCTGTGCCTATAACTCCTTATGAGTTGTGGGTTGGTAGAAAACCTAATTTGAATTATTTACATGTATGGGGTTATCTTGCTGAAACAAAAATTTTCAACCCACAAATAAAGAAATTAGACCCTAGAACTATAAGTTGTTTTTTCATTGGATATCCTGAGAGATTAAAGGGTTTTAGATTCTATTGTCCCGTTCATAGCACAAGAATTGTTGAAACTAGAAATGTTGTGTTCTTAGATGATGAAAACATTAGTGGGAGTATGAATCTCAAAAATGTTTCTTTGGAGGAAAATCGTGCTTTTACGCCTTTCACGATTATCCAAGAAAATGTAGTACCTAAACCTATTGGTACTCAAGAGATTTCTCACATTGAAAAAGAAGTTGTCCCAGTTGCAGAACAACATTTACGCAGATCACAAAGAGAAAAGAAACCAGCCATATCAGATGACTATGAGGTTTACCTGAATGAGTGTGATATAGGCTTGGAGAACGATCATGTTTCTTATGCCCAAGCCATGAATAATGGAAATTCAACTCAATGGTTAAATGCCATGAAAGATGAGTTAAAATCCATGAAAGACAACAATGTCTGGGATCTTGTAGAATTGCCTAAGGGAGCCAAAACTATTGGATGCAAATGGATTTTTAAAACCAAGCGTGATCCTAAAGGCAATGTCGAAAGATACAAGGCCCGATTAGTTGCTAAAGGATACACTAAAAAAAAAGGAATAGACTATAAGGAAACTTATTCTCCTGTTTCTAATAAAGATTCCTTGAGAATAGTCATTGCCTTAGTAGCTCATTATGATTTAGAGTTATATCAAATGGACGTTAAAACAGCATTTTTAAATGGTGACTTGCATGAAGTGGTCTACATGGACCAACTTGAAGGTTTTCAGGATGAAAGCAAGGAAAATATGGTTTGTAGGCTTAAGAAGTCCATATATGGTCTAAAGCAGACATCTCGACAATGGTATCTTAAATTTCATGAAGTTCTCGCCAAATTTGATTTTAAGGATAATGTGGTTGGTCAATGTGTCTACCTTAAAATCAGTGGGAGCAATATTTGCATTATAGTTTTGTATGTTGATGATATATTGCTTGCTATCAATAATTTGGGAATGATACATGAGATAAAGAAATTCCTTACGAGAAATTTTGAAATGAAAGATCTTGGTGAAGCCTCTTTTGTCATTGGGATAGAAATTCACCGAGATAGGTCTCGTGGTATTTTAGGATTATCCCAAAGAGCCTATATCGAAAAGGTTCTTAAGAGGTTCAACATACAGAACTGTTCAAGTAATGTTGCCCCTATAGTTAAGGGTGATAAATTTAGTGAATTTCAGTATCCTAGAAATAATTTAGAAAGGGAATAAATGAAAGAAATTCCTGATGCCTCTGCAGTTATGAGCATTATGTATGCTTAAGTTTGTACATGTCCTGACATAGCATTTGGTATGCTTGGTCGCTACCAAAGCAATCCCGGACTTGATCATTGGAAAGCAGTTAAGAAAGTGTTGCGATATTTACAAGGCACTAAGGATTACATGCTCATTTATCAAAGAACAGACAGTCTTGAAGTGATTGGTTATTCAGATGCTGATTATGCTGGATGTAAAGACACTCAAAAGTCCACTTCTGAGTACATTTTTATGCTTGCTAATGAACCCATTTCATGAAAGAGTCATAAACAGTCTTTGACAGCCTCTTCCACTATGGAGGCAGAGTTCATAGCATGTTATGAAGCCACATGTCATGCAGTATGGCTAAAGAATTTCATATCTAGATTACAATTTGTCGATTCAATTTCGAGGCCCTTACAGATTTACTGTGATAATGATGTTGCTGTTCGGTTCTCCAATAATAACAAAACTTCAGGAGGATCAAAGCATATTGATATCAAGTATCTAGTTGTTAAAGAAAGGGTTCTGAATCAGACTGTTTTCATCTCTCATATTGGCATTACACTCATGTCGGTAGATCCTTTAACTAAAGGTCTCGCACCTAAGCTCTTTCAAGAATATGTTGTGCATATGGGCTTAGTAGAAAGTTTATCATGTTTAGACTTGAAATGAGTGTATAATAATTGTTATGTTATAATCATCTTATGTTACTAATGATTATGTTTGTTGTTTTTATTCTTCATACTTGTGTACAATTTAGAAAAAGATATAAACAACGGGACCGTTATAGATGAATTAGCATTAATCACCATTATGTTGCTAATGTTATCTCTGTGATTTAAGATTCACTTATTCATGTTAATGGAAAATATTAATACTATAACCATTGTACAGTCTTGATCAATGTGTAAATCACTGACTACAATGATTTGGTGCTAATAATTTCATTGAACAGAATCTAATGGTGATGGTGTAATCTTCTAGTGAAAGAACGTTGGCCATATTATGATAATCTAGTGACGTAATATAATCATGCAAACCAAGTGAGAAATTGTAAGAATTTTTCCTAAATATGGCTTAATGTGGCTTATGCATGATTATATTAGATTCATCTCATTAAGCAAGATATATGTACATCAATTAGATTGTGTCTAATTATTGATGAATGCACCTATATATAGGGATGGCAATTTCAACCCGGCCCGATGGGGACCCAATCTCCCAACCCCGATATGAATGGTTTTTTCCCGAAAAATATCCCCGTGGGGACGGGGATGGTATTCAAAATTAAATCCCCGATTAGTTTCGGGCCGGGGACGGGGATAGGTTTCCCCCGGCCTGGCCCCGGCCCGGCCCCGTCCCCGATAATCCCCAACTAATTCCCCAATTATTCCCCCGTATATATATATATATATGTTTAGGGTTAAGTCAAGTGTGCCTCTCTCCCACTCATTCACTCACTCTCACTTATCTTTTGTCCTCTCAGCCTGTCCCCCTTTCTCTCTCTCTCTTTCTTTGCTACAGGTTTCTCACGGCATCGACGATGGCGGTGGCGGCGGGGGCTCCTCCGCTGTCCTCTCCCTCTTCCGATCTCGCCGACCTCGCCGATCTCCCTCCTCAAGAACATCACGGCGACACCTTTCCCTCCTTTCCCTCCACTGTCGGACTCCGACGCCCTCCGCTGTCCTTTCCCTCCACTGCCGGATCTCCCTCATCTAACGCCTTTTCCTCCTCAAGAACATTACAGTTGTACTTCTTAGATCTGTTGTGTAAATATAGATCATCTATTGTTGATGTAAGATATTGTTGATCTGTTGAGTTGAACTATTGTTTGATGATGTTGATGATCTGCTCCTGTAATAGGTTTTTTTTTTTTTTTTTTTTTTTTTTGTGGATCGGGGAACTTCGGGGTCGGGGAAACCCGATTCCCGTTAGGGGACGGGGACGGGGACGAGGATAGGTTTCCCGTCGGGGATCGGGACCAGGGACGGAGAAAATTTCACCATCGGGGACGGGGAGTGGGATCCCCGGCCCCGCCTTGCCCCGTTGCCATTCCTACCTATATATACATAATGTATAGTAGACTAATGGAGATAGTGTCAATGCATGAAATGTGATATATTCATTATGAATGAATCTTAGAGATGCATTATGTGTCTATTATAAATGTAGAAGATACAGTAATCTATCTAATGAGTTCATTAATATAGAAGATGCATTATGTATCATGAATGTAAAAGATACATTAATCTATTTAATGAAATTCATTGAATAAATGGATTCTTTAATGAGAAGAATACTAGTATAAATAGTGTAAGGTCCCAAACCACACTCTTTATCACCAAACTCAAGTTGTCACCACAAGAAGGCTCCCATAGTTTAGTAGTGGAGGAATTCGTTAGGGGTTCAACCAACAGAGAAATGTATCAGAGGAGAAGATCAGCTAATTTTTCAACTATTCAAGTGCAGAAAAAGCTTTCTTTGTTGATGAGTTTGTATGGGTGTGTGTTTGAGTGGACTGTGGAAAGTGTGTGTATAATATTTGAATGAAGGGTTATAATTGGGATATGTGGTGTATGGAATGTGACAAATAATACTTAAATCAAATTCATAAAGATGTGCACTGAGAAATTATATGCATAGAAATAAGTAGATGTATGAAAATATTCCTGAGTATTGATCCTTGAGATTATTAAAAGGGGAATTATATTAGCTTATTATAGAAAATCCTATTTAGATATAAACATTATCTGTGTGGTTTAGATGTAAATTTTTAATAAAAGTCAAATATTTAGATATAAATTTATGAACACTAATGAATTGTTTAAATAAAATATACATATATTTCATCTAGTTTTAGATACTTTTTTTTTTTTCCTCTTCAAATCTCCTAACCAAACACAACATTAGAGTTGCATACAATCAGAAGCGGCTATAAAACCAATGAGTGCATTGAGTTGGCATTTATTTTGCTTTATCAAAAACAAAAATAAAAAAAAGAAGTTGTAAATTTGTCATGTTTATACTATTTCTATAAATGGCCATAAACTTTTCAAATGGAGTAGGTTGCAATTATTATGTGAATCTAAATTTGTGCATAGATAATTATACGAAATTCTCGATAAAATAAAACACTCAAATTATCAAAATAAAATTTATAACCAACCTCATAAGCCATTCTCCATTTCAAATTATAAACTAGAGGTAATCATGTTCTATATTTTAATAGAACCAAAAGCTAAGAGTTCCTTTTGCTGAAACAGCTCATAACCTAATCCAATATATCATTTGTTAGTATTCTATTCATTAGGGTTGGGCATAAAATTATTCGAACCGTATAATTCGTTCAATTTGAACTAATTCACATGTAAATGGATAGTTTCGTAGATACAATGCAAGCAAATATAATTTGACATATGACATAATTGCAGGTTGTGAGCGGGTTGCAGGTTTAACTCGCACCCGCAAGAACCCGCCTGTATTTAGATTTTTTTTTTTTATATAAAAAAACCTAGACCGTTGATTTCATTCATCATATCCTAGATATTTTTAGCCAACACACCAAACCCTAATTTTATGATACAAAAAGAAATGTTATAGAGAATATTGTTTGAGAACATTGTTTTTAAATATTTTTATTTTTGTTTGTTCTGTAAACATTGTAGAAAATTGAATTTGTTAATTACTTTTGAAATTAAAATCAATTTAGAAATTGAAATTGAACCTGAAAATTGAAAAAATTTCAATTCGTAAACGGCTGCATATCCGCGAACTTTATCTGCACAAACCACAACCTGCACTGCGAATAGTTACAGGTTGAACTTTTTCTAAACTACATATATACAAGCAGATTCAAACCGATCCGCAAACCATTCAACTGCGAATATCCCTATTATTCATATAGACTTTGATTATCGTGCACCTCTTGTATTAATATGTATTTAATTATGTCATAAAAAAAAACTTCATTAATTATTGGTGTAGACTATAGCTTAATTATTGGTTATGCCGTACTCAACACGTGTCATTGTTCAGACCACACGGATTATCTATTCCCATCCTCTGTTTTGTTTTTGTTTTTATTTTTAAATAATAGGTTTTTCTAAACTACATATATACAAGCAGATTCAAACGATTCGCAAACCATTCAACTGCGAATATCCCTATTATTCATATAGACTTTGATTATCGTGCACCTCTTGTATTAATATGTATTTAATTATGTCATAAAAAAAAACTTCATTAATTATTGGTGTAGACTATAGCTTAATTATTGGTTATGCCGTACTCAACACGTGTCATTGTTCAGACCACACGGATTATCTATTCCCATCCTCTGTTTTGTTTTTGTTTTTATTTTTAAATAATATTATATTATATGATGAGGGTCTTTAGGGTTGTTTGGAATGTTCTAAATAAATATATTTTTTGAATTTTTATAAAATATGAGTTGGGTTTGAAGTGATGTGGTAGAAAAATGATGTGACTTAAATAGGATAATGACTTTTTAACTTTTTGACTTTTTTTTTAAAGATGCAAAACTTAACCTAATTATGTGAATTGCAACAGAAAAACAAGCGGACATGGGACATGAGATTCGGGTTTGTATTCAAGTTATTTTTAAAGAGAAAATTATTCGGCATGCAATACACATGGTATATAATCTTATTATAAAATTATATAAATTTTTACAAATTTATATAAGTGATTTTATAAAACTTCGTAAGTTGAATATAAAAATTAGCATAAATCTATTCATAAAAGTGAATTTACAGAAATTTGTGTTATAATTTTGTGATAAAATTTTATATGATGAGCATTGCGCACCGGAACAGTATCATTTTTTAAGGTTGATGAAAAAGTTAGCATCAATTGTTATTTCTTTAATTGTTTCTTATTTTTATTAAGAAAAATTATAATTTAATCTAGACGCAAAGACAGCACTCCAACTTTAGTTTATTACTGGTTAAAATATTGAAATAAACTATTTTTATGTCTCTTCTTAAAAGACAATAAGACAAGTGTTCTACCATAAGTGATGGTGAAATGTTTGATTGTCATTCATTCATGGTCTGCTCAAAGCGATGACCCTCTCGTATTTTTCCTTGGAAAGTAGCAGCCACCTCTAATGCTCTAACGTAACATAATTATTTGCGATAAAAAATTTAAGAACATATTGATAATGGAAAATTCTATGATATATGTTCCTAAATTCTATCATAAGATGTCAAGAATTAACTCACTATAGCAAGCAATAAAAACATCCCATTCATTATTTGTATTTATGAAATACAGCCTACTACAGAATAGTTTTAGCCTTCGTTTGGCATGTCAGGCTGTTTAATTTTTTTGACTATTTTAGGTACAAAAAGATAAAATAGGCTTTTTAGTCTAATAAGACAAAACATCACATTCAACCCATAATTATTTTATTTTTTTTCTCACAAAAGTTAAAAAAAGTTAAAAAGCCTATCCCAAACGAGACTTTTTAATCCCAAGTTAAAATAACTAAAAAGCCAACCTACATCTCAAACGAAATGAAAAATATCAATCTTTATTATGTTTAGTTTCTTTTATGACCATAACATTGAAAATTGACTGTAAATCAACTAATTGCAAGTTTATTACAAGAAACACAACAATTGCCAAATCTACAACTTCTTCTTCCTAGTTGGTACACAGTTTTTTTTTTTTCGGAACTGCTACGTAGCTCGAATATCACGGCTCGAATGGCTCGAAAATATTCTCTTACCGGTAAGAGAATATTTTTTAGGTTATGAAAATATTCTCTTACCGGTAAGAGAATATTTTCGAGCCATTCGAGCCATTCATATTCGAGCTTTCACGCATTTCCGTTTTTCTTTTTGGGTACACAGTTGATCGATGAATCAACATATCATATACATAGAATGCAAAATATTTCGAAGTTCATATGTTTGTTAAGTAAAAGTTTTGTTGCCAAACTCCTAAACTTATTTCTTCATGTGTTACAAAAATTTTGGGAAACTTTAATTTTAAATTACTTGACAAAGGGCAAAGAGATGATAAGCGTAAATGAAAAATAATCTAAGATAAAATTTTAACACTATCGACGTGTGCATGGAGATCATAGAGAGAGAGAAACAAAATAATACAAACCGAGCGGAAGATTCCAATCAACTCACACTATCATTCAATATAAACTCTTACGATTAAACTTTAAATAAACATAATTACCCACAAACTATGAATATCAGATAAAGTAAAGTATTTTGTACACTTAAACATGGACTTTTAATCTAAAGAGTGAAACCTTGACAGAAAACTTTGCGGAATATAAACTAAAAACTATTAAGGATTCAATTTTATACATGAAAACTATATGAATTTCTACTATACAAAATAAGTGTATTTACCTTGATCCATGATAGTATAAAATCCTTAATAGAGAAACCTTAAATAGAAGACCTTGATCTTCAAGCTCTTTACTTGTCTAAGATCTTCAAACCACTTTTTTTTCTCTCTAGGCGATGGAAGCCTTCTTGTGGTGACAACTTGACTTTTGTGATGGAGAGTGTGGTTTGGGACCTTATACTATTTATACTAGTATTCTTCCAATCAAAGAATCCATTCATTCAATGAACTTCATTAAATAGATTAATGTATCTTTTACATTCATGATACATAATGCATCTTCTATATTAATGAACTCATTAGATAGATTAATGTATCTTCTACATTCATAATAGATATATAATGCATCTCTAAGATTCATTCATAATGAATCTATCACATTCAATGCATTGACACTATCTCCATTAGTCTTCTATACATTATGCATATATAGGTGCATTCATCAATAATTAGTCACCATCTAATTGATGTACATATATCTTGCTTAATGAGATGAATCTAGTATAATCATGCATAAGCCACATTAAGCCATATTTAGGAAAAATTCTTACAATCTCCCACTTGGCTTGCATGATTATATTACGTCACTAGATTGACATAATATGGCCAACGTTCTCCCACTAGAAGATTGCACCATCATCATTAGATTCTATTTAATGAAATTATTAGCACCAAATCATTGTAGTCAGTGATTTACACATTGATTAAGACTGTACAATGGTTATAGTGTTAATATTTTTCATCAACATGAATAAGTAAATCTTAAATCACAGAGATGGCATTAGCAACATAACGGTGATTAATGCTAATTCATCTATAACGGTCCCGTTGTTTATATCTTCTTCTAAATTGTGCACAAGTATAAAGAATAAAAACAACAAACATAATCATTAGTAACATAAGATGATTATAACATAACAATTATCATACACTCATTTCAAGTCTAAACATGATAAACTTTCTACTAAGCCCATGCATGCAATATGTTCTTGAAAGAGCTTAGGTGCGAAACCTTTAGTTAAAGAATCTGCCAACATGAGTGTAGTGCCAATATGAGAGATGGAAACAGTCTGATTCAGAACCCTTTCTTTAACAACTAGATACTTGATATCAATATGCTTTGATCCTCCTAAAGTTTTGTTATTATTGGAGAACCGAACAGCAGCATCATTATCACAGTAAATCTGTAAGGGCCTCAAAATTGAATCGACAAGTTGTAATTTAGATATGAAATTCTTTAGTCATACTGCATGACATGTGGCTTCATAACATGCTATAAACTTTACCTCTATAGTGGAAGAGGCTGTCAGAGACTGCTTATGACTCTTCCATGAAATGGGTCTGATGATGCTGCGTGTTCTAGATAGAACGGTGGATTGATCCACGCTTCCCGAACCATTGTCCGAGTGTTGAGCCCGCAGAGAGACCTGTACAAGAGTTCAACGGGGAACGGGGAGTCCCCCAGCGAACCCTCCGACGACCAAGTTAGAGAAGAGAGAGAGTGATGGAATGTAGAGATAGGATGGTGATAGAGAACTTAACTTTTTTTTGTCTTAGAAGTCTGCTTATATCCTTTGTTCATCATTTCCTTGTCCACTCCAAGCTGTCATGTTGGCCGAAAGTCTATGTTCTAGCTTGCCTTGTTCGTGGTGAGGCTGTTCTATTCTGACGTGAAGGGGTTATCGTAATAAATGCCGCAGGGGGACTCATTAATGGCTGATGTGTGGTGCAATAACTCTGCAGGATCTTTGTCTGCTGATGTGTCTAGTTCTACTTTTAACAAGTGTCTAGATGTCATTAGTTCTTGATGTAACGTTGGGTTCCAGGAAAGTTGGGCTTTAGTATTTGAACCATGGATTGGGCCATAAGTGGTGGGCCAAAAGCTCCTATAGGCCCACCTGCGTCAGTAGTCCCCCATTCTCAAGTGTAGCTTCAGTCCAACGAAGGGAATAAGAAAGAAGGCATGGGTTGTGAAAAGTCGACGGAGAGAGGACCGACTGGGAGGTGGGCCGATCGCGAGGGGTGACCGAGTGGGAAGGCCAACCGCTGGGAGGGCTGACCGAGAAGGGTGGCCGAATGGACGGACCGACCGCGAGGGGGGCCGACAACGAGAAAGGCCGACCGCGAAGGGTAGCCGAGTGGACGGACTAACCGCGAGAGGGGCAGACCGCGATGAGGGCCATCCGCGAAAGGTGGCCGAGTGGACAGACTGACCGGGAGGGGGGCCGACCGTGAGGAGGGTCGATTACAAAAGGTGGCCGAGTGGATGGACTGACCGCGAGGGGGGGCTGACCATGAAAGGTGGCCGAGTGGGAAGGAGAAATGGCGGTGCGCAGGGCTCAAGGAACGACGGGACACGTGGTGATGTGAAGTGGAATAGACAGGGAAGGGGAAGAGAGTAGTGGATCGTGGACATACACATGGCATGATCCTTTAATGGGGGGAGGTGACGCGTTAGTAAGAAGTGAATGGACAGGGTAATATAGGGCAGTGGAAAGGCAGGGGCGGGAGTTTTTTGAAATTTTTCAAATTGGCGAAATTTAATCTTGACCCTTGGAATATAGGCAAACCGTGGGCATTTGGAGTTGTTCGCTTTACCTACCTTATTGCCAAGAACCAACACATCCCTGAAGTGAACTCATTCGTCTCGTGTGACATATCTCTGTAACACTTTGCGAACTTCCTTGTTTCAGTATCTGAAGCAATACGTAGACACATAGGAGAAATGGCCCAAGAGGAAGTGCCAGCCGCAAGGCTTGACTCGTTGGGTGATGACGACGTGGTGGAATTAGTGGGACAGTATCGGGTGGAGCGAAGGGAGAGGAGGGGAGTTGGTCAATCAGTGCGGGCTCGTCCGATGACGATGATTGTGGCCACGAGGCCCATCAGCCAAGTGGAGCCGGATCACTGGCACACCAAGCCAGACAGATCCACGTTTACGGCGGAGGAGTTGAAAGGGGTGCAAAGGAAGTACCAAATTCCTGCGGAAGTAGGGTTGAGGCTGTCCACATCCAAGGAGAGGGCGTCGGATGTACGGTCGGACGAGTTTAGCCTATACGAGGAGGTGCTGCCGGGGGGTCTGAGGCTACCACTCCTCCAAATTGTGGTGGACGTGCTTAATAGGTTAGAGGTGGCACTAGGGCAGTTGATGCCGAACGCCTGGAAGATATTAATGGCTTGTGCGAGCGCCTGGGCGCAGGCGACCGGGGAGGGTGCGACCATGATGGTGGAGGAATTATTCTCCTGCTACAAGGCCTTCTGTCAACAGGAGACGCGGGTGACCTTGCAGGCTGTGGCGGGCCGGGCTCTAGTGGCGGGCTTGCCGTCCTCGGTGAAGGGTTGGAGACTGAGATGGTTTTTCGTGTTAGCGAACGGTAGGAGGGGAGTTCGCACAACATGGAAGGTCCCCACAAAATCGGTTGAGCCAAAGTTGGACATGGCAGCCGAAGACAGGGTGAAGAAGGTAAAGGAGTGGAGGGAGGAAAAGGGGGTGAGGTGGGATGAGCTGGTCCTTCTTTCAACCTTGTTTGCCCTGAAATTAGGACCGCAGCTGTCGGAGGAGGATCCGGCGAGGGAAGAATTGGAGGTGCGGAGGAAGGCGGAGGAGGAGAAGAGGGGACTGTTCGCCAGAGCAGATAAATACAAAGAGGCACAATTGGGGCCTGCCCCTAAGCTGGTAATGAGGGAGCGGGTCCGACCGCATCCAAAGCCGCTGGGCGACAAAGATTTAACTGGGTTTCCCCCTTGCCGCCCCCAGTAAACCCATTGAAGGAAAGGGGTAAGTTGGAGGTGGAGACGGTTTTGAAGAAGTCAAGGAAAAAGAGGGGGGCCGTAGAGAAGGGGAAAGATGTAGGGGTGAGCATGGTCCGGATTGGACCGGATTGGGATAAAACCAGGACTAATCCGTTATCTATGGTTCCTGAAAAATTAGAACCAATCCAATCCGTTTAAATCATGGAACCAATCCGAACCAATCCATTTAAACACGGATTGGATCGGTTTAGAATTACGGATTCACATAATTAAATAACAAAAAAATATATATATATATATATAACACTTTAATTTCATAAAAACATAAACATAGCGCTATATTGGTTCCACAATAGCAACATGTTTTTCTATAATACTGACATACTGTTCTAGAATTTAAACAACCATAAGAAAATTGGTTTCACCATAAGTATTTAGACCATTACAAATTAAAACTAAAAACTAACAAACAAAAGTAATAAAAGAAGATATTATACGGGTTTAGGTTTTACATAAAATAAGAGAAGATACTATGGAGGAGGATGTATAATAAAAATATAGACTATTTGTATACGGTCCGGATCGGTTCCAATCCGGAACCAATCCGTGGACTACGAATTTTTAATTCTTCAATCCGGAACCGAACCACGGATTTAAAAAACCAATCCAAACCTATCGGATTGGATTGGACTTGACTGGACTGGATTGGATTGGATTACGGATTTCACGGATTCCTTGCTCAGCCCTAGAAAGACACCCCTGCCTTGAAAAAGTTGAAGGTTGGGGGGGAGGCTACCCCTATGGTAGAGAAGATGAAGGAAGGAAGGGCGGAGGTAGCTGCAGAAGGGCAGACCGCCCAAGTGCCGAATGAGGACAAGGGTCCGAGCGCCCAAATACTGAGCGAACAGTTGGGCTCAAGTGTCCAGATGGCGATGACGGTGGTACCTGTCCCAGAAATAACCTCCAGTCTCGGTGAAGAGAAGACTGGGATCAGCAAACCAAAGACGAGTGCCACTGTAGACGTCCCCGAACGCCCCAGGAGGGTTAAGTCCCGTTCTGTTCATTTGGGCTCACTACAGTTCAAGGGCTCGATTGTCACGGTTCTAAATCTTGAACCAAAGAGTCCAAATCCGGCAAATCGTTTTTGAGAAAACAGATTTTTGAAAGAAGTGCCAAACATGGACTGCTTTGCCAGATACAGAGTCGCCACCTAAATATTTTTTTATGGGAAAATTTAGGAAACCCTGACTCGGTGCCAAAGGCCATGTGTCCGTCATCACCAAAGTTGCCTTGGCTCGGGAACTTGGGTACGATTGGGGAAGGTCACTTCGTGAGCACCCCCGCTCGCCCGGTCAAAGACCGGCCTTTACTAACCGTGATATCTAGTTTTGAAAACATTGTATGTTCTTATTCCGGTTATTAGCCTAGATTACTACGTGATGCGCACAGCATACAAGTATAGACTGGATCGCCTGAATTGGAACAACACATTTCATGTTTGTTTTTGAAAGATGGTTTGCTACCCGCAGGTAGGCTTAAAATGCAGATTTTGCCACCCTCGGGTGGGCTTAGAAAATATGATTTTGCCACTATCTAGTGGGCTTAAAACAAACAATCAATGCATTGTCCCAATTCAAATAACCCAACCTTCACCCACAGGCATTCAGGCAGTTATATCACATAAGCAAATACACACATGCAAGGATGCTAAAGTATAAAACTTACCGAGTACTCCAAGCCAAAACAGAAGCTCATTAGAAATCCATGCATGATCCTAAATATGCTGAAATGCCTAATGCAACACATGCAAAATGCAACTATAGCAGGCTCGGCTATTCTAAACATGGCATATGGAATGCTACAACTAACAAGTATTCAACTTGGAATTGAAATACAAATGCAGTTAGTATGATGCGCCGAGCCCGGTGCATGCAAAACAGATGAATGAATGCAAACATGCTATCATACTGTATGCTAATTGAGATATGCCCTAATCTAACCATCATAAGCAGGTAAATAAAAGGGAAGAAAGACGTGGGGTTGGAAGACATACATCACACTCACGCACACTTATTACAATTATGCCCTCGCGCAGAGGGTCCGAATAAATATACAGTCCCGAATAAAAGAATAGTACAGTCCAAATAATACAAATTCCTAATTAATTAACAAATTAACTAAGAAAACAATAAACTGGCATGCAAGCCAGGGACTGCCTTGATTCCGCTGAATGATATATGTTTGGGCTGCCTTTGCGCGGAAATCCATGACGATGCCCCAATTAGCCTCTGTTTGCACCTGTTCTTGAAATGCGTGCCAAACTTTGAAAAGTTGCTAATTCTTCATTTTGCTGCAACAGAGAGCAGGAAAGGGGCATAGCAATGTATTTTCACAAATATATGCATGTCTCGATCCTCGTGCCACCAATCACGCATATCGATGCATGATGGCCGAGGAGCCGAATTGCACAATTCAATATGAAATGAATGCACATGAAAACACAACAAGACCTAACTCCCTCATGGATGATCCGGAGTGTCGGTGACTGGGGAATTGAGACACGTTCCGTCACTCGGAGTGCGGAATGTACCTCGTTTCCCGTGCCCGAGCTAACTCCTATCCCGAACACAATGCAATATGCATGATATGCATGAAATGCAACTAAGATATATACCTAACATGCAAAATGTTATGGAATGTCATACACGATGCACGAGGTAACATGGCATACACAATGCGCTAACATACATCCTAGCATACACAACGCTATGAAATGAAATGGCATACACAATGCAATATGGACTTACACCAACACAAGTGGACCTCAGTCACACTCACATAGGAGGCCATGAGATGAAAATGAGACAACTCGAAGTGCGTGCACGCGTGCACGCAAACCGAGGACCGAACCTACAGTACAGAATGCCACTCTAACAAGACATGGCGAAACATGGAATATGGCATATGATCATGCAATTTTCAGAGGCAAAATGAGATGCAAAACAGCCCCGAAACATGGCGAAACAACACTCGATGCATGGGATCAATCCCGAAACATGAAATTTGGCTCAAGGAATGGCCTATAGCTATGCAATGCATGCATAATTTGAATATGAAGTATGAAGACAGAATCTAGGCAGCCCCAAAAAAAGCATGTTTACAGTTCAAAGCATGGCCAAACAGTGAGCACAAATAGGCCTAAGATAGCATGCAAAAATGGCCAAAAAGAGAGAGGTAATGAAGCAACTCACAAATTCTGGCCCCAAACAGGGAAGGGGCCTTCTAAAATATTGAATAGGGGCCAAAAATATGATGTATTACAGTTTATGACAAACCCCAAAAACAGATACAAGTATGCTCAAAATGCTATGCAAAATAAGGGCACCAAGAGAGCTATAACATGAAGTATAAAAAGGATGTCCCAAACAGCCAAAGACCCTTAATAAAACATGAAGAGGGGGTTAAAATAGGGCCATTTTCAGTTCGGACAAAGGTCCAAAAACAGAAGCTCAATAGTCTAATAAATCATGCAAAAATGGGGACCAAAGAGGGGTGCAATGGCAAGTGATACATGGCGGTCCCAAACAGTGGTGAGCCCTTCTTCAATGTTGAAGAAGGGCTCAAAATAAGCCTATCTACAGTTTACATCATGCTCCAAAACAGATTATAAATAGGCCAAAAATACTATGCAAGATTATGGCATACAAAGGGGTAATGAAGCAAGTGCAAAATGGGGGTCACAAACAGGGTAAGACCCTTAATGAAAGATGAAATGGAGCTCAAAAAAATGCCACTTTCAGTTTTGGTCGGAGCTCAAAACAGCAAGCAAAAGGGGATAAGAAAACTTGCAAAAATGAGCTAGAAAGAGGGAGAAATCAACTCACCCTTGAAGACCAATCCTTTGCTACCTCTTGGACCAAGAAAAGCTGCCTCCTAGCCTCTGAGAAGACCTCCAAGCTGCTGGAAATGGAAGTGGTGGTGTGGTGCTAGGTGGTGATGAAGAAAGGGGTGTAGAACTTGGATGTTTTAAGGGTTAAAGAGAGAGATAGAGGGAGATGTGTATGCAAAGCTTGAGAGCAATTTTTCCAACCCTCTTCACCAGAGCTGGAGGCTGGTTATATGGCCAAGAGAGGGGGAGAAAAGGAGGGAAAAATGGGAGGGAAATCACTTCAAGTTTCCCTCCAAAAAAGTTCCCTCCGGATACAGGTTTTGGAGGGAAAAAAGATGCACAGCTGTAATGTACCACCTGTAAGGATCAAGGCCGGCCAGGTATTGGAGCTGCAGGTGGCCGGCCGGCCACCTCCCATGGCCGGCCGGCCAGGGGTAAAAAAGGCCAAGTTGAATTTTTGGCCGGCCACCACAAATTGGTGGCCTCCCAGGTGTCCTCAACACAACCCTGTGGTCCAAAATTGGCAACTGTAAAACATGAGAGAGAATAGGCCATTTTTAGGAGGGGTTCAAAAGGGTCAATGACAATTACTGGCCGTCCATGTGATATTTGTGTCCTCCCAGGTGTGCACAACACAAATATGGGGGTTAGAGTTGAAGAAAATGACCCTAGGGTGGTCAACATTGGTTTTGAAGCGTGAAAAACGGACGTCGGAGGGCGATGAAGGAAATATAACTGGTTGCTGGAACAATTACTGGCCTCCCACCCTTCTATGGCCTTCCTGGTGATGAAACAGAGGTCCCTGCCAAAAATGAACGAAAACCGATGCAAAATGAAGGTTCGGGGGCCGAGACGCGCAGTCCGAGGCCCCGAAAACTGCCTGTTGGGCACCGGGAGTGGTGTTCGACCACGAAGTTGGTCTCTCGGACCACAGTGTCCCTTAAAAGGGGGTAAATAAGGTGTGTGCCAAAAACTGCAGCAAACGGAGGTGGTTAGGCGGTCCCGAACCGAGGCACACGGCTTGACGGCTTCGAAAACCGGGAACTGGGCTCCGAAATGGGCAAAATGGCCTACTACCATGAAATGTAGCCCACGACCACTGAGAGATGGTCTACGAGGCCTCTCCCTCCCCTCAGGAAGAGCAACAGAGAAAACCGAGCCTGGTTTGCAAACCGAAGCAAAGTACAGAAAAGCCCGAAAGTCCGGAGGCAGGGCTCACGGCCGAGACTCTGAAACCTCTGGACGAGCACGATATGCAACATCACCAAGCGCTCGATCGGTGACGTCTGAGTCTTAAGGTCGGTCAAAAATGGGGTGTCTACAGCCGCGCTGGCGACCGCGTTGTATCACGCGCGTGCGCTAACAGATCGCTCAGCAGAAGGGAAGGAAGCCAGGGTTGCAGCCGACCGCCTTATTGGAGTGGTGCAGGATGCGGCCGTACGGTCCATGGCGTGGTTGACGAAGGCCGACCTCCTGAGGGGATTTTGCTCAGCCCAGATGAAGGCAGCGACCCTGGCGACTGCCTTGATGAACAAAGTAGCGCATTCGAAGATGGAGGTGGAGCCGCTGAGGACCCAGTTGGAAAAGTCAAAATTGCAGCTGCACAACCTAAGAGTTGAGACAGTAGGATGGAGGAAGACCGCTCAAAGTGCATGCGCGAAGGGGTTGGAGTATGCGCAAAGAGCAAAAGTCATGGAGGTGTTGGCAGTGGTGCAGAGCAACTCGGCAGAACGAGCTAGTGCCGAGCTCCTCGCAACCAAGTCAAAGCTGGAAGCAGAGCGCCATAAGGCGATATTGCTTGTGTTCGAGTTGGCGGGCGAGAAGAGGACACTAGGGGAAGTCTAGCAAGCTTGCACCACTGTAGACGTCCCCGAACGCCCCGAGAAGGATAAGTCCCCGTTCCGTTCATTTTGGGCTCACTACAGTTCGGACTCAAATTGTCACGGTTCTTAAGCTGAACCAAAGAGTCCAAATCCGGTAAATCGTTTTGAGAAAACAGATTTTTAGAAAGAAGTGCCAAACATGGACTGCTTTGCCAGATACAGAATCGCCACCTAAATATTTTATTTTAGGGGAATTTAGGAAACCTTGACTCGTTGCCTAAGGCCACGTGCCCGTCATCACCAAAGTTGCCTCGGCTCGGGAACTTGGGTACGATTGGGGAAGGTCACTTCGTGAGCACCCCCGCTCGCCCGATCAAAGATCGGCCTCTACTAACCATGATATCTAGTTTTGAAAACATTATGCATTCTTATTCCGGTTATTAGCCTAGATTTACTATGTGATGCGCACAACATACAAGTATAGACTGGGTCGCCTGAATTGGAACAAAACATTTCCTGTTTATTTTTTGAAAGTGGTTTGCTACTCGCAAGTAGGCTTAAAAATGCAGATTTTGCCACCCTTAGGTAGGCTTTAGAAAAGATGGTTTTGCCACTATCTAGTGGGCTTAAAACTCACAGTTGATGATTTGTTCCAATCTAAATGACCCAACCTTCACCCACAGGCACTCAGACAGTTATATCATATAAGCATATAGCCTCATGGTAAGCATGCTATCATAGCAGTCACTCACACGCATGCAAGGATGCTAAAGCATAAAACTTACCGAGTACTCCAAGCCAAAGAGAGAAGCTAATTAGAAATCCATGCATGATCCTAACTATACAGAAATGCCTAATGCAACACATGCAAAATGCAACCATAGCAGGCTCGGCTATTCTAAACATGGCATGTGAAATGCTACAACTAACAAGTATTCAACTTGGAATTGAAATACAATGCAGTTAGTATGATGAGACGAGCCCGGTGCATGCAAAACAGATGAATGAATGCAAACATGCTATCATACTGTATGCTAATTGCAATATGCCCTAATCTAACCATCATAAGCTGGTAAATAAAAGGGAGAAAGACGTGGGGTTGGAAGACATACATTACACACACGCACACTTATTACAACATTGCCCTCGCGCAGAGGGTCCGAATAAATATACAGTCCTAAATAAATAATTACAGTCCAAATAAGTACAAAACCCTAATTAATTAACAAATTAATGTAGGAAAGCAGTAAATTGCACGCAAATTCATGGACCGCCTCAGCTCTGTTCCGTAATGATGAATGATGCATGCTTGAGTTGCCTTGTGCGGAAATCCATCGCGATGCCCCAATTAGCCTCTGTTTATAATTAAGCCCGGAATATTGCACGAAGCTCCAAAAGACTGTCGGTTTCTGATTTGCTGCAACAGAGAGCAAGAAAGGGGCATGGCAATGTATTTTCACATATGTATGCTTGACTACTCTTCAGGGAGTGTAGTCCTCGGTCCTCGTGCCACCAATCACGTATCTCGATGCATGATGGCCGAGGAGTCAAATTGCACGACTTAATATGAAATGAATGCACATATAAACATAACAAGACCGAGACTCCATCATGGATGATCCGGAGTGTCGGTGACCGGGAATTGAGACACGTTCCGTCACTCGAAGTACGAAACGTCCCTCGTTCCCCATGCTCGGGCTAACTCCTATCCCAAACATGACATGCATGAATGCAATCCTAACATGCAACCTAGCATACGCAATGCTATGAGATGGCATACACGATGCACGATGTAGCGAGACATACACGATGCTCTAACATACAACCTAGCATACGCAATGCTATGAAATGAAATGGCATACGCAATGCATAATGTACTTACACCAACATGAGTGGACCTCAGCCACACTCACATCAGTAGCCATTAGATGAAAATGAGACTATCGAAATGCGTGCACACATGCATGCAAACCGAGGACCGAACCTAAGGCATAGTATGCGACTCTAACAAGGCATGGCAAGGCATGAATTATGGCATACAAGTATGTAATTTCCAGCACTAAAACATGATGCTAAATGGCCTCGAAACATGGAAATATGGCACCCGATGCATGGGATGAGCCCCGAAACTCAAAACTAGGCACATGTATTGACTTATAGCTATACAAAGCATGCATTATTTGACCATGAAGCACAAAGACAGAGCCAAGGCAGTCCTAAAACATGAACATTTCTAGTTCAAAGTATGGCCAAAAGATGCTAGCAAGATGGACTAAAATAGCATGCAAGTTTGACTAGCAAACATGGGTTACATGGCATGTACATGAAGCAGGTGAGAACTCATCAAACCAATAAAAATCAGTGAATAAAGCATGCCAAAACATGCCCAAATAACCTCTGAAATGCAGCCAACACATGCACAAATGATGAGCTCCTTTAAAGGGCCATACAAGGGGTTATTAAGCACATACAAGATAGACATGAAGCATGGCAAAATTAACTCTGAAAATCAAATATGATAACCCTAAAACTCACCAAATTGGCTCTAAAATCAGTCAACTAAGCATGTAAGATAGGGCCTCTTTGGAAGGCCAAAAAGACCATCAAACAAAACAAGGTGAGAGGGGGTCACCCCCCTCTGATTTTGAGGCTCAAAAATACATCAAAGCCACTAAAAATTCACTGGATTTCAGTGGCTAAGAGGCCAAACCATGGCCAATACAAGTGCTCTAATGCATAGCCCTAATCATGAAAGAATGAAGCATGCATAGGGGAAGATGACCCCAAACAGAGAATAGACCTTAATCAAATATGAAGATGATGTCAAAACAAGACTTTTTTCAGTTTAGGTAGAGGTCCAAAAAGGCTCACAAATAGGGCTAATATATCATGCAAAAACAGCCCTAAAAGAGAGGATGAACAAACAGGGCAGAAAAAGACCTCAAATAGAAAATATCCCTTCAAAAAAGTTGAAGAGGGGCTCAAAACAAGATACTTTACAGTTTATGTCAAATCTCAAATATGCTCACAAGTAAGGCTAAAATATGATGCAAAAATGGCCCTAAAAGAGAGATAGAGAGCAAGAGGCAGTAGCTGGCCTCAAACAGTGAAGAGCCCTTCAACAAAGTTGAAGAGGGGCTCAAAATAAAGCACTTTACAGTTCGGCTTGAAACCCAGAAATGCTTACAAATAGGGCTAATATATCATGCAAGAAATAGCCCTAAAAGAGAGATAGGAGACAAGAGGTAGTAGAAGACCTCAAACAGCAAAGAATTCTTAATAAAACATGCAGAAGAGCTCAAAATATGATCTTTTTCAGTTCATGACAAAGTCCAGAAATGCTTGCAAGTATGGCTTATAAATGAAGCAAAAAAATGCAAGTTTAAGGGAAATAGGTGCTTACCCTTGAAGATCAGCAAACCAGCAGCTTTTGGACTAAATTCCTGAGCTTTCAACCTCTTCAAATGTCCCCCAAGGTGCTGGAATGAGTGATGGAGGTGTTGTGCTGTGGGTTGGTGTGTAAATGGTGAAGAACCAAGGTGTTTGGAGGCTTGGATGAGAGAGAGAGGGAAAGTTGTATACAAAAGCTCCAAGAGGATTTTTTCTAACCCTTCAAAATGGTGGTAGAGTGCTAGTTTTATAGAGGGAGAGCGGCCAAAGAAAGGGGGGGGGAAAATCAATTCAAATTTCCCCCCAAAAGGACAAGTCCTCGAACAGTGGGTTAAGTGGAAAACAGCTGGCACAGCTGAAATACACTCATGGAGACAAAAATGGCCGGCCAGGTTCAAAAGGTTCAGGTGGCCAGCCGACCAGTTCAGGTGGCCGGCCGACCAGGTCAAAAGGTTCAAGGTGGCCGGCCACCCCCTAGGATGAAGCCTCAGAAGTTAGCTTTCCAATGCCGCAAACCTTGCATCAAAATTCCTCATGTGCAAAAAGTTATGCCTGTTTTGGTGAAGCCGCGCAGATTCGGTCCAAACGGATTTCAACCAACCATATCTCCTCCACCCGGACTTGGCTCTAGGAGATTCTTGAGTGAAAAATGAAGCCCCGGAAATAATCTTTCCAACAGTGGTGGCCTCATACCTTAATTCCTGCTGTGCAAAGAGTTATGCCCGTTTCGATGAAGCCGCGCAGATGTTTTCCTCCTTCCCGGATTCATGCTGAACCACTTTTGACCAAAAAAAGCTGGTCGGCCATCTGATTTACTTGTTCTCCATGTGGCCACATTGAAGCCCCGGAAGTTATCTTTCCAACGGCGCCAACCTCGCATCAAAATTCCTCCTGTGCAAAGAGTTATGCCCGTTTCGGTGAAGCCGCGCAGATTCGGTCCTACTCGAATTGATGCCGAACTTCTCCCAAACTAGTTTTCCTTTCTCTTCTCCTCTTTTCTTCAACTCCAAACCCCTAGACAAGGTATTTCGAAAGATTTTTCGAAGATTTCATCTCTCTTTCATTTATTTCCACTTTGCCCTTGCTCGGTTTACCGAAAAGCGCAACATTTGACAAAATGCGAGCCTCGGAACATCGTAAAAACTTTATTTCAAAAACGTTTTGAAAGAGAGGGTTTTAAGGTCTAAAAATCTTTTGATCAAGATTGTTTTGGTCTAAAATCTTCCAAAAATGAACCCTAACTGATGCAAAACGAGGGTTCGGGGGCCAAAACGCGCGGCCCGACGCCCCGAAAATAGGCTGTTAGGCACGGGAAGTGGAATTCGACCACGAAGTTGGTCTCTCGAGCCACAGTGTCCCTCAAAAGGGAGGAAATAAGATGTACGCCAAAAACCGGAGCAAACGGAGGTGGTTAAGCGGTCCCGAACCGAGGCACACGGCCGACGGCTCCGAAAATCGGGAACCGGGCTCCAAACGGGAAAAATGGCCTACGACCACGAAACGTAGCCTACGGCCACTTAGAGATGATCTACGAGACCTCTCCCTCCCCTCGGGAAGAGAAAACGAAAAAAACGGGGCTCGGTTCGCAAACCGAGGCAAAGCACAAAAGAGTCCAGAAGTCCGGAGGCAAGGGTCGCAGCCGTGACTCTGCAATCTCAGAACGAGCACAATATGCAACATCACCAAGCGCTCAATCGATGACGTCTGAGTCTTAAGGTCGGTCAAAAATGGGGTGTCTACAACCACCGCCAACGAGAGGTGGCAGGAGGCCATGACCAGTAATGAAGAGTTGCGTGACCAGGCGATCAAGGACAAAGAAACGGCAGACGCTCAGATCGCTGAGTTGGATAAGGCTCTGGCAGAGGAAATGGCTAAATTGGCGTTTGAGAGAGCGGCGTACCCCGACTTGTGTAAGGCGGTGGTAGAGCAATTCAAGGGGTCCGTTGAATTCCAGATAGCCATTGATGCCGTAGTCGCCAGGAGCTTGGCGAGAGAGGGGGATGGGGGGGGTTGGGCCGTCGGGAGCGGCCGCTGGGGGTAGGAGTGAAGAGGAAGTGATCCAGAGCTTCCAGCGGCCGAACTTCCACAAGCATGAAATGGCTGAGTTTTGGGACAGTGGCTGGATGACCTTCAAACATAAAGCGTAAGAGTTGTTCCCAGATGTGGACTTCAGCCGCGTGAAGGTAGGAGAAGACGACGTTGCCCAGACCCCTCTGGACGAGGGGATTGAGGAGGAAGATCTGGCCTCTAGTGAGGAAGAGTGATCTATGTCAAAATTTTGTGTTTATGTGTTTTGCTTGTTTTGTTGTTGTTGTTTTTTTTTTTTTACATATAATTTTGTGCAATTCCTGCGACGAAAGTGTATGAAATCGTAAGTGTGTAAATAAAACAATGAATTTTTTGATATTGTTGTTGTCGCTATGTCTTATGAGTTATAAATTTGGAAATAATGAAAATGGCAGAGCATAATTGCGACAACCCTCGCCACTGTTTACTGATAATACCACTGATTACTGCTAAACTGTGACTGAACATTATTAAGTAACTGATTTGACTGATATTTTGAATTGATTGATTGAGTGTATTAGTTTAAATGCATTTCTATCTATTTGACTGTTAATTGATATGTTCATGTTTTAAGTTTGAACTGTAAATTGAAGGCCTTATCGGCGGCCGAATCTGAAATCGATTAATGTTTTATGCTAATTAGAATTTATATGATTTTATGGTAGATTTGATTGAAATGTGATTTAGAATGATTAAATTAGATTAAATAATGGTAAATTACATTAGTTGGCTTATTTACCAAAATGCCATAGAAGTGGGCCACTTTGTTAAGTCTTGTTAGAGCTTATGTGTTGCATCATTTTGTTCATTCTTGAGACCAAAACCGATTGAGAGAGGGAGAGTAGGAGGAAAGACTTGAGTTCATCAAATTGGCTTGGAGAATTAGAAGATTTGGAGGATAATTGCACAAATTGAGCTTCCATTCTTGAAATTGAGGACCTAAGGTAGGAGAATCATCTTCTTGAACTTGTATTTAAATTGTATCTTGCATGTTTCATGGAAGTTTGGTGATTAGAGTCTAGAATTGGTTCAAAATGTTGAATTGAAGCTTAAATCATGCATGTATGTACATGTTCTAGCATTTTGAGGTTGTTTTCATGGAAATTGCTACATGCATGTCCATATCTTGATTATAGTTCATGAATTCATCATGTTTTTGGAAGTTTTGACTCATTTGATTGCGTATTGGAAGCTTTGATTTCAATTGAACACTTGCATGTTACATATATATTATGTTCATGAAGTTTTGTTTGGATTTGTGTTTAATTGAACTATCTTTGGGCTTTGATTTTGCAAATTGATCTTTGAAACATGTCATATTATGAGTTTTAAAGTGTTTTCCAGAAAATTGGCCCAAAAGGATCGAATTTGATGCTTTAAACGTTGAGTTTTGTGCTTGGAGACAAATCTGGAAATTTCAGATTTTGGACCCACGCTCGAACGTAAGACTTCACGCTCGAGCGTACACTCTGAGTACATGCATCCCGCTCGAGCGGGAAAAGTAACGCTCGAGCGTGAAATGCGTGTATCCAGTACTTTTCATGTGTTTACAGTCCGCTCGAGCGAGGGAATGCACGCTAGAGCGAAGGAAGTCACGCTCGAGCGGAGCTCCTTTGTCTGCATGTCCGCTCGAGCATGGAGTGGGACCCCTATTTTCTGAAAATTTTGAAAAGTGTTTTAAAGTACATCTTTGCATCCTCTTTTCATCCTAGGCATTCCTAGACCATGTTTAAGGCATCTTAAGGAGGATATTGATGTAGAACCACACCGAGTCAAGTTAGAGACTAAGTTGTTGATTCCCAAGTGTGTAACTTAGTGTGTGTTCGTTCTGTAACTGTGTAGGGTTGGCATCCGAGGACCCTCACTAGCTGCTTATAGCCCAGTGCTCTGTGAGTAACAATATTGTAAAGATATGTTCAATTGTGAATATTTTCTGAATGATCAACTGTTCTGTTTACTGAAACGTTATTGTTTAATGAATGAATGTTTGTCCTATTGTAAACTGTATTCGTGGCGTCCATAGCAATTTACTGTTACTGCTACTGTCACAGAGATCTTTGTCGGTTCCCATGTTTGGAACCACTACTGTTTACTGTTGTGATGGCCATCAACTGACTATTCGGTCTGTTAAGACCTACTGTACTGTTTGCTATTGGATGTACCATATATAACTGCTATGGTTTCTAAATGACTGATACGACTGTTTAATGACTGAAAGGACATTCATTCTTAACCTCTTTACACAACTGTTATTCGCTGGGCTTTAGCTCACGTTTTATATATATATGTAGGTGTCCAGGCATCGGATCAGAGCTAGGAGCGTTGGGTTAACTCCCTTTTTTTCAAGCCAACCATTATGCCTCACCTCGAGGTTCCAAGTGTGCTCAAGCTAAGGCTGCTTTGGGGTGTTTTAGATTCCCCCTTTCTGTTTCTATTTTGTATAGACTGTTTGAGACTGGCACTATACTGTTATGGTAGGGATTTGGTCCCTAACCTGAATGTCTGTATATGATGTATGTATATACTGTTATGGTTTGGAATGTGTATATGTGTAGAAAAGTCTTTTTGCATACAGACTGTCATAGCTCATTAGACATCTTTTATTTACTGTTTTGGCTTCCGTCAGCCCCTGTACTCTGTACTACTGTCTTTACTGTTAAGCAGGCCTTCGGTAATCACGGATTACTGGCCGATGACGGTGCTAAACCCATAGGAGTGGGTTTGGGTCGTGACAGAGTGGTATCAAAGCGATATCAAACCATGAGTTATACTGCACACACATGTCCAAATGAGCTATAGGATGTCCTAGAAAAGCGTTTAGGGCATTGCATGAGCATTGAAAAAGTGTGTGTGGCCATGACATGAATATATGTGCTAATGTGCTAATGTGTTTAAGTAAGCAATTCCTATGTTTATTATTACTGTATTGCATATAGTGAAATGGACAATGCAAGGAATGCCGATGAAACAAAATCATCTGACGCCAGAATGGCAAGATTAGAAAGAACAGTTGAACTGTTGACTGAGGCCTTGAGGCTACAACAGAACCAACAGCCCCCACCTCCTCCAATTCAACCCGACCAGAATGTTAATGATGATATAATTGCTCTAACACAGAAGTTCAGCAAAATGAAACCACCATCCTTTTATGGAGGCCTTGAACCGCTAAAGGCCGAAGCATGGGTGCTAGAAACGGAGAAGTTGTTTGAAGTGTTTCCGTGTTCTGAGGCACACAAGGTATTGTTGACTACCTTCACTTTACAAGAAGAGGCCAGACGGTGGTGGATGCTTGTCCGTGACACCGACACTATTATGACTTGGGCTCAGTTTAAGGGAGCCTTCTTTGAAAAATACTTCCCTCAGTTTGTCAGGGATCGAAAAGTGACTGAGTTTGAACAGTTGAAACAAGGTACCATGTCAGTAGCAGAGTATGAATCAAAGTTTACTGAACTCGCCAGGTATGCACCACACATGGTGGACACTAATCACAAAAAGTCCAGGAAGTTTGAAGGCGGCCTTAATGTAGAGATACTTGACAGAATTAATGTGTTGAAGTCACTGAAATATGTGGATGTTCTTGACCGAGCAATAATGGCCGAGTCAAATATCGAAGCATTGAAACAGACTGAAACACCGGGAACTGAATGGCGCGGTAAGAGACGAGGCTTTAAATTTAAGAAAGGCCGAAACAGTTCATTGAACAAGAAGCAAAACACTGGGTCTTCGAACAGTTCTAGCCAGGGTAACAATTCCATACCGCCCTGTTCAGAGTGTGGCAAGAGACACAAAGGGGTATGCTATAAAATTTCTGGAGCTTGTTACAGGTGTGGCAAGGTAGGCCACATGGTCAAAGATTGCCCTTCTGCTCCTCAGGGCAATAGTAAAGTTGCAGCCAGCGCCGCAACATCAACTGTTGCACCGAAACCAAATCCGAAAGCTACCGGAAAAGAGCTTTTGAGGCAAGGCTGGGTGTTTTCACTCGTACCAGGAGATGTGCAGAATACCGAGACCGTTGTGTCAAGTATACTCTCAATCTGTACTTAAAATGCTTATGTTCTGATTGATTCGGGGTCTACACATTCATATGTATCGCATGCTTTTTCGCGAAAATTAAATAGACCACTAGAACCTATGAACTATCTGTTAGCTGTATCTTCACCTGTTGGAGGATCTATGACCTGTGCTTATATGTACCCTGCATGTGAAATTATTGTTAGGGATGTTCATTTGTATATTGATTTACTGCCTCTAAATATTGATCACTTTCATGTGATATTGGGAATGGACTGGTTAACGAAATATCATGCTACCATAGACTGTGTAACAAAACAAGTTGTTTTCTGTCCACCTGGACTGCTTGAATTTGTCTTTAATGGAGTTGGAGTAGTACTTCCCCCATACCTGATTTCATCCATGAAAGCGTTTAAACTGATTAAAAAGGGGTGTAAAGGGTATCTATGTTGTATATTGACTGTACCTACTGATGCTAAAGCTAATGTGGACAGTATTCCTATAGTTAGAGAATTCCTAGATGTTTTTCTAGATGATTTACCAGGGGATTTGATTGATAGGGAGATTGAGTTCACCATTGATGTGATTCCGGGTACACAGCCAGTATCTAAAGCTCCTTACAAAATGGCACCGACTGAATTGAAAGAACTGAAAGTTCAGCTACAAGAACTGTTAGACAAGAAGTTCGTCAGGCCCAGTACTTCACCGTGGGGAGCACCAGTTTTGTTTGTGAAAAAGAAAGACGGCTCATTGAGACTCTGCATTGACTACCGTGAACTGAATAAGGTAACAGTGAAAAACAAATATTCATTGCCTCGAATTGATGATTTGTTTGACCAGTTATAGGGTGCCCAGGTTTTCTCTAAAATTGACTTTAGATCTGGATAGCACCAGTTGAAAGTCAAACCAGAGGACATTGAGAAGACTGCCTTTCGAACGAGGTATGGACATTACGAATTCCTTGTTATGCCTTTCGGAGTTACTAATGCACCTGCTGCATTTATGGATCTTATGAATAGAATTTTTAAAGCTTTTCTCGACGAATTTGTAGTTGTTTTCATAGATGACATCTTGATTTATTCCAAAAGCACGGAAGAACATGAACATCATTTGAGAATTGCCTTGTAGACCCTAAGAGAACAAAAACTGTATGCTAAACTGACAAAATGTGAATTTTGGCTTGATAATGTAATGTTTTGAGGACATGTGATCAGTAAAGACGGCATTTCAGTTGACCCACAGAAGATTGAAGCAGTAGTGAATTGGCCCAGACCGTCTAATGTTACAGAAGTTCGAAGTTTCTTAGGCTTAACCGGGTATTACAGGAGATTTGTGAAAGACTTCTCCAAGATTGCCTTACCATTGACTCAGTTGACTCAAAAGGGGATATCATTTGACTGGACCGATCAGAGAGAATCAGCTTTTCAAGAGTTAAAGACTCGACTTGTGACCGCACCAATTCTTACCCTACCCTCAGGTACAGATGGTTTTACCATATTTAGTAATGCTTCTTATAAGGGTTTAGGATGTGTTTTAATGCAGAATGGTAAAGTGATTGCGTATGCTTCCCGACAATTGAGACCGCATGAAAAGAACTACCCAACCCATGACTTGGAACTTGCTGCAGTAGTGTTTGCACTAAAAATCTGGTGTCACTACCTTTATGGGGCGACATGTGAGGTGTATACAGACCACAAGAGTTTGAAATACTTCTTCACACAGAAAGAATTGAACATGAGGCAGCGGAGATGGTTAGAACTGATAAAAGATTATGACTTACAAATTTTGTACCATCCGGGGAAAGTTAACACCGTTGCCGATGCACTGAGTCGGAAATCGACTGAAAATTTAGCCTGTTTACTCACCGAACAGAAATAATTGCTAGGTGACCTTGAAAATTTTGAAGTTGAGATTGTTTTGCGCGAACAAGGTGGAACCTTAGCCGCTATTTCTGCTTAACTGGCACTGATTAAGGAAATTAAAGAGAAACAGCAACAGGATGACTTCTTGAAAAAGGTCATTGATGAACGAGAATCTAAACCAAGGCCAGATTTCAAATTTGAGAACAATGTGTTGAAATTCCAGGGAAGGTTGTGTGTACCGAATAATTCTGAACTGAAAAGACGAATTCTGTAAGAGGGCCACAATTCGAAACTGTCTATCCATCCAGGAAATACGAAAATGTACCAAGACTTGAAACTGAATTTCTGGTGGCTGGGAATGAAGAAAGAGATTGCTGGCTTTGTATCGAAATGTCTTCATTGCCAACAAGTTAAAGCTGAACATCAACGACCCGCAGGCTTACTGCAGCCCTTACCAATACCGGAGTGGAAATGGGAACATATCACTATAGATTTCATTGTTGGTTTACCTCGCTCCAGTAAAGGTATGGACTCAATTTGGATTATTGTTGATAAACTGACTAAATATGCTCACTTCTTACCTGTCAAAACAATTTATAATGCGGACAAATTGGCCATAATTTATATTGATGAGATTGTTAGATTGCATAGAGTGCCTGTATCTATTGTTTCTGATAGGGACTCGAAGTTTACATCGAGATTTTGGCAAAGCCTACAGACAGCATTGGGTACTGAACTGAGACTGAGTAGTGCATACCATCCTCAGACAGATGGCCAGTCAGAAAGAACCATCCAGACTCTGGAAGATTTACTGCGGATGTGTGTTCTTGATTTCCAAGAAAATTGGGAAAGTCATCTGCCTTTAGCTGAATTTGCCTACAACAACAGCTTTCACTCGCGTATTGGTATGGTGCCTTTCGAGGCTTTGTATGGCAGGAAATGTCGATCTCCGATTTGCTAGGCAGAAGTTGGAGATGGGCCTTTGCTTGGGCTCGAGATTGTACAGGAAACCACCGAAAAAGTGAAACTGATTCAACAGAGAATGAAAACAGCACAAAGTCGACAGAAATGTTATGCGGATGTCCGAAGGCGAGACAGAGAATATGAAGTAGGTGATCACGTTTTTGTTAAAGTGACACCGATGAAAGGCCAGACTCGTTTTGGAGTCAAGGGTAAGCTAGCGCCGAGATATGTCGGACCGTATGAAATCGTTGAGAAGATTAATCCGGTGGCGTATCAAGTAGCGCTTCCTCCTAAAATGGAGCATATGCATAATGTCTTCCATATTTCAATGTTGAGGGATTATCTTCGGGGTCCCTTCCATGTTATTGAGCCTACCCGTGTAGTGCTAAGTAATGACTACACTTATGAAGAGCGGCCCATTCAGATTGTAAACCGACGGATCAAGAAATTAAGGAATAAAGAAATTCCGTTAATGAAAGTGGATTGGCAAAACCACGGTGGCACTTATGCCACTTAGGAAAGAGAAGATGATATGTTGAAGAGATATCCTGAATTGTTTCCTCTGGATCTAGTATTCTTCCAAAACGAAGGTAATTCGAGTTTAGAGGACTAAACTCTTTGTAAGGAGGGGAGACTATGACAACCCTCACCACTGTTTACTGATAATACCACTGATTACTACTAAACTGTGACTAAACATAATTAAGTAACTAATTTGACTGACATTTTGAACTGATTGATTGAGTGTATTAGTTTAAACGCATTTCTATCTGTTTGACTGTTAATTGATCTGTTCATGTTTTAAGTTTGAACTGTAAATTGAAGGCCTTATCGGCAGCCGAATCTGAAATCGATTAATGTTTTATGCTAATTAGAATTTATATGATTTTATGGTAGATTTGATTGAAATGTGATTTAGAATGATTAAATTAGATTAAATAATGGTAAATTACATTAGTTGGCTTATTTACCAAAACACCATAGAAGTGGGCCACTTTGTTAAGTCTTGTTAGAGCTTATGTGTTGCATCATTTTGTTCATTCTTGAGACCAAAATCGATTGAGAGAGGGAGAGTAGGAGGAAAGACTTGAGTTCATCAAATTGGCTTGGAGAATTAGAAGATTTGGAGGATAATTGCACAAATTGAGCTTCCATTCTTGAAATTAAGGACCTAAGGTAGAAGAATCATCTTCTTGAACTTGTATTTAAATTGTATCTTGCATGTTTCATGGAAGTTTGGTGCTTAGAGTCTAGAATTGGTTCAAAATGTTGAATTGAAGCTTAAATCATGCATGCATGTACATGTTCTAGCATTTTGAGGTTGTTTTCATGGAAATTGCTACATGCATGTCCATATCTTGATTATAGTTCATGAATTCATCATGTTTTTGGAAGTTTTGACTCATTTGATTGCGTATTGGAAGCTTTGATTTCAATTGAACACTTGCATATTACATATATATTATGTTCATGAAGTTTAGCTTGGATTTCTGTTTAATTGAACTACCTTTGGGCTTTGATTTTGCAAATTGATCTTTGAAACATGTCATATTATGAGTTTTAAAGTGTTTTCCAAAAAATTGGCTCAAAAGGATCGAATTTGATGCTTTAAACGTTGAGTTTTGTGCTTGGAGACAAATCTGGAAATTTCAGATTTTGGACCCACGCTCGAGCGAAAGACTTCACGTTCGAGCGTACACTCTGAGTACGTGCATCCCGCTCGAGCGGGGAAAGTAACGCTCGAGCGTGAAATGCGTGTATCCAGTACTTTTCATGTGTTTACAGTCTACTCGAGCGAGGGAATGCACGCTCGAGCGAGGACTTGTGTTTCACGCTCGAGCGGAGGTCGAGCGCCCATTGATCGTAAATTGCATGCATCCAGTACTTTTGTTTGAGTTTAATGTTTGCTCGAGCGAAGGAAGTCACGCTCGAGCGAAGCTCCTTTGTCTGCATGTCCGCTCGAGCGTAGAAAGCCACGCTCGAGCGGGACCCCTGTTTTCTGAAAATTTTGAAAAGTGCTTTAAAGTACATCTTTGCATCCTCTTTCCATCCTAGGTATTCCTAGACCATGTTTAAGGCATCTTAAGGAGGATATTGATGTAGAACCACACCGAGTCAAGTTAGGGACTAAGTTGTTGATTCCCAAGTGTGTAACTTAGTGTGTGTTCGTTCTGTAACTGTGTAGGGTTGGCATCCGAGGACCCTCACTAGCTGCTTATAGCCCAGTGCTCTGTGAGTAACAATGTTGTAAAGATATGTTCAATTGTGAATATTTTCTGAATGATCAACTGTTCTGTTTACTGAAACGTTATTGTTTAATGAATGAATGTTTGTCCTATTGTAAACTGTATTTGTGGCATCGATAACAATTTACTGTTACTGTACTGTTACTACTATTGTCACAGAGATCTCTGTCGGTTCCCATTTTTGGAATCACTACTGTTTACTGTTATGATGGCCATCAACTGACTGTTCGGTCTGTTAAGACCTACTGTACTGTTTGCTATTGGATGTACCATATATAACTGCTATAGTTTCTAAATGACTGATACGATTGTTTAATGACTGAAAGGACATTCATTCTTAACCTCTTTACACAACTGTTATTCGCTGGGCTTTAGCTTACGTTTTATATATATATATGTAGGTGTCCAGGCATCGGATCAGAGCTAGGAGCATTGGGTTAACTCCCTTTTTGTCAAGCCAACCATTGTGCCTCACCTCGGGGTTCCAAGTGTGCTCAAGCTAAGGCTGCTTTGGGGTGTTTTAGATTCCCCCTTTTCTGTTTCTGTTTTGTATAGACTATTTGAGACTGGCACTGTACTATTATGGTAGAGATTTGGTCCCTAACCTGAATGTCTGTTTATGATGTATGTATATACTGTTATGGTTTTGAATGTGTATATGTGTAGAAAAGTCTTTTTGCATACAGACTGTCACAGCTCATTGGACATCTTTTATTTACTGTTTTGGCTTCCGCCAGCCCCTGTACTCTGTACTACTGTCTTTACTGTTAAGTAGGCCTTCGGTAATCATGGATTACTGGCCGGTTACGGTGCTAAACCCATAGGGGCGGGTTTGGGTCGTGACAATAATTCAATGAAAAATGGGCGTGAATAGTGAAAGTTGCTAGTAGATTGTGATATAGAAAGTTTAGAAATGGGCAGCCAGCCTAACTTGTGAGAAAACCATGATGCAAAAATCGTTAAAAATGGGCATACATGAAAATGTTAAAGAAGTTAAAAATGAAAGACTGGCTTGGACGGCTATGGACCTAGATTTTAACTAAATTGAAAATGTAAAATTAAAAATGTAAAAAATGTTGTAGTATGGGCCTGGATTTTGACTAAGTATGGCAACCACGCTGTAACATTAAATTACGAAAATGGACCGGCTAAATTCTTCATTTGAGTTCTAACTAAGAATGGGAAGGCCCTTCATTTGGTTGAACTCTTCATGCTCAGTTTCGCTGAGGCTTTAATTAACTCAGTCTGGCTAAGGCTTTAATTAACTCAGTCTAGCTGAGCGCTTCGTGCTCAGTTTGGCTGGGGCTTTAATTAACTCAGTTTGGTTGAGCTCTTCGTGCTTAGTCTGGCTGAGCGCTTCGTGCTCAATCTGGTTGAGGCTTTAATTAACTCTATTTAACAAGTCGTTATTGAAACATAACGCAGATAACAGAGATATAAAATCATTGTCATTTAAGGCATAGCCTATTGATCACAAATTTACACAATATATGAAGAGGACAAAAATAACCAAATGTGTAGATAGTCAAAAAGAACATATAACAAATGATCAATACAAAAATAGGCCATGGCACTTTACTGGAAATAACGCTTCAAGTGTTTGGCATTCCCCGGGTGGGGGAGGTCTCGGCCTTCCATATCCTGGAGTCGGTAAGTGCCCGGGCGAGGTCTGGCCTAAACAACGTAAGGTCCCTCCCACTTGGCTACTAGCTTGCCCTCGGCAGGATTTTTGGTGGCAAGAGTTGCTTCGTGCAAAACTAGGTCCCCAACTACGAACTCCCTCGGTCGGACTTTGCAGTTGTATTGTGCTCTCATTTTCTGTTGATATGAGGCCCGTCTGACAGCAGTGATTTCTCGGAGCTCTTCAATCAGGTCTAAGTCAGCCCGACGCAATTCTTCGGTTAGTTCTGGATTCGGGTGCAAAACCCTCGGGGTTGGAAGGCCGATTTCCACTGGGATGATCGCCTCAGCGCCGTATATTAGGCGAAAGGGGGTCACCCCAGTGGGGGTTCGGGTGGTAGTGCGGTAGGCCCAGAGTACGTTTGGTAATTCCTCAGCCTAGAGTCCTTTAGCGGCTTCCAACTTAGTTTTAATGATTTTCAAGAGAGAGTGGTTGGTAACCTCAACTTGCCCATTGGCTTGGGGATGACCTGGGGAAGAGAAACATGGTTCAATGTGAAGCTCTGCACAAAATTTCCTGAACTTGGCATTGTCGAATTGCTTGCCGTTGTCTGAGACAATGGCTTGAGGGATTGCAAATCGGCATACGATCGACTGCCAAATGAATCTGGTTGTGTTCCGTTCGATGATTGTGGTGAGGGGTTCCGCTTCCACCCACTTAGTGAAGTAATCAATGGCGACGATAGCAAACTTGGTTTGGTCCCGACCGGTGGGCAATGGGCCAACTAAGTCGATCCCCCACTTGGCGAATGGTTAGGGACTGCAAAGTGTGATCAGTTCTGTAGGAGGAGCATGGGGGATATTGGCAAAGCGTTGGCATTTATCACACTTAAGCACGAATTCAGTGGCATCTTGGTTGAGAGTAGGCCAGAAATAATCGGTGCGAAGGATTTTATGGGCTAGTGACCTGGCGCCCGAATGATTACCGCATACACCCTCGTGGACTTCTCTCATCACATAGGTTGCTTAAGTAAGATTGAGGCATCTGAGGTATGGTTGTGAAAATCCACGTTTGTACAGGAGGCCGCTGATGAGGATGTAATTGGACGACCGGGCTGACTTTGGCGGCCTGGTGCTTGTCAGCTGGCAACTACCCACTTGTCAAAAATAGAAGGATGTCCGCTGCCCATGGGATAGGCTCATTTTGGAAGAAGTGGACGTCCTACTGGTTTGGCGAAATAGCCGGGTGGGCCAGGTATTTAAGGTGAATGCCAAGGCTGAGGTTTGATTGGTCGGCCGAAGCTAATTGAGCCATTTCATCTGCCTTGGAGTTTTCTGACCGAAGGATGTGTTTGATGTGGAAAGTTTTGAAAAGGCGAACAAGGGGGAGTGCAATATCCCTGTAAGCTCGTATTGTGTCTTCCTTTACATCGAATTCCCCCGTAATTTGTCTGATGATCAGTTGAGAGTCGTTGAACACCTGGATATGGCTTACTCCAATGTCTTTGGCTAGGCGAAGACCTGCTATCAAGGCCTCATATTCGGCTTTATTATTCCTTGCATTGAACAAGAAATGGAAAGCACACTTGAAATAACCACCCTCGGGGGCGGTGAGGATGAGACCAGCCCCACTGCCTTCTTTGCGGGATGATCCATCGACATTGAGGGTCCAAGAGTGGGGATCTTCCACCTCAGTGTTGAATTGCTGGGGCGGGGGTGCCGTGATTGGAGTGGGATTGATGAATTCCAAGATAAAATCGGCGACAGCTTGTCCTTTGATCGCTGTTCGAGGTCAGTAGGAGATTTCAAATTGGATGGGCTTGACAAACCATTGCATAAGTCTGCCGGACAACTCTAGTTGTTGCATTATCTTCTTCAAAGGTTGGTCAGTGAGGACCACTATGAAGTGGGCTTGGAAGTAAGGTCGGAGTCGTCTTGAGGCTATAACCAAGGCCAGGGCCATTTTTTCCAGCAATGGATAGTTCTGTTCTGCTCCCCTGAGAGCCCAGCTAATGTAATAAACCGGACGCTAGACAAAGCCATTCTCCCTGATGAGGGCTGCACTAACCGCGGTGTTCGATACGGCTAATGTGACAACCCTCACCACTGTTTACTGATAATACCACTGATTACTGCTAAACTGTGAGTGAACATGATTAAGTAAATGATTTGACTGACATTATGAACTGATTGATTGAGTGTATTAGTTTAAATGCATTTCTATCTGTTTGACTGTTAATTGATCTGTACATGTTTTAAGTTTGAATTGTAAATTGAAGGCCTTATCGGCGGCCGAATCTGAAATCGATTAATATTTTATGCTAATTAGAATTTATATGATTTTATGGTAGATTTGATTGAAATGTGATTTAGAATGATTAAATTAGATTAAATAATGGTAAATTACATTAGTTGGCTTATTTACCAAAATGCCATAGAAGTGGACCACTTTGTTAAGTCTTGTTAGAGCTTATGTGTTGCATCATTTTGTTCATTCTTGAGACCAAAACCGATTGAGAGAGCGAGAGTAGGAGGAAAGGCTTGAGTTCATCAAATTGGCTTGGGTTTGGGAGAATTGAAAGTGAATTGGCAAATTGAGCTTGTATACCTTGAATTCAAGACATAAGGTAGGATAGTCATCTTCTTGATTGTGAATTCTAGTTGTACCTTGCATGGTTAATGAGTCTTTAGTGATCTAAGTCTAGAATTGGTTCTAACATGTTGAATTAAGGCTTAAATCATGCATGCATGTACATGTTCTAGCATTTTGAGATTGTTTCCATGGAAATTGCTACATGCATGTCCATATCTTGATTATAGTTCATGAATTCATCATGTTTTTGGAAGTTTTGACTCATTTGATTATGTATTGGAAGCTTTGATTTCAATTGAACACTTGCATGTTACATATTTATTATGTTCATGAAGTTTTGTTTGGATTTGTGTTTAATTGAACTACCTTTGAGCTTTGATTTTGCAAATTGATCTTTGAAACATGTCATATTATGAGTTTTAAAGTGTTTTCCAGAAAATTGGCTCAAAAGGATCGAATTTGATGCTTTAAACGTTGTGTTTTGTGCTTGGAGACAAATCTGGAAATTTCAGATTTTGGACCCACGCTCGAGGGAAAGACTTCACGCTCGAGCATACACTCTGAGTACGTGCATCCCGCTCGAGCGGGGAAAGTAATGCTCGAGCGTGAAATGCGTGTATCCAGTACTTTTCATGTGTTTACAGTCCGCTCGAGCGAGGGAATGCACGCTCGAGCGAGGACTTGTGTTTCACGCTCGAGCGGAGGTCGAGCGCCCATCGAGCGTAAATTGCATGCATCCAGTACTTTTGCTTGAGTTTACAGTCTGCTCGAGCGAAGGAAGTCACGCTCGAGCAAAGCTCCTTTGTCTGCATGTCCGCTCGAGCGGGACCCCTGTTTTCTGAAAATTTTGAAAAGTGCTTTAAAGTACATCTTTGCATCCTCTTTCCATCCTAGGTATTCCTAGACCATGTTTAAGGCATCTTAAGGAGGATATTGATATAGAACCACACCGAGTCAAGTTAGGGACTAAGTTGTTGATTCCCAAGTGTGTAACTTAGTGTGTGTTCGTTCTGTAACTGTGTAGGGTTGGCATCCGAGGACGCTCACTAGCTGCTTATAGTCCAGTGCTCTGTGAGTAATAATGTTGTAAAGATATGTTCAATTATGAATATTTTCTGAATGATCAACTGTTCTG
The DNA here is from genome assembly GCA_036172215.1 of Camellia granthamiana. NCBI lineage: Eukaryota > Viridiplantae > Streptophyta > Magnoliopsida > Ericales > Theaceae > Camellia > Camellia granthamiana. Next base: position 38,857,927 of record CM069903.1, on the reverse strand, counting down.
TTTACTGAAACGTTATTGCTTAATGAATGAATGATTGTCCTATTTGTAAACTGTATTCGTGGTATCCATAGCAATTTACTGTTACTGTACTGTTACTGCTACTGTTACAGAGATCTCTGTCGGTTCCCATGTTGGAACCACTACTGTTTACTGTTATGATGGCCATCAACTGACTGTTCGGTCTATTAAGACCTACTGTACTATTTTGCTATTGGATGTACCACGTATGACTGCTATGGTTTCTAAATGACTGATATGATTGTTTAATGACTGAAAAGACATTCATACTTAACCTCTTTACACAACTGTTATTCACTGGGTTTTAGCTCACTATTTATATTTATATGTAGGTGTCCAGGCACCGGATCGGAGTTAAGAGCGTTGGGTTAACTCCCTTTTTGGTCAAGCCAACCATTGTGCCTCACTGCGAGGTTCCAAGTGCTACCGAGTCAAGGCTGTTTTGGGGTGTTTTAGATTTCCCCTTTTGCCTCTATTATGTAATAAATGTGTAGACTGGCACTGTACTGTTATGGTAGGGATTTGGTCCCTAACCTGAATGTCTGTATATGATATATGTATTTACTGATATGGTTTTTGAATATGAAAATGTGCAGAAAAGTCTTTTTGCATTCAGACTGTCACAGCTCATTGGATATCTTTTATTACTATTTTGGCTTCCGCCAGTCCCTGTACTCTGTATTAATGTCTTTACTGTTAAGCAGGCCTTCGGTAATCATGGATTACTGGCCGGTTACGGTGCTAAACCCATAGGGGCGGGTTTGGGTCGTGATAGCTAAGTAGAGAAAAGGGGCTCACCCGTGAGCGCTTGAGAAAGTAAGGGGGGTTGGCCATGCACTGCTTCAATTGTTGAAAGGCTTCTTCAGATTCGGTCGTCTACTCAAAAGCCTGCCAAAGGACTTTAAAAAATGGGAGGCACTTGTCTGTTACGCGGGAAATAAAACGGTTGAGGCTGATGACTTTGCCAATAAGCCTTTGAACCTCTTTAACCGTTCTAGGTGACTGCATTTCTATCAGAGCCTTGATCTTTTTGGGGTTGGCCTCGATACCCCGTTGACTGACCATGAAACCCAAGAATTTCCCAGATCCGACGCCGAAGGCGCATTTTTCCGGATTTAGCTTCATTTGATACTTAGGTAGGGTGTTGAAGGTCTCCCGTAAGTCTGCTAGATGATCAGAGGAGAGTTTGCTCTTGACAAGCATGTCATCGACGTATACTTCCATGTTCCGACCTATCTGGTGATGAAAAATGGCGTTGACTAACCGTTGGTAAGTTGCTCCGGCATTTTTCAAGCCAAATGGTATGACACGATAGTGGTAAGTTCCCTGGTCAGTGGTGAAGAATGTGTGTTCCTGATCAGACGGGTGCATCAGAATTTGGTTGTAGTTAGAGAAGGCGTCTATGAAACTGAGCATTTGGTGTCCAACCGTGGCGTCGACAAGTAGGTCTATGCGAGGAAGGGGATAACTGTCTTTGGGGCAAGCTCGATTAAGGTCGGAGCAGTCGACACAAAGTCGCCATTTACCGTTGTTTTTACGAACCAAGACCACATTTGACAGTCATCTGGGCTAGTCCACGTTTTTGACAAATCGTGCCTCTAGTAGTTTATCTACCTCATAAAACAATAAGAGCGTTGCGCTCTGGGTGAAAAATACGTTGCTTCTGGCGGAAGGGTCGAAAATGGGGCTCGATGCTGAAACGATGAGTGATGAAGGAGGGATTGATACCCGGCATGTCGGAATGGGTTCAGGCAAACACATCATTGTGCTCTGTTAGAAGGGTTGTAAGGTCAGCCTTGGCTTGGGGGGATAATTGGCTGCCGATCTTGGCTGTTTTTGTTGGATTGGCGGGATCGATGGGGACTTCAACAAGTTCTTCCACTAGTTCCCCTCTGACTAACTCATCTTCGTCTCTGACGTCGAGTCCTTCAATGATCATAGTCTCCTTCAGCTTGACCTCTTTGAGTGAAGCGACGTAGCATTTTCTGGCCACAGTCTGCTCCCCCCTTACGGTGCCGACTCCGAGGTCGGTCAAGAATTTCATGGCCAGATGGTACGTAGAAATGACAACTTGAAAAGCGTTACGGGCGGTGCGGCCGAGGATGATGTTATAAGCAGAGGGACAGTCGACGACGAGGAAAGTGAGCAACTTAGTGGCCTGCCGTGGGTATTCTCCGATGGTGATGGGAAGATCGATGGAGCTTATGGAGGTCACTCGATCTCTAGTGAAGCCGACCAGCGGGGTTTGGAGAGGGGACAAACTTTCTTCCCCGACCTTGAGCTAGCGATAGACGTTTAGGAAGATGATTTCTAAAGAGCTACCGTTGTCAACAAGCACCCGTCTGACTTTATAATTGGACAGGAGAGCGGAGATGATGAGAGGGTCATCATGGGGGTAACGGATGCCTGTGCAATTGGTCTCCGTAAAGGTGATGGGCTCCATCCACTACTTGGGGTGTTTAAAGGGGCGGTCCAAAGTCGCGACCTCTTTCTCGGAGCCCTGCTTGATTTTTCTGAGTGTTGCTCGTTGGGCCGAACGGGATGGTCCTCCACATGCCAGCCCGCCGGCAATAACTCTGATTTCTCCAACCGGGGGGGCAGGGTTGCCTTGTACTCGGGGTTATTGTGGGGGTCGATCATTGCCTTGGTTAGGTTGTGCGGGCTGTTGAGGAGGGATGTGTCGGTGGTTATTTCTGGTAGGTTCGGTCCTTGGCCGTTGCTGATGGCGGGCCGCCGTAAACCGACTGAGGTGCCCCTGGCGTATCAAGCTCTCGACCTAGTCTTTAAGGTTAACACACTTCTCGGTATTGTGGCCGTGATCATGATGGAAACGGTAGTATTTGGACTGGTCTCGCCGGTTGGAAGGAGACCGCGATGGTTGTGGCCATTTCAGGGGATAATCTCATTAGATCTGGTTCAAGACTTATTCCATAGAAGAATTGAGGGGAGTGTACCGTTCGAATCGGTCGGGCGGTCGGGTAGGTGCCGATCGGTCGGCTTGAACAGGTCGATCGGTATACTGAGGTGTTTACTGTGTGTACTGGGTGGTTCTGGTTTCAGAGTCCTTTCTCTTCTCTCTGGGGGTCGGGTTTTTGGTTGTGGAATCTTGTCGGGCGGCTAGAGAATCTTCAGCGTTCATGTATTTTTGGGCTTTAGAGATGAGGGTTTCCATGGAGGTTAGAGGGTTTTTGGAGAAGGAGAAAAAGAAATCAGACGATCGTAGACCGGCCATGAAAGTCGTGAGAATGACCTTGTCGTCATTTTCCGCCACCTGCAAGGCTTCGGTGTTGAAGCGGGTGACGAAGCTAAGTAGCGACTCCCCCTCCGTCTGACAAATGTTGAGGAGTTGAGTTGCCGGGCGTCGCTGGCGTTGGGCACCAATGAAGTGACTGAGAAAGGAGTCACTTAGGTGCTGAAAAGTAGAGACAGAGTTCGTCGGCAGTTGACTAAACCACAGTTGGGCTGACCCTTAAGCGTTATCGGGAAAGCCCGATACATGATCTCATCAGGGAATGCATGGAGGACCATGAGGGTCCTGTAAGTCTCCAAGTGGTCGACTGGGTCTGTTGTATTGTCGAAAGAGTCGATCGAGGGCATTTTGAACTTGGGAGGTAAGGGTTTGCTGCTGATGGAGGCAAGAAATAGTGAGTAAGCTGTGGTAGAGGGTTTATTCTGTATGTTCTGCATGACTCCTTGAAGCTGGAGTTTCATGGCTCGGAGTTCTGCATCCCAAAGAGGAGCGTTGTCACCACCGGAGTGCAATGGAGGCTGAACACTACTAGATACTACTAGCCTCTCCCTCGGGGGGTAGGTGTTTGGACCGGTGGATGTGGGGCCCGGGGTGGCGGGTTCATATCTGGAAGGGGGTTCGCAAGCCCTCCAAGTTGGATGGGTGGGATTGTTGGATGGGATGGCTCGGGGCTTGTTCTCAGTTGGGTGGGATATCTTGAGGTGGTGGAGGAGGAATAGGAAGGTCTCTTCGAAGCAAAGCGTTGATCAGGGCTTGGTTTTGTTCGGCTAAGCGGTTAATGCTATTGGTGAGTTCTGTGAAATACTGCGGTGGGTTGTTTGGGTTAGAAGGGTCGGCTTGGAGGTCAGCAACGTTGTGTTGAGAAGCCATGGATCTAGTTGTGACCATCCACCTTGGTGGGTGGTAGGTAGGGATTATCGGGAGTGGGTCTCTGGCGATAATGAGCACAGTTGCCACACGGAGCGAAAAGGTTCCCACAGACGGCGCCAAGTGATGATGCTCCATGTTCTAGATGGAACGGGTCGGATTGATCCATGCTTCCCGAACCATTGTCTGAGTGTCGAGCCCGCAGAGAGACCTGCACAAGAGTTCAACGGGGAACGGGGAGTCCCCCAGCGAACCCTTTGATGATCAAGTTAGAGAAAAGAGAGAGTGATGGAATATAGAGATAGGATGGTGATAGAGAACTTAACCTTTTTTTTGTCTTAGAAGTCTACTTATATCCTTTGTTCATCATTTCCTTGTCCACTCCGAGCTGTCATGTTGGCCGAAAGTCTATGTTCTAGCCTTGTTCGTGGTGAGGCTGTTCTATTCCGACGTGAAGGGGTTATCGTAATAAATGCCGCAGGGGGACTCATTAATGATTGATGTGTGATGCAATAACTCTACAGGATCTTTGTCTGCCGATGTGTCTGGTTCTACTCTCAACAAGTGTCTAGATGTCACTAGTTTTTGATGTAACGTTGGGTTCCAAGAAAGTTGGGCTTTAGTATTTGAACCATGGATTGGGCCATAAGTGGTGGGCCAAAAGCTCTTATAGGCCCACCTGCGTCAGGGTCCATTAGTAAGCATAAAAATGTATCCAAAAGTGGACTTTCGAGTGTCTTTACATCCAGCATAATCAACATCTGAATAACCAATTACTTTAAGGCTGTCTGTTCTTTGATAAGTGCGCATGTAATCTTTAGTGCCTTGTAAATATCGCAACACTTTCTTAACTGCTTTCCAATGATCAAGTCTGGGATTGCTTTGGTATCGACCAAGCATACCAGCTACAAATGCTATGTCAGGACGTGTACAAACTTGAGCATACATAATGCTCCCAACTGCAGAGGCATAAGGAATTTCTTTCATTTGTTCCCTTTCTAAATTATTTCTGGGACACTGAAATTCACTAAATTCATCACCCTTAACTATAGGGGCAACACTACTTGAACAGTTCTGCATGTTGAACCTCTTAAGAACCTTTTCGATATAGGCTCTTTGGGACAATCCTAAAATACCACGAGACCTATCTCGGTAAATTTCTATCCCAATGACAAAAGGGGCTTCACCAAGATCTTTCATTTCAAAATTTCTCGTAAGAAATTTCTTTGTCTCATGTATCATTCCCAAATTATTGCTAGCAAGCAATATATCATCAACATACAAAACTATAATGCAGATATTGCTCCCACTGATTTTAAGGTAAACACATTGATCAACCACATTATCCTTAAAATCAAATTTGGTGAGAACTTCATGAAATTTAAGATACCATTGTCGAGATGCCTGTTTTAGACCATATATGAACTTCTTAAGCCTACAAACCATATTTTCCTTACTTTCAACCTGAAAACCTTCAGGTTGGTCCATGTAGACCACTTCATGCAAGTCATCATTTAAAAAGGCTGTTTTAACATCCATTTGATATAACTCTAAATCATAATGAGCTACTAAGGCCATGACTATTCTCAAGGAATCCTTATTAGAAATAGGAGAATAAGTTTCCTTATAGTCCATCCCTTCTCTTTGAGTGTATCCTTTAGCAACTAATCTGGCCTTGTATTTTTTGACATTGCCTTTAGGATCACGCTTGGTTTTAAAAATCCATTTGCATCCAACAGTTTTGGCTCCCTTAGGCAATTCTACAAGATCCCAAACATTGTTGTCTTTCATAGATTTTAACTCATCTTTCATGGCATTTAACCATTGAGTTGAATTTCCATTATTCATCGCTTGGGCATAAGAAACAGGATCGTTCTCCAAGCCTATATTACACTCATTTAGGTAAACCTCATAGTCATCTGATATGGCTGGTTTCTTTTCGCTTTGTGATCTGCGTAAATGTTGTTCTGCAACTGGGACAACTTCTTTTGTAATGTGAGAAATCTCTTGAGTACCAATAGGTTCAGGTACTACATTTTCTTGGATAATCGTGGAAGGCGTAAAAGCACGATTTTCCTCCAAAGAAACATTTTGAGATTCATACTCCCACTAATGTTTTCATCCTCTAAGAACACAACATTTCTAGTTTCAACAATTCTTGTGCTATGAGTGGGACAATATAATCTAAAACCCTTTGATCTCTCAGGATGAAAAAACAACTTATAGTTCTAGGGTCTAATTTCTTTATTTGTGGGTTGAATACTTTTGCTTCAGCAGGACAACCCCATACATGTAAATAATTCAAATTAGGTTTCCTACCAACCCACAACTCATAAGGAGTTACAGGCACAGCCTTACTAGGAACCCTATTAAGAACATGTACAGCAGTTTTTAAAGCTTCTCATCATGTCCAAAAGAGTACGGTTTCGTCGCTCGGCTACACCATTTTGCTCAGGTGTACCAGGCATTGTGTAGTTAGCAACAATACCATTCTCAGCCAAAAATAAAGCAAAAGCACTTGGATTTTGACCTGACTCAGTAAATCTACCATAATATTCACCACCTCTATCAGATCTTACCCTTTTAATCTGTCTGCCAAGTTGATTTTCGGCTTCAGCTTTATAGAGTTTGAATATATCCAGTGCTTTTGATTTTTCACGAATAAAATACACATAAGTATACCTAGAAAAGTCATCAATAAAAGTAATAAAATATTTATGTCCAGAAATAGTTTGAACAGTAAAGGGACTACATATATCAGTATGAATTGTGTTTAATAATTCAGTAGCCCTAGTAGCACCCTTTTTCTTTGTCTTTGTGTATTTTCCTTTAATGCAATTCACACAAGTACTAAAATCAGAAAAATCAAGTGAACTTAAAATTCCGTCTTTAATAAGACGTTCCATCCTTTCTCTTGATATGTGGCCCAAGCGCTTATGCCACAACATGGATGAATTTTCATTCACTCGCTTTTTCTTTTTATTTACCAAGTCGTTTACATTAATGGATAAAAGAGATTGTGCATAAGTGAAATCTAAATTCAATGAATAAAGATTACCATGTAAAGTACCAGAACCAATCATATGAGAATTGTGGAATAAAGAGACTCTATTATTTCCAAACTTAAGTTCATAACCACAGGAATCAAGTTGTGAAACAGAAATTAGGTTTCTAGTACAAACAGGAATATAAACTGTGTTTACTAAATCTAAAATGAAACCAAATTCTAAAATTAGACGAAGGGTGCCAATAGTCTCAGCATCCACTTCTATTCCATTCCCAACCGTAATGGTTCGTTCTCCTTTATTTAGTTTCCGACTTGTAAGGTATCCTTGCATTGAATTTGTTATGTGAATATTTGCACCAGTGTCAATCCACCAAGAATTTGGTGGAACATGTACCAAAACGGATTCATAAGACACAAAGTATTGAGTGTTACCTTTCTTGTCCAACCAACTTTTAAAATCTGGATAGTTTTTTCTTATGTGACCTTTCTTTTGACCAAAATGGCATCGAATCTTATTTTCTTCATTAGCTTTGTGAGTTTCACCATTTGCATTCTTCTTCTTCTTACTTTTGCCTTTCTTGAAATTTTTTTTGATTGGACCCAAGGTGGTAAGGTGAGCCATATTAGGCTTTTCAGCTTTAAGCCTCTCTTCTTCTTAAACACACATGGCAATTAACTTACTCATCTTTCACTTATCTTTCTACGTATTATAATTGATCTCAAAAGGACCAAATTGCGCAGGAAAAGAAGTCATAATGAATGAATAAGAAATCCTTCAAAATTTTCCATGTCCATTTCCTTTAATTGAGAGGCCATGTCATTCATCTTTAAGATATATTCACGAACTCCACTCAAACCATCATATTTCATTGTCATCATTTTAATCATGAGAGTACTAGCAAGGGATTTGGAAGTTCCAATGAATTGTTCTTCAATAGATTTCATATAGCTTATTGCACTTTCAGAAATAGGGATTGCTCATTGAATTGCATGCGTAATTGAGCCTTTCATAATCATTAGACTTAAGCGATTAGAGCGTTCCCATTTTTCATATAAAGTCATGTGTTCCTTAGGACTTGTATCATTAGGCTTTGTAGGAGCTGCCTCTCTTAATGCATAGTCAAAATTCATAATTCCCAAAACAATTCCAATTTGTTCCTTCTATTTCTTAAAATTAGTTCCACTCAAAGCTTCAATACCAGACAAGTAACTATTAATTGCAATAGGATTTAATGCTGCAAACACATAATATCCATTACATAATATAATCAATAAAACTACTTTTCACATGTCATAAAAATAACACCACAAGTTAAATATATCTAACTAGAAAACATAATTAGTTAGATACGAAATCAAGTTATTCTTCCGTTGGGCCGAATAACAATATATTTTAACAATTCATAAAAGTAAATGAGATGACTAATAAAAATAAACAACATAAAATAAAATAAAATAAAATAAAATAATCATTAAGACTATAACGAGTTTATCACCGCTGGGCAGAAAAACTCAATGTCTCTTATTTTATTTTATTAACTAAAGCACGTGAGAAGTTTATCACCGTTGGGTAGAAAAACTTGTTGCTATATTTATTATACTAATTATCTCGGTTGTTTAAACATACATAGTATTGAACCTCCGTTGGGCTGATCAACAATGTTTCAACTCATAAGGTGTGTAACAAAACATTATAAGTGCATAAAACATTATTTTAATTACCACTTGTTCAATAATTTTTAATTTTTATTTTAATATCAATAGAATAAAAGACTAGCCAAAAATAAAAATAAAATTGAACAAATGTAAATCAAGGTTATGCACTTGTTACACAAAACATCATTATAAAATGAAATTCATATTTATACGTTTTATGCATCAGAATTGAGAACCATGCTCTGATACCAATTGATAGAAAACTTTGCGGAATATAAACTAAAAACCATGAAGGATTCAATTCTATACATGAAAATTATATGAATTTCTACTATACAAAATAAGTGTATACATATCTTGATCCATGATAGTATGAAATCCTTAATAGAGAAACCTTGAATAGATGACCTTGATCTTCAAGTTCTTTACTTGTCTAAGATCTTCAAACCACTTCTCTCTCTCTAGGCAACGGGAGCCTCCTTGTGGTGACAACTTGAGTTTTATGATGGAGAGTGTGGTTTGGGACCTTACATTATTTATACTAGTATTTTTCCCATCAAAAAATCCATTCATTCAATGAACTTCATTAAATAGATTAATGTATCTTTTACATTCATGATACATAATGCATCTTCTATATTAATGAACTCATTAAATATATTAATGTATCATCTACATTCATAATAGATACATAATGCATCTCTAAGATTTATTCATAATGAATCTATCACATTTAATGTATTGACACTATCTCCATTAGACTTATATACATTATGTATTTATAGGTGCATTCATCAATAATTAGTCACCATCTAATTGATGTACATGTATCTTGCTTAATGAGATGAATCTAGTATAATCACACATAAGCCACATTAAGTCATATTTAGAAAAAATTCTTACAATTCTAACTTTAATATGGCCCTGTTTGGAAACAAGCCTCATTTGGCAACATCACTCTTTAGTCTAAAAGTCTAAAAGTTATTAAAAAAAATTAAAAAGCCAACAACTTATACAAAAAAGTCAAAAAAAAAAAATTTCTCTCTACTTTTTGCACATTTTTTGAAAAAAAATCAAAAAGTCATCTCAAATATACTAATTTTTTTTACATCATGTTTTAGCCAAAAATTCAAAAAATTACTAAAAAAACATGTTTTCAAATGAGACTTTAGTTGATTTTTTAATTTTTTACGAAATGATATGTAAAAAAAAAGTAGAAAGAGTGTTATTCGTTTAGGAAATGACTATTTTAGTTAATTTTTTATTTTTTACAAAATGATATGTTAAAAAATAAAGAGAGTGATATGATTGATTGTTTTATTTTATTAATTATTAGCCAAATGATAATATTTTAGTCTATCCCAAACAAAGTAGTGTAATTATTTTTAAAAAAAAAAATTTATATATAATTTTTGAGGTCAGTGTATTGGTTGGTGTGGCTATCAAAAATATCTCAATTTAGGATTCGTTTGGGAAGTGGGTTGGTTTTTTAATTTTTTGATTTTTTAACTATTTAAGCATGTGGCTAAATTTTTTTTTTTGACTTTTGTTAAAAAAAAGAAAAAAGAAATGATTATGATTTCGATGTGATATTTGGTTTTATTGACTTTTTAGTCTATTTTATCTTTTTGTGGTTATTTTAACCTAACAATAATAATTGAGACCCCATTTTTTAGAACTCCCATCACTTCCAAAGTGATCTGGACCACTCATGTAAGAGAGATTACAAAAAAAAAACACACACACACAAACACACATGAATGGTCTAAATTACTTTAGGGGTGGTGGGAGTTCCCAAACTGGGGGTCTCACTCATTTTCCTTTAATCAAATCCTTTATGCCAAACGGAATCTTAATGGTAATACCACAGAGGAGTCGGGGATCCTGCTAACAGGAACTTGTGGTATTTTGGTGAGGGTTTTTTCGACTCTTTTTTATAATCTGAATCATTTATATTGTAAAATTTATCAAGTATGTCATTCATATAAAAAATTAAAATAATCAGAAATCTATAATTCCATGTTTAGTTTCAAATTGTTTTATAAAAATGATCAAGATTATGTTAACTATTTATTTTTTAAAAAAATAAATGTCTTATTATTATAGAGCTATAGATTTTCAATCAATGTGATTTTTTATATGGATAATTTATTTAACGAATTCTATAATATAAACGATTCGAATTATCAAAAACACTAAAAAAAAAAAAAAAAAAAAAAAAAAAACAAACAAACAAACTCTACCGACACACCACATGATAACTGCAGTGACTTAGGGTTGGTTTGGGATGTTCTAAAAAAGTGCACTTTTTGACTTATTGGCTTATATGGGTTGGGTTTGGGTTAGGTTTGGGTTAGGTTTGATGTGATGTGTTAAAGAGGTGATGTGATTTAAATAAAATAATGTGACTTAAATAGGATAGTGACTTTTTAACTTTTTGTATTATTTAGGTCATGCCAAACTTGGCCTTAGGCTTGATTTTGAAATAAACTATTTAAATAATTTTTTAACTAAAATATATACTTGTTTGGTTTGTTTTTGGGAGAGTTGTTTTTGAAAAAAATTTGAGAAAGTTGTTTTAGAAATTTTTTGGTTTGTTTGGTTGTATATTTTGAGAGAAAATTTTTTTGTGAGAGTTTGGGATGATTTGATATTTTGGAAGAATTGAGTAGATATGTGTGAGAGAAAAAGTGATTGAGAAGGAGAGATGAGAGAGAAAAAGTGATTGATTGATGTGTAAGAGAGAGAAGTGATTTTGAAAATTGTTTGAGAAAAATCTCAAACCAAACAAATTTTGAAATATTTTTTTCTAAAATTCATCTCCTAAATTCAAACCAAACAAGCCGATAATTAGGTCAAGTTTAGGAAGTTTAGAATAAGTGCACTTTTTGACTTTTCTTGTATTATGTGTAGAAAAAGTAGAAAGGAGATGTTAATTGATGTGACCCAAAAAAGATAAAAAGATGAAATAAGTACTCTTATATTGGGTACCCAAACAAAGCCTTACTAATGGCACCTATCCATCTTTTTATAAAATGAATAAAGGTTGGGACCCCCTTTGGGGGTCACCCCCTTTACCCCCCTTTGCCACGTGGCAAGAGGTGATTGGAGGAGCAGGAAAAAAAAGAAAAAGAAAAAGAAAAGGTGACCAATGAGAGAGAGAGGGGGTCCAAAGGAGGTCTTGAAAAGGGGGGATGAATCATTGTTGTTATAAAATATTAAAAAGTTAGCAGAAATCTTTTGTTATGACAGGACAATTTGACTGAAAATGGCAAGGCTAACTGAGGGTTTATGAGGACTTCTACAGGAAACGACGTCGTCTGTAATTTTGCTTCTGCTAAGCTACTCACTAACTCTGCATTCTCTCTCTCTCTCTCTCTCTCTCTCTCCGCTTCAATCCAAGCAAAGGCGAAGAATGAACAATCTCATGGGCTTCGAGGCGTCATCAATCTCCGCCTCCACCACCAATCCCTTTCCTTTCAACACCACCTTCTTCTTCTATTTCAATGGCGATTTACCCCTAACTTCTTGTAAAATACCCTTCATATCCTCTTCTTCATCTCAATTCCTACTCTCCAAACCACGAACAACAACAACCAGTAAGTTCTATGCACAATTTCTCAATCTTCCCAGTGTTGAATTTCTGGGTTTTTTTTCTTGTGGGTGTTTCTTAAATCGTATTTGTTTGTAATGGGTTGTTTTAGTGTGTTCTGTGCCTTTTATTTATGGGTTACTTGGAAATATTTCGTTCAGGACTTCGAGCGAACAGTGTGCCTGCTTCACAAGTGGTGGAACAAGTTGAGGTTGAAGTTGCTGATGGAGTTACAATTACCCAATTCTGTGATAAGATTATTGATTTGTTCTTGATTGAGAAACCCAAATCCAAGGATTGGAGGAAGTACTTGGTGTTCAGGGAGGAGTGGAAGAAATACAGGGATAGCTTCTACAATCGGTGCAAGTCTCGTGCCCATGCCGAAAATGATTCCCAAATGAAGCAAAAATTAACTGCATTGGCAAGAAAAGCAAAGAAGGTATAACAATATTTTATTGGCTAATTTCAACTCAATGTGTCCATATATGTGTAAAGAAGGTATAACAATGGCTTTGGATTTATAACTGGTGTGTTCTTTTGATGTCCTTTTTCCATGTGGTACTGATTGGGCAATAAGCATTGCAGATTGATGATGAAATGGAAAGACATTCTGAACTACTAAAGGAGGTACAGGACAACCCTACGGACGTTAATGCAATTGTTGCAAGACGGCGCAAAGACTTCACAGAGGAATTTTTCCGTTATCTTACTATACTTTCAGAGACGAATGATAGCTTGGAGGATCGTGATGGTAATAAACTTGGCATTTTGCGTTATGCTAATTTGATAATTGAAATGGATAATTTACCTATAAGTTACATTTTCTAGTTTGGATACCTTCATTGGTATCACCCTTTTGATGTTAAAGGCAGGATTTTTTTAAAAAAATATTGTGAATGTCTTCTATTGACTTGCTGACAGAATTGCTCAATTTGCTAGTATTGTGGTGGATGTGTAGTTTAGGTTAATTTTTCTTTTTAAAAAAGAAAAGAAGATACATCAAAGGTATTCATGTACTAGTACTATAAAAAATTTTTATAGTTGATGATATGATATACCTTCTTTGTTAATTACTGGGGATTATAATAGACCATGGTTTTAGCATTTAAGACCACATGATTCATAATTTAACATCGTACATCATAGTGATTGCTGAGATACACTATTGAGTGGGATCTCATTGATGGGATTTGTAAAATGCTTTCAAATGATTCCTTCATTTGATTTGGGTGTTTTTAAATGATATTCTTGTCTAAATGCTATCAAAAACGTTGTTCGACTGACTTTGTGTATTCCAAAACAGAATTTACTCAATTTCTAATGCATGTTTCTTACTGAATTCCAAGCAACAAAGGAAGTTGGGATTTCTTGATCTCATCTCAATACTTTTCTTTAGTCGTAGTAAGAAATATGTCAAAGCGGTACATTCTAAACACCTAAAAAGTCCATAAATTTATGAATATGCAGTTTTGCATCCAGATCATCAAGATTTTTTCCTGTCGTCCTATTGATTTTATTCAATTAATCGCTTTTGATTATAAGGGCTTCCAAAACAAGCTGTGGGTCATTTATTTTATTGTCGTGGCAGGCTATGGTCACTAATGAGGTCATTTTTCAAGTGCAAGTTATGCAATGTTTTGCATGTCTTGGGGGGAAGTTTGTTTTCTGTGTGAAGTCTTTGTTAAAGTTCTAAACTCTTTTTACAGATATTCATACATGTTTATATCTTTATAACAGGAATTCAGAAGTACCTTGGAATCCAATAGAATTCTTTTAATCTTGATTGCAAAATTAGTTCAATGAACTAATATAATTCAAAATTAGATTTTTGAAAACACCTTCTCTGTTGCCCGTTTGCCAGTGATTTCACCCCAGCATGCGCGTCTTTGTTCTTCCAACTGGTTCTTTTCTAATGACATACTAGAGCTACCTTTTATGAAATTTTTATTCAATAATTTAGCAGGATTTTTCCAATGATCTGCTTCCTGATACTTGTTGACAATTCTTAGTTTTCCAGACTCCTTTGCAATACATCTTTTACATGCATTATCAGAATTACAAAACGAATGAAATTTTTTTTATCATTTGTTTGAGCAGCGGTGGCCAGACTTGGGGCTAAATGCTTGTCTGCAGTCTCTGCCTTTGATAATACACTGGAAATTGTGGGGACATTAGATACTGCCCAGGCCAAATTTGATGACATCCTAAACTCTCTGTCAGTGGATGTGGCATGTGAAAAGATTAAAAGTCTTGCCAAGGCAAAACAACTTGATTCTTCTTTAATTTTATTGATAAACAGTGCTTGGGCTGCAGCGAAGGAATCCACTACCATGAAGAATGAGGTATGGACGATAACCTTCTAAGAGGATGTTCATTTGATGTAGACCATGGAATTTTTTATTTAAAAAATGTTGTTTCTAGAATCACAATATATGCATGAATGGGGCAGATGTGCATTTGATGTGAAATATCAAGTTAAGAGGATCTTGCTCACCTCAAGCTCAGTGGCTCTGCATAGAAAATCATTCTTTATTTATTTTTATTTTTCTCTAAATCAATTACCTAAGCTGTCATTTTCATTTTTGTTTTGTTTTGTTTTGTTTTGTTTGTAGTGTAGTAATAAGAGACACTAGGCTGACACTGGTCTGGTTATATGTGAGATTTCAGTTTTGGATCTGTGTGCAGTAATTTGTGCAAATAAAATAAAAAATTAGGAATGTATCAATCCAACTGTCCTACTAGACCCTTGACATTATATAAAATCAATTCCTCGTAATATCAATTTCATTGAATCAGTGAGAATACACATATTTATAGCTTAAAAATACTCATATTTCTATAAACAATAAGAACTAGTACTCCAATTTAGAAACGAAGAGTATTTGGCAACTAGAAATCTTCTACATCAATTAGGACCCCAAATAAAAATCAAACAACATTACTTGGGTGACCCCCAGAGCCAATGTCCAGAAATTTACAAAATTACGAAATAGACCTAACTACTAAAACCAGATATAATGATATAAAATTTTCCAGAAGCATACTAAATAAAAGAAACACAAATAAAGACTGAATACCATTCTAAAACTTCACTCCATGATGCCTTAAATGTGTTCCATGCGAAGTTTCATATTTGCTCCTCTTGTTGCTATGCTTCACATCACTTGAGCTCACCAACTTGAGAGTTGCCATTTTTGAGTTTATATTGTTAATTTCTTTCAAAACCTTCTGTTTGTTTCTCTGTTAGCTTTAGTTGTGTCACGAGATTGAGGAGTTGAATATTCACATTCTATCTTTTTGCACTCATGACCCCTTTATTGACAATCTTCGCCTGGGAACAGTCCTATTTGAAATAATATCTTAATCATTTAAAAGGCTGTGTACGAATCAGTGGAAGGATAACATATTCATGTGATGGTATAACTTTGCAGTTCTTTTTCTGACAGATCAAATGCAACAAATATTCAAGCATTAGACCACTTCTGTTAACAGTAACCTTGGACATTGGGAAATTTGGTTTACTGAATGTTCAAATGCTTGAGTTTGACAATGGATGGACATAATCCCAAAATCTCCTTGCCCCCCTTCCTTTGCTAAAACCTTAGATTTTTTAGGTTGAGATTTTGCTTCTTTTTTTTTCTTGTCTTTACTGCATTCTTTGGGTTGCTTCTGCTCAAGTGCTAGTTTGTTTTTCTTTTATTCTTGAGCATAGACCTTCAAGTGCAGGTTAAAGGCATAATGCATAGTTTATACAAAGCTACAAAGAGTAGTCTAAGGAGCATTGCGCCAAAAGAAATAAAGCTACTGAAGTATTTGCTGAACATCACTGATCCTGAAGAGCGATTCTCGGCATTGGCTACCGCTTTTTGTCCTGGAGATGAACATGAAGCCAAGGACAAAGATGCTATATACACGTAAGAGAGCTTCATGCATCACCCTCTGTGTGTGTGTGTGTGTATGTATATATTGTAATTTTTTGTTTTGTGGGTGGAGCAGAACTCCCAAGGAGCTGCACAAGTGGATTAAGATCATGCTTGATGCATACCATCTTAATAAAGAAGAAACTGACATTAGGGAAGCCAAGCAGATGTCCCAACCTGTTGTCATCCAAAGGCTTTTTATACTCAAGGAAACAATTGAGGAGGAGTACTTAGAACAACCAGGCACCAAAACAGAAAATGACACAAAACCAGAAAAATTGTAAGGTACTGATGTTCTTCATCTGTACACGTCTGTGATTAGCTGTCACCATCTGCTAGAGTTAGACTTGTAATTTTGTAATGAAGCCTTCTACTGTGAAGGTGAGAAGAAAATTTTGGTGTCTGTATTGGGTTGCTTTGGTATGATGTATCCTTGTTATTTCCCATGGGAGTTTCACTTGTACAGTTTTTGCTTAATGCAGTGAAGATGATGATTTCATATATATATGTGTACTCCTTGGGACTTTCAAGAGGGGTTAGTAAAGCAAGAAGACTTGTGCATGTAGTTGTGCTGTGACGAAATGATGTTGATTCCTTAATTTGAAACATTTGTTCAATGTGTGTTGGTCTCCATATGTTCTGGTTTCTCATAACTCTTCTATTTGCAGCAGCAGTCTTTTTTCTTTTTTCTTTTTTCTTTTACTAGATTATTTGGTGGAGACTAGGCCACATTTAGTTGGATGGAATTGACATGAATTAACAATAAAAGTACATATATGAATTGCAATTATTTTGGATGTTATTCACATTTCACAAACTTTAAATCTATATTGAAGAGGTTGTTGTCAATGATATTATATTGAAGAGGTTGTTGTCAATGATATTGGCTCGAGATAGGGTTATTTGCCATGAATCGTCATGGCCAATGTTAGTGACGGGCCATGGTGGTGACCAGAGAGATGAAAAACAAAAAAAACTTATTTTGAAAATAAGTGGAAAAAAAAATTGTTTGTTACAAAAATTTATTTTGTGATTAGTGCATATGAGGTTTGGTTTGATTGTATTTTAAAGTTCATTTTGCTAAAAATATATAAATAAAATAGTTTAATTGACAAATTCATTTCTTGTATAAAAAAAATCATTTTAATAATCACTCTAAAATTTATTTTAAAAGTAAAAAAAAATTAAAAATATATCAAATAAATTATATTTTTGTTTTTAACTTAAGAAACTAGCTAAAAGGGTATTCTTTTCTTTTCTTTTTGATCAGAGCTAAAAGTGTGTTTGATAATATAATTCAACACTTAAAATTGAATTAATTAAGTGATAATTAATTAAATCCGTTTGATAACCACAATTGATACTTAAAAAATTTAAATACCTCTTAAAATGTAAACTAAAATTTAAGATTATTTTAAATCATGTAAAACTTACTTAATTTTAACTGAATTTATAAATATTATATATAAGTATCATTATATATTGTGATAAACTTACTATTACCACTACTGCCGCCGTTACCACTGCTACCACCACCACCATCATCATGTCACCACCACCAAGTCACCGCTACCGTCATGCCACTGCTACTACTACTATCATTGTTATCGTCGCCGCTACCACCATCACTATCGCTATCATTACCACCACCAATATCATGCCATCGTCACTGTCACCATCATTATGCCGCCGCCACCAACAACAACAACATGCCAACACCATCAATGCTATCGCTACCACCACTATGCCACCACTACCACTATCACTACTACCACCACACTATCATATTATCACCACCACCACCATCATAATATAAAAATTAAAATACATAATTTAAAATAATAATTTTTAAATATAATCTTATATATATTAAATAATTTATTTTTAATTCAGTGTTTAAATTTTTATCAAACAGATTTCAATTTAAAAAATTTAATATTTAATTTTTAATACTTAATTAAATTACTTAATTAAGGGGTGGTTTGAGATGTTCTAAATAAGTGTACTTTTTGACTTTTTATGAAAAATGGGTTGAATATGGGTTGGATTTGAAGTGATATGATAGAGAAGTGATGTGATTTAAATAAAATGATGTGACTTAAATAAAATAGTAATTTTTTAATTTTTTAACTTTTTTAATATATGTCAAACAAGACCTAAAACTCTGTGGGTAGTTTTGTCAATCAATTTTCCACCAGGAAAAGGGGCTTTGTACTGCACTAATTTGTACTACACTTTCTCTTCTTTTTTTTTTTTGGATCTGCACTAATTTGTACTACACTGTATCACAAACAAAGAGCCCTCTATCTAATTCACGTTTTCGTACACTCCTCAACTCCAACAAAAAGACAACTCCTTATCTTTTGTTTACTCCAGGCCACACTCCACACATGTATTATGCCATTTTCAAGTTTGTTTGTTTGTTTAAAAAAAATATATATAAATGCGATCTAGTTATTATGATCAATTTAATTTTTGATTTTTTTAGAGAGTCTTAATAGATAACGTGATCTAATTATGTTATTTTAATCAATTTAATTTTTGATAGTAGCATGAATCATCTCATGGTGAATCTTAAAATGACCAACACAATTGTTCAATGAGAAAGAATAAGCGGGCATAAAAAAAACATATAAAATTATACAAAAAAATATATTACCTGGTTAAAAATTATTCAGAGAAAGAATAAGTGGGCATAAAAAATATATAAAATTATACAAAAAATATATTGCCTGGTTAAAAATTATTCAGTGTATGATGAATTACACAATGCATTTATATATACTTTAATTTTTAAACACAATAATGCGACTTTAATTTTAAGTTGAAAAAATCACAATTATATTTTATAATTTTAAAAATATAATTTGAGTATCTTTCTAGATAATAGAAAGTTTATTTGTCAAGAAACCTCACAAAATGACTTGGGTTCTATCAATTTCTAATAAAGATTAGTAGTTGGAAAAAAAAAGTCACTATTGTTTATATCATTTATTAGACTTTTTCTTGCAAATAATCTAAAGGGAAAAGATTGTACTGCATACCCCTCAAAAAGTGTGTACTGTATGCAATTTATAATTAAAGAAAAAAATGACATAATTTCATACTTTTTGAGTCATAATTAAAATAAAATAAATCATAACCAAAACAACACATGGGATATAATTAAAGATCTCGTAAGTCATAATTAAAATAAGATTATAACTAAAAAAAAATGATATAATTTAAAAATACATATAATAAAGAGGGAGTATAATAAAATTTTCCTAATATGAAGTTATACCTTCAACAAAAGGCAACACTGCAAGGAAATCACAGGGCAAGTCATGCGAAGTCTATGAAATTTTCGAAGGTAGTCAAAATAACTACCATAAGCTTTTCTTTTTTCGAACATTCATTAGAGATTGAGCTTTGTTTTTTTAATTATTTTTTTGGATTAATTACACTAATATTTTTTCTAGAATCATTAAAATATTACTTATAGTCACTACTTGAAAAATTATAAATTTAAACTCTTTTATATAAAATAAAATAAAATAACATATAAATGCTCTTTTTTTTATTTTTTATTTTAAGTATGTGAAAGTGATTTTTGAAATAAAATCTTATCAACATTAATATATATCGAAACTACCATCTCATCACCATCATCGCCACAACACCAATGTCACAACTAATATAACTGTTAGCGTAATTGTTTTAAAATTACAATCAAACATAAAAGATATTTTTTATAATTTTTTTATCGTAAAAAGTATTTCCTCTCAAAACAAATAGAGGGCAAGAGAATAAAATAAGACAAATTATTGATCTATTATATGACAAAAAATTAATGAATTAATAACTTTAATTTTTTATCATTAAATGAGTAATTAAATAAAAAAAATTGTTATTAAATTTTTAATGCCAAATATATCATAAAAGGTAATATTGCAAACTAAAAAGTTCATAACATGTTGCATTAAATTTTGTTTACTTATTAAATTCAATTTTATGAAAGAGCAATGCTACGGTGGTAAGAAAATTATTAATTTTTTTATAAAACACTTATATGGATGTAGGTCTTCACTTACGTGGGTTACATACTCATGTGAGTGTTTTGTAAAATATTTGGTAATTTTCATGAGATCTCTAGTATTTTTTTTTTAAATTTAATTCTAATTTTATGAATTTAATGTTTTAAAAATTAAGCTTTTTATTTTTCGTATTTTTTATTTTTAGTCAATTTTTTTAATATTTTAAGTAAATTTTTTACTTTTGAGATGCACCAAACTTAGAAGTACATAAAAAATAAAATATTTTAAGAAGTTAATAAATATACAATAATATAAAAATGTATTGAATTTTTATTTTTATTTTTTGTATTTATAGTATGTAGTGAGTTTTTTTAAAAAAAAAATTATAAATATTATACTTTTTAATTATATTTATATTAAGGGTATCTAAAAGATAAAAAAAATTATTTAAATATTTAAAAAATTCACTAAAAATGAAAAATTACGAAAAGTAAATAACTTGTTTAAAAAAAAAAAATTTAAATTCAAGAAATTAAAAGATGGTGACGAAAAAGGAACGCGCACGGTGAAAATGGCACCTCGTTTTGGATATTTACGAGAGTCAAGAAGGGCAATTTGGTCAGATTAAAAACTTGTACTCATTGTTTTGGTTGTAAAAAATAAGAATAGTATTAAAGATACTCAATTTCCTATTAAATAAATAATTAAATATTTAGAATCTACAAAAATATAAAATTTATCGATATATTACATGCACTAATTAATATGTACACTAATATATCAATTAGTATTATGATATTATTGTTGACTATATTTATTATACAGATTATAAATATTTAAAACCATACAAATAATATCACATCATCTATTAATATATTAATTAATACATATAATATTATTTAAAATTCGCACCCATATAAAATATTTAATCATTTATTTATTATAACATTTTCCAAAAAATAACAATAATGTTAGTTAGTACGTTCCTTCCGTCATACGGACACTACAAATGGAGGACCAAACCTCATTACTTAAATTCACAAAGAAAATCCTCTTGCACCGAAAGAGAAAGAAAAGGAGAAAGAGAAAAGAGATTAAAATGTCAACGAATTGAATTGCTATTTAATTCATCCAACAAAAAGAGAAAGAAATTGAAATGTCAACGAACTGAATTGCTATTCATCCAACAATTTCCCCTAATCGTCGCCGGAGCATCTCTCCGATCGCTGTCTCTTCCCGGCGTATCAGCAACCTTAGATTTCACTCTCTTCTGGTACTAGTTCTTATTTTATACTCTATTTTTTTTATTCAATAATCGCGGTTTTGACCAGTAAATTTGAACCGAATTACGAGCTTTCCTTGTCGAGAATTTGCGTCTGAATCGTTTTAGTATTCATATTCAATCGCACGATTTCAAGTTTGATTGAGTTTGATTCACTATGATTACAATTTGCTTGATGATGATGAATTTGTGATAAGTATGTGTATATATATAATTATTTTTCAATTTCTCTAGTTAATTTGGCCGTTTCAATTTAGACTGATTGGCAAAGCTGCCAAAGAAGTTTTGTTTTTATGAATTCTGAACAAATAGCTGCTGAAATTTGATTGATTGGAAAAACTAATTTTGTATTCAACATAGCTGGTGGTGGAGTTTGATTGGTGTGATTTGTTTGTATTTGTCAAATTTTAATATATTTTTTTAATATAATAAGTTTGCTGAGAGAAGGTGTGTTGTAGTAGGTGAGAATAGGGGATGGAGACGGAGCAGAAATTAGAGTGGGCTGAAGCACAGAAGATTGTAACAAGCGTAGACCTTGTTGCTGCAGCCAAACAGCAGCTGAAATTTCTTGCAGCTGTTGATCGGAACCGTTGGCTTTATGAAGGCCCTTATTTGGAAAGAGCCATCTACAGGTAATTCAATTTGTCCATTTTTTAAGTGGTGTTACTTGTATGATATTTTGGAGTGTTTGATATTTTTAGTTTGTGGTTAGTGAAAAGTTTGAAAACAACATTATTTTCATTTATTGTTTTTTGAAAAATTTTAGTTAATCAATTTTCAGAAATAGTTAGTTAAACAAGTTTTATATGTTTTTAAAAAAAATGAAAATAGAAACAAAAACACAACCAAAATGCCATTAATTCCTCAACATCAAACCGGGCCAGGCTCGGGCTTTTTCGGGTGGCCTGGGACCAAAAACATTAGGCTCAAGCTCTGTCCAATGGGTTTGACCTAGGTGGGCTAGTGGATTGGGCAGCATGCTAAGCCCAACAGGCTGAGATTCAGGCCTGATGTGTTTGTTTTATTTTTTGGTGTTCTTATTTGACATAATGTTTTATATTTTTATTTTTTACTTTCTTTCATGTTTTTCCTCGTTGCAAAGAGAAATATATATAGGAACAATGACCACTGTTCTTCTTTGGGAATTTTTTTAATCAGTAAGTTTATAAAAAAAGGGGGATTTTAGTCAAAATTCCCTTGTAATAAAACTTTAATGCACTAAGAACCGAGAAATGTTAGGACCCCAAATGTTTTATCAACATTTCTACTAAATGTCTCACATGGATGTAAGACCTACACCATGTAGGTCCTATGTAAGTCTCACACTCATTTAAGACATTTGGTAAAAATATTGATAAAACATTTGGGATCCCTAACATTACTCATATAATTTTTGATATTAATGTCGGTTTTTAATAAAGTTAGTATTTTTAGAATCTTCTTATCAAGATCTATCAAATAAGATTCAGGTTGGCTATGAAATTCTTAGAAAAAAAAATAAAAATTTATTACCGTTGAAATTGATGTAAACAGTAACATGTTATTCTGTTTGACAGTAACATGTGGTAATATTGTCCAAGAAAAAAAAAATTTATTTTGTCCTTATTCAATTATGTGTATCCTCCTTAGAGAGTTTATAAAGTAAAATAAATTGAGCTGCCCTTTTCACCATACAAGGGTCCAATGGAAGAGTTTTGGCTAAATTCTCTGTAAAAAACAAAAAGATACAATTGATGAAGCCCAAATCAGAGGCTAACACAACACAGAGGCATACCTCCTACTACAAGCAAAAACACAAGCACAACAGTTTGCCAAAGCAATAAGTTCCTAACAATATCATACATGCAAGACTAAAGTTACCAAAAATCCTGATTATATTCGACCCAAGGTCTTCCGTCTAACTAGAAGTTCCAGTAGGTTCCGGTTCTCACAAATTTCTCATGCTATTGGAGAATTTGTGACATCTTTGACTCCTGAAAATCTACCTCTAATGTCTCATGAAATTTCAAAACTCAATTGAAAATCTACTCTTTGTAATCACTCAATATTCTTTTGTTACATTCATTCCGTATATGGTAAACCAGGAGTGCAATTATAACCCTCCTAACCAGAGTTCGAATAGTTTTTCCATTTATTTTGGTGCTATCCGTCAAGGACACTGTCCCTGCGTTTAGATTGATTAAATACAACTGTTTGCTTTTGGAATTGTAGTTTTCAAGTATTTTATAGATAGTGCAGATAATGAATGGTTATTATCATAATCTTAGCATTGATCATGTGTTTGGATAAGAAGTCATGTGGTTTTGTCATATGAATTGTAGAACTCTCATAAATAGCATACATAGCACTAGATTGAAGTACTATTACTGATTGAAAGAGAAGGAACCGAAGTTCGTTTTTATATTTCTGTTTATTCAGACTTTTGTGAAGCTAGTGCATGCTTTTATGCCAGTTTGATATGTGATCTGACTAATGAGGAAGGTATACTATACTAATGCTCGTTTCATATGCCTTTCAAAAATGGACATTTTTTCACCTTGTGTATTGAGTAAAATTTTTGACAACCTCAATTTCAGGTACAATGCTTGTTGGCTTCCTTTGCTTGTGAAATATTCTGAGGCCCAAATGACAGGAGGACCTTTGGTTGTTCCTCTTGATTGTGAATGGGTTTGGCACTGCCACAGGCTAAATCCAGTAGGGTTCTGAACTGTAATATAGATAGTTTCGATTTTTATTCATATATACATGTTTGTGTGGAGATTGATTAGATGTGTTCTGAGTTTAATTTTTCAGGTTAGGTACAAATCCGACTGTGAGGTATTTTATGGAAGGATTCTTGACAGCCATAATGTTGTTTCTTCTATTCAAGGGACTTCAAAAAGGGAAACTGAACAGATTTGGAACAATCTATACCCGAGTGTGCCCTATGATTTTGGCTCGACTAGTGTTTCCTTTGAGAAGGTTTCTGGAGCTGGAAAGTACTCCCAATACGATCTGCTTTTAGCTGTCAAAAGGCAGGTGCCATTCTTTTATCAGGTAACGAACAAAGCAGTCATGCTCCTTTTCCTTTTTTTATCACAATGTAGGACATCAGAAACTTTGTATTCTAAATTCACGTAATTCAGTTTCGAGTCATATTCTCTCTATTTTTGTGATAGGTAGGTAAGGAGACTTGAACTTCAGTCTCTTTATTGGGGCGTCCCCTAGGTCATGTTCTGTTATTAATGAGTGTTCCATTTGGATATGGTTTGTAGATGACATAATTCTGATATTTTCATGGAGCTGTCTGCTGATTTCCGTTTTCGCAACTAATCCTTCTTTTTTTGTTTTCTTTTTTTTTCTTCTCTGTGCAACTAAACAAATCTCCACAACCCTAAATGCAATTTAACTATTATATTTTTCCAAGTAGCCACTCCATGCATATAATCTTTTTCTTACTTTTGGATCCAGATCATTAAAAGTACTTCATTTTCATGAAATTTATTGATTTTGTTTGATTGTGCTTATCTTCTTATTTCTATTTGGAACAGGTTTCTAGACCCCATATGGACAATGATCTCTTTCTTGAAGCAGCTGTGGCTAGATATAAAGGGTTTCTGCATCTAATCAAGAGAAACAGGGAGAGATCCTTAAAACGCTTCTGTGTTCCAACTTATGATGTTGACCTTATCTGGCACTCACATCAGTTGCAACCTGCTTCTTACTGCAAAGACCTAGTGAAAATACTTGGCAAGGTTTTAGAGCATGATGACACAGATTCAGACAGATCAAAAGGAAAGAAGCTGGATTCTGGATTTTCTGAAACTACCAAGCAGTGGGAGGACACATTTGGTTCGAGATATTGGAGGGCAGGGGCAATGTACAGAGGTGCCGCTCCATCTCCTATCACGGCCACTCCCTGTGCCTCTAAAATTGTGACCAAGCAGGTAGTCGCATCCAATGAGCATCAGAAAACTGTACATCTTCCTGAGGTGAAAGTTATTGAGGTAATTTCAAAACCTTTCTATACCCTTCATTACCCTTTTTTCCTTTTCTTTCTTTCTTCTTCTTTTTTTTTTTTTTTTTTTTTTTTTTTTTTTGGGGGGTAGTATTTACACGATTTTTTTATTTCTTAATTTTTTTTTTTCATTTCAAAGAAATAGTTGGTTTTGGAATTCGAGCTAGGAGCTGATGCTTAATATGCACTTTTTGACCATAACATAATGGGTCGACATTCCAGCATCATTACTAAAATCACTCTGGCTAGTTAGTATTCTTTTACAAGGCATCTTTAGACTTTGCTGTCTTGCACCATTCATTTCACATATTATGATGACAAATAACATATAGCTTTTCCGGTAAACAATTACTAAGAAACACCTGCCTGTAGTCAAGTATGTTCAACTAGACCATGAACCCCAGGCATATTTCACTCATAGAAGATCGTGACCCACATGTTAGTTCATTTAAATCCATGGGCTACATTAAAAAAATTAACTTGCTCAGATGTAAATGTGACCATTCAGTTTCTTTTTTCTTTTTTGTTTTTTAGATTTTTATCCATTGAACCACGTGGCTAAAATATTAACCTGATTAACTACACATACGTGTGTTTAATTGGGTTAAATCAGATGTTGAGTCTCAACTGTAGTTTAGGTCTGTGTGATCGGCTTTTAGCAGTCACTTGACCATAGTTGAATTGTGCTTGCTGGAGACAAACCACTTTCTTTTCCCTTATCAATTTTCTTTTCTGATTTGGCAGTAGCAATATCACTAATCCTTCATGAATCTTTTGAAACTAAGTATTTTGTTAGATTTTATATAACGAATTCCATTGAGGTACTTGGAAGGATAGCTTATAGTTCAATATTTTGCTCTGTTAATTATTGAATCGGGTTATTGTAGCCTGAGTCTCAAGATCATTCACACAGATTTTAACTTTGTGAGTCTATTTTTACATTAATTTTCCAGGTCATGTTGGAATTTGTTGGTGTCAGAAACTTACCAAAGGGGCACAAGGGAAGCGTCTCTGTTGTATTTAGTAAGACACAGCCTGATACAATCTTCAGTGCCAAGAGGAGAGTCACTATTTTGTCCGAGTCTGGGGAGAAACAGGTTGCTTCTTTCCATTGTCAGCCTACTGGAAATCTGCGATTTGAACTTGTCTCCCACTCACCTTCCAACTTAAAAATTCCAAGGCCAGCCAAAACTTTGGGTTCCTCTTCCATCTCTCTGGAGGATTTCTTGACCCCCGTTTCCAATCTCTCTGTGGAGAAGTGGTTGGAGTTGGTGTCCAGTTCTGGAACAGTGAGCTCAAAGCCAATTGGTTTACGGGTTGGCCTCTCATTTACCATTCCAACTGCAGCGCCACATGTGCTTCACATGGTTCGCTCTCGGCCATTCTCAAAGAGTTCTTGTTTTTTCCCACTTCCCGGAAGGGTTCAATTTACTAAGAGTTGGACACGTGTTATCGATGAAACTGGCAATGAGGTCATCAGCCTCCAGATGAGGTATTCCTGTTGTCCATTTCTAGCTAACAAATGAGTCAGGTTGCATTTAGCTTGGATTGTTTAAACTGATTTTTATTAGTAGGAATCGTCTGATTAATAAATAACAAAAATCATTTTCTTATAACAATGATGTTGATTGGATGGACTTGTTACCAAGTATCTTGTCCATTTTAGGGTATCAATATTGTTCAAAGTTAATGTTTCTCTAATTATACCACTCTAATATACAAAGACGGCCCTTGTATCACTGGATTTTCTAAATTATAGTTGTAGAAGAGAACGAGTTTTAAACATATTGTGAGCCACAGTTTTTTAAGTTCCACTAACTAATATATTTATTAAATAACATGAAATTGACCTTTAAAGATATATCTTTCCTAGACTGAGGAAGTTGGCTGTTCTCTTATGGCTTGAATTTGTATTCTTACATAGTGTATAGAGGACTCACTGTTAGTTGCTCGTTAAATCTACTACTGAAATCCCAAGTTTTCTGGTTGCTGGACAGAGATTTTAGTAAGGAAAAGGGGAGAAACGACTCTATTTTGAGGAAAGAGGTTATTGGAATTACAGAATCTGGTGAAGCACATACTCTTGCCGAATTTGAAGGGACAGAGTGGTCTTTGATAGATTCGCAATGGTCCCTTCAGCTTCAGAAAATATCCAATAAAGACGGCCACCTTTTTGAGCTCACTGGCCATCGGATGGTAAGCTATCTCCATTCCATATGATTCTTTGTCGATTCAAATTAAATCTGGTAATCCACTCATTTGGTGCTTTGCTATCATAGTTTTTGACAATCTTTCTTTAAGAAAAAGAATACAGTAATGTTTTCAGAATTTCACACTTGCCGCTAACCAAAGGGGGAGATTTTTTTTTTTTTTTTTCTTGTGTCAAATGCATTGGGAAACACTATTTATAATTTAGATACTCCAAAGCCTAAAACTTCCACTTTGATCGTAAATATATATGTATATATATATATTTGAAATAGATACTGAACTTTTTGTTCACATTTCTTTTCCAATATATATAGAATGTCCAACTGCCAAACAGGCATGATTTGTATGAATTCTTGATGCAGGTAAAACTATTCCCAGGTAGGAAGCTGGAATACGAACAGCACTGTGAGGAGCATAGAAGTGAACAGGACTTTGTGACATTAGTTGAATTCTCCGCAGAAGACCCATATGGAAGAGCGGTTGCATTGCTCAACTTGAAATCTGGAATTTTCAAGGTACATTTCGATTATTCATGTAAATTTTAACAAAGGCTTCTTCACTGTGCTTACTTTTCTTTCCTTGTTGATGAACAGGTGAAAGAAGAATGGCTGGTGTTGCTCGGGATCACATTGACTTTTATCCTTTCTGATATTTTGAGAAAGGAGGGATATGACAGCCTAACTGACGGTGGAGAAAATTTAACGGAGATGGATCATCAAAAAGTCGATGTGTGCCAAGAGGAAGACAAAGGGGCTAACTTGACCACTGAGATGGAAATGGCATTGAACGTAGGAACCATTAACAGTAATGTGGTGACACCAGAAAATGGCATGGCTTATAGTGGGATTGGAAATACAGTAAAGAGTGGCGGTTGCGGTGGTGGTTGTGGAAGTGGATGTGGAAGTATGGTGAAGAGTGGTGGCTGCAGTGGGTGTGGTAGTGGTTGTGGAGGTATGGTGAAGAGTGGTGGTTGTGGTGGGTGTGGTGGTGGGTGTGGCGGTGGTTGCGGAGGTGGATGTGGAAATATGGTGAAGAGTGGAGGCTGCGGTGGTTGTGGCGGTGGTTGTGGAGGTGGATGTGGAAGTATGGTGAAGAGTGGAGGCTGTGGTGGTTGTGGTGGTGGTGGTGGTTGTGGAGGTGGATGTGGAGGTATGGCGAAGAGTAAAGCATAGGGAAACAGCACTGCCAATCCCTCTGTTGTTGAACAACCAAAGTAAGCAACAATCCAAGCAAATGAAAACAATGGTATAGTATATTGTGTTTGCATGATGGTTTCAGCTTCCAATAAATAAGTTTCAGCCTGTCTTGACAAATATTTTGAGTTTCTGAGAACTTTTGTGTGTGGATTTCAAGTGTCTAATTATAATACCCACCTTGCATGGAGTTTGTGTTTTTCTATAATAAGGCCATTTTCATGTCCATTTCTCAAGTTGTCTGGTTTCTGGTGATGGTACTGTGTAATAGAGTTTGTTAATATCAATGTTACTGGAGAATATCTATATTGGATGGTGATGATCCTCCTTGTGAATCATTTATGATGTGTTTGGTTGAGGGATTTAAGGAGGGATTCTGAAAGGAAAATGGAAAAGGAATGTGAAATTTGAATAAAACAAACTTATATTTCACCTAGTTTCACACACTTTTTCTCTTTTCTTTTCCAAATCCCTCCGCAAATTTCTCAACCAAACACAGCGTTAAGCTTAATATATTTTTACTTTTTTAAACTTTTTTTTTTTTACTTCTTTTTCTTGTGATTATTTATAGAGACAAGTGACCTAGGAAAAGCGACCCGTATTTGGTAGGACAGGTTGTTTGTATAGGTGTGTTAGAACTAATAAATTTATGGATACATAATCAATCATATTATATACAAGTAGAGCAATTTTAATGAAACTGTATCTTTTATGGCCAGCATTCCTATCTGATATGTAATTGGATTATTTTATATAATTGGTTTTGTTGTTGGTTTTCTGTCCATAGATTTGTTGGGGTTGAAGGAAAAGAAACCGACAACATCACTGCGTTACTACATTATAATCAAACTATATATGGTTTGGTGTCCCTTTCATTCAACAATTCTATGGAATATAATAATCACAAACCAAAACAAAAATAATCTTATTCATAAACATTAACAACCCGTTTGGATTCAACTATTTGTTGAGAAACAATAATACTTTGTTGCTCGAAATTGTTGGCCTGAATATCCAAAATGATGTCGTTTTGGGTAATTTTTTTTTTTTTCTTTTCTTTCTCTTGCTTTCAAATACAAAGGGAAGAGACAAGGGGAGAGAGAAAGAAGAGAGAAGAGGCGAAATTTCTCTACTCCCCCCCCCCCCCTCTCTCCAGTAGATCTGGATCTAAGGATGAAGGGGAAATTTTTTTTTTTTGTTGATGATGATGATGAAGATCTGGAGATGATGATGATGTTGAAGATGATGATGATGTTGATCTGGATCTGAAGATGTTGATCTGGATCTGAAGACGAAGGAAAAAAAAAAAAAATAATTTGTTAATGATGATGATGCTGGTGATGATGTTGATAAAGATATTGCAAACTCTGATTTCAAAATCTGAATATGAAGGAAAAAAAGAAAAAAAGAAAAAAAAAATTTGTTGATGATGATGATGGTGATGAGTTAAGAACTGGAAAGCCAACTCACTCTCGTGGGTGTGCCCCTCTCTCTCTCTCTCTACACATAACCCACCTTTTGCCTCTCTTTCTGCATCATCTTCACTTTGATCTTATTCTCTCTCTTGTGGAAAAATGGTGAAAGAAACATAGTACTATGATGTTCAAACGCGAAAAAAAAAGAAAAAAGAAAATATCAAAATGACGTTGTTTTGGTATCGGGCCATTCGAATCATTCCTCATTTCGAGTTACCAACCAGAATTGGTTGAGAAATGATATAAAAAAAGAAAGAAAAGAAAATCATGTTTGAAAAATTAAGTGAAAAACAATGAAAAATGTTGAGAATAAAAAGGAAAAACAACTTTTATATTATGTTAGTTTCATTTTTCATCAATTCTGTATTTGGTTGAGGGATTTGGGAAGAGATTTGAAAAAGAAAAGGGGAAATGTGTGTAAAACTATGTGAAATGTATATATACTAGCGTATGCCCGTGCCTAAAGGCACGGTGTAAATAATATTAAGATTAAAATGCAGTTATAAAAATATATTTAACAGGCTGTACTCTACAATTCCAAACAAATCAAATATAAAAAAAATTAAATATCAAATAATGCACACCAGCCAGTACTCTGCAATTTAAAAGAAATTAAAACTAAAATGCACACCAGTTAGTGCTACTCCTGTCAATCAAATTATAACTACATAAGAAAAACAAACATTATATTGTCAAGACCCACGCCTGACAACACAAAAAAGAAAAACAAATACATATCAGTTTAAGGTTTAGAAACACCAATCCAGATAAATTGAAAGCTACATAAATAAAAAATGAAAAAGAAACATAACAAAGAGAAGATTGTGAAGATCATCAAACCTGCAAGAGTTTTGAAATGAAAAGGACAAAAAAAGAAAAAGAACAAAGAGAAGATTGTGAAAATCATCAAACCTGCAAGAGCTTCGAAGCAGAATTCAAACAACCCAATTCTTCTTACCAGGTTGCCTGAACATTATATTTAGGTACGTAAACATATATTTTAGTAACAGATAAATCAATTCTATTACATTAGTAAAAATTAAATAAGTCAATTCTATTATTAGGTACCTAAATAAGCCAGAAACATTATAAAAATTATATTACAATGGTACCTAAATAAGCCAGAAACATTATATTTAGGTACCTAAACATATAATGTTAGATACCTAAATATATATTATTTGTCATAATATATATTTATTATAAATCTTCAACCTGTGAAGCCAGAATTGAGCTTCACCAATCATCAAACCTGAAGATCATCATACGTTTAGATGAATCTTCAACATATTTGGTGGTATGTTGCAACCTGTTACATTGAAATTGAGATCTCCATTTCTTGCCACAAATGGAGAGGAGCCAAACCACAGCAGCTAAATAAGCTTATCTGTCAATAGGTTTAAGTTAAGAATTGCAAAACTCACAATACTTTTCTCATATATGATAATATGAGCAGAAATGGGCTTTTCTCTGAAAAACTATGCAAGCTTACACATGTATTTCAGCACCTAAGTCAATAACTCAACTTGACTAAAAAGATTAGCAATCAAATGGAACAAACAGATTTATTATAACCATTATAGACCTCAATTCCACCAACAAACAACACACCCAAATGTATATAATTCCTCTTACCAAGCCTGAATTCACCTCCAAATTCAGACCCAGCTCACCAAATTACCTCCAATGACAGCAACCCCACCAACAAAACTACTTCTATTAAGTCTTAAAAGTCAAAGCCCAATAAAAATTCTATTTTTTCTGGCAATAACAAACACAAATGAGTACTCTGTTACTCTGGATATATGATCAGAGGTTAATGAAAGAAAAACAATAAGGTTTTTTAGTTCTTAATAGTGATCCTATAAAAGAATAAAAATATTATAATAACAGGTATAGTGAGCTAAAACTTTGCGTAAGTAGAATTTTCCTTTCATTTTATTAGGCAGTTCAAAAAATGTTTTAACTTTTTGTGTTCATAGAATTACACTGCCTTCGTGCTTGTTGTTGACTTGAATTGGCAAGGAGTCAGTTACAGCAAATTGGCAAGGAGTTGGTTACATTGTACGGTAAATCTTCTTCCATCTATGACATTATTTATATTTGTGGTATATGACTGTAGTTAGGAGGCTTTAAATGCATCCTAAAATTTTAAGTGCATTTAGAGCTTGCCTTATAATAATTGTATGCATACCTAGGATAAATGACAAATATACCAAGTAATTCATGGTTTCATATATTGATTTTTGGGAAATTTAAAAAAGAAAAAAAATTTCAAAATTTTAACCTCGGTAACAAATCAATCCTAACTTGAAATTATTTTAATTCTAACCATTCATTTCTATGGGCCATTTAAACAGTCTAACAATTTTTTTCCCTTTATTTTGGTGTTGACAGTCATTTGCTACCCTTACCATGATCCATCACTACCCCCATCTCTTCTCCCCATCTACCACTACTCCTCATTTTCCTCACCTCACTACTACTCATCTCATTCCTTTCTCAATTCATAAAAATTCCAGTAAAAAAATATGAAGTGCTTTCTAAACGAACCTTTAAACATGAAGCAGAGATGGTTGGTTTATTTTGTATCTGCACCAACACAATTTTGTATCTGCACCAACACAATTGAAGCAAATAAAATTAAGATATAGGTAAGTAAGTCCTAGCTTTTTCTCACAGTATAGAAACATTCAACTTCTTTTAAGAAAATTCAGCAAAAATTCAGAGCATTCATTTCTAACTTGAAATTATTTTAATTCTAACCATTCATTTCTATGGGCCATTTAAACAGTCTAACAATTTTTTTCCCTTTATTTTGGTGTTGACAGTCATTTGCTACCCTTACCATGATCCATCACTACCCCCATCTCTTCTCCTTATCTACCACTACTCCTCATTTTCCTCACCTCACTACTACTCATCTCATTCTTTCTCAATTCATAAAAATTCCAGTAAAAAAATATGAAGTGCTTTCTGAACGAACCTTTAAACATGAAGCAGAGATGGTTGGTTTATTTTGTATCTGCACCAACACAAAATAAAATACATCACCTCTATCTTATTTGTAAATTGTGTTTTTTTATTTTATTTTTAATTACATGATTGTGAATGTATATAATTGGATTGGAGTATATAATAGATATTGGGTGAATCATAATTATGAATGAGCCATAGCCAAAATTAACATTTGAGCCAATTTTGATAGTTGTATTGTTTAGAAGGTAAAAAATACACATTGAAATAAGATTGTGTTAACACATTTCAATTCAATAAACTAGCCTAACTTTGTTAACATTATGGTCTACTTCTTTTTAGCATTCTTATGTATGGAACCGAAACCAAAACCAATTTTTAAGAGAACTTATGAAACTATCTTGTTTGCTTTCAATAAATGTAATATGTTTGTGAAGCTTCATGCTTTATGCTGAAAACCTTCAGGAAGGCATTGTCAGATAATTAGACTAATAGTTTTTATGCTGTCCTTTTTATCAACTCATATCTTATCTGATTCTTTTCATGAACTATATTCAGACAGATGTTTTAATTGTCTAATTTAAATACAATGGGCTATTTCTTTCTCACTATAATTCTAATTTTTAACAATCAAATAAAAACAAAAGATCACAGAACATTACTTTGCATGTTAAAAAAGGAAACTCAATTCACACATTTATCAAAATAACCCAAATCATTTATCAAAACACTAATCATATTTGAAACACTTCATTCTCATTGATACTTTATTTGGTTCACTGGAATGAGATAAATGATGATTCCCATTGCAATGAATTTTTCATTATTCTTTTAATCAACCAAATATGAGAAGTGTAAGGAATCTTTGCACTTTATTATGATTAACACATAGTGAAAAAAAAAAATGTAATGATAGGAAAAATCCAAAAATCAGCAAATTTGACTATCCAAGCCTATAAACAACAATTCCTATTTAGCAAAGTTGAGAGCTTTATCCGCTAAACAACAATTTCCAACAACACATAAAACATATGTTAAAAAACTTAAATCCCATCCCAAAAATTTCTGATTTCCTGAGATGAGAAAACAACAAAGAAAAACAACCCATTTCCATTATTCATTCATAATCAACAATGATTCATGATACAATTATAGCCTGCTCAATCCATTTCAAAAGCATAACAACAAACTAAGCATCACTGTAACAATGTAATAAATATATTTATAAAAAAAAAAAAAAGGTTGAATGTAACAATCAATCTTCAAAACAAACTAAAATAGATATAAATGAATAATGAAATGAAATGATGGGTGTTGAAGGTGGGGGTGGGGAGAGGGCTTCGAGCGAGGGAGTTATATATCAGAGCCGTTGGGGTGGAAAGTGGTTTTTTGGCTAAATGTCATATAAGACTCTGTATTTTCCTATCTCTTCATTTGGTTTTCCCCTTTGGCTTGACACACTTTTAACTTGGAGCACGAAATTGATCAATTTTGTAATATGCATTCATCGGACTAGACCAAACAGTTGAATATAGTTCTCTAGTTGTGTGTAAACTTGGTGTTTTATCCAGTTCTTGAAAAACCATTTTGACTTAAGGTTATATTAGTTGCTAAAATCAGAGGGCTTAAGTTTTGCTATTTTTTCAATACATACTTGGGTTTTATATAGCCAAATAGAAAACCAACTACAATTAAAAAATAATATAAGCAAAAAGCCACAACTATATAAGAAGCCAAAAAGCAAGACGATCCATTTCAATTATCACAATCCAATTTACCGGATTAATAAATGATACTGATTACTTGAAAGTAGAAAAATGAAAGAAAAAAATAGGAAAAACACAACCCATCATTGGATTATTAATAGGAAAAACAACCCCAAAATGTCTGATTTCCTGATTAATCCCTAAAATCAATCAATTTCAATTATAAATTGCTTAATACAATTATAAACTACTTAATACATTCATAATCAAAAGCATGAACAACAAAATGATTCAAAAATTATAACCTGCTTAATACAGATTTATGGATGAATAATTCAAAAGCATGAACAAAAACAATGTAACAATCAACGACAATAACAATATAGCATGCTTAACACAATCCACAACAGGTGGGTATGGAATTAAATTTGAATTATATTTAAATGAAAAAGAAGAAAAAAGTAAAATTATATTTCATTCATATAATTTTAGGGTGTATCATGTACAGACACTAAAAATTCTTGGTTCAAAAGATTGGTATTATCGAAATTGGTTTTCTTCTGTAAATTGAAATTAAACAAAACTAAGATGAGCAATATAGAGTAGGGATGAGGTTGCCAATTAAAATTTTATTCAAGTCTAAACATATGGGAAAAAAAAAAAAAAAAGCAAACAAACAAACAAAACAAAACAAAAACAAAAACAAAAACAAAAAAGGAATCTCAATCAGGAGTTTAATTTTTTAATTTAGAAATTGTTGATCAGTCAAACACTCAGATACATGACTGATGTCAGAAGTTTAATTTTTTAATTTAATTTTTTAAGGCAAGAAAGTGATATCCTCAACTTTGATTATGTTCACAAATTAAACTTGCAACTCAGTTATTGTTCAATCACTCTTCTTAGACAGTGATGGATAAACAAAAATGATGACAGGTTATCTAACAAAGAAAAACGCAAGAATGATGATTACATAGGTTATATAATCTATAATCTAACTAATCATCCCTTCAAGAAGATGGCAAACAGCCATATTATGATTGTCTATTTGCTTTAGTTTTCATTGCTCTTCTGGCCAAAGCAGAGGACAACGAACCTACTTTGACTTGTTCACCAACTAATAGATTGTAGTTTAAATCATGAAAAGAGACATGAAACTATATAAATCATGAAACCATATAAGTTCACCAACAGTTTTCTTTACTTCTTTTACACGTCGGGACATGATTTTTAGGGGAAAAGAGACCCAAAAAAAAAAAAAGAAAAAAAAAGAAAGAGAGAGAGAGAGAGATAGATAGGGAAAAAGATGAGGCAATTCAAACCATATAAAACGTCTTAACCATGAACAATAACAAATAAAGCCAATCTCCAAAGATATCTTAATAGCACTTCCAAACACAATCAGACTCCAATCAAAATTGGGTGAATTCCTGTAACAAAGCTAATTAATCCAAGAACTTGACACATTTCAATGAAGCATCTTCTAAAACATATCTTCTAAAGCACATCTTATTATTACTATTTTTTTTGTAATTATCCATGAAACAAACAATAGAAACCAATATGGTGGATACAAACCAAAATGTATATAAAAAAGAATGTAGTGAAATCAAGGTACAACCAAACTGCAAAATTAAGACAAAAACACAAATCCGAATCCTCCAAACAACACATTTCACCAAATCAAGCTCACTATCAGAATTGTGCAACTAAATAAGAAAATACGGGATAGGATTGTGCAACAATACATACCAAAACAAATAAAAGACAGGATACCCTTTATTGGTTTTGTTTCATATGGTAAAATAGCCCCTTTTGTTTTCACCAAATCAAATATTTCTTGCGTTTCTTACCTAACAAGATAGAAATTTTTTCAAACCCTTAGAACACAAACACAAACACAAACACAACCCTTTAGATGAGAGAAAACAATTGTCTTGATTGATCCATTTCATGAGATGAGAGAAAACAACTCAGAAAATTTCCATAAATGATTAAAAAACATGAAGAGAATGAGAGTGAGAGTGGGGAGACTGAGACCTTGAGGGGAAGAATACGACGACGACCACCGAATCAACGAAGAGCCAATGAAGCAACAAAGAACCACCGAAGCAATGATGATGAATGGGTTTGAATACAACCACTGTGGCAAAGAAAGAGAGAGAAACAGTGTTGATGAAATGGGTTTTAGGCGGTGAAGGGGGAGTGAAATGGGTTTGAAATGTTTTCAACTTTCAAACTATATCCAACGGTGAAATGAACAATCTCAACCTTTAAATCCATAGGATAGATGTTCCATTGGGATTCAAACCCACTTCAATTAAACTAATGTAAAAGAACGAAACTCTTAACAACCAATTCCAAAGACTTTTGCTTGAACAGTATGATACTGTGAAGGGCCTATTCGTGAATTCTATAATTCTGTTAAGGGCCTATTCGTTGAAATAAAAAAATGAAATGTGGCTTAGATTTAAATGAGACAAAATATAAAATAAAATAAAATAATTTAGTTGATAATTGTAAGAAAAAATTAATAAACCATACTTATAAATTTGATTTTAATATACCCAATTTGATTTTAATAAACCCAAATTTTTATAAACCATACTAAAAAATTAGATTCTTGCTCCCCCTACCCCACCCAAATAATGATAATTGTAAGAAAAAATTAAAAAACCAGGCTTATAAATTTCCTACACAACCAACCAAAACAATGATCAATCACAAACTGTAAACATCAGACACAATGTTTCAATCACAAATTGGAAAATGTTTCATTGTTTCACCGAATCAATGTTTAAATGTTTCAATCACAAAAATTAATGTTGAAATTAATTAATTAATTATAAAATTAGATTAGAGTTTAGTAAAGACTAAAGATTAGAGATTAGAGATTATAAGAACATAAAAGAAACAATATTGCACTATAGTTCCTATTTATCAATTTTAATCACTTTTGTAGGCATAACTCATAAGAGTAATCCCAACAACTGACAGTGTTTCCTACATTGTCCTAAAAGGTACATTTTCACAACCATCAATAAATGCATCTTTAGATGGGAGCCTTCAGCTAATGAAAACTGAAACCCAACATGCACAGCAATATGTTTCTAGAGATTGTTAGTCCCACTAAAAGAATTGACAAATTTTAGTTCCCAATATAGATTAGACTTTATGTTTCTCTTGATACCATGAGCAGCACCAAACCATGGCATACACCAGAGGAAAAGTGTGCCCCCTATTGTGATGAGATATAGAGAGCAATTATTTGAACCCAGGTCTCTTCAAAACAAATAAGCATAATTAAACCAACAGGAAATAAATAAATAAATAAATAAAAGGTTTAGTTTATAGCAGGAAAGAGTTTAGAGGTTGTTTTGCATAATTCATTGCCATTGCCTAGTGCTTTTATGATTAATTTGCTATACGTGTTCTCTTTAATAAGCGCAAATTATTTGCATGGTTCAAGGCTAGTCCAACAATTATGCTTAATTTATTCATTAAAAATCGATAATAAATCACAATGAATTATTAATACAAAGGGTCTAGTACAGGTTAGGTGGGGGGCAAAGAAGGCCACAGGGGGGCTGAGCAGAAAAGAAAGTACTATTTACACCAACAATAACAATGACGAAATAAATAAATAAACAAACAACTAAATAAAACCCATGAACCTTTCATACATGTCTGAACCACTTTCACATGAACCTCAAGCTGCATTGTAACAAACCAATAAAACTATGATATACACACCTATAAGGCTTGATTTTCAGTTCAATTTGGCGTAACAATGTTTGTATCAAGAAATGAACCAACTGAACAGGTTCTGATATGACCATACCCTAAGCTTGCACCAGAGCAAGTGTCTTGAACTAAACCAAACTAAACTAATCCTACCAACTAAAGCCTTTATAAGTCTCAGATTGCAACAGACGAAATTGAACCCCTGGACAGCAAATTTGATCTCAGAGGATTCTGATGAACCCCAGTAGTCACCATACTCCTACTCAATCTAACTCAACTTGTAACACCATTTAGATATTTTATTTTTTACATTAGTTCTAGCCTGTGGATAGTTTGTCTTATAGCACAATCAAAAGTGAATATAAGAGAAAAAAGGATTGACAATGCTTTTGTGCTCGCATTGACTGATTTTTGACATTGGTTTTCTTTGAGGGTTTCCCTCTCTTGACACAGAAATCAGTCAACTATAAATTGATTTTTAACCAAGAGAAACACTTTACTGACTAAAGATCTGGAAGTTATCTTCAACCTTTGTTATCTTCAGCCTTTCTTCTGTTGTTTCTCATGGCAGGAGAGGATATCCTCTTGCCTTCTCCTTATCATTACACCAATAAATTCAATCTTAAATCAAACATCAACAAATAAATAAATAAAACTATTAAAAAGTATAAACTAAATTTCCTTAAGTATCTCATAAACAAATAGCACAAATATACTTGATTCCAAACCTGTGTGATTCTACCACTAACAAAATTACATGTGACAGTAATAAAATTAGATTGTATTCATCCAAATGAATTAATAATGCTGCAATGTTCTAAACTATTAAAAAACCATGCTTATAAATTTCCTACACAACCAACCAAAACAATGATCAATCACAAACTGTAAACATCAGACACAATGTTTCAATGTTTCACCAAATCAATGTTTAAATGTTTCAATCACAAAAATTAATGTTGAAATTAATTAATTAGATATTAGAGTTTAGAGATTATAAAATTAGATTAGAGTTTAGATTAGATTAAAGATTAGAGTAGATTAGATTAAAGATTAATTAGAGTAAATTAGATTAGATTAAAGATTAATTAATTATAAAACCAGGCTTAATTAATGTTTCAATCAAAAGATTAGAGTAGAGATCATTATCAGTAAAGACTAAAGATTATAGTAAAGATTATCCAAAAATTAAAGATTAGAGTAAAGATTATCCAAAGATTACCCAAAGATAGAAATATAAACACTAAAGAAAAAGCCCAGGTTTGCTCACCTGAACCGTATGTATACCGGATTATTTCTTTGTTGAACACCATTGTTCCCTTTTGCAGTCCCCTTGTTCCTCTTTTGCAACGGCTCCGTCATTGTTGATGAAGATTGGGAGAGAGAGGGAGGAAGAGAGAAGATGAAGAGAGTAATACGGGGTTTGGGGTTCAATCGCCAGTAAAGGTTGGGCGGAATGGGCTCCGATGGAGGTAGAGAGAGAGAGGGGGTGCCGTCGTCAATATTCAAGGGTGTTTGGGGCTGCCACTGTTGATGAAGATTAGGATGGCGGAGAGATGGAGAGAGGAAGAGAGAAGATGATGAGAGGGAATGGGCTCCGACAGGGAAGGTTGGGCTCTGATGGAGAGGGAGAGAGAGAGAGAGAGGGGGGGCTGTGTGTTTTCAAAATTTGAAATAAAAAAAGAGATAAATGGGAGAGACAAATGGGAGTGAGAGAGAGAGAGAGAGAGGGTCTGTTGAAAATGAGAGAGACAAATGGGGTGAGATATTTTGAGCCCTTAGATTAAATCAATCTAATGGTCCAAATTTTGACACAAGTATAAAAGTCACATCCGGATTCAAAAAGCCTCTTGCCTTATTATATAGATTTTATTCACATTTTACCTCCCTTTTCCCTTTTCCATTTTCTGTTTCCCTTTTCCATTTTCCGTTTCCCTTTTCAAATCCATTCCTAAATCTCCCAACCAAACACAATATAAAAGAATACTGAGATTTGATCAGGAATAAAATTAATTAGCCTTATATATTCAGAATATTAAAATTGTCCGTTAAAATACAATGTAAGAACAAAATATAGGGTCTGTTTGGTAACCATTCCGTTTTCAGTTTTCAGTTTATATTTACAAAAATTTTAAAAAGCTGTCATAAAAACTTATTTGATAATTTTTTTAGTTTATAAATGGTTGTTTCAGTTTATAAATTTGAGGAAAAAACGTAAATTCAAAAAATGAGTTTACATTTTTAGTTTTCAAATATTTTTTTTTTCAAATATTTTTTTTTTCAAATAAAATTTTTTTTTCAATTAATTTTTTTTTCAATTAATTTTTTTTTTCAATTAGTTTTTTTTTCAAATAATTTTTTTCTCAATTAATCCTTTTTTTCAATTAATTTTTTTTCCCAATTAAATTTTTTTTCAATTATTTTTTCAATTAATTTTTTTCAATTAATTTTTTTTCAATTAATTTTTTTTAATTAATTTTTTTCAACTATAATGTGTGTGATCCCATTGTCATAAATAATAAAAATAAATATAAATATTTTAGGGCTGAACAAACATATTTTTTAGTTTATGTTTTTAAATTTTTTTAAACATTTTGTTCAAACCAAACGCATTTATAATTTATGTTTTTCTAAAAATAAATAAAAACCAATTTATAAAATTTTTGTAAACATAAACAAAAAACGTAAACATTACCAAACGCCACCATTACATTCCTATTTCTATTTCACATATTTTGCCTTTTCACTTAGGCCATGTTTTGTGGGCAGGGACTAGATTAGTTGGGATTAATAAATTTGTTGGTATTTTAGTTTTAAAATTAGGAAAAATTATTTATAAGTCCTATTTGGAAAATTTATTTAATGTGAAATCCTATGAATATTCTTTTAGAGTTTGAAATCCTCTTTAAATAGGAATGTGTTCCATAAGGTCATATGAGTTGTAAATGAATGTTATTAGTGTACTATTATACCCCTAATTTGTTTTCATATTATACTTTATTTTATCATTCATCATATCACGTTTGGGAAGGTTTTTAGAAAAGACAAGTTTACAAGCAACAACCGTAAGAGTTATTTTTTTGCCTTGATCGCGGGATTCTAATGCATTTTCAAAATGTTGCTTAAATGGATGTGGGTGTGATTAATGATATGAAGTTTGAGGGTTGTGTGTTGATTCCTTCAACAGATTTCGATTCCAATAGATTGAGGGGAAGATGTATGTTTTTTTTTTTTTTTTTTTTTTTTTTTTTTTTTTTTTTTTGAAGTGTGTTGCTGTTTGTTGAAGTGTGGATTGTTCATCTTTATTAGGGCATTGACAATCTATTGCATTCATTGATAGACACACTTTGGCCAATGTTCTGATTGCATGTGTGTATTTGACATTATGATGGTTGATGCATTTTGATATGTTTGTGTGTGGGGTGGTGTGTATGGGTTCAAAGGTTGGGTTGGGGATATTTGGTTTTGGTTGTTAATTGGATGTCGAATGTAAACCACGTCATGGCAATTGTACATTAGGACTTAGATGATCGTATTACAATACATGTTATATTTAGTTTGTAACGTTAATCCACATATACCATGTATTATATGACATTTGTGTGTTTGATCGGTTGCATATGTGTTTGAATGTGTATCTTGTTTTTGTTGTAATCAGTATTTACATACATGTCACAGTATGTCGCTCAAAATTATTGGAGATTTGGATTCGTAATTGAATGTGGATTGAATCCCATCACTCAATGTTGAAGTTATGCTAGATTGAGGGTGATGGTGGTTCAATACATGGTTGGAATGTTACATGTTACATTTAGGAGGTTACATTATTCATAATTCAACGGTGGAGTATTGGAATGTCACGTTGGGTTTGGGATGAGAAGCATATGGGAATGTCACGGTGGGTTTGGGATGCTACATGTTACATTTACGTTGAGTTTGGGATGAGAAGCATATGAAAATGTCACATTAGATTTGGGAATGTCACATTGTGTTTGGGATGTTAGATGTTACATTTATGTTTTGAATTTCAAATTTTCAACCATATAGATATGATCGCAATATATGGTAACATTGGATTTCTCATATATGGTATTGTCGTTAATCAAGTTATTTTGAATTTTAGAAGCATATGAAAATGTTACGTTTGGTTTGGAAATATCACGTTGGGATGTTACATGTAACATTTACGTTTTGAATTTCAAATTTTTAACCATATAGATATGATCACAATCTATAGTAATATTGGATTTTCTATATATGGTATTGCCATTAATTAGGTTATTTTGAATTTTAAATTTCTAACCATATAGATATGATCACAATCTATAATTGGTATTGCCATTAATTAGGTTGTTTTGAAT
This sequence comes from Camellia granthamiana, assembly GCA_036172215.1. NCBI lineage: Eukaryota > Viridiplantae > Streptophyta > Magnoliopsida > Ericales > Theaceae > Camellia > Camellia granthamiana. The sequence goes on along the minus strand of CM069903.1, from coordinate 38,814,656 downwards.
TTCAAATTTTTAACCATATAAATATGATTACAATCTATGGTAACATTGGATTTTCCATATATGGTATTATCATTAATTAGGTTATTAATTAATTAAGATTAGAGGTAGATATGTCTACAAGAAAACCACAAAACCTATTGGGTTATAAGTTTTTTCATAGAACCATATATTGTATAAGTGTTCCAAATAGGACTTATAAATAATTTACCCTTAAAATTATTAATATTTTTAAATTGTGTATTATATGTTTAAAATTACAAATATAAGGTTAACTTTGTAATGTCACTCAATTCAAACAACTATTAATCTATATCTTATGTTTTTTAACTCAAACTTAAATTATTAAATTATTAATTTGATCACAAGGCTTGGTTTGGAAAGATGGTTGATGTTAATTTTAGCCTACTAAAAGATAAAATAGCTTTAAAAATTAATAAGACAAAATATTACATCTAAACCAATGTTATCAATACCATATTGGCTGGTACGGGCTGATATGTACCATTTCAGAAGCAAAACAGTACCTATATAGTCCAATTCTATTCCGCCTAAAATACCGACTAATACCAGAAGGTATCGGCCGAAACATATAATACTGAGTAAAGGACAATACTGGCCATTTTGTTTTTTGGTGGTGGGTTGGAATATTAAAATAGTAGAAACTTGTGTTCCATTCTCTCTTTGAAATACCTTAATTTGTGTTATTTAGCAGAGATGACATGCTTTTAAGTCTTTTGTGATTTGTGATATGTATTGTTAAATTATTTGTTATTAAACAATATGTTGGACCATTTTAATATCTTTTATTTATTTATTTATATATTTTGTTCATGAATCTCTTTTTGTCTTGTTCATGAATCTCATCTTGTTCATAAATGAAGATTCATTGTTTTGGTGACCTTTTGTCTTGTTCATGAATTTGATGGTGAGTTAATATTTGGAAACTCTCTATTTTCTCTAGTTTAATGGTCATTATTATTTTTGATGTAAATTGTAAGGTCCTAGTGGCCTATAAATAGTTCCTCTCATCTACTCTTTTCTACACCAACTATTGTTTATACTTGAGAGATTACTAGCAAAGAATGGTGTTTTTCTTGGTGGAGCTTTGGGTTCACCATCTTGTGCAGAGTTGGCCTGAACCATACGAGAAGTGGTCAGGCTATTGTATCCTAGAGGGGACAAGTCACAGTTTTGTGACTGCTACATCGGTATTTGGGTTCTTCTTACCGTAGTGGGCTTGATCTCCTTAAAAGAAAACGAGATATCCGTACATCAGCCTGATTTATTTGTATCTCATTTTCTTTGCATTATTTATCAATAAAATATAATTTTTCTGGTATTTTCACTAACAATTTTAAGGAGATTAACCACGGAACAAATACCAGAAAAAAACCAACGATGGAATTGGAGATCTCAACAAATCTTTCAAGTTTAAGGGAGTTCATTTTAAAAGATGGAAATGAAAAGTTCTTTTTTACCTCAGCCTTTTGAAAGTTGCATATGTAACGCCCTCAAAATAAACCCACAATATACACAATATTGAAATGCATTGATATAAAAAAACAAAACATTATTCCATTCATCAGAGTATTCTTATTGAAAAACATCACATGTAACATCAAAAGTAAATGCCCTACGGGCTTATAGCTTTCCAAGCCAACACTTGGACACAAAATGTGAGTACTAACTCAACTACAAATTAAGCCCTTGGCTTGAGTTTACATGTAATATCAAATAATAACTAACTAAAACAAGTCTTCAAATCCAAATCCTTCCAAACTAAGTACTTGGAGGTAGCATATCACATGGATCTGAAAATGATGTTCCCGTATAGGGTGAGCCACAGCCCAGCAGAAATATACTAAACCAAATATAAGAATTGACTAAAGCAATAGCATTCGATAGATGGTTAACACTATTAAATCCATTATATCACTATACAGTTTCATGACAATAATGTCCATGACATGTTTCACTTTACGTTATTATTCAACTTTCCAACTATACAAACATGGCTCAAAACCTGGCCAAACTATAAAATGAGACTACATCTCACATCAACATTACTTCCAATATCAATAATTCAAATGTGACTAAGGCTCATACTAAAGCACTTCCATAAGTCAATAAGTACACATATTTGCTGTACTAAAAACACTTCCAAGAATCAATAAGTACACACATTTGCTGTACTACTGGAGTCCATCCCCTTTCTCCTCCTAAACAGGTTTGAGAGTCCATCCCCTATCTTCCCTCAAACCATGGAGTACATCCCCTATCTCCTCCCAAACAATATTCAATCAATACACGTATTTGCTGTATTAATTCAACTGTCATATTCAATGACTCATTCAATGTGATTAGTTTTAGTTTTCCCTAATCAGCATGCAATGTCTACAACAACCACGACTATCCTCCACCGATAGCCCAAAACAGTTATTTCTAAACAGGAAATAAATGTATCAACAATTATAAACTTAACATTTTCATAGGTGAGTGATTAAACTATCTAACTACACCATTTAATCTCAAAATTCCCCAATTTCAAGAATTAAACTTAATTCCACATTTTTCTCTAAATTAATTATGCAAATTAATTTATTACAACAATTAAGGTTTTTCCCCCTTTCCTCAAAATTAACTCTAAGGTTCAATTTTCTCAATTTAATACTATCAATGTCATTTTTCATGACTTCCAAACACATGAAGTTTAATATATAAAAATTCCCTTTTTCTCAAATTACAAATCAAACCCTAAAAATTACCAAACGACACCAACATATCAAAATGACTAAAACTTAGGACAAAACCTATAATATGGAGTAGGGTATCCCTACTTCGAAGTGAAGAACTCAAATGGGGATGATGACCCAAAATCCAAAGTGCTCCAAACCGCCAAACTCTCATATTAAAACAAAGCCCTCGCGACCCTCTATCTTTTTAACAAAGGACCTAGGGTAGAAACACCATAAAAATAGATGAAACCTAAGAGAGAAAGTGTGTAGAGGGAGAGAGAACACGGACCTAGGGTTTTGTAATCAAAAGAGGATAAAAAAATGAATTTTTCCCCGCTGCTGTGTATTTAAATATAACAGGCTTGCTCGAGCGAAGGCTTGGTCGCTCGAGCGACCAGACACAAAGAATACTCGCTCGAGCGTAGAAAGACTCGCTCGAGCCAACAATACGATGCTTCAGGTCTGCAACCCAGAAGCACGCTCGAGCGACAGAATGCTCGCTCGAGCGAAGAACTCGAAAACATACACCTCGCTCGCTCGAGCGAAGGAAATCTCGCTCAAGCCAAGAAATGCAACCCTCAGGTCTAAACCCAGATGCAGTCGCTCGCTCGAGCGAAGAAACCCTGGCTCGAGCGAAGGACCAAAAACAAAGAGATCGCTCGAGCGACAAACTTCTCGCTCGAGCGAAGGACCAAAATTCTGGGCAGCAACCCTTTGCTCCCAAACACTTCCAACCTGTAACAAACCTGCCCAATACATCCCAAAATCTCAAAAATAAGGAATTAGAGGACGACAACAACAAATATATAGTAACAGGATCCACGAGACTTAAGTCCGGATACAACAACCAAATGGGGAAAGACCGGAGTCGCTATAACCTCTCCCCCTTAAAGAATTTCGTCCCCGAAATTAAGTGCAAGTTTTCAAAAAAATAGGTTTTTCTCAATTTCCAACAATATAACATTTCAATATTCAATAACTTGACCCATAACTGGTCATTCCATCTCTTACCAAAAGGCATTTCACAATATGTAAAACAACATATATTTCAACTTGCACTATCATTATGCAATTTCCTTTCAATTTCAACAGTTTTCAATATACATGATTCCCATTTCCATGTCATATTTAATTTCATGATATAACTCCATTTCTATAACATATTAAACATATGCAATGTTATAACAAACTTCTAATTCTAGGCAAGTTTCAAGATTCTTCCATTAAACCAAAACATTCTTAATGTTTTACAACTCAAGACATATATAATGCTCTTAAAGTTAAATAATATGACAAAATCTCAATACATGATTACACATCAACAAATATGTCCGGATATTTCTCACGGACTTCCAACTCACGTTCCCAAGTGGCTTCCTCCACTTCGTGATGTTTCCACAGAACTTTTACCAAGGGAATGGTCTTGCCTCGCAAGACTTGATCCCGCCTATCCAAGACCCGAACTGGCCTCTCCTCATATGAGGCATCCTCATCAACCTCTAAGTCGGTCCAATCCAACACGTGCGATGGATCCGGCTCATACTTCCGAAGCATACTCACATGAAACACGTCATGAACTCCGGACAACTGCGGCGGCAAAGCTAAACGATAGGCAACCTCGCCGATCCTCTCAAGGATCTCAAAAGGGCCAAAAACCGAGGGGACAACTTCCCACTCTTCCCGAACCTCATCAATCCCCGCCTAGGTGATATCTTTAGAAAGACATGATCACCCACCTCAAATACCAAAGGCCTCCTCCTACAGTCGGCATATGATTTCTGACGACTCTGGGCTGTAACAAGCCTCCTACGGATAAGCTCAACTTTCTCCATCGTTTCCCTCACCAACTCTGGACCCAACAAAGATGCATCACCCACCTCAGCCCAACAAACAGGAGACCTACACGGTCGGCCATACAAGGCCTCAAACGGTGTCATACCGATACTAGACTGGAAATTGTTGTTGTAGGCAAACTCCACCAAAGGCAAGTGCCTCTCCCACGACCCACTAAAATCAAGAACACAACTCCGAAGCATATAAGGATCTGAATAGTACGCTCGGACTGCCCGTCAGTTTGAGGATGATAAGCCGTGCTAAAGGTCAACTTAGTACCCAAGGCACTCTGCAGACTCTGCCACAATCTAGCAGTAAAACGAGGGTCTCTATCTGAGACGATTGTCACTAGGACCCCGTGCAATCTCACTATGTCCCGGATATATAAGTCGGCAAGATGATCTACCGAATCTCTCACGCGCATAGAGATAAAGTGCGCCGTTTTAGTCAACTTGTCTACAACCACCCAAATAGCATCACTACCCCGCTGAGTCCTCGAAAGACCTACAACGAAGTCCATAGTGACATGCTCCCACTTCCACTCGGCAATAGGCAAGGGTTGTAACAAACCCGCTGGCCTCTGATGCTCAGCCTTCACTTGCTGACAAGTAAGGCACTTAGACACGAAAATTGCCACATCTCTCTTCATACCCCGCCACCAAAACTGGCGACCCAAATCACGATACATCTTAGTGCCTCCCAGATGCACCGCAAGACGTGAATGATGAAACTCTCGGAGTACCTCCTCTCGGCAAGACTCCGGAACAAACAGACGGTCTCCGTATCTCACACTCAGGTCAGGATACACAGACAAACCCTTCTCAACCTTCCCATTAGAGATCTTCTCTCGTAGGGATTCTACCTCAAGGTCACCTCTCTGTGCCTCTAACACTCTAGTCACAAGTGTAGGCTGCGCAACAACAGAAAACAAGGCCGCAGCCTCAACGGATTCGCCCAAAAACAAGTCAAACTCGCCAAGTGCACCCAACATCTTCCACTCCTGGATGGCTATACAAGCTACATTACTAATGGATTTTCTGCTAAGGGCATCGGCCACAACATTGGCCTTTCTCGGATGATAATGCAACTCGAAGTCATAATCCTCAATGAACTCCATCCACCTCCTCTGCCTCAAGTTCAAGTCTTTCTGTGTAAATAGATATTTCAGACTCTTATGATCCGAGAACACCTCGAATTTCTCACCATACAGATAGTGCCTCCAAATCTTCAAGGCAAAAATCACGGCTGCTAACTCTAGGTCATGTGTAGGGTAATTCTTCTCGTGTATTTTCAACTGACGTGATCCATAGGCTACCATTTTCCCCTCTTGCATCAACACACAACCCAAACCCTCTCGTGAGGCATCACAATAGACTGCATAACCCAACCCTCTCTCCGGAATAATCAAGACCGGAGTGGTGGTCAATCTAACTTTCAGCTCTTGGAACGACTTTTCACAAGTCTCACTCCATACAAATTTGACTCCTTTCCGAGTCAGTCTAGTCAACGGCGAAGCTAACCTAGAGAAATCTTTCACAAACCGTCGATAGTACCCAACTAATCCCAGAAAACTGCAGATCTCAAACACACTCTTAGGCTGTGCCCAATCTTGCACTACCTCAATCTTGGATGTATCAACAGACACCCCTTCCCCAGAAACCACATGGCCTAAGAACTTGACTTCTCCTAGCCAGAACTCACACTTCCCAAACTTGGCATAAAGCTTATGGGCTCTAACTAACTCAAGCACCACTCTCAAGTGCTCCTTGTGCTCTTCCTCGGAAGGCGAATAGATAAGAATGTCGTCCACAAAAACGACCACAAAACGATCCAAGAATTCCCGGAAGATCCGGTTCATCAAGTCCATAAAGACTGCCGGTGCATTGGTGAGCCCAAATGGCATCACCAGAAACTCATAATGGCCACCGCGTACGGAATGCCGTCTTCGGAATATCCTCCTCCCTGACTCTCAACTGGTGGTAACCCGATCTCAAGTCTATCTTAGAGAAACAACGGGAACCCTTCAACTGGTCAAACAAATCATCTATACGGGGCATAGGGTACTTATTCTTGACCGTAGCCCGATTTAACTTCCGGTAATCAATGCAAAGTCTCAAGGCACCATCTTTCTTTTTAGCAAAGAGGGCCGGTGCTCCCCACGGTGAAACACTAGGGCGAATGAAGCCCTTATCTAGCAACTCCTGGAGTTGAATCTTCAACTCGCTCAACTCGGCTGGGGCAAAACGGTAAGGTGCCATAGAAATTGGCGCCGTGCCGGGCACTAGATCAATAAAGAACTCGATCTCTCGATGGGGTGGCAAACTGACAAGATCCTCGGGAAAGACGTCCGAGTATTCACAAACCATACTCGGCAATACGGTCTGGGTCTCATCACACTCACTACTCATAAAGCTAGCAAGTAGACCACTAAGCTCATTCCGCCCTCACGGATCATACACCGGTGGCAACACACTACCAACCCGATCCTCCAGAAAATGAAAACACTCCCCGCTCAAGGTACAAACTGTGACCCTCTGGCGGTAGCAGTCAATAACAGCTCGGTATGGCGATAACCAGTCCATACCCAAAATAACATCAAAACCCGACATAGGCATAACCACAAAAGGAAATGGAAGTTGGCGGTCGGCGACCTCTATATCACAACCCCAACATCCTTGTCTCAAAATCAATTCACCCTCAACAGGTGATATAACACAAATAAGAGATGCTAACTGCGCCAACTCCAACCCCAAAACAAATGCAAATGCAGCAGAGATAAAAGAATGAGATGCACCCGTATCAATCAATACACTAGCAACCGAGTTGCAAAACAAGAAGGTACCTCTTACGACAGATGGAGCAGGCACAAGATCCTACGCGGTAACAGCATATACGCGCCCTGACGGTCTCTGATCTACCTGCTCACCCCTAAGAGCATAGGACTGCTGCGCAGACTGGGACGATGAAGCCCCCTGATTGGCCCTTGAGGCCTGAACTGACTGAGCTGGCTGAAAACTCTGCCTCTGCCCAGATGCACCAGATGTGCCATTCAACTGCGGCAAAACCTCTTCAGGTGCCCTGCTTGACCACACTGATAACAAGACAGTGGCTGACCCCTGCCCTGACTCTGGCTCTGCGGTCTAGCTGAAGATGAAGCAGCTCTCTGACCTCCTCCCTTCTGCGGGCAAACTGGAGACTTGTGACCCAGTTGGCCACATTTAAAACAAGTCACATCTCCCTGGCTGCCTTTCCCAGGACCTGCACTCGGCACTGGAAAAGTCAATCTAGTCACACTACCCTGAGACTGCTGAGAGGTAAAACCTCTCTGTCTCCTACTATCATTCTGACCATCCTGACTCCTCTTGGAGCCCCTCTGCCTCTCCTCCTCCTCCTGCATCATGATCTCCATATGGGCTGCAGCATCCACCAGATGCCCATACTCTCGGGTCATAAAACCCCTAACTCTCATCTTGAGGCCATGCCTCAACTTCTTCTCGAACTCTAAACAACGGCGTTCCTCAGACGCCACAAGCTCAGGTGCAAACCTGGACAAACTGGTAAATACGGCCTCAAACTCGGCCACAGAAGAACTCGGCTGCTTAAGCTGGCAGAACTGCTCCCTCAACCTCTCCTTAACAGCTGGAGACAAGAACTTCTCCTGGAAAGTGTCAACAAAGGCCTCCCAAGTCCCTCCTATACGGCCTCTCGTGAATTTCCAACACTGACCCGCATCCCCCTTAAGCTAGAAAGATGCCAAGGTCACCTTCAGAACCCCGTCCTTAATGCCAAGCATCTCAAACATCTTCGTTGTCTGTTCGAGCCATTCATCTGCCTTAAGCGGCTCTTTTGGATCACCCACAAACTCGTCCGGATTAGACCGGAAGAACTCTCTCTTCAGAAATACAGGCCCTGCATCTGCAACATGAACCTGGGCTTGATTCTCAGCCCTGAGAATGCCCACGGACTCCCTGAATGCCCCTGCTATCTCGCGGGCTAAGGCACCCATAGCCTACTGACCCGCTGGCTCAGCCACATTGGCCTGACCAACACCTTCCTACTGCTCCGGAATCTCATCCGGTATGGCATCTCCTGCCTACCACGCCTACCACGCCTACCACGTTATCGTCCTCGTCCTGACATCCTAATAAAGGTAACAAAGACGATTAATACGTTAGCACATTAATAAATGTGCCGAAGCTATAACACTCGCGTCCTAATGCATTGGACAACAGTAATTCACTCCACGTAAGCACATAATCACATAAGCACCTACGAATTTCATTCCTGGATAATGACAGTCCCAAGGCGTTGCTAGAGTTCCGGTTGGAAACAGCATTGATCAAGTGCTTTTCCAACAAGACTCATAGAAACTCAAGGATCCAATCAACATCTTAGAAATCAAATCCCATACCCAAATACTCATATAAGCATGTTATCAAATAAACACATACTATCATACATAAGTCTCTAACAAGCAAGACAAACCCATTGTGATACTAATCACTTCCCACGTACCCAAAGTATTCAAACCCGGTACGCTCTGATACCAAGTTATAATGCCCTCAAAATAAACCCACAATATACACAATATTGACATGCATTGATATAAGAAAACAAAACATTATTCCATTCATCAGAGTATTCTTATTGAAAAACATCACATGTAACATCAAAAGTAAATGCCCTACGGGCTTACAGCTTTCCAAGCCAACACTTGGACACAAAATGTGAGTACTAACTCAACTACAAATTAAGCCCTTGGCTTGAGTTTACATGTAATATCAAATAATAACTAACTAAAACAAGTCTTCAAATCCAAACCCTTCCAAGCTAAGTCCTTGGAGGTAGCATATCACCTGGACCTGAAAATGATGTTCCCGTATAGGGTGAGCCACAGCCCAGCAGAAATATACTAAACCAAATATAAGAATTGATTAAAGCAATAGCATTCGATAGATGGTTAACACTATTAAATCCATTATATCACTATACAGTTTCATGACAATAATGTCCATGACATGTTTCACTTTACGTTATTATTCAATTTTCCAACTATACAAACATGGCTCAAAACCTGGCCAAACTATAAAATGAGACTACATCTCACATCAACATTACTTCCAATATCAATAATTCAAATGTGACTAAGGCTCATACTAAAGCACTTCCATAAGTCAATAAGTACACATATTTGCTGTACTAAAAACACTTCCAAGAATCAATAAGTACACACATTTGATGTACTACTGGAGTCCATCTCCTTTCTCCTCCTAAACAAGTTTGAGAGTCCATCCCCTATCTTCCCTCAAACCATGGAGTACATCTCCTATCTCCTCTCAAACAATATTCAATCAATACATGTATTTACTGTATTAATTCAACTGTCATATTCAATGACTCATTCAATGTGATTAGTTTTAGTTTTCCCTAATCAGCATGCAATGTCTACAACAACCACGACTATCCTCCACCGATAGCCCAAAACAGTTATTTCTAAACAGGAAATAAATGTATCAACAATTATAAACTTAACATTTTCATAGGTGAGTGATTAAACTATCTAACTACACCATTTAATCTCAAAATTCCCCAATTTCAAGAATTAAACTTAATTCCACATTTTTCTCTAAATTAATTATGCAAATTAATTTATTACAACAATTAAGGCTTTTCCCCCTTTCCTCAAAATTAACCCTAAGGTTCAATTTTCTCAATTTAATACTATCAATGTCATTTTTCATGACTTCCAAACACATGAAGTTTAATATATAAAAATTCCATTTTTCTCAAATTATAAATCAAACCCTAAAAATTACCAAACGACACCAACATATCAAAATGACTAAAACTTAGGACAAAACCTATAATATGGAGTAGGGTATCCCTACCTCGAAGTGAAGAACTCAAATGGAGATGATGACCCAAAATCCAAAGTGCTCCAAACCGCCAAACTCTTAGATTAAAACAAAGCCCTCGCGACCCTCTATTTTTTTAACAAAGGACCTAGGGTAGAAACACCCTAAAAATAGATGAAACCTAAGAGAGAAAGTGTGTAGAGGGAAAGAGAACACGGACCTAGGGTTTTGAAATCAAAAGAGGATAAAAAAATGAATTTTTCCCCGCTGCTGCGTATTTAAATATAACAGGCTCGCTCGAGCGAAGACTTGGTCGCTCGAGCGACCAGACACAAAGAATACTCGCTCGAGCGTAGAAAGACTCGCTCGAGCCAACAATGCGATGCTTCAGATCTGCAACCCAGAAGCACGCTCGAGCGACAGAATGCTCGCTCGAGCGAAGAACTCGAAAACATACACCTCGCTCGCTCGAGCGAAGGAAATCTCGCTCGAGCCAAGAAATGCAACCCTCAGGTCTAAACCCAGACGCAGTCGCTCGCTCGAGCGAAGAAACCCTGGCTCGAGCGAAGGACCAAAAACAAAGAGATCGCTCGAGCGACAAACTTCTCGCTCGAGTGAAGGACCAAAATTCTGGGCAGCAACCCTTTGCTCCCAAACACTCCCAACCTGTAACAAACCTACCCAATACATCCCAAAATCTCAAAAATAAGGAATTAGAGGACGACAACAACAAATATATAGTAACAGGATCCATGGAACCTAAGTCCGAATACAACAACCAAATGGGGAAAGACTGGAGTCGCTATAACTATGTCCTTATTGAGAAGAACCCAAACAAAATCTCAACCGAGGAGATGAATGATGAAGACTATGAGGCATATGAAGCAAAAGTGGCTTCCTACAATACAGATGAGTATAAATGTTATTTTTATCTCTTAAATTTTCCTGTTGGTTAATTTTATGATTATTATTATGACACCATTTACACTTTGTCTTCTATTAATTTTTGGCATGCTCGCTTGTGTTATATTAATGTGGGAATCATGAGTAGTTTAGGATTAATTCCTAAAGTGACAAAAAATTTTGAGAAATGTAAAGTTTGCAGTAAAACAAAAATTACTAAGAGGCCTCATAAAAGTGTTGAGAAAAATACCGAATTACTAGAATTATTTCATACTGATTTGTGTAAGTTTGAAGGAATTTTAACTCGGGGTGGTAACTAATATTTTATCACTTTTATTGATGATTTTTCAAAATACACAAACGTATATTTATTAAAAAATAAAAGTGATACTTTTGAGAAATTTAAAGAATTCCTTCTTGAAATGGAAAATTAATTCGGTAAAAAGATTAAGAGAATTAGAAGTGATAGAGGCTGGGAGTATGAATCTCTTGGATTCAACTTTTTTGTTCAGTCATTGGGAATTATTCATGAGACTACTCCACCATATTCACCTTCATCTAATGGCGAAGCTGAAAGAAAAAATAGAACGTTAATTGACTTGACGAATGCTATGCTTATTGATTCACGTGCTCCCTCAAATCTTTAGGGTGAGGCTATTTTGATAGCTTGCCATGTGATAAATAGAGTGTCACACAAAAAGACTAAAATTGTACCTTATGAGTTATGGCGGGGGCATAAATCAAATCTAAATTGTTTGAGGGTTTTGGGTTGTTTAGCTCTTGTGAGGCTTGCAGATCCTAAACAACCTAAATTGGGTGAATGAGATACCACTTGTGCTTTTCTTGGGTATGCGTTGCATAGTACAGCCTATAGATTTTTTGATATGGAAAATAATATTATTTTTGAAGAAGTGATGCTATTTTTCATGAAACTAAATTTCCTTTCAAATCTAGAAATAGTGGGAGTCAAAAAATTTATGAAAATATTTTGTCCATGCCTAACTCTTCTACTCCATCTCAAGTTTTTCAAGAACAATAGAATTCTCAAATCCAACAAAGGAGGAGTAAACGAACTAGAGTTGAAAAAAATTTTGGCCCTGACTATTATCTTTACAATGTGGAAGAAATTCCTCTTACGGTGCAAGAAGCTTTATTATCACCTGGTGCTATTTTCTAGAGAGAGGCTGTAAATGATGAGATAGATTTACTACTTTCAAATAAAATATGGAAGCTAGTGGATTTACTTCCAGGTTGTAAAACTATTGGGTGTAAATGGGTCCTTCGTAAAAAATTTAAACTGGATGGAACTATAGGTAAATATAAAGCGAGGCTTGTCGCTAAAGGTTTTAAGCAACAAGTTGATCTTGATTTCTTTGATACTTTTTCTCTGGTTACTAGAGTTATATTCATTAGACTGTTGATAGCAGTAGTTGCAATTCATAATTTAAAAATTCATCAAATGGATGTAAAAATAGCATTTTTAGATGGAGATCTAGATGAGGAGATTTACATGAACTAACTCGAAGGTTTTGTAGAGCCTAGCCAAGAAAGCATGGTGTGTAAGCTAACGACACCCCTTTATAGTTTAAAACAATCTCCTAAACAGTGGCATGAGAAATTTGATTCCTGCATGCTTAAGAATGGCTATAAAACTAATGAATATAATAAGTGCATATATTATAAAACTTGTGAGAATGTACATGTGATTATTAGCCTATATGTGGATGATCTACTTATTTTGGCTCTAATTTTCATATTATAAATGAGACTAAAAATTTGCTTAATAGTCACTTTGATATGAAAGATCTTGGTGAAGCCAATCTTATTTTGGGAATTAAAATTACCAAGATTAAGGATGTCATTTTTCTTGATCAGTTGCATTATGTTGATAAAATTTTAAAGAAATATAACTTTCTAGATTGTAAACATGTTGCTCCTCCTTTTGATGCAAGCATACATTTATCTGTTGTAATAAATAAAAAAGAAGTGATTAATCAAAAGAAATATGCTAGCATGATTGGTAGTTTGAGATATGCTACTAACTGTATTAAACCTGACATTGCATATGCTGTGGGAGTACTTAGTAGGTTTACTAGCAAGCCAAGTCGAGATCATTGGCTAGTCATGGGAAGAATTATGATATATTTATCTAGTACCAAAAATTATGGTTTATTTTATAACAAGTTTCCTGCGGTAGTTGAAGGATATAGTGATGCTGATTGGAACACTTTGCCAGGTGATTCTCTTTCTATCTCGGGTTTTATTTTTACCTTGGGTAGTGGTGCTATATGTTGAAAGTCTAAAAAATAGACTATAATTGCTAATTCTACTACGGAAGCTGAGCTTATAGCATTAGCTTCAGCATGTGAGGAAGTGAATTGGTTGAGAGATTTGTTACGTGAAATCCCTTTTTGGGAAAAACCAATTCCTTTTATGTTAATTCGTTATGATAGCATTGCTGCTATTGGTAAAGTGAACAACTATTTTTATAATGGTAAATCCAGACCTATTTGAAGGAAACACAGTAATGGGAGATCCTATTTGAGTAATGGCATCATAACTATGAATTATGAAAAATCTTGTGATAATCTGTTAACCAAGGCCTTGGCGAGAGATAGGATCTGGAATACATTGAGGGGGATAGGTTTGAAGTCTACAAAATCATAAACCATGTATGAGGATACCCAACCTGGGGACCAGAGATCCTATAACTAGGTCAATGGGAAGAACGAATCATATGGTGGTTGTAAAAAAATGCACTCTTTAATATTTTGTTATCCATCCCTATTATGTAAGTGCATTTGTCCTGTAATGTTGAAGGGTTGAGTTTTTATACTCTTAATGAAATTCTGTAGCTCTTGTTGAGTAGGGTGTGTAAATTACAGAAACATCCTTGACAGATTTTACCAATGTGAGCATGAAAGTAGGGCCGTTTTCTATGAGAACAAAGCTTATTCTCAAATATGATCATGAAAACTGGGATTAGCACAAGGCCGTAATGTGCTGGCTATTAAAAGCTCATGTAAACACCTGGATTATTATGTATGAGCAATAATACTTTATTTCCCCTAAGTAGTCACAGTTCAAGTTTAAGACCACTACTAACTCTGGAGTAGAGGTTGTTGTTTTACTAATGAAGGTTCAATGTAGAGCACACCTTCATGATGCATACTAGTCTATCTTTGTTTGGTAATCTCTCTTGTCCTTGTTAATATTAAAATGAGTGGGGGATTGTTGGACCATTTTAATATCTTTTATTTATTTATTTATATATTTTGTTCATGAATCTCTTTTTGTCTTGTTCATGAATCTCATCTTGTTCATGAATGAAGATTCATTGTTTTGGTAACCTTTTGTCTTATTCATGAATGGAGATTAATTGGAGTTCATGACCTTGGTGGTGAGTTAATATTTGGAGACTCTTTATTTTCTTTAGTTTAATGGTCATTATTATTTTTTGGTGTAAATTGTAAGGTCCTAATGGCTTATAAATAGTTCCTCTTATCTACTCTTTTCTACACTAGCTATTATTTATACTTGAGAAATTACTAGCAAAGAAGGGTGTTTTTCTTGGTGGAGCTTTGGGTTCACCATCTTATGCAAAGTTGACATAAACCATACGACAAGTGGTCGGGCTATTGTATCTTGGAGGGGACAAGTCATAGTTTTGTGACTGCTGCATTGGTATTTGGGTTCTTCCTACCACAGACGGCTTGATCTCCTTAAAGAAAACGAGATATCCATGCCTCAGCCTGATATATTTGTATCTCATTTTCTTTGCATTATTTATCAATAAAATATGATTTTTTTAGTATTTTCACTAACACAATATTTTTAATATATATATATATATATATAAATTTGTTGAAAAATCCAAAACGATATTCAGTAACCTATGGATACGGTATTAACAACTTTGATCCAAACCATAATCATTCCACTTTTTCTCTCACCAAATTATAAAAAAATCAAAATTTATTCTAAGCAAATTTTTTTTAGCCAAATTAAAATAATCAAAAATTTAGACTAAAAGAATTCATTCCAAATGACTCTTGAATTATTCCTCTTTCACCCATTTTAGACAATTTGTACCAAAAAATAAAATTTAATGTATGTTCCAAGGTGAATCTTCTTTGTTTTTCTTTTGTTTTTTCATCAAATAGATTACTAGTTACATATAAAATATAGAGAAATGTTTCGGAACCCCTTTTTTGGGGGTTCCATGACCCCCAATTTGATCTTTGCCCTTGATGTGTGTATGGGGTCCACTTATGTATGTGTGGGGCCCACATTATGAGTGGTTGGGATGATAATGGGGTTGTGGGGGTCATGTATGTGTGGAGGTCTCTATCACAATTGTAAAATAAATTGCTCAATAACCAATCATTACTAACTACCTACAATAGAAAGAAATAAATTATCACAACAAAAATGTCAATCTACTCTTTATAAGTATTGAACACGAGACCTAGCACACAAGTAATAATAGAATCACTAATCCGAGTAGTTGGTTCTTGTTTATCTTCCATTTTCAATTTGAAAACTCTCCTTGTATTTTTTTTTTATGGCTCTGACTTCCCTCCAGTCCTATTTAGAGGATACTATTGGCCTTGTGGGACTAATCACTGGTCTCGTTTCGATAATCTAAACCAATTAATATGTAAAACTCGTCGAGTAATATATGTCTGTAAAAAAAATCACTTTGATCGAATATCGATAGTTACGTAATCAAATTAGTTTTGTATAAATAAAAAAAAATAGATAGTGAAAAAATAAGCAGTTGACAAAAATCTGATCCAATTAAATAGCTATCAATATCCAATCAACGTGATTCTTTATAGACATAGTACTCGACGAGTTCTACACATTGAACGGTTTAAATTATCAAAACGAGACCCATGATGAGTCTTCACAGACCCAACAGTACCCTTCAATTCAATCTGGACCGAAGGAAAGCAAGTCTTTTTTTTTTTATTTTCACCAGAATCTATTAGAGTTAGCTCTTCTTCTTTTTTTTTTAATTCTTAAATTTTGGTGCAAAACATTTTGCATTTTTTCTTTTTTTCCAATTCTTGCATTAATCAATATGTTGTTAATGATTTCAATCAGATGTTTATGACTCTGTTAAATCCACTCTTATAAACTCTAAAATTTTATCTCTGCGTCTTTCTTTTTTTCTTTCTTTCAAACATGTTTGAGTGATAATCCTACGTCAGTAATCACTGTATCTCTACAGTCAAATTGCTATTCTCTCTCTCTCTCTCTCTCTCTCTCTATATATATATATATACACACACTAGCGTATGCCTGTGCCTAAAGGCATGGTGTAAATAATTTTAAGATTAAAATGCAGTTATAATTTATACGTATTATGTTAAAATTTAAGAAGTTTGTGTCATTTTTTGATAAAGATACTAAAAAAATATATTGAAATATTTTTCTTCTTAAAGAGCATGTAACAATTTTGCTTATATTATACGCTCTACAAAACTCAAATAAAATAACAATTCTCCCTAATCTTAATGCAAATTAAGAAACAAACATATAAGATTTATAATGTTCACCAATATTGCAAATCAAAATATAAGAGGCAGCAAAAAAAAGTATAAAGTTATGGGGAATGCAAACTTGAACCAGGCTACAATCTGCGCCAGTTCAATGAATGGAGTATGCTCGACAGCTGTCTTTTAATTTTATTTTGTTGGTGCTACATAATTGGATAGGAAGTATGGAGCTGAATTCCAACTGGTTTTATACTCATGTTTTAAGGCTTCTACCTATTCCCTTGCGGGTTGTGCTTGGGGTCTTATTTTATTTTTGTTAGGGAAAATATGTGATTCCCCACAAGTAAATCAATCAATGGGAATAAAAACTAATGTAGAAAAATTAAATCAAAAGCAACGCAAGAATTTTTACGTGATTCCCTCAATGTGAGGTACGTCCACGGGATCGAAATCCGATTCCACTATCAACCAAATAAGTTTCCAAACGATTACAAACGAGACACGAATGGTCTCACAAATACCACCCTTAGGTGAATTCCAAATAATCACAAATAAACAAAAGGAAAGACCTCACCAAATAGATGAACAAAAATCTTTGAAACAGAGTTGTAGAAGATCCAAAATAACTTCTCAATGGCTGCCGAAATACACCACAAACAAACGGAGCACTTGAATATGCAACCAAGAATCACACACACAATAAGCTTTCATTTACCAATTGAACTACCCAGTAGGCACTATCTCACCAAATTGAATTAATCAATGTTGGCAGCCGCACAACACCTTTTCCTTGGGAAAAACAATACCAAAAAATATGTGTTGTGAATCTAGGGTTTTTTTTATCAAAACCTTAGTTGTTTCCCAAACTGAATTAGGTCTCCACAAAATTAGATATATTATATAAAAATATATTATACCTAAACCAAACCAAATTAAAACTCTTTTAATAAACCAATTGGGTCCCACACTCCAATAAGGAGGTATACCCAACAATTCTCCCCCTACCGACTTAGGTGAAGACATCAACCATACCCGCCAAAGTTTGACACTTTAAATGTTTGTCCCTCGACAAAATCTTTGTCAACATATCCGAAATATTATCATCCGTGTGAACCTTTTCGAGTTGTAACAATTTCGAATCTAACACATCACGAATCCAATGGTATCTCACATCAATGTGTTTCGATCTCGAATGAAAAGTAGAATTTTTACTCAAGTGAATAGCACCTTGACTATCCCAATAAAGCACATACTTTTCTTGCTTCAAACCCAACTCTTGTAAAAATTTCTTCAACCATAACTCTTCTTTACAAGCTTCCGTAATGGCAATAAATTTAGCTTCGGTAGTTGAGAGAGCAACACATTTTTGTAATTTAGATTGCCATGCCACAGCTCCCCCTGCAAAAGTCATCAAATACCCCGAAGTAGATTTCCTAGAATCAATATCACCGGCCATGTCAGAATCCGTGAACCCATCACGCATCGGCTTACCATCCCCAAAACACAAAGACACCTTTGAAGTTCCTCGAAGATACCTTAGAATCCATTTTACCGCTGCCCAATATTCTTTAGCTGGATTAGAGAGAAACCGACTCACCACACCAACGGTGTAAGCAATATCCAGCCTTGTACAAACCATGGCGTGCATTAAAGAACCAACTGCTGAAGCATAAGGAACTTTCAACATCTCTTCTTTATCTTTCTCACTTGTAGGACATTGATTCGAACTAAGCTTGAAGTGACCCGCAAGTGGACAACCAACCGGCTTTGCTTTATTCATGTTGAACCTCTCAAGAACTTTCTCAATGTAGCTTTCTTGAGACAACCAAATCAGCCCCTCTTTGCAATCACGAACAATTTTCATACAAAGAATTTGCTTTGCCGGTCCCAAATCTTTCATAGCAAAAGACTTGCTCAACTCCAATTTCAACCTGTTTATCATGGTAGAATCTTGACCCACAATTAACATGTCATCAACATAAAGCAAAAGAATAATAAATTTGCCATCCGGGAAATTTTTCACAAACACACAATGGTCCGAAGTGGTTTTAGAAAAACCATTATTCATCATGAAAGAGTCAAATTTTTTTGTACCATTGCCACGGGGCTTGCTTGAGACCATACAAACTTTTCTTCAATTTGCAAACAAATTTCTCTTTCCCTTTTTCCACAAAACCTTCTGGTTGCTCCATGTAAATTTCTTCTTCAAGATCACCATGAAGAAATGCAGTTTTCACATCAAGTTGCTCAACTTCAAGGTTCATACTTACAGCCATGCCAAGTACAACCCGAATAGAAGATATCTTTACAACCGGTGAGAAAATCTCGTCAAAGTCAATACCTTTCTTTTGCCCAAAGCCTTTCACAACAAGACGTGCCTTGTACCTCAGATTCTTGCCATCATTTTTCAATTTGAAAACCCACTTATTTTTCAGAATTTTCCTTCCCTTAGGCAACTTCACTAAGTCATAGGTGTAATTTTCAAGTAAGGAGTTCATCTCCTCTTCCATGGCCTTTTTCCAATCACCTTGCTTTGCATGCTCAATTGCTTCTTGGTAGCTCTCAGGCTCCCCTTGATCGAAAATCAACACAAACTCAGTGGGAGGATACTTTCTTGAAGGTTGTCGGTCCCTTGTAGATTTCCTCAACTCAAGTTGTGGTGGCGGTTCTTGAGTTGGATACTCTTCTTCAATTTCTGGCTCAACCTCATTAGGATTAGCATCATCCTCTACATCTTCAATAGGTGGCTGCACATCTCCCCCATTTTCATCATCAACTGAAGATGAAGGAGATGGATCCATGTCAATGAAATCACTAGTTTTTGGCTCCGGTTGATCACCTTTGCCAAAGTCTTCAATTGTTTGGTCTTCAAGAAACACAACATCACGGCTTCGAATAACTTTCTTGTCTACCGGATCCCACAATCTATACCCGAATTCATCATGCCCATAGCCAAGAAAAATACATTGTCTTGACTTACTATCAAGCTTGGACCTCTCATCCTTTGGAATGTGAACAAAAGCTCGGCAACCAAACACTCTCAAGTGCTCATAAGACACATCTTTGCCAGTCCAAACTCTTTCAGGAACAGCACCATTCAAAGGATAGCAAGGAGACAAATTGATCACGTCAACTGCTGTACTCATTGTCTCACCCCAAAAGGATCTTGGCAATTTAGCTTGTGAAAGCAAACACCTTGTTCTTTCCACAATGGTGCGATTCATCCTCTCGGCAACGCCATTTTGTTGAGGAGTCTTCTTAACTGTCTTTTGATGCCGAATACCTTGGCCGCGACAATACTCATCAAATGGCCCAATGTATTCACCACCATTGTCTGATCGGATGCACTTCAATTTCTGCCCTATTTCTCTTTCAACCATGGCCTGAAAATGCTTAAATACTTCTAGAACTTGATATTTAGTTTTTAGTAAAAAAGCCCAAAGTTTCCTTGAATAATTATCAATGAAAGTAACAAAATAAAGTGTACCACTATGTGTTCTAACTTTCAAAGGACCACAAACATCCGAATGAATCAACTCCAAAACATTTTCTTTTCTAGAAGTAACATTTTTTTGAAAAGAAACTCTATGTTGTTTACCTGCCAAATAATGAACACAAGTTTTAAGATGTGTACCTTTCAAACCAGGTAGAAGCTCTTTTTTGAACAAAACTTGTAGCCCCTTTTCACTCATATGCCCAAGCCGCTTGTGCCACAATTCAGTAGAAGCATCATCTTCAAGTGCATTGACAACACCTTTACAAATTTTTCCTTGCATCGAATAAAGTGTATGAGTCTTCTTGCACTTAGCCACCACCAAAGAACCCTTTGTGAGCTTTCATATTCCATCACCAAATTTGTTGTTAAAGCCTTCATCATCTAGCTTCCCAGTAGAGATCAAATTGAGGCGAATGTCGAGAACATGCCTCACATCTTTAAGCAACAACTTGCAACCCAAATTTGTTTCCAAGCAAACATCACCCATGCCGATAATCTTAGACAAACCTTCATTACCCATTCGGACAGAACCATAATCTCCTTTGGTGTAGGTAGTGAAGAAATGAACTCGAGAAGTCACATGAAAAGAAGCACCGGAATCAATCACCCAATTGCTCTCTTGGCCCACAAAATTGATACAATCATCTTCACAAACGACCATGAGATTATCGGTAGTAACTGCCGTTGTGTCTTCTTACTTCTTATCCACACTTTTGTCACGCCTTTTCTCCTTGTTCTTGAGCTTTCGGTATTCTTACTTCATGTGCCCTTTCTCATGGCAATAATAACACTCAATGTCTTTCTTTGAAAAGAACCATCTTTTGATTTGTTACTATCACCCTCAATGGGTCCATACAAATCTTTACAAAATAATAGGTCCTCCATTTTAGTTTTCCAAGTTACCCAATTACTTCCATTGAAGCTAGACATATGACCCACATTCCCCTCCATTGATTTACACAAATAAATAAACCCAAATAAATCGTAACCTCTGATACCAGTTGTTAGGGAAAATATGTGATTCCCCACAAGTAAATCAATCAATGGGAATAAAAACTAATGTGGAAAAATTAAATCAAAAGTAACACAAGAATTTTTACGTGGTTCCCTCAATGTGAGGTACGTCCACGGGATCGAAATCCGATTCCACTATCAACCAAATAAGTTTCCAAACGATTACAAACGAGCCAGGAATGGTCTCACAAAAACCACCCTTAGATGAATTCCAAATAATCACAAATAAACAAGAGGAAAGACCTCACCAAATAGATGAACAAAACTCTTCGAAACAGAGTTGTAGAAGATCCAAAATAACTGCCCAAGGGCTGCCGAAATACACCACAAACAAACGGAGCACTTGAATATGCAATCAAGAATCACACACACAATAAGCTTTGATTCACCAATTGAACTACCCAGTAGGCACTATCTCACCAAATTGAATTAATCAATGTTGGCAGCCGCACAACACCTTTTTCTTGGGAAAAACAATACCAAAAAATGTGTTGTGAATCTAGGGTTTTTTCATCAAAACCTTAGTTGTTTCCCAAACTAAATTAGGTCTCCACAAAATTAGATATATTATATAAAAATATATTATACCTAAACCAAACCAAACCAAATTAAAACTCTTTTAATAAACCAATTGGGTCCCACACTCCAATAAGGAGGTATACCCAACAATTTTCTCAAGCTTTTGGTTTATTCTATATTGGTGTATATGGCTGCTATGGAAAAACATAACATTGATTTGGCTTCTTTTGCGTGTGTTTCTAATCTTGGTTATAGAGGCAGCCAGTCTGCTAGTTAGATTTTTGCCTCTGAACATAACAGATATGTGGCTGCTTTGATAGGCTTGTTTTGTTTGTGCTAGCAAGATATATTTTAGTATATATGTTTTAGTTGGTATATTTTGTATAGCTTTGGTAGGGCCTGGGGTATTCCCCTTGTATTCTTGTAAGTTTTCTTGTTTTATTTTATGACTTATTCACTTTAAAAAAAAAAAAAAAAAGTGTAAACACTGAACAAAAAATAGAAATTGAAGTTATTGTATACTTGTTAACGTTTTATAATAAAAAGAAAAAAAATACTAAATCTATATAATAAAGCACATCAGTAAGTGATCTATAATCTCAACAAATTAAATTGAAAATTAAATATCAAATAATACATAATAGTCTATATTCTACAATTCCAAACAAATCAAATATAAAAAAAATTAAATATCAAATAATGTACACCAGCCAGTGCTCTGTAATCTAAAAGAAATTAAAATTGAAATGCATACCAGTTAGTGCTACTATTGCCAATCAAATTATAACTACATAAGAAAAACAAACATTATATTGTCATACACCAAAAGAGTGGGTTAAAACTTTACAAAAAATGGGTTAAAGCTTTCCAAAATATGTATGCTTTACAAAATATGTGTCAATAAAATGTCTTCAAACATGTGTTTGCCCAAACTTCCTCCTCATTACTTTCCAAAAAATCTTTGTATCAACTTGTATGTATCCCCAATGAGAAACATGCACAACAATCTGGTAATTTGTGAAAACAAAAAAAATATAGATAGTACATTTGTTGGAAATATACATATCAAAATACTTTGATATTGAAATTACCTTATTACATCCCCATCGAAGCAAGCTAGTCGTATTTTTCCTTTTAAGCTCTATAGATTTTTCAATCCAATCCTATAAAAGTCCATATTTCATATTATTATTAAATTGAAATTTTATGAAAAGTTATATAATCAATAGAAATAAATCTACATGGTTACCTTCTGATAAAACGTGATTTAATCTACATAGAATACTACAATAACATTTCAGAATAAACAATATTTGTAGTAGAATCCAAACTATTTTTAGGGAGGAGAATACTTATACGATCAAATGATGTACATCTGGACAATGCCACATATAATTGCCTATGGTTAAACAGTGGTATACGCAAATCAACCCCAACAAATTTCACAGATTGTCCTTGAGATTTATTAATGATCAAGGCATATGCCAATCAGACTGGAAATTGACGTCTTGTCATTTGGAAAGGCATTTCTGAAGAAGATGGTGTCAAAGATATCCTTGGAATGAATGCCAACTTGCCAAATTTTTCTCCAGTTAAAATTTGAGCTTCAATTATGCGAATGTTGCACCTAGTAACCATAAATCTTGTACCATTACATAATCCATCTTTCGATGTAATGTTTCTCAACAATATTATAGGACAACCCACTTTCAACTCTAACTTAAAAGTTGGCAGCCTAGGAGAATCCAATGAATTTAAATATTCATTAGGATATCTATTTGTAATGGTAGGATCAATTTCATTATCTTCAGACATTTTATCTGCTGCAAAATAAGTATGTAATCTCACTGGAAAGATATTCAACGCAATAGTATTAATATCACTGACATCATCTTTACGCGCAGACAGAATTGTGAGTTCAGTTAAAAATGTTGCGGTTGACGTCTCTATCATATTCAATTGTGGGTAAACTGTAGAGAGTAATTCATTCAAATCTTGACATTTGTGTATTGTTGATAGAAGGTTAACGATTTCTTAAGGATTGGTCCCAATCTAAAAAAAGTAAAATCAATAAAAAGTAAGAGTGTAAACACAATTTATTAATTTAAAATGATTTATATAATAAGGAAAAATGTTAAAGTAGTGTTACTTCCATCAAGAAATTTGCAAAATTAACATTCTCATGGCCTTCATGATTCAAGCGCATATTCAAATCCACAGTTAAGATATATATATATATATATATATGCTTTCATAGAATAAAGTGTCTTAATGATGCATTCACAATTTGCTCACGAATTTCTTTGGGTATAACTTGTAAGATTTGTCGAAAGTCTCCACCAAGAACAACAGTAATACCCCCAAATGACTTTTTACTATCACAAATATCCCTTAATGTATGATCAACCGTCTCAACATAATATCTATGTTGCATAGAAACTTCATTCCAAATTATGAGTTTTGTTTCTCTAAAATAAGTCAGCTTGTAATGATTGTTTGCTAAACCCACAAAATGAATTTTCCAAGACATCTAACAGAATGGAAAATGTTGAATGTGCAGTACGGCCTCCTACCAGTAACAATGATGCAATTCCAGATGAAGCCACTGTAATAACGATATGACCAAGGCTACGACATTTTAATGCAATCGTATTGTATAGAAATATTTTCCCTGTTCCAGCACCCCTATTCAGAAAGAAAACAGTTCCTTTATTTTGAAAAACTGAAAAAGTGATTGTGTTATAAGCATTTCGCTGTCCATTATTGAGACAATCAATAGTAATTTGTGGATCTGCATGTTATGCCTCACTCTGTAGTTGTTGATGTTCGAATATCAATCGATTACCAACTACTGCACTCCAATTTGTAGTAGGTTGTGGCATGGGTGAGAAGTCAATTAAACTTTTTCCTGATTCATGAAGCATTTGATTCAAAAGATAGAGACCATAATCTTCAATTTGAGCCTTAGTTGGGTTAAAAATGGCAAACAATGTACGAATCTTATGTGCAAGATCATCACATATATACGTTGAGAATTGATTCCATAATGCACATAGATTTAGTAGAGTACTAGGTAAGAATAATACTAAACAATCTCCTCAATTGATATCCAGTTTTTATAATTGTAGCCTCTTTCAAGCATTGTATCCATTATTCATCATATTCTAAAAGCCCCATTGCAACACATGCTAATTTAAATGTATTATACACAACATTATCGACCGTACGTAAAGACTGAAATGACTTTGGTCATTTGACAACGGTTAGTAACAAACATAGATAAAATCTTTCACCACAATTAGGGCTAGCAAAGTACATTCTACCAATTGTATATCCCATTTCTCTTGATTTCCATCTCTTTTCTGACTTGAGTCAAACAAAATGTTGTGGAAATTCTTGATAAGTGAATGAACATTCATTTTCACTGGCAGCACAATATGCAATGAAGCCAGTAAGAGTTGACATTTGTTGACCAGCTCTAGATTGAATCGTTTCTAATGACTCTTCTAGGTTAAAAACAACGCGATGCATTCCAGGTAAATGAACTGCCAATCGTATAACTGTTGGCATCTCTACATGCAAAGGATGACCAAATATTCGCCAAGCAGCTTCTGAAGGTCCAATATAACTTGCATCGAGATATTGTTGAATCTCATTTATCATTCCTAACACCATCGTTGTACGATCATAACCCTTATAAATATACTTATGTATATACTTGACACATCTCATTTCGACAAACTTCCACATTTATATGACAGTTGAAAGGTTTAGAAAGATATGCATTGTATGGTACGACATCTCTGTTATCAACTTCTTGCCCCTTTACAGTATGTACTTGACCATTATTGCAACGACGATACAAGGTATCCATCTTGATCCGTAATTGTTGTTTCTGTGAAAGCTCGAGGGTATCTCTTAATGCATCTACCATTTTCCATACATGGTGCGTGCGGATTTCGAGCACCACATGGTCCATGTACCATATAACATTTGATAGTTTCAAAAAGTATAGGATCATCTTTTAGGTCTGGAAATTCTACACAGACCAATTTGTCTACTTGAGCACATATCCGAATTTTGTCTGAACCCTTAAGAAATAAAAGTGCATGCATATGAGAGAGGCCTCATTTTTTAAATTTAATTGTAAAAACATGTGCAACTTTATTTCCAAACACTTTATTTATTTCTATCTCCTTCATCAAACATTTTCTCTTCAACTCAAAAATAGGGATAATTAAATCAGGACGATCAATAGGTTTTTGATATGGTAATAATGCTGAAGTAATTTCTGGTCAATTGGGATTTGCAGTCATGGTAAGAAAAATATCCGAGTGTTGGTTATATCGCGTGATAGCCATTGAATCTTGAAAGATTTCAAACATATGTCTAGGACTACCAGTAAATGAAGATGGTAAAACAAACCTTAGACTAATTTGACCAGGTCGCACATAATTTGGATCTATATCTGACAACTCTTGGTAAAGCGCAGCCTAAAGTTTTCCTTGATTAAGCTTGTAGTATGTCAATCGATTTTGTTCAGTTGCAGCCCAAGCATCTACCAAAAAATCTTGAAATAGTTTCCTATCTCTCAAAATTGTTGAATACTCTGTGGGTCGTTCAAACAAACAATAACTATAAAAATCTATTTGAGTAAGTCGATCAGTTGAAGGTCGCTCATACTGAACGTTCCGCAATTTCAACTCAGGTTCTCATCTAAGCTCACCATATGGAAATAATATAACATAATGTAATGGCAAGTATGTTGGGTGATATTCATTAATTTGCATCAACTCATTATTTCCTCGAAAATGTAAGATAATATCTCTCATTCCATTTACCTCTATTCTATCACTTGGTATTACAATTGCAATCTCATTTGTAGCTGGTAGGTTATACTGACGTCGATCAGTTGTTGAATTGTAATGAAGATGAGCAGGTAGATTGTGTCCTGCTGAGTCTAATTGATGTAAAATGGCATGAGCCTGGCAAAATTTATCTACAAATGCATTGACTTGTAACAAACTATCCTGAATAGTTTTGAGAACATCCATTTTCAAGTTAGGATTTCTACGATTACGAATTTCTAAAACTGAATAAGGGTCATAGATATACAGTTGAACATAACTTGCATCCTGCCCTGATTGTGGTTGTAGTGACCTTGTTCGATGTCGCAATTCCCCATTAATTGTGAATGATGTAGGGCCCCTTCCACTGAGTATTCTAGGATCCAATGTAGCACCAAGACTCGTAAAAGCATTGGCTGCATTGTACACTCGAGTATAACTTCGAAAGGATATTGATTGATCATTATTCTCATAATACAATGTTTGAAGTGGTGGAGGGGGTGTAATAAATAAAGGTAGCCTAATCTTTCCTTCCAAATAGCAAGTTCTGAATAAGGGACGTTTCATAGATGATTTTGTCAATTTTTCATCCATCTAATATAAGGCTAAATAATAAGGACATAATACATCCATCTTGCCAAGATAATGGCGGTAAGAATCTTTATGTGCCCAGGCGTCAATTGATATACTCATAGGCATATCTTCTAATTCATTATCACTACATAGATCTTGTTAAAGAAATCGGTTTATAAGAGTAAACCTACGAATATTTGTATATAAATAAAATTCTGTAAAACAAAACGGTATGAGTAAAAGTATGTATTTCAAGATTAGACACAGTAGTTTACCGATTCCTTTGTGGAGCTAAAGATGTGCTTGGCATAGAAAACGAACATGTAGAATGATGGGTAACCATTGTTCATTTTTGTGCCGAATGAGAATCTTCAGCTATTGTTTCCCACTCCAAACGAGTGCGATCGGGACGAATTGGTGTTAAAGAACGTTGTCTTAGTTGAACACATTCTTCTAATCCCTCTTGTTCTCGTTGCAAGCATTGAAATTCAAAGTATGACTTTTCAATTTTTTCACGCTCTCGCCGTGCACGTTGGGCCAATGTAGCTTTTGATATTACATTATTATTTTGTGCCTAAAATGAAAATATTTTATCATTGATGCAAAATATGTGAATATTTTGTGCTTGAAATGAAACTATCTTCTTATTTCTTCCCTTTCTCTTAATTTTGTTTTATATTTTATTTGTTTTATACCTTTAATAGTGTTATCTTTATTGCTTTCTTTCTTCATGCATTTTGTTTTTTATTAAAAAATAAATAAGAATAAAAAACCTATCTTATTCTCCTTTCTTTATATATATATATATATTTTTTTATTCCTTCATTTCTTTTTTCCCATTCTCTTCATATAAGTAGCAACTTGTGGATGGTATATTATAAATGCACATGTATCCATGCAAAATAAAAGTAAATAAATTTGAAAAACATATACAAATAATAGTGAGTTACAGGAAAACATATTACAATCATCCTACAAAAACAACATAAAACAACAAATTTATTTTATACATTCATATCTTTTAACTATTCGAAATTTTGATTAATTTTGTATTATATTTTTTAAAAAGAATATATACCACTTAACATGCATTTGTCATTCTCTTCCTAGAATGAGCCATCTTTTATTTTCCTTTAGACATTGGATTGACATTTTCTTTTTCTTTTGCCTAACAAATATAAATAAAATATTCAAGAGATTAAAAAAATCTTATATAATCTTATATAAATCAAATACATACAATGTTTGACTTGATTTTGTACTTACCGCACGAACACAGATAACATTAAGGTCGTGTTCATCATGGATAACCATACCAACATTTCTAGATGGGGTTGTAGGAGTAGGCCTACAGAAATGGATAGTGAACAAATTAAAATCTATATAATAAAGTGGTAATAGTAAGAGCATATATTTCAAGAATTAAACATAGTTGTTTACCAATTTGGTGTTAAAGAAGGTTGTCTTGGGTTAATACATTTCTTCGATCTTTCTCTTTCTCGTTCTCGTCGCAGGCATTGTCCCAATTGATATGCAAAACATGGATTTTGATTTTTTTCACGTTCTTGCTGTGCACGTTGGGTCAATGTAGCTTTTGATAACACATTATCATTGTGTGCCTAAAATGAGAATATTATATAAGAAAGTACATAAAATGTGAAGATTAACTAACTTGCTTCCCTTTCATCATGTATTTTTTCATCCTTTTAACTAACTTTTCCTCTTCACTCGGTTAAGTTGTTAATCATATAAGAACCAATGCATGTATTAATGAAATTTAAAAAAGGAGGAAAAAATAATTTGAAAACATATTAAGCACACAAAACTGCAAACTCACTATGCATGCACTTATTGGTTTAAAGGCACTGCTCATCTCTTTACAAAATGTAAGTTGAAAAGGTAAATATTAGATCATTGGGTACATAAAATGTGAATATTAGCGTGTAATGTTTTCTACTTTCCTTTTCACTCTTCTTATTCTTTCTGTTATATTAAAATGCATTTTTGTCTTTTTCTTCTGTCCTTAAGAACTTCTTATAAGAAAAATAAAAATTAAAAAAATTATATAATGTAGTTTTCTTTTCATCACATATTTGTTCCTTCTTTCTTTTTTTCCTTTTTCGTTTTCTTCTTTCATATTTTTATTATGCTATGTTGTAAATGCAACATGTATTCATACAAATAGACAAACATATTAAAAATTCAAATTAATGTTCATACAAATGCATTAGCATGTTATACAAATGCTTACTTTAAAATGCTTACTTTAATATGCTTTAGAAAAACATTTCACATTCAATAAAAAAAAACTGAATAAATATTTGAAAAAGAAACTTTTAAAAAATGTACATAAAAATGAATATATGACACTATGCAATTCCTAAAAAAAATCTATATAATATTCGAAAAAGAAACTTTTAAAAATTGTTGAGAAACCATAGCATGGGATGTGCATTTTCTTTTCCTTTGCCATAAGGGATAGCTTTTTTTGTTTCCTTTGATATTGCTTTATCTTTTTCCTTTGCCTTTGCTTATAAAAAATAATTAGAATATTGTCACGACCCGCTCCCCGTATCCAAGGGTTAAGCATCGTGATGGCCAGTAACTGAGGTTACCTCTAGCTAATTCTTAAACAAATTAATAAACGCGAGCGGAAGTAATATTTAAGTGAGAGTACCAAAATAATTATCGGAGCTTCTATTTTTATTACAAAATTTATTGACCAAAAAGGCCGATATTTACATATAAAAATATCATAAAAGTGTTGTGTGTGTCTATTCCGCAACCCCGCATCTAAGACTTTCCAAAAGGTATTTCTGAATTGCACTGTTTCCTAAAAATTAGTAAACAGCTATAAGCACATAGCATAGTGAGAAATATTATGCCAAGAGTATAAGGGACACAAAATAACTATGGACAGTTATGTAACTAAAATATTTAAGATAACTTAGTTTGAACAAATAATCATTTAAGTAACAAAACTGAGATTATGTAAATAAATAACCATAACCACGGTACCGAACGGAACAGAACAGAGGTCACAAGAGTGACAGTCAGAATAGAGGTACGGATTCAAGAGGTAGCTCGTACGGATTATAGAGGTGGCTCCCACAATAGTGTAGCACTTATCTCCACACAGCACTTTGTTCTGCATAGAACGGAGGGTCAATGGATCCATGACAATAGAGGATCACAAAGTGACCAAACAGAGGCCAATGATTATTTAAGTCCCCCAAGGTGAGGGAATCTCGTGGTGGTACTTACAAGACATAATTGTTTATAAGGTTATAGTCAAATATTCTTTAAAATATAAACAAACATATCTATGGGTTTCATTTTAACAAATAGAGTTCAAAAATTAATCCACGTAAGTGAAATATTAATATAATTTATAATAATTTATAAAATATAACCTGTATAAAATAAATATGGTAAGTCAAAATATACGTAAAATATATTAGGGTAACTCAAGGTATAATATAATTCATTTTAACTTTAATACGTCACTCTTTTTTTCTACTATCAAAGACTTTCTTGACTTCCATTATTTCCTTCTCTTTTCTTATTTCTTTTCCTTTCTTTCTCTCTTCTTTTCCTTTTCTTTTCTTTCCCGCACCACTGATCACCTCCTCTCTGTAGGGAGGAAGAACGTGGCGCACGTATCTTCCCACAGATTCGATTCATAAATTATATAAATTTATACTTTTTTTTAATAAATATTTAAGATAATTAGTCTTTGACCTAATTTTCTAATATAACTATATAAATAAATTAATTCCTAATTAAATTACACTCTATCGTATATCAATAGAAAATTAATTATTTATTTTATTACCACACCCATTATTATTATTATTATTATTATTATTATTATTATTATTATTATTATTTATTTATTTACTCTTACTTTTATATTTATTTATTTACTATCTTTAACTTTAATTTGGCCCAATTAGTATTCTAATTCTATATTTCTGTTAATTTGGCCCCAAATAATAATTCCTAATTAATCCCATATTTGATAATCCAATGCCAAATTAGATTCTATATTTATTATTATTTATTTAATAATATATTATCACAAACAACCATAATACTAGTATAAAATTTAAGGGACAACTTAAATTTTCGGATTGTTACAAATATATTTATAAATTATTTTTAAAATGTTAAGAAAATACATATCAGTGACTTTTAGGCTTACCTCACGAATGCGAATAGTATTAAGGTCACGCTCATCGCAGATAACAACATTAACATTTCTTTTTTGAAGAAATCGAAGCTATACATACAAAAATTTTAGAGTAATAAATAAAACTTTATACACATAAATAAAAAAATTAGTAAATTAGTAAATGGAGGTGATATTACGGTTCGGTGTAAATCCCCATCCACCTATAAAGTATGAGGAAACAGCAATTTATTAGAAAAAAATTAGATATGATAAGTTTTTTTTTTTTTTTTTTTAAAAAAATAGGCCTTACATTATAAGAGAGGTACTTAAATTTATATAAAAAAATTTTAAAAAAAATTACTTGACCAAAAATAGAGATATTATCCATAACTGTTGTACTTCAACCTAAAAATGTTTGGTTATATAATTTTAGACACCAAGAAACAAAAAATTAGCAATAATAAAAGTTAACATGGATTTCATTGGCAATGAAATGTTATTTCCAAATCTGTTGCTACCAAATCGGATAATAAAATTCAAAATTTTATTTAAATAAATAACTGTCATCGATAGAAAATACTTAATGGGTTACAATCAAGAGGAGAAGAAACAAATAAAAAAATAAACATTTACGAAAAAGAAAAAGGCCAACCCAATGTTTAGAATAGATGTATTTTAACAATCACATTAAAATGAAAAATTAAAATCGAAGTACAACAATTGTCCAAATTTGAACTCTTCTTTTTTCTAATTGACTTCAATTTTATAGAGATGAAATTAAAACCAAAATCAAAACCTGTTATTATCATAATCATAAATTTATGCCAAAAAAAAAATTCAACAGATATCAATACTATTTTATAAGCAATAATGAATAATTATTTCATGAAGACAACTAAAGTAATACACACATATACATTCACCAGAATTTTTTGAAATGCAACATAGAATATTATACTCCCTTAAAAAGGTGCAAAAAAAATAAAAATAAAAATAAATGATAAACTCTCTTGCCATATTACACATGAATGTTAAAATACCAAGTCTTCAAATTTTTTCTTTTAATTAGGAACTCTAGATATTTAAAAAGAATTATATGAAAAATATTTATCATCTGTACATTAGAATCACATAACAAATATATTATATTTAAATGGTACAATTTTTTTTTTATAATAAAATGTTAAACACATCTTTTTGAGTGTGTGAGTTTAATTTTTTTGTTGCAGAAAGATTAACGAAATAAATCACCCTTACTTTCTTTTTAAATAGCTCTAAACAAACAGTCCCTTCCCTCTCAGACTAATTTCAACAACACAGAGCACTAACCACAAACCAAGTCCTAAATAACCCCACTCTCCCTCTCTACATTCTTTGAGAAACCCATA
This sequence comes from Camellia granthamiana, assembly GCA_036172215.1. Taxonomy (NCBI): domain Eukaryota; kingdom Viridiplantae; phylum Streptophyta; class Magnoliopsida; order Ericales; family Theaceae; genus Camellia; species Camellia granthamiana. The sequence continues at coordinate 38,781,815 of CM069903.1, read as the reverse complement.
ATCAAACTCACATTTTCTGAGCCAACCCAGCGTTTAGAATAGATTTTTTTTAATAATCACATTAAAATGATAAATTAAAACCGAAGCACAATAATTGTCCAAATTTGAACTTTTCTCTTGCTTAACTGACTTTAATTTTATAGAGATGAAATTAAAACCAAAATCAAAACCCATTATAATCATAAATATTTTGAAGTTCACTATTTATGACTTAGAAAGTTCAGACATAAATTTATGTCAAAAAAAAAAAAAAAATTCACTAGATAACAAAGCCATTTTATAAGAAATAATGAATAATTATTTCATGAATACGACTAAAGTAATACAAACACATATACATTTACCAGAATTTTTAAAATACAACATAAAATATTATACTCCCTTAAAAAGGTGCCAAAAAATAAAAAAAAATAAACTCTCTTGGCATATTACACACAAATGTTAAAATGCCAAGTCTCCGAAATTTTTCTTTTAACTAGAAACTCTAGATATTCAAAAAAAAATTATATGAAAAAAACAGTCCCTTTCTTTTTATAATCACACAAAATATATTACATTTAAATGGTACAAATTTTTTTTATTTTTTATAATAAAATGTTAAATACATTTTTTTTTTTTTATTAAGTTAAATACTTGATGAATTTGATTCAAAGTAAAACGGGTTATATTAAATACTTGGATTAAGTTAAATACTTGTAAATTTAACACATTTTTTTTTATAATAAAATGTTAAATACTTGATGCACAAACAACCAATTTAATTTAAAGAAAACATTTGGATTAAGTTAAAACTTCTGAAAATTTAATAGACAAAAAGGATCAATTACGATATCTGTAATCACTGTATCTCTACAGTCAAATTGTTGTTCTCTCTCTCTATATATATTTTATATATTTATGTATACAGACAGATTCATCACCCCTCTCTCTCTCTCTCTCTCTGTCTCTCTCTCTACTTCATTTATTTTTTCCTGTTAATTATGTTATGTCAGAAATCAATCCTCTGTAGTTAGATTTAGTTTTATAATCTCAATATATATATATAACCAATTTGTTATTAGGTTTTGGCATTTGGGGCAAAGAAGATTAGCTAAATCCAATAGTTGTTCACTGAAGATTGGTATTTGATCAGAAGCATAGGTATGAGTTCTCTACTTCTTGTTCTTCCTAATCATGAAAATCGTAAATGGAGATATAACATTTCTGTTTCCAGAGTTTTAATATTTTTATTTGCTTACTCTGCCATAGATCTATCATCATAAAAAAAATCAAAAAAAAAAATCGTCATAACCTATATTCCATACATGTGTGTTTGTGTATGTATGGATATACAGTGTTTGGATCTGGGAATTAGGTATCCATCCTCTGAGCTAGTCTTTAACATGTCTTAATCAATTAGATGCAGCTTGTCAAGGATTGTTATTTATAGAGTGGAATGGTTTGGAAATTCATGAGTAGGGTTCCAATTATTTGGACTGTTGCTTAAAAGAAGAGAACAATATTAATATCCAGAGTAAACTACTGTGATGCATTTCGTCCCAAATCCATGTATGTGCAATAAAACCATCAGTTTTCCTTGTAAATTTGTAAATTAGAAAACTAGATTTGTAACAAGATTTATAATATAAAAAATAAAATAAAAAAATGAGTGATTTTTTTAACGTTTTATGGATCTATATTATCACAATTAATTATAGGTTCATATGTGTGCATACGCATGTTCGTATGCTTGAATTTCGAGAGCAAAATACTCTTGAAGCTTGCACGAGAATGTTTCTATGCTTGAAATTTATATTTACATATATTGTATTGTCCTCACCTTATTTTCATATGTTGGATTATTATTAGTCGTATGGATGGTCTTCATCTTTGTTAAAAGTAGTTACAAGAAAAACGCCAAAGCAGCTTCAGGACAGTAGTCAGTAAACATTTCCGCTTTGGGGAATACACCTATATTAGCCATTTTAAGATTTTGTTTCTTTTCTTAGTAAGTAAAATGTTGGATTATATGGTGGTTTCTAATGGTGGTTTGGAGTGAAATCCACAATTTAGGAGGGCTTTGGAAAATTGGGAGGTCTAGTCGATTGAGGCTTTTTTTTGGATGCTTATACGAGCCAGGGGTTTGAGTAGCAAATTCAAATGCCTTGGTTTGGTTTGCATGGAAGAATGGAGAATTCTATGTCCAGTCTTTTGATAAGAACTTGAGTGGAGTGGGGAGGCCTCTTCCCTCCTTGGAGAGGTATTTGGAGAAGTAGGATCCCTCTAGAGTCTTAGGGTTCTTTCTTTGCTTGGAAAATGGCTTAGGAGACCATTTTGACCTTTGATAACCTTAAGAAGAGGTGGACATTGATTATTGATTGGTGTCACATTTGCAAGATGGCAAGGTAGATTCTTAACCATCTGCTTCTACGTTGTCTAGTGATGCCCTCTTCAATTTGTTAACTACTTGGAGTTACGACCACTGCCCAAAAAAGGATAGGAAAGGAAGGCATGAATGGCTGTTTCTTTAGGTGCTTTAGGTGTTTGGTGTTATCATTCATAGTTTGCAAGGATCTTCACTTATTTCTCAGTTTTTTTAATGAGAGAATCAAAACCTCATATTTCCCACCCTCTCATAATTCCCTTCTACAGACCCATTCCATAAGGCCCCACCGCTCTACCAGCTCCAGTTGCCCAAATACCCTCATATTTGAGACATGTAGACCAGAGTTTTGAGAGAGGATCCCTCCTCCTCCTCCTTCGCCGTCCACCTTTACAAGTCCATTGTCATCCCCCGTGGTTGGACAGTTGATCTTCTAGGGATTAATATCATGCACCCTCTACCATGGTAGTTATGATCAATTCAAAAAAGAAAAGGTAAAGAAAAACTGTGAACATTAACAGTCCCATTACATTCAGTCACTCACTGTTGTCGTTATTGTTCATGACTTCAACAAAATTGTCAATTAAGGAGCAGCACATAGATGAGTTAATTAATTCATTATACATATGTTTTCTGAATATGTTGGAAGTAACTACTTCAAAGTTTGAACTAAATGAACCCTAAAGCTCTTGGAATAACATTAAAGACCAAGACAACCAAAATTCTCCCTTGCAATGCTTTTGTAGTTGCAGGTTAGTTTTTATAACTTAAACTTATTTCCTCGATATTTCTTAATAAATGAATGAGAGCTCATTCAACAACCTTCTTTTTTTCTTGGGGACTGAACTCATATTTAGAAATTTCATTTTTTAACAAATGGTTTCCTGTTTGCTATATATTCTCTCATTGGACGGAGCTAGTCTTGGATTTTATACTTGTGAACAAAACATTATTTTAAAATCTCACATTGAAGCAAATTAGTTTTACAACAATGCATAAGATTAGAAAAGGAGGAGGTTGCCAATTTGATATGTAGAGAGTAAAATGCTCTATCCTCTTGGTATGCACATAGAATAGAACATTGAAGTTTCTCAATGCAGTCAATTGTCTTTGTATCCTACCTACCTTTCCCATCCACCCATCAGGTAAACCAATATTTCCCTACATTTCTTTCTCAATTATGCAATACTTGACTCTTTAGTGTTAGGAGACTTGTTTCACATCATCTCTCTAAGTCACAAAAGCTTGGTCCATATAGTCTAAAGGCCTTTCAACCCAATGCCAATTGGTTTTTGATTGGATGTCTCGGTAATTTTAACATGGTATCAAAGTTGGGGTTTTGGTGGTCTTTCGTGTGTCAAGTCTTTGTCCCAGGTCTATTTCTCTCATTTATCTCATGTCTATCACCTCTACATGTGATCAGACTGCATGCGCTAGCAAGTGTTAGAAACTTGTTCCACATCGTCTCTCTAAACCACCCAAGTTTGATCCATAGTCTAACTTTGAATCAGAAGTGAGACAGTGACATATAATTATACCAACATCTATTAAGGTGAGATTCAGGGTTCAAGTCCTAGTTGTGATCCAGGGTATGTTGCTCTTGCTTATGCATTAGCAAAGGAATAAGTGACATATAAGTTATCTATGTCTGACACATGCCATGTTGGTGCATGCCTAAGCACACATAATTTTCAACTCCAATGGAGTAGACGTAGTCTATTGATGCTATAGCTTGTTTTGAATTTGACAAATATAGCTTTCAAGATGTCCGGACCATGTTACTATTATACTTTGTAATCATTTTTTTTTTTTAATTAATTAATTAGTCTTTTTCATATGAATTCTCTTTGTTTAAATCTTGATTTTGAATTGTACGACATTGATCAGTTCAATTTCACCATTTTTGTGCATATTAATCTAGACCATCTAATTTGAGATAAATGGTATTGATAATGACCTCTTGACCAATTTTTCCCTTGATTTATTCTAGAAATCCAAAGTTTCTTATGTCTTAATTCATTCTGAATCATTCCTTGTCTTCCAAAATAGTCTTTTATTGAAGTCCTAAGAAAAAAAGATGTTCCAAGATATAGTTTAATGGATGTTGCTGGTCTATCGCAATCAAGGTCTTAAAAATGGTTGAAAGATTCTACCTATTTAATAATGATAACAAGGTGATTATTGTAATTTGAATAGGAAAAGGGCAGGTTGGTATATTATAGAAGTGATTTTGATTGACTTCTTCAAGTCTACTTTTTTCATCTTATCTGTAGAAAATCTGCTTATGAACATGGAAGATGCTTTTGTGTTGTTTAGCTATTTAGCTACAGTGGAGATCACTCTTGTAAGGAATTTAATTAGTTGGGAATTTCTTCAGTCTATCAATCAGTGTTGGAAATATTACCTTTGACAATGTCAGACCCATGTTTAAGCGAGTGGTGTCAATTGATGACACTGGATAAATTTATTTATTTATTTTTAACCCATGTGAAAGTATGCTAAAGTGGTGTCTAAAATTTTTGTTTTTCATGTGATTTGACGAGTTTGAATTACTTTTGTTTATTGAGAATATATAAAATTACAATGCATCACATGAAAGGTGATTTTGTTGTAGAAATAAAAAATCTAATACAATGACATTGATGATAACCTGTTAAATGAAATTCTTAGTTACGCCATTGAATTTGTTTAGAGCATAGACGATATATACAATAGATGACAGAAGAACCCTAATACCAATGATGGATTAGTCAACCATTTCATCAAAGCTACTCTTCAGATCAAATCCTACAGGAGTAAGGAATGATTCTTTCAAACTTCAAAAACTTTTGTAGGCAAGTACTTGGCATCATGTTTTGCTTTCTTTCTGCATAGTCTTTCTTGTATAGTGCTGATTAATAAGAGTAACTTCTCATTCTTGTCTTTTCCTTGAAGCTTCCTTAAATAAAGACAATGACATCATTATAATATAGGGCCCCCACAACTTTTCTTCTCTTTGGGAGAAAATGGAGTTTTTTTTTCTTTTCTACGCCTGGAGGTTGATGGGTTTGTTTGTTTGGTTTAGATGACCAAAAAGGGGTTAAGTACACATGGTGCTCAACTGTGATTTTTATTAGTTAAAATAGTAAAATTTATTATTTTATTTTATTTTATAAATAATGGTTCGCTTTGGAGCATTATTTCAACACCATCAAAACAACCCCCTCCCAAAAGGGTCTGTAACAGAGCAGTAAAGTGCAAGGACTAGGCTCGTGGTCTCGTGAAGTCCCTATCCTTATACTAGAAGCAACGAGAGTGGGTTTGACAGTTTGAATTCTAATCAATACTTTAAACAAATGGGTCTTAATCAAAAGTGGGAGCTGTGAAAGGAATTTTTGAAGGTGATGAAGAAGTAGTCACACCCTTGCTTTGCAACCCTCCCTTTCTTGTGTTACATTTACACCCCAAATAGTTCTTCATCTAGATCTTTGTGAATTTTTTGTAATTTAAATCCGTAAGACTATTTGACACCATGATGAAGTTGTTCCGTTACAACTTCTAGTCCAATCTCTAAATCTTTCAGTTTTTTTGTTTGATGCATGATTTTTAGATCAGATCATCTGACGTAAATTGCTGCTAGACTGCCTGGTGGCATATTGGGGCCTGAATCTTCGAATGTTGTCATCATGCATATAAGCTGCGGATAGCTTTTTTTTTTTCTTCTTTAAATTGTTAGTAATACTTGATCCATCACATAAGAAAAGAGTTGGGTGAGCAACAACAAAGAGTGCCAGAATTTCATTTTGTTTTCTCCAAGATTTCCTGTACATATATTCCTGATATGCTGCTGCTTCACCACTTCGAAAATCAATATGGTGGTCTTCCTCTCGGTATGATACAACCCAAAAAAAACAAGAAAAGAAAAGAAAAAAGAAGTTCCAAGCCCCCTCCCTTCAACCAAGTTTTGTTTTGGGGCCTCTCAACTACCTCTTCTCACTAAACTGCTTTACAGAACACCCTATCTTCCATCTCTAAATTCCTACAATCATCTCTGGTTATCCTAAACTAACATTTCCTTTTTCTGATTCTGGTCATTGTCTTTACATATATATGCTACAAAAGTTCAACCCAAATCCCAACCCCACAGCCCTCCAGGCTCCAACTGCTTATATTTCCACCACTACTTCTTGCCCAGTTTCTAGTCCAAAGCAAAGCACACCCATCCCAAGAGAATCCTCCATTTCCCACCACCACTTCTTCCCCAACTCAGGTCCAAAACATCAGGACTAAACAGAACCCACAAACACTTAACACTCAAAACTTCCGTTCATCTCACTCCCAAGATAAAACTTCATAACGGTGCATCATTCGGTGTTCCTCACCATCTCAACTGTTGGTATTATTAGGTCACACTAGCTAGCTTCCTTTGATTCCACAAAGGGCGACTGTACGCTATCTTCATCGGAATCACTACCTGAAGAACTCCCCGAATCTGAACCTGCACAGACAATCCATTCAAAGATAAGAGAGCCCATATACATACTGAAAGATAGTGGTGGTTTTTTTTTTAATAGAAATTGTAGAGAGATATAATGTGGGTTCTGTACCACTAGAAGAGGAGGAATCACTACTAGAACTCGAGCTGCTAGAGCTACTTGATCTACTACTGCCATTAGCAACATCTTTCTCAATCTCCACTGGAGGGAAATTATTGATTGGAATCTCCTCTCCAATGTCAACATCTTCCTCCCCAGCATCACCTTTCCTGCTCTTCTGACCACCTACTGCTTCCGGCGTCGGCTCACGCACTGGAGACTGCAATTTCAACACAGAACTTCATCATTAACCAAAAAACCCAACATCAAAAAAATCAATCAACGAACTACTTACTCATTATCATTCAAATTCCGGCATTACCTTGTTGATCGGTGCTGCAATTGGTGCTGTCAAAACCACATTGTTCATAAGCCCCTGCCGCTTCATCTTGCTTTCTGCCTTCTTGTGATTACTCACAAACCTATCTAGTTCCCACAGAGTCTCATTGTCGAGGGCTTCAATGTCGAGCTCGATCTCATCCCCCTCTTGCGCCATATGAGAGTTCCTCTTCTTTATGATCTCCAACATCTGATCCATCTTCTCCAACGGCAGATTCTGCAAGTTCAACCCCAACCTCGCTTTCTCTTCAAAGCTCATTTGCCGTTTGTTTGGATCCCTCGCCTTGGGCTTCGGAAGCTTCTGTGTCGATCTCGGCATAACCACAGGTTTTGCAGCAGCAGTAGGTATTGAAACAGGCGCAACCACCGCCTCCACCTCCTCAACTGCCAGTGGACTTGACAATGTCTCTTGTACACGCATTGAATCAGATTTCGTCAACATTGCAGCCGGTTGGGGCAAGCTTCTCCTTACATTCTCCTCCATTATTACTGGTTCCTGTGCCGGAGCCCAAATCCTCTGGTTGACTTGCTCTGTTGCAACCACACGCTGGTGCTCAGCCTCGAACTTCTTAAAGGCCGGATTGAACATCTGATCGAACAAACCCAGTAGCGTTTCAGCCATGACATAAACATCCTGACCTTTTGGATTGTACGTCTTGGCATTGTTGAATGTCAATCTCACGTCCGAAGCAAAATCCAGCGGCCATACATACTCTTTCTTACTGAGCCTTGACTTCACAGTCCCCAGATCCATCGGTTGCTTGATGATCTGGTGGTAGTCGTGAAGCCCTAAACCAACCACATCAACAGGTGTATTGAAAACCCAACCATGCTTATGCTTCATCAATTTCCCCAAGATCAGTCCGCATCTTCTCATCATGCTCGTCACCAGCTTATCCATCTGCGAATCCGTCGCCACATGCCGCTTCGGATCTCTACCAGATGCAAATGGAAACGCACGTTTCAGCCCTGAAACCTTCTTGTTCTTTCCGGTAGCAAAATCAGACGGCGGTTGAAACTGATTTGCCTTTGGGGTTCGCTTTTCCTTCGAACCGGAAGCGGCAGCAGCAGGGGAGGCCATTGCAGAATCAAGCTGAAGCGGCGGCGGCCGGGGAACCACGGATGCGGCGTCTCTGCCGGCTCCATGATATCCAGATCTGTAATCGTCTCTGCCACGGTGGTTGTCGATCCGAGCCCTAAGGCCACGGACCTGTTCCAACTCCGAGCGCAGGCGTCTCTTAAGCTCCTTGAGCTCCGCCTTCGAATACGCTGCGAGATTGAAGGTCAAATAACCCCCGTGAGACGATTCTCCATGGGCGTTGGGGTCATTAGGTTTCCGATTAAGCTCCGACGAGTCGTCGGGCGGAGCAGGCCTCAGGGGTGGTTGGTCGTTGTGCCAAGCATGAGTCTTGGTAGAAGAAGAATCATGGATCTGTCTGTTGGGGAGTCGATTAGGGCTCGTATTGATAGGGTCAGGGTTGAAGTTGTTGAAACGAGGCTTGTTGTTGGAACTGTTGGTGTATTTCCTCATATAAACCTTGCGTTCTCCCCAGTACGGTTCATTTCTACTCGCCAAAACGGCCGATGCCATGAATATACAGGGATGGAATAGAAGAATATCAGATTCCGGCGGCTAATCTCCGGCGAGGAAATGGCGGGAACCCATCACAGCCAATCGCCGGAAATCTCAACTGCCGCCGGCCGGAGAGAGTGAAGAAGAAGAAGAAGAAGAAGAGAGCGAAAAACGGAGGGAAGATCGATCGATAATAGTGAAGATGATGAAAAGGAAAGGAAGTTGAGAGAGGCGAGGGTTTCGATGACCCTCCTCACCATAGCGAGGAAACAAGGAGGGGGCAGGGGCTGTTCTTAAAGGCGAACCAGATCTGCCCGGGGACGCCTCGGGCTGGATCGCCTCCGTCGATGCGATTCCTGGATGAGATCTCACGGTCCAGATGTCGTTTGATGCTGCCCGATGTAGTGACCTACACATCTGTCACGGACGGCTTGGATTTAGGGTTTCCGTACACGTGGCGAAGGCAGGAGGCGTAGATTCGGGTGTAGCGTTCTTTGGGTGGGGAATTTAAATTTGGGGTTTCTGTTTGGGGGGTAAATGGGAATTTTCTTTAGTTAGGGTTCCGTACCGCTTTTTTCAGTGAGTGGGGTCAGCTTGACGTCAGCAAAATTATTTCATAATTTTCATACTCTCTCAAAATGGATAAATTTTGAAAAATTCTAGTATACACCTTTTATTGATCAATATATATATATATACTTTTAAAAAATATTTATCATATGCCTCTCTAGTTATATCAATTTTTTTAGTTATAATTAATTTTCTTCTTTAATTATGTTATTATTTTAATTATGTCTCATTGTATTTAATTGTGATATGTTTTACCTTTTTTTGGTTATGACTGAAAAATTAAAATTATATTATTTTTCTTTTTAGTTATAACTACATATACACTATAGTGTTTTAATACTTATGTTTTAAGAACATAAGTTAATAAAAGCCTTTTTGGAAAAGTGTCAAAAAAAAAAGTCGATTTATTAATTTTTTAATTTATTTAAGTCACATTATTTCTTTATTTTTTTTGCACATTTTTTCTTAATAAATAAAAGGTTAAGGCCTTGTTTAGTTTGCTTATGAGAAACAAATGTGAAGAAATTTTTTCAAAATTTTGTTTAGTATAGTGATTTAAAAAAAAAAAAAAATTCAAAATCACTCTCTTCTACATATCAATCAATCATTTTTTCTCTCTTTTATCATTCTCAATTACTTTTTCTCTTATACACATCTGTTCAATTACAACAAAACATCAAATCTTTCCAAACTCTTATACTCTAAAATTATTTTCAAAATATACAACCAAACAAACAAACAAAAAATTCTAAACTCTCCTCAAAGTTTTTTTTAAAAATTTATCTCTCAAAATCAAATCAAACCAAACCAAACCAAACCAAACACATCCTATATTTTTTAGCACATTCCAAAACAGCTGAAAATTATTTTAATAATCACATGATTACATAAATTTTACATTTAAAAAAATAAATTTCATTTGGACATATATTGACTTGTTTTGAGAAATTGGTTAAAAGTTGGTTTTTTAATTTTTTACTTTTTTTTTTTTTTGGGTTTTTTTTTTGAAAAAATGTGAGAGCAGGCTTGTTTGGCTTGTATCTCAAGATATAATTTTTTAGAAAAAATTTTAAAATTTTGTTTGGTTCAAATTTTTTGAAATTTTTTTTCAAAATCACTTTCTCTCTCCTACACATCAATCAATCACTTTTTTTCTTTTCTCTCTCCTTCTCAACCACTTTTTCTTTCACAAACATCTATTCAACTGCAACAAAATATTAAATCATTCAAAACTCCAAAATTATTTTCAAAATATATAATCAAACAAATTTAAAAAAAATTCTAAACCCTCTTCCCAAAATTTTTTTTGAAAATTTATCTCAAAATACAAGCCAAGTACACCTGATGTGATTCAAAATGGGTTAAAAGCTGGAAGATGACTTTTAACCATCGTTCCAAAATGGCCCATTGTGTTTGTGTCTAAGAACATTGGCCAAACTTAAAGAATACTTAGGTCTTATTTGGGAATAGATTATTTTAGTAATTTTTTGACTTTTTGCAAAAAATATACAGAAAAGTAGAGAGAGATGTGATAATTTATAGTATTTTTTTGAATTTTTGACTAAAATTAAATGTTGCCAAATAAAATCGGAGAATTGTTTGATAATGTTATTAATTTTTTATTTCCTGTTTATATCAAACAGGAAATAAGTTTTTTGTTTTTAAATAAATTATAGAAATAAAAATTTGTTTGTTATTAAAAAAAAAAAAAAGAAAAAAGAAAAGTAAAACAATCTAAAAACAAAACAAAATCAAAAACATAGTGGATAAGTTATCATATGTCAACCAAACATTGCAAATGGAGGAAAATTTTTTGTTTGATTTAGTTTTAGAATAATAATTTAAGTGTAGAGTTGTGTTTTGGATTTTGAGTTTTTAAATCATAATTTAAAAAGAGAACATTTATTTGGTTATGAGTTATGAAAATAGCTTTAGAATGATTTATATATATATATATATTTTATTGATTGATATATAGAATGTGAAAAAATGTGAGAGGAGAGATGAGAAAGAAAAAGTTATTGATTGATTGATTAATAATAATAAATAAATAAAAGAAAAGATAAGTTTTGAAAATAATTTTGAGTTGTATTTTAAAAATATATTTGATTAACATATTTTATTCAAATCATAATTTAAAAACAAAATTAAAAAATAAACCAAACACTACCTAGAATTTTTTTTCTTATAAATAATAAACACTATTTTTAGTTTTAGAATTGATTCTACTTTTATAATTAAACGGAAAAATGAAAGTAATATATCAAAAATAATTGTTTTAACTTTTTTATAAAATAAAATAAAATCAAATAATAGAAAAATAAAGCATTAATAACTTCTCGTAGATGACGTAATTTTTACAGTGTCATTAACTAGTGTGAAGACAACATATAGACCTAGGGCTTGAAATATAATATATGTATATATACATATATAAATATATATATAAAAAAAAAAAAAAAAATTGTTCTTTTCATTTGGTGAGGGGAGGATGGAGTCGTCTGGTGTGTAATGTAATTGTTTGGTACAATTTATCTAGTTATTTATAATTTTTATTTATTTATTTTTAAAAATGTGTCATATTGTTTGATAAAGTTTTTATTATAATTTTATTAAGTTAAATTAACTCAAATAAGTTTTAAAAAAATTGATTAAAAATATTTTAAACTTTTACTTTTGACTTGGGGGATTTTTTTTTTAAGGTCCCTGGTATTAAGGCCAAGTTTGGCATACACAAAATAATTCATCTTTTTCTCTTTTTTCCATTACATCACCTTTCTACTTTTTTGCACATCTTTTCATAAAAAGACAAAAAGTGTATTTATTTAGGTCATCTCAAACAACCTCTAAGATTTTATAGCATAAAGGATACTCAATATTTTCATAATATCTAAGGTCTCTCAACATCTTCAACATCAATTCAGAGAAAATTCGATCAAGAGAATTTCTCTAGATACATTACAGAGAAAATTCTAAATTTTTCTAGATACATCACATAGAAAATTCCAAATTTTTCTGGACATATCACAGAGAAAATTGCAAACAGGGCAAGGAAAATTGAAATTTCACTGGATTCAAACGCTTTTAACATATATCGCAAACAAATCAGAATCCTTCAAACCTCAAACATCTATAATCTCATAATGAGCTTAAAATTTACTCAAAACCAAACCATTGCACATCATGGTTGGTGAGGATTGAAATCAAGAAATATACACAAACAAACTATAGATTTCCAAACCAGAGAATTTCTCTAGTCCAAACCAGAGAAATTCAATCCATACCAGAAAATTTCTCTGGTTTAAACCAGAAAAATTTAGTGGGGATAAGGAGAGAGGAATTGAAAAGAAATAATCAAACACTTGGCGCGCATAAACATAGATTGAACACTTCAATCTAGAGAAAATTAAACAATCAAAGAAAAGTTCAATCCAAAAAAAATTGAACAACTAGAGAAAAGTTCAATCTAAAGAAAATTGAACCACCAAAGAAAATTTCAATTCAGAGAAAATTGAATTGCTCAAACATCAAAAATAGAGACAAATAGATACTAATTCCATAAGCTTCAGAACCAGAAAACTTGGTAGGCCAAGTCCTCGGTGATATTTGAAATTTCAATATTCGGATTCAAGGAAGACACATTCTTGACTTTAATTTTCGGATCTCTGGAAATGTTTGCAAATTCTCCACTGCCATTGACAAAGGTCTTAGGGAAAATCACTTACCATGAACATCAATCCAAGCAATCGAACTTTGATTCCCACTTTCCAAATCAATTCGCAACATTTAATAAAAGTCAAAAAAGCAACAAACTCCCCCAGATGAGTACAACAAAAATTTATTGAATTCATTTAGAGAAAATGATAGAAATTTCCCAAACAATTGATAGAAATTCGACTTTACAGAGAAAATTGGTCCAGAGAAAAGAATTTCTCTGGACCTTCCAAATTTCTCTGATTTCTGTGATGTTTTGGTACTGAGTTCAATGTGGTTTGTTAATGTGGTTGAGAGAATTATCTCCGGATCAGAATTTCCTCTGTATTTTTGACTGAACTAAAGAAAATCCCTTTAAAACCCACATTAAATCCATTTCAACACAATTACTGCAATTCAATTCAAGCTCCTTTAATAACAACAATGGCACACAGCAAAACTGTAATACAAAACCAAAAATTCAGAATAAATTCACACAAATTCCATATCTAGAGAAAATTTTGATCCAGAGAAATTCTGGAAAGACTAGAGAATTTCTCTGATATTTTGAAACTGGGTTCAATGTTGTTTGTTAATGTGATTGAGAGAATTTTCTCTAGATCAGAATTTCCTCTGTATTTTTGATCGAACTAGAGAAAATCCCTTTAAAACCCACATTAAATCCATTTCAATATAACCACTGCAATTCAATTCAAGCTCCTTTAATAGCAAAAATAGCACATAGCAAAACTGTAATACAAAACCAGAAATCCAGAGAAAATTCATACAAATTTCACATCTAGAGAAAATTCTGATCTAGAGAAATTCTAGAAAGACTAGAAAAAACTTCATAATTTCTACCATTTGATTCCAAATACTGTCATTCCAAATTTCTCTGGCTCTATTCACAAAGAATTCCTCTGACTTTGTTCACAATTTTAAACCAGAGAAAATTATTTTAACTAAACCAGAGAAATTTTAGCACAATGATTTTAAACCAGAGAAATTGTTTTAATCAAATCAGAGAAATTTTAATCAAACTAGAGAAATTGTATTTGTTCATAATTTTAAACCAAAGAAAATTGAGTATAACAAAAAATCAAACACCTTTTTCGTTGAATAACAAAATTTCTCTCATTGGCATTTCATCAAACACCTTCTTTGTTGAAAACTGTGTTGACCTTACATCTACACCAAACTTACATACTAGCAAAGGGTTTTCTTCAAACTCACATCTGTGCTGAACATTTTCTTCAAAGGGTTTTTTTTTTTTCTCTTATGAAAAAGCATTGTTATCAACAATGGATCACATAACAAAACGTTGAGTTAAATTCCCATAATCAACATGGATAGTCAAAAACAAGGTCCTATTACTTCCCTCAAATCCTACCAAGAAGAAATCTATTTTTGAAGTAAGTTGTTCATGATGTCCATTTCACATATAATATGTATCAGAAAACACAATAGTATTACCATTCATATAATTACCCAATAATCACAATTCAAACTATTTAAGCTTCTTTATATCAATCAAATTCCTCGAACGGCTAAAAGGGTTTGTTGGATTGCTTTGCTTGGATACATCATAAACATACGCACGTAAATATATATATATATATATATAGAGAGAGAGAGAGAGAGAGAGAGAGAGAGACGATAGACGTCGCCTTTAGTGCCGAAGGCCATAAAGAGAGCCACTGGTTGAGTCCTCCTAGTATTCTCGCTCTTCGTCTCCATAACTCTCATTTCCTTCAACGATTTCGTCTATGATATATGGGTGTGGGAGTTGAGGGACCTTAGACATTATAAAATAATATTGTGGATCTATCCCAATACTAAACATGAGAGAGGGATCTTAGACTAATTTTCCTTTTGAATTATCAAACAAATAATAATATATTTTTCGTCAAAGACTGTGCAATGAAAAAAGTTCAATACAATGGTGATACTATGTCGTTAGTATTTTAAGAAGTTAATTAAAAGTCAAATTTTTAACTTTTTATTTTTTTAGATCATATCATATTTTTATTTTTTTGCACGATTTTTTAAATAAAAAATCAAAAAGTCAGATTTTAACTTACTTTTAAAAAATATATTTCCATATATATGTGGCAAGATAGTGTTCACTCTTGACTTATAAGTTTATTATTGATTGGTGATATCACGTCATTAGTACTGTTACACCAAATTTTTATTTAGGTTAGAGTTTGTCAAGTCAAGATAGCAAATGATATTTAGGCTCCGTTTGGAAAAGGTTTATAATTAAAAAGTCATTATAAATTGTTATATTATACTTTTTATTTTTTACATATTATAAATTGGTAAATTACAAACACATCCCCTGAGATTTACTTAAATTACAAATTACCTCCTGTGATTCTAGAAATTACATTATGTCCTCCTAAGATTTCTAATTTCGTAACAAATAGGTCCTTTTATTAATAAATCATCAAGTTAATTAACAGTTTTTAATAATGTTAAAATTTTATTTCAATTAATAATTCAGATAATTTTATTATTGTATAGGTGAACAGTTAGAAATTTCATTTTTTCAATTAATTATGTTTTTGACAAGGGAGGTATTTGTAATTTTTCAAACTACAAAGGACAATTCGTATTTTAAGTAAATCTCAAGAGGTGTATTTATAATTTATTCTAATTAATTTCTAAATAGAGCCTTAGAATGGATCACCCGTGGATGGCCTAGCTGTAGTTGGTCTCTAAGCTTAAGCCTTCGTTTGGCATAGAAAGTTTTTGGATTTTTTGGTTAAAATAATCACAAAAAAGACAAACAACAATGATTCATCCCGCTAAAAATATCACCACTAATAGCACTAATGCATTAAAAAAATAGAAAAAAAACAAAAAAAATACAACTCCAAGACCAAAACATCACATCATTTCTGGCGGGACCCACTGCCACCTAATTAGTGGGAGCACTAATTAGTGCTCCCAAGCATTTTTCAAAAGACAAAACATGTTTTTTAGTTCAATAAGATAAAATGTCACATCCAAACAATAATCATTTCATTTTTTCTCTTACAAAAGTAAAAAAATCAAAAAAATCTATTCCAAACGAGGCTTTTTAGTCCCAAGTTAAAAAAGTCAAAAAGTCAACCCACATCCCAAACGAAGCCCAAGTCTACTAAAGAATTCTGCTCAAGTGTCGGTTGGGATGAATTTTTTAATTTTTTAACTATTTTATTTTGGTTAAAAAAATTATAAATTTTTAATTTTTTTGAAGTTTGTGAGGAAAAAAAAATAATTATAATTTAAATGTAACATTTTATCTTATTAATTTTTTAATTAATTAATTTATTTATTTTTAAGTGAGTTAAATTAACCCCACCATCTTGCCGAACTAGTTCGGTCCTCTACCCGCAACACAAGTTTTAAAAATGGCAATAAATTCATCCAATGGGTACAAAATTTTTTTTTCTTTTATACTTGAGTTTGCGTTTCAATTTTTTTGAATAAACCTTACTTACGTTTCGTTTGTTTTGGCATAAAATATATTCACTTATTTTTTATTATTTAATTGAATAAAAAGTAAGTAATGATTTTTTAAAAAATGACCTATTTTTAAAAATTTCATAAGTTAATTTTTATAAAGTTAACTTTCACTCATTATATTTTTTAACACATTTAGCCTTTTTAAATAAATATATTAACTCATTAAAAAGTCATAAATGATACTTTATTTAATTAAATTTTCTCTTTTAAACAATAAAATATTTTTATTTGAAATATCAACTAAATGTCAAAAAATAAAAATAAAAATAAAAATATTTTTTTACTTAAAATGTTCTACGTCAAAATAAACGAACCTTCACTTAATAAGGGCAAATTACACTTTGCCCTCCTAAAGTTTCACCCATTTCCAACTTTAGTCTTTTATGTTTGTAATTCTTCCCACTTTGGTCCTTTAAGTTTAATTTTTTCCACTTTGACCCTAACACATCAGCTCCATGTGTGATGTAAAAAATTCACTAAAGATGCAAAAAATAAAAATAGAAAACAAAAAAATTGGAATTTTTTTTAGTCTTTAGTGAACTTTTTTTTTTCAAATTTATTCAGAAATATTATTACATTATAGATGCATCTAAATTAGATGTAGCTAGAAAAATAAAAACAAATTTAACTAAAAAAAGAAAAAAACTTACTGAAGACGAAAAAAATGAAAACATACTAACTCAAATACCTGTATTGTCAATTCTGAAATGAAAAATTTATTATCATTTTTTTCGTCTTTAGTGAATTTTTTTTTCTTTTTTTAGTTATTTTTATTTTTATTTTTTCAGCTGCATCTAATTTAGATGCATCCAAAATGTAATAATGTTTATGAATAAATTTGAAAAAAAAGTTCACTAAAGACTAAAAAAAAAATTCAATTTTTTTGTGTTTTATTTTTTTCTTTTTGCATCTTTAGTGAATTTTTTAGATCACATATGGAGTTGATGTGTTAGTGATGTAATAAATTATGTTACTTTTTTGGATGAAAGTTAGTTTAGGAGTAAAATGGGAATGATTGCAAATATAAATGATCAAAGTGGAAAGGATTACAAACATGAAGGGCTAAAGTGAGAAAAATTAAACTTAAAGGGCCAAAGTGGGAATAATTGCAAACATGAAGGATCAAAGTGGGAAGGATTGTAGACATAAAGGGCCAAAGTGGGAAAATTGAAATTTAAAAGGTCAAAATGAAAAATGAGTGAAACTTTAGGGGGACAAAGTGTAATTTACCCACTTAATAATATAAATTGAAAAAAAAAAAAGCAAAACAAATAAATTTGACATTCCTTTCCTCATACGTCAAATTTGACATGGATAGCGCAATGCCAGATGTCACCTAAACAAATGGTAACTTGGTTGGAGTGCACAAGGATGTCAAATAAATCAATAATACTTGATAGTTCGAATTTTTATGATTTAGATGACTCAAAATGATATCGTTTTGATACATTCAGACTATTTGAATTATACAAATTCGAGTTATCAAGCATTTTTTCAAATATTACTACTTGCCTTGCAGTTTATTTTAGAAAGTAAGTTAAAAATTAATTTTTTTAAAAAAAATATGTAAAAAAAATAGGAGATAATGTAATATAAAAATGCCAAAAAATCAATAGGCTAACTTTTAACTTACTTTTCAAAATAGGCTTAAATTTATATTTTGATTTTTTACAAAAAGATTTGTAATATAATAAAGAGATGATTTGATTCAAATATAATAAAAGTAGATATGATCTAAATAAAATAAAAAAATATATACTAAAATAATACCTGCCAATCAACCCCTAAGAAATGACATGTTAGTTTGGTGTTGATGCAAGGCCATTTTTATTTTCAAAGATTAAGGAAATATTTAATTAATTGGAATCAAATAATGAACTAAAAATATATGAGAAATCTATTTAAACTCTTATTAATAATCTTATTAAAAGTATATATGTCTAAATATCATTAGATGGTTAAATATTATTATTTTTTTGACAAACAATCATATTTGACTTTTTTTTATATTTTTAGTAAGATTGTTAGTAAATATAAAATTATTCAAAATATACATGACTTTTGCTAAAGTCGCGGTTTGAATTAAAAAATAATAGTAACAATAATTTTTGACTAAAAAAATTATAAATTCAAAAAGTTTATTTATCATCGGTGAAAAAAAGAATTTGATGTCACATTAACTTTTTCACTCATAATTTTTATTTTTTTTTAATTTAACAACATTTCAAACACATTAATTTTTTTAACTCATAAAAAAGCTATGAAGTCAAAAAGTCATAAAAAATCAATCCTAAACAACCCTTTATCCTTCATCATGACAAAATTATGAGGTACTCTTAAAATATTATATGACATTGTTTATATATAACTATTGATAAATGAAAACAACAATACTATATCCCACTAATATAGTATCCTTGATCTATCCCAAATGACGCGGAAGAGAGAGAAAATATAGAGAGGAGTATGAGTCTATCCCTTCACATAATTCATTCTATGTCATTGGGGATAGATTGGTGGTGTCAAATTAGTGCTTTCAAGCAATTTTCAAATAAAAAATCATAACACATACTAAATGATATTATATTTTATCTATCAACTACATAACAAAGGTAAATCACCATAGTCGTACAATTTTTTGCATCATAGAAAGATAACCCCAACAAATGCACAAAAAATAAGTAAAAAATTTAAACTACTAACATCTTAATAAAGCACGTGATTTTGAGCCAAATGAATTACCCCGTTAATTAACATGGCCATAATATTTTCACATTGTTGACAAAATAAAATTTAAGTATTGACACAATTTGAATAAGTTAAGGTGAGGGATGGAGATTGGCGCGACATAGCAGGATGAAGGACATAGGGCCGGACCGGAGGGAGGACCTCTGCCAGTGAAGGGTGCGGTGCGGGGACTAGGTGAAGGGATTGGGTGCGAACCCGTGAACCAACCTTTTGATTTTTTCTCTTTTAAAAAAAAAAAAATTAAAATGAAAAATATTAGAGATTTTAAATATTTTATTAAAATTTTTATTAAATATTGTATTTGGTAGAAATTTTGGTATTCGTAACAGTACTCAATTAAAATTTGTGATCTACAACCTTGATTATTAGATGTTCAAAAGAGCGTTTCTTCTTCTTTCTTTTCTCTATAATTTTATTTTTCCTCTTTTAAAATCTAGCTCATTACTTATTTGGTTGGCTTTGGATAAGTATGATTTGTTTTAGCATTTAGACAAATAATAACTTAAAATTTCAAAATCGTTTGAAAAAGTGAAGCCTAGACAACAACCTTAATGACCGAAGGGTTGTGCCGGTCAAGAAAATATAAGCATTAATTATGATATCTTAATTGATGATAACCCCTTTAAAAAAAATTCTTCCCAAAAAAAAAAAAAAAAATCCAGAAAACATATTACACATTTACAAATTCCAAAATTAATATTCACTAATAATTGAGAAAGTCTTGAAATAATTAACCCACCCAAAAAACTAAGATAAATTTGTAATTAGGGAACTCCATCCAATTGTCTCCAACAAAAAAAAAAAGAAAAAAAAGAAAAAAAAAAAAGAAAAAAGTTGGTAAAAAATAAATAAGAGTTAATGAGATGTCTTGAGGATGTAGAAATGATAATAAAGTTAATTCAACAAAGTGGAAACACAAACACCATCTCAAATATTATATGATTTAGATAGAGAAGAAGTCTCAATGCACCAAACTTTCAATTTAAGTAATCCCAGATGAACACTTGCAAATCTTAGACACATACATAAAAGTAGAAGAAAAAAAAAATGAAAAGAATTATTTATTTGCAGGTGATGAAGAAGGACACAAAGAAGGATATCAGCAGATGAAGATGATGGAAGGGTCACAACAGCAGCACTCATCAATGAGGCAACAGCAACACAAAGCTGCTAGACTGCAAAATCACAATCCCAAAATTACAAATCTCCACACACATCTACAAATTCCAAAAATTACAAAAATAAATTTAAAAAAACATTATTCTAGATTATATGAGACTACTAGTTTTGGGATTATTGATTATTTAGAATTAGACATCAAATTTATGTTTAAAATGTCTCTGATTTATAAGGAAAGATTAATATAATCTTATCATATTATGTTTATTTGAAATCACTAGACATGAATTACATGATTAATAATTACTTTAAAGATATTTTAATATTTTAACCCCTTAGTCTGGCCATCACCGTAAATCATCCACTTTGTATCACATTCTCGTCCCATAGTAGAATCACTAATCCCTCATTTATGTTGTGTTTGATTGGGAGATTTGGGGAAGGATTTGAAAAGAGAAATGAAAAAGGTAGATGAAATGTGAATTAAACATGTTTATATTTCACCTAATTTCACACACCTTTTCCATTTTCCTTTCCAAATTCCTTCCCAAATCCCCCAACCAAATACAGCAGGGATATACATTGGAAGAGACTATTAATCCATAAGTACCAACAACAAAAAAATCCAAAAATCTACTTTTCTATCTAACACATTAGATTTGGGATTGACCAAAGTTCAATCCGGCTCGCAAACATCAATATTATTATATAAAGAAAATAAGTTAGGTTAGGAATCTCAAATATTCTATTAAATTTCTTACATGGATATGAGACCCACACACATGTGGATTTGTGTAAGTCTCACCCCATGTGAGAGGCTTGGTAAAATATTTGAGGTACATAGCATTTCTCAAAGAAAATGAGATTTCTAACCCACAAACCTTATGGGAGTTTCAATATCTCAATCTTAATTTTTTAATTTTCTTAATTTAAATTTTTTTTTTAGCATTTATTGACTTCTCACATACCTACTGACGCACTATTTTAAACTTCTTCCATACACTATAGTGATGGGATAGTTAAATTATTTTTATGAAAAATCTAAAAAAAAATATAAATTCTTATTAAAAAATAACAGGTTGTAATTGCGAAAAAAAGAAAAAAAAAATTCACTATATAAAATAATTTGTATATTAAAAAAAAATTAAAAAAATATATAAATTCTTATTAAAAAATAACATGTTGCAATTGCACAAAAAAATAAAAAAAATTACACTGTGCATTTCATTAAAATCTAAAAATAATAATTTCTCTATTAAAAAAATATCTAAATCAAAATAAATTCTTATTAAAAAATAACAAGTTGCGATTGCGAAAAAAAAAGAGAAAAAAAATTACACAGTAAAAAATAATTTATATATTAAAAAAATATCTAAAACAAATATAAATTCTTATTAAAAAATAACAGGTTGCAATTGCGGAAAAAAAAAAATTACACTGTACATTTCATTAAAAAAAAACAAGTTGCAATTGCCAAAAAAATAAAATAAAATTATATTGTACATTTCATTAATATTGCTCAAAAAATGTGTCAAGTATTTGTGTAAAGGTTTGACACATATCCACTCTCAAATTATTAAGTGAATATAGATAAAACCAAATAGCCCAGCTTTAATGACTAACAAATATTAGAAGCGCGACCATTGAAACCTAATAACAATTAATTAATAGAATTCAACAATTAAAAGTCTCAAACCACATCTCTTTGTCTTCTCAAATGTTCTCATTTTTTGGTTCATACATTCATTCTAATATTGATAAAGAATTGGACATGTGGAAGAGTGAGAGATATTAAAATTATGTATTGAGTTATGTAATTGTCGTAATAAAAAATAAATGTTGTCTTCCTCTTCTATGATGATTTATCTGGTTATACCTCCAATTAAAACGTCAGATGTGCTTCTACATTATCATTGAACGTTACTTTCATTTGTTAGATATTTTGTCTCACAATTGTTTGTGTTTTGTATTATGATTTTTTTTTATATTTGTGCTCCTAAAACTATTAGATGGACCTAATGCAAGAAATGCAAATTATTTCAATATTATTCTCAGGATTAGAAGTACAAAAAAACATACACAAAAAGTGTATGAATAGACAAGATTTTATTAAATTTGTTTGTGAGCCTCATTTATTGAATATCTTATAATTCATTTATTTTTTGCATTATATTTTATGTTTAGTTTTTGTAAAAAAAAAATTCATTATATAGTTTTCTTTCTTTTCTTTAAAAGTTTATTTTTAAAAATTTATTAATAAATTAATAAATCAATTTATATTTCAAATAATTTTATTTTTGTTTTCTATTTCTATTTCAATTACTTTCTTTTTTCTAAATATAAATTTTCATTAAAAAATAACACATTGCAATTGCGAAAAAAAAGAGAAAAAAAAAATTACATTGCGTATTTCATTAAAATCTAAAAAATAATAATTTCTATATTAAAAAAATATCTAAAACAAATATAAATTCTTCTTAAAAAATAACATGTTGCAATTGCGGGGGGGAAAAAAAAGAGAAAAAAATTATACTGTGCATTTCATTAATAATGCTCAAAAAATGTGCCAAGTATTTGTGTAAAAGCTTGACACGTGTCCACTCTCAAATTATCAAGTGAATATAGATAAAACCAAATAACTCAGCTTATATTAGAAACCTGACCATTGAAGCCTAATAACTATTAATTAATAAAATTCAACAATTGAAAGGTCTCAAACCACATCTCTTTGTCTTCTCAAATATTCACTTTTTTTTTTTTTTGTTCATGCATTCATTCTAATATTGATAAAGAATTGAACGTGTGGAAGAGTGAGAGACATTAAAATTATATATTGATTTATGTAATTGTCGTAGTGAAAAATAAATGTTGTCTTCTTTTTCTATGATGATTTATCTGGTTATACCTCAAATTAAAACGTTAGGTGTGTTTCTACATCATCATTGAATGTTACTTTCATTTTTTTAGATATTTTGTCTCACAATTGTTTGTGTTTTGTGTTATGAAGTTTTTTATATTTGTGCTTCCTAAAACTATTAGATGGACCTAATGTAAGAAGTGCAAATTATTTCAATGTGATTATCAGGATTAGAAGTACAAAAAACATACACAAAAAGTATATAAATATACAAGATTTTACAAAATTTGTTTGTGAGTCTCATTTCTTGAAAATCTTATAATTCATTTATTTTTTGTATTATATTTTATATTTAGTTTCTGTACCTTGTTTTTTTTAAATATAGTTTTTCTTTGTTTTCTTTAAAAGTTTGTTTTTAAAAATTTATTAATAAATAAATAAATCATTTTCTATTTCAAATAATTTCATTTTTGTTTTTATTTTATTTTTTCTTAAAATAATTTTAGTTTTGGGCAACTACTTACTTCTTTTTTTTTTCTAAATATAAATTTTTATTAAAAAATAACATATTGCAATTGTGAAAAAAAAAGGAGAAAAAATTACACTGTGCATTTCGTTAAAATCTAAAAAAATAATTTCTATATTAAAAAAAATACCTAAAACAAATATAAATTCTTATTAAAAAATAATAAGTTGCAATTGTGAAAAAAAAAGAAAAAAATTACACTGTAAAAAATAATTTGTAAATTAAAAAAATATCTAAAATAAATATAAATTCTTATTAAAAGATAACAGGTTGCAATTGAGAAAAAAATTACACAGTGCATTTCATTAAAAAATAACAGGTTGCAATTGCGAAAAAAAAAGAAAAAAAATTACATTGTACATTTCATTAATAATGCTCAAAAAATGTGCCAAGTATTTGTATAAAGGCTTGACACGTGTTCAATTTCAAATTATCAAGTGAATATAGATAAAATTAAATAACTCAATTTTAATAGCCAACAAATATTAGAAACCCGACTATTGAAACCTAATAACTATTAATTAATAGAATTTAACAATTGAAATGTCTCAAATCACATCTTTTTGTCTTCTCAAATGTTCCCTTTTTTTGGTTCATGCATGCATTCGAATTTTGATAGAGAATTGGACATATGAAAAAGTGAGAGACATTAAAATTATATATTGAGTTATGTAATTGTTATGATGAAAAATAAAGGCGGTCTTCATCTTCTATGGCGATTTATCTGGTTATGCCTTCAATTATAACATCAGGTGTGTTTCTACATCATCATTGAATGTTACTTTCATTTTTTTAGATACTTTGTCTCACAATTATTTGTATTTTGTGTTATGAAATTTATTACATCTGTGCTTGTTAAAGTTATTAGATGGACCTAATACAAGAAGTGCAAATGTCATTCCTAGAATTACAAGTACAAAAAATATACACAAAAAGTATATGAATAGACAAAATTTTGCGAAATTTGTTTGTGAGTCTCACTTTTTGAAAATCCTATAATTCATTTATTTTTTGTATTATATTTTATGTTTAGTTTCTATACTTTTTTTTTATATATAGTTTTCTTTTTCTTTTTTCCCTTTAAAAGTTTATTTTAAAAAATTAATTAATAAATAAATAAATCATTTTCTATTTTAAACAATTTTATTTTTGTTTTTATTTTTTATTTTTTCTTAAAGTAGTTTTAGTTTTGGGTAATTACTTACTTTTTTTTTCTTCTATAAATTGTAATTTTGTGCATTGTAAGTGTATGATATTTTCACTAATATACTCGGAGATATATTATGAAAGAAGTATCATGCAAAAATCAAGCAAGAAAAAGAAAAATAAATAAAACAATATGACGTATGTGGAGCAAAGATGAAAGATCAAAACTCCCAAAGTAAGCAAGCAAACAAACAAACAAGTAGAATAGAATGTTTAATAATAAACATTTGAAAATTTACAACAAAATTTTATAACTTTCTTTTTTGGTACTAGCTAAATAAAATGCTTTTAAAATAGTTTTTTTTTTATAATTTGAAATTAAAACTATAGTAAATTTATGTAAGCATAATTGTTAACCACATTTTTTTTACTTAATGTACAATATTTATATTGACTACCTTTTTCAGATTTATTTTTTTAAGTATTTATATAGAGGTAAAAAAATGTCGTTAGGAATAAATTTTTTCTTAATTTAGTTATAAATTTTACCCGTACGTTATTTTTAAATTTTTAATAAAAGAAAACATAAAATAATTTCTTGAAGACGTGTTGTATTTGTCATATTGTACACAAAAAAAATAAAAATAAAAATAAAAATAAATTAAAGGCAAATTACCAACACATCCCTCGAGATTTGACTAAAATACGAATTCTCCCTGAAGTTTGGAAAATTACAAATTGTCTCCTGAGATTTATATTTACATAACAAATAAGGGAGCAATTTGTTATGTAAATATAAACCTCATGATGCAATTTGTTATGAAAATATAAATCTCAGGGAGCGGCATGTAATTTCTCAAACCTCATGAGAGAATCTATATTTTAGTCAAATATCGAGGGAGGTGTTAGTAATTGCCCAAAAATTAAAAATCACAATCCGTATATATACAAATAATAACACAACCTGTGTATAGAAAGGGTGGAAGACTAGTAACATAAAATGAAATATGAACCTAAAACGGAGAGATCATATCCAGTTCACACAGATCACTGGAGTGAAAGTTTGGGGATGTTATGAATCTAGAATGAGTAGTGTAGTTCAAACATCCTATTCGATCCGGCTATTCAAATTCCCAATCCAAAAATCTTCATTTTTTATTTTTTTGTCTAAATGGATATGATGCAAATGTATAACTACCACTAATAATCAAGTGAGAGAGAGGAGAGAGAGATAGGAAATACCATCCCTCAAGGAAACCAGGTTGTTGTCTGGGAGGTGGAGCAGCATATTGTGGAGGTGCCATTACTGGAGGTCCTTGGTAGTAACCTTACAAGAGAGATCAACCCCAATACAAAACTCATCAAAACCCCCCCAAAAATACATAGGAATAAAAAATAAAAATAAAAACTCATTTATCTTTAAGTGAAAATCAAGCAACCCAAAAAGGAAAACAGGAAAAAGTAAAGGAAAACATATACATTTTTGGGAAACATAAAAAAGAGAGAAAAAACTTGAACAGAGAAAAAATGAAATTAGTTTTGAAACCTGAAAAATAAAAATGAAAAGTGAAAGCCCATTTAAGTGGAAATCTTAAAAATCGTTTGAAATAAACATATGGAGACAAAGAAATGAATTGTTCTAAGAAACACGAAAATAATATATATATATAGACATTAAAAAAAAAATTAAAATTTAAGGTGGGAAGAAGGTTGTACCTTGAGCAGGGTAGGGATAAGCATACTTTGGATCACTCATCTTTGTAACCAAACACAGAATTGCAAAAGAGAAATGAGATGGAGAGTTTCAGATAAAAGAGAGTCTTTATTTGTTGTAGTATTTGTATTTATATTTACGTCTTCTTTTTCTCTCTCATAAGAGGGAGAGTTTGGTGTGGAGTCTGGACTCACACCGACTTCATGCTTCACTCACACACAAACGTATTAAAGTCGGTTCCCAATTTTTATTTTTTAATTTTAATGAACATGTTATTATCTTTCGAGAAAATTAGCCTAAGGTCTCTATCTCATTTTTAATAATGGATAAAGTTTAGGGTAAACTACCAATAGGTCTTACTTTGGAGACTTATTACCTAATAAGTCCTATTTTGGAGACTTATTACCCATTAAGTCCTATTTGATAAATTTATTAAGTGATAAAGATAAATTTATCAGTCTTTTATTTTTATGAATAAATTTATAGTGATAAATTTATCAGTCTCTTTGTTTTTATGAATAAATTTTTAGTGATAAATTTATCACTCTCTTATTTTTATAATGTTAAATTTATTAGTTAGGACATGTAAGTAAATAAGTCTAGTTAATAGGACTAATTGGTAAGTACCCCTAAAGTTTACAATATTATTTTATGATGTCTAAAGTCTCTCAATCCTGACCCCATATATCATACAGAAATTTGACAAAATGTCGAACGAATCGAGCATGAAAGCTTCGGCTGTTGGACAATCTTCACTGTATTTAAATAAATTAAATTCTGTTGTGTACTAAACAACTACCAGAATAAAAAAAAAATAAAGGAAATGAGAGAATTTTATTTGATTACAAAAATTAAACTCAAAATAAAAATAAATAAATAAAAACAGATTTTATTTTGTTACAAAAACAAAATTAAAATCTGATTAAATAAACAAACAAAACAGAATACTAAATTAAACAACTTACTTGATTAATTTCTTTGAATAATTATCTGATCAAGTCCAGTGTTTGACACTGTGTCCTTAAGACAGATTCGTCCTCTCCACGGTGCTTTCAGAATTTGGACGTCTATCTCCCAAGATGAAATGATCTATCAACGAATAAAAGCAGCACTACAATTTATTCGTTCGTCGAACACACTAAGTGTTTATACTCTCTCTAAGAAGAAAATAATGTAGCAAAATAAATATTAGAATATGCAGAGGTGAAATACAAAATTTCTGAATGTTAAACATCAAATGAGGGTGGTCCTATTTATAGATGTAAAGGTGGCTCTTGATTTTGAATTGAACAGGTATGATACCTGTTGGTTTTGAATTCAAATAGATTTGAATCTGTTGGGTTATAATTCAAACAAATAACAAAAATGGGAAGGACCCTGTTTGGATGTATAGTAAAAAGCAGAGTTGTTTATTTCAAGAAGGGCCCTGTTTAGATGTACAGTAAAACCAAACCAGTTTATTTCCGGTTTAATTTGAATTCTGGATTTTATTTTATACAAAATAAAATTAAATTCAAATGTTTTTGGCCCAAAAAGATTAGTATTGGGCCGAACAAGCCCAACCCAACCTCACACCAGGCACCCGCACCGCAGCCCAGCCTGCCCGACCGACCGGCAGCGGCGGTGCGCGCGCGCGTGTGTGGTGATTTTTGGGTCCAATGGGTCTAACCCATTTTGCCCATAACCTCTTCCTCTAAAACACTTGGGTACCCTTTGGGGCACACCCGAAGTACCAAACCCATGCCTTATAAACCCATTCAAAACTTTCCACCAAATCAATGTGGGACAAGCCTTATTCAATACCTTTAAGGATTTAACACCAAAACTCCATTTCCATGGAGCATGCTTTGGCTTCAATTTCCTATTCACTCGGTAATGGTTTTGAGCAACCAAATATACCACGTGAATCACAACGCGGCATAGAACGCGTTACCACTTTGACCCGCGTAAATCAACGCACGGGGCCCACCTAAAAAATAGACCAAACTTAGGAAAAAATTCTAGTTTTACCCAGAATTTTATAACCATTTCCAACAATCCCCCACATGAATGGAATTTGATGACAACAGAAATGCAACAATATGCAGACTTTATCGAAAGAGTATAAGTCGAAAATATCTTGCATAAGGATAGGTAGCTTTCGGCCTTGAATCTTCCCTAGTGATAACCTATCGGACTTACTGGCTAACCAATGGACGCGATGCCTTGAATTGTTCAACCGTTTGTGTAAACCAAGACAATAGATTTCACACAAAATATCTTCTAACACATCGTGGTTCTCACTGTTGTGTTCATTTTGGCCTTGAACGCTCATGGTTTTCATGAGTGTTTCTAGAGAATGTAGCCTCTTTCATTCTCATAGAATCGGCCCCAGTTCAACACTCATATAGGTGATTCTTATTGGGAGTATCTCCTTATACTCGTCTTGATTTTATGCCTTAATCAAGATATAAGTAATCATTAAAAGCGAAACTTATCCTTATGCCCCTGCAGACAACATGTGTTGCAGATATTACTCTCACCATAGGAATGGGTAAGGAATTTTAATCCTTTGGTAATT
Source organism: Camellia granthamiana (assembly GCA_036172215.1). Classification (NCBI taxonomy): domain Eukaryota; kingdom Viridiplantae; phylum Streptophyta; class Magnoliopsida; order Ericales; family Theaceae; genus Camellia; species Camellia granthamiana. Next base: position 38,752,521 of record CM069903.1, on the reverse strand, counting down.
TCTGGCGAGCCATACATAACTTAGTTGTCCCTTTGAACTTAGTTCTTGGGATCTCCAGTCATATAAGTAGGGTTACCATTATGACGACTCTTATGTAATAGGCTTTAACCCCATCCTCTTCGATGAACTATACACTAGCTCTTTTGTCAAACCTTTTGTTAACGGATCCGCAATATTCTCTTTAAATTTTATATAATCTATTGAGATTATCCCATTTGACAACAACTGTCTAACGGTATTATGTCGACGACGAATATGTCGTGACTTACCGTTATAGATATGATTCTGTGCCCTGCCTATTGCAGATTGACTATCACAATGAATGCAAATAGCTGGCACAGGTTTTGGCCACATTGGAATGTCTTCTAAGAAGTGACGAAGCCATTCTGCTTCTTCTCCTACTTTGTCTAAAGCAATGAACTCAGATTCCATTGTGGATCGTGCGATGCATGTTTGTTTCATGGATTTCCAAGAAACAGCAGCGCCTCCCAGAGTAAAGACATATCCACTTGTGGATTTTGAATCTTTAGTATCCGATATCCAATTTGCATCACAATAACCTTCAAGTACTGCTGGATATCGAATAAAGTTCAAACCATGATCACGGGTGAATCTTAGATATCTAAGAACTCGAACGATCGCTTTCCAATGGTCTTTTTCGGGGTTACTAGTGTACCTACTCAATTTACTGATAGCATAAGCTATATCAGGACGAGTACAATTCATTAGGTACATTAGGCTTCTAATGATTTGGGAGTATTTTAACTAAGACACTGCATCACCTTTATTTTTTAATAAATAAAGACTGATGTCTACAGGTGTTCTAGCTAAATTCAAATCATCCTTGATAAATTTATCAAGTATTTTCTCAATATAATGAGATTGAGATAATGCATATCCGTCAGATGTTTTAGTAATTTTCATTTCTAATATAACATCTGCGACCCCCATATCTTTCATATCAAACCTTTTGTTAAGCATTCGCTTAGTTGATTTGATCATGTTTTGACTGCTTCCAATGATAAGCATGTCATCCACATAAAGACAAACTATGACATATCCTTGGTCAGTGTTTTTAACATAAACGCATTTGTCACATTCGTTTATCTTAAACCCATTAGTAAGCATTGCATGATTAAATTTTTCATGCCATTGCTTAGGTGCTTGTTTTAATCCATAAAGGGATTTTACAAGTCGACAAACTTTCTTTTCTTGCCCTGACACTACAAACCCTTCGGGTTGCTCCATATAGATCTCTTCATTTAGATCACCGTTTAAGAAAGTTGTTTTAACATCCATTTGATGTATTTCTAAATTAAACAATGTTGCTACAGAAATAAGCATGCGAATGGATGTTATTCTTATCACAGGGGAATATGTATCAAAATAGTCCAGACCTTCCTTTTGTCTGTAACCTTTAACTACAAGCCTTGCTTTATACTTGTCAATTGAACCATCTGCTTTCATTTTTCTCTTGAATATCCATTTATATCCAAGAGGTTTAGAACCTGGTGGAAGATCCACAAATTTCCAAGTATGATTTTGCATAATAGATTTAATTTCATTATTAACAGCCTCTTTCCACAAAGGTGCTTCAAGACCTGTCATTGCTGCCTTAAAGCTTTGAGGTTCATTTTCTAACAAGTATGTCAGAAAATCTGGACCAAAGGATTTTGATGTTCTCGCTCTTTTACTTCTTCTTGGTTCATCATGAGTTAAATCCTGTTGGTTGAGACCATTACTAGTCTCTTGTGTTTGATTGTCATTAGTCTCTTGACTTTGTGTACAATCATAAGTTCTTTTCTGTGAACTTAATTCCTGTCCTTTCTTGTAAGGAAAGACATGTTCAAAAAACACAGCATTTCTTGACTCTATAATAGTGTTCACATTTATATCAGGTATTTCTGATTTACAAGTCAGAAATCGATATGCACTACTATTCTGAGCATAACCAATAAACACACAATTTACTGTTTTTAGTCCAATCTTAGTCTTTTTAGGAATAGGAACTTCAACTTTTACCAAACACCCCCACACTTTTAAGTATTTGTAGGAAGGCGGTCGACCTTTCCACAATTCATAAGGAGTGATGTTGGTTTTCTTGTTGGGTATTCTATTAAGAATATAATTAGTAGACAATATTGCTTCGCCCCACAAGTTCTATGGTAGCCTGAACTTAGTAACATGACATTCATCATTTCTTTTAAGGTTCTATTCTTCCTTTCAGCAATTCCATTTTGCTGTAGAGAATAAGGGGCTGTAGTTTGGTGAATAATGCCATGTTGTGCACAAAATTCATTTAATGGTGCATCATATTCACCACCCCTATCACTTCTAACCATTTTTATGGTTTTACCAAGTTGATTTTCAACTTCTGTTTTGTAGAGTTTAAACATTTCTAAGGCTTCATCTTTACTTCTAAGTAAATAAACATAACAATATCTTGTGCAATCATCGATAAATGTTATGAAATACTTTTTGCCTCCTCTAGTTTGAATAAATTTTAGATCACATACATCAGTATGAATTAATTCTAGAGGTTCGATTTTCCTTTCAATCGATTTAAATGGAGCCTTAGTTAGTTTTGCTTCTACACAAATTTCACATTTGTGATTAGGATTAATTTCAAACTTTGGTATATAATCTAAACCAATTAATCTACGCAAAGTATCAAAATTCACATGACCTAATCTACCATGCCATAAATTCGACTCAAGAATATAAGCAAAAGATGTGTTATTCTTATTCATAGCAACTTTCGGTACAACTGTCATTACATTCACTTTAAAGAAACCATCACTCATGTATCCCTTACCAACATACATACCACTCTTTGTTAATACAAATTTATCAGACTCAAAAACAAGCCTAAAACCATTTTTACTTAACAAAGAACCAGAAACTAAATTCTTCCGGATGTCAGGTACATGCAGTACGTTGTTGAGGGTCAGTTCTTTCCCTGATGTCATCTTCAAGATCACTTTCCCTTGTCCAGCCACAGTAGAAGTAGAAGAATTTCCCATGAAAAGTTGTTCACCAATGGCAGCCTCACTGTAGGTAGTGAACATCTTCTTGTCTGCACATATGTGACGAGTTACTTCAGTGTCAACTCACCACTCTTTGGGATTTCCAACCAAGTTAGCCTCAGACACCACAGCAAAGAGGTTGATGTCATTCACTCCGTCAGAGATGTAATCCAATTCTGTTACATTGGCCTGATTGGTGGTCTTCTTACTTGTACTTCCATGATCCTTCTTAGGGCGGCGGCAGTCAGAAGCTCGATGTCCAGTCTTGCCACAGTTATAGCATTTTCCTTTGAACTTCTTGTTGCCATCGTTGTTGCCTTATTTAGGATCATCTCCAGTAAACTTCCTCTTTTTGTTATGTGGTTTATGAACTTGTTCAACCACATTAGCCTTGGACTCAATGGGATTTTTCCCATTCCTCTTTTCAGCCTTTCGGTTATCTTCCTCAATTATTAATCTTACAATCAACTCATCCATAGTCATCTCTTTGTGTTTATGTTTTAAATAATTTTTGAAATCTTTCCAAGTCGGTGGTAACTTTTCCACCAAAGCATCGACTTGGAAAGACTCGCTAAGAGACATACCTTCTGAATGAATATCATGCGAAAATATCTGAAAACTTTGAACTTGAGGTATTACCGTTTGGGAGTCTACCATAACAAAATCCAGAAATTTACCGATGACAAATTTCTTCGTGCCGGCATCTTCTGTCTTGTATTTCTTCTCCAAAGAATCCCACAATTCTTTTGCTGACTTCAAAGGATTGTATACATTATACAGCCTGTTGTCAAGGCCATTGAGGATGTAGTTTCTGCACAGGAAATCTGAATGTTTCCAAGCATCTACAGCGGCAACAACTTGTCGATCACTTTCACCCTCTTTAAGTGTTGGAGCCTCTTCATGGAGAAACCGGGCCAAATTAAGAGTTGTAAGATAGAACAACATCTTCTGCTGCCATCTCTTAAACTCGGTACCGTTAAATTTTTTCGATTTTTCTCCATGATTGATTGGTACATGAACATGGTTCTGGATAGGGACTGGTGTTGGTGTAACAATAGGAGTACTACTACCAGATGCAGTTTCAGTTGTAGTAGCCATAATTTCTGATTACAAAAACCAGAAAAAATTAAAACACAAATTAATTTTCTAGTTACTAAAATCAGAAAATAAATTATAATACAAAATAATTTTATTTTCCTTGTTACTGAAACTAGAAAAATAAAATATCACAATAATTTTCTATAACACAATTAATATTCTGCAATTATTAATGACACCAGTATATTACTACTAGTTGTCAAAGAAAAGAGACAGTATATTACTACTATCTGTCAAATAGCATAAACACTATTTGTTTTTCCAGCCAGAATATGTCTTTATGAAAATAGAAAATTAAATACAATGAAGATACCAAAAAATAATCTGTCTTAAGATTGTTAGACAATCTTCACTATATTTAAATAAATTAAATTCTGTTGTGTACTAAACAACAACCAAAATAAAAAAAAAATAAAGGAAATGAGAGAATTTTGTTTGATTACAAAAATCAAACACAAAATAAAAATAAATAAATAAAAACAGATTTTATTTTGTTACAAAAACAAAATTAAAATCTGATTAAATAAACAAACAAAACAGAATACTAAATTAAACAACTTACTTGATTAATTTCTTTGAATAATTATCTGATCAAGTCCAGTGTTTGACACTGTGTCCTAAAGACAGATTCGTCCTCTCCACGGTGCTTTCAGAATTTGGACGTCTATCTCCCAGGATGAAATGATCTATCAACGAATAAAAGTAGCACTACAATTTATTCGTTCGTCGAATACACTAAGTGTTTATACTCTCTCTAAGAAAAAAATAATGCAGCAAAATGAAGATTAGAATATGTAGAGGTGAAATACGAAATTTCTGAATGTTAAACATCAAATGAGGGTGGTCCTATTTATAGATGTAAAGGTGGCTCTTGGTTTTGAATTGAACAGGTATGATACCTGTTGGTTTTGAATTCAAACAGATTTGAATCTGTTGGGTTATAATTCAAACAGATAACAAAAACGGGAAGGGCCCTGTTTGGATGTACAGTAAAAAGCAGAGTAGTTTATTTCGGGAAGGGTCCTGTTTGGATGTACAGTAAAACCAAACCAGTTTTATTTCCAGTTTAATTTGAATTCTGGATTTTATTTTATACAAAATAAAATTAAATTCAAATGTTTTGGACCCAAAAAGATTAGTATTTGGCCGAACAAGCCCAACCTCACACCACGCACTCGTGCCCAGCCCAGCCCGCCCGACCAACCGGACGGACGGCGGCGGCGGCGGCGGCGCGCTTGTGTGGTGATTTTTGGGTCCAATGGGTCTAACCCATTTTGCTCATAACCTCTCCCTCTAAAACACTTGGGTACCCCTTGGGGCACACCCCAAGTACCAAACCCATGCCTTATAAACCTATTCAAAACTTCCCACCAAATCAATGTGGGACAAGCCTTATTCAATAGTCCAATGGGTCTAGCCCATTTTGCCCATAACCTCTCACTCTAAAACACTTGGGTACCTCTTGGGGCACACCCCAAGTACCAAACCCATGCCTTATAAGCCCATTCAAAACTTCCCACCAAATCAATGTGGGACAAGCCTTATTCAATACTTTTAAGGATTTAACACCAAAACTCTATTTTTATGGAGCATACTTTGGCTTCAATTTCCTATTCACTTGGTAATGGTTTTGAGCAACCAAATATACCACATGAATCACAACGCGGCATAGAACGCGTTACCACTTTGACCCGCGTAAATCGACGCACGGGGCCCACCTAAAAAATAGACCAAACTTAGGAAAAAATTCTAGTTTTATCCAGAATTTTATAACCATTTCTAACATCGGCTTCATCGTCATCATCTCCAAAGAGACCAGACCATCGCTCGATTCTTCCAACGCTTCTCTCTCTTCTCCCATTTCTCTCTCTAAAATCTCAAACCAAGGAAAATCATAACTCTGGTGAAGAAGATATGAAGAGATAGATACGAAGTGGTTTCAATCTATTGCCTAAAACCAACCTGTTAGGAAGTGCTATGTCCATTGAAGATATTTTGTCAAGCTGTAACTCTGATTTGGTAGTAAGTTCCAACAACAAGACCAAGGAACTTGCTGTTGGGAACATCAGTGTGAATGGTTCAGCAAGTGATTTGTCCTATATTAAATCTGAGACATTCACAGATTCACCAAAAGAAGCAAATGTTGGTGACCGTGAGATGCAATTTTCAACGATGCTTTTTGAGTGGGAGACTGATGTAAAAGAGAGTGAAGAAAGTAACAGAGATGAAGTCTTATCTGATGTTGCAGTCACACCTAGTCAAACTACAAGTGAAGAGGATATAGGTTGTTCTTGGCATTATAAATTGGCAAAATTAAGGCAAATTAAGCGCTGAAATAGAAGAATCACATCCTAATCGCCTAACATAAAGTCCAGAGAAAATGTCTTACAGTCCACAGAATCTATAACGTCTTTAGGTTCAAAAGAAAAATTAGTTAATTCTATCACCTCATTGTTGAGAAATGCATATATATATATATATATGTATGCATATATTGTTTGTGTTGATAGTGTTGAATACAATGTTTTCTACAAGCCAGAGAGATTTTGTGTTGACAATGTTGAATTTCTCTGGATTGTCGGAATTTCTTTAGATTTGGCTACTTTTCTCTAGATTTGGCAATTGTCTCTAGCTTACCCTTGAATTTAATTTGGATTTGGCAATTTTCTCTGGATTTGGCATTTTCTTTGGATTACCTTTGAATTTTCTTCGGATTTGGTAATTTTCTCTAGATTACCCTTGAATTTTCTCTAGATTGAATTTTCAAAGGATGGGCTTTTAATTTGTTATTTTCCATTGAGACAAATGAAGCTTTAGTTTTAACAAAACAATAATTTCTTTATGAACGACTTTCTAGCCATAATATTTGAGGTTTGCACCATATTTGACAATGGCACTGTAGTTTCTGTAGAATGATGATTGCTTTTTGAGGTAGAATCATTGGCTTGGGTTGGTTCTATCTCAATGCGTAGGAGATGTAGTCATAAAAGTTGAAACCTGTTTTCACAATATTAAGAAGCAAGGTCCAAGAATGAAGATGGGTTGGAATTTCTGTTTGCATTCATGCTATCAATTGGAGACCATTCGACAATTAATATTGTGATACTTGACTGAAACAAGCCTTCTATGTAAAATTTTAGAATTGTATCTGATGCAAATTTACCCTGTAATATAAATACACATACATATATCAATTATGACTTTTATTTCTTGATCAATAGTTCCGTTCTCTTTTGTTTTGTTATCTTTAATATTTTCTTGGTTTGGAATAGATGGATCCATGTAGTGACCATGAGTATTTGGGACAAAGACTCGTTGAGTTGAGTGAAGTTTTCTTGGTTTTGAGCAATTTAGGATTTATATGTTTTTCATTTGTGGCGGTTGTTCAATTTTCTCTGATTTGTTGTTGTCTAAATGGCTTATAGTCTGGTTTGATCAAAAACATAGAGAAAATTATGAGCAAATCAAAGAAAATTGGTCAAAAACACAGAGAAATTCTCTGGGAAGTTCAGAGAAATTCTCAAAATTTTTCTGGAGAGAATTTATGTGGAGAGAAAATCTCTGGGAGGTCCAAAGAAATTCTCTGAGAAGTAGAGAGAAATTCCTAGAATTTCTATGTCTAGAGAAATTCTCTGGATCGGATTTTTTCTGAATCGATATTGAGGGACCTTAGACATTATGGAAGTATTGGGTGTCCTTTATGCTATAAAATCTTAATATCAGGGACCTTAAATAAAAAATCCCCTTATCTTTTCTTTATTACATAAATCAAATACACGCATTGAAAATTCTATTATCAAATATTTTATTATTAATTTTGTATTAATGCTGTTTGGTAACGTTTACGTTTTCAGTTTATATTTACAAAAATTTTATAAACTAGTTTTTATTTAGTTTTTGTTTATTTTTAGAAAAATATAAACTACAAACGCGTTTGGTAATTGAAAAAATATTTTAAAAATTTTAAAAATATAAAAAAGAGTGAGAAATGGCAAGTGGCGGCAAATGGCAGCGGAAGACGGTGGTGGAAAATGGTGACGGTGGGTGGTGGGTAGCGGGTGGCGGTGGGTGGTGGTGGGTGGGTGGCGGTGGCGGGTGGTGGGTGGTAGCGAGTGGGTGGTGGTGGTGGTGGCGGCGGGTGGCGGGTGGTGGTAGCAGGTGGGTGGCGGATGGCGAGTGGTGGTGGGTGGGTGGGTGACGGTGGCGAGTGGTAGCGGGTGGTGGGTGGTGGTTGGTGGTAGCAGGTGGGTGGCGGATGGCGGGTAGTGATGGGTGGTGGCGGGTGGGTAGTAGTGGCGGGTGGTGGTGGTGGATGGGTGGGTGACAGTGGCGAGTGGTAGCAAGTGGGTAGTGGTGGTGGCGGTGGCGGGTGGTGGTGGCAGGTGGGTGGCGGTGGCTGGTGGTGGTGGCAGGTAGGTGGCGGATGGGGGGTGGTGGCGGGTGGTAGTGAGTGGGTGGTGGTGGTGGTGGTGGTGGTGGCGGCGGCGAGTGGCGGATGGTGGTGGTAGTGGGTGGGTGGGTGGGTGACGGTGGCGGGTGGTGGCTAGTAGCGAATGGGTGGTAATGGTGGGGGTAGTGGGTGAGTGGGTGACAGTGGCAGATGGTGGGGGTAGTGGGTGGGTGAGTGGGTGACGGTGGCAGGTGGTGGGTGGTGGTGGTGGTGGCAGGTGGGTGACGGGTGGGTGGTGGGTAGTGGTGGTGGTGGTGGTGGTGGTGGTGGGTCGTGGTGGCAGGTGGGTGGCTGGTGGTTGGTGGCGGATGGCTGGTGGTGGCGGATGGCTGGTGGTGGCGGGTGGATGGCAGGTAGGTGGTGGGTGGTGGTAGTGGTAGTGGTGGTGGCGGCGAGTGGGTGATAGGTGGGTGGTGGCAAGTGGGTGGTGGTGGCAGGTGGGTGGTGAGTGGTGGTGGCAGGTGGTGGGTGGTGGTGGCAGAAGATGGTGGTGGAAAATGGTGGCGGGATAGTGGCTAGTGTTGGGTGGTAAAAAAAAAAAAAAAAAAAAACTAAAAACTCAAAACGGAAACACATTTTTTGAGTTTACATTTTTTGGCCAAATTTATAAACTGAGACCACTGATTTATAAATAAAAAATTTACCAAACAAGTTTTTATTTGAGTTTTTAAAATTTTTGTAAATATAAACAGAAAACTGAAAACGTAAGTGTTATCAAAAGGCACCGGTGTTTGATTTGATTAATTTTTTTTTATAAAATATAATATAATTTTAAATACTATTATGAACCTATCTAGTTATTTATTCTTAAATAAATTGATGTTAGATTTCCATAAGGATGTGAAAAATGATAATAAATTCTCATTTAGTGCGCTAATTTCATTTTGTCTTAGAAATCAAATTAAAAATCACTTAAACAAGAAAATGAAGGAAATTCGAAATGAGATTCTCATTTTTTCTTGTGTGTTCCATGCTACTATCCAAACATGCAAGATAAAATTATATTTTCTCTTGAAGTCTCATATCTTCGTTGTTTTCTACCCCTCCTATTTTATTTTTATTTTTATATTTTTCCATTCTCTCTATTTTTGGTTTGCTTTTTCCATTTTGTTAACTTTCCTTGTCCTCCCTTTTTTTTCATTAGATAAAAAAAAGCACTTTCTTTGGATTTTGATACAGACCGATTGTACCCTTTTGGGTGCTTTTAAATATACTTTCTTAAAGAAAAAATTATTTTGAAATAGACAATGCCTACCTCTGGTAGACTACGACCTCTAATATATCTTTTTTTTTTTTTTTTGGTGTATATTTAAAAAAATATTATTTTAGTTTATAATATTTTAATTTTGATTTTTTTATTATATCTCTAATCAATCCAAAGGATAAACACAATTGGCAAACTTTATTTTAGTAGAGAAGCATCTTGTTTGGCTTCATCAAACAATGCAAAAAGACAAGAATGGACTTGTGTATGTAAATGAAAGGAATTTTGGTTGTAGATGTGTTCTAGTTTCCTCTCAAACTACAAGGAAGGGACCTATTTCTCAAACACGGATTTCATCTGATAGATTATTATTATTATTCGGACACATCCAATTCAGAAGAAGAGTCATGCAATATGGTTGGTTGCTTGGTTCACGGATTGCAAAACTAAAGCATAAAAAGCAACCTCTCTCTCTCTCTCTCTCTCTCTCTCTCTCAGAGCCTTTACTAAAACAAAAAAGACTATCATCTACGTGTAAAAAATTCAAAATGTAAAATTTATTTGATATGATGTAGACCACAATTGAAATAAATCAGATCAACCCAATCCAACAAATTTGTTTATTGATCAAATTTCTGCAAATTCGAACACAAGAATACAAGAATGCAGCAGCTGCTGCTTCATCATCGTTCTTTCTTTGCTTTCTGCATAAACTTATGTTCTACAAACATTTGAATGTTAAATACAAAGAATGGCTGATGTTTTCTCAATAATGCACATTCCAAGGAATAGGAAAATAATGTTGAGTTACAAATTTAAAGCAGTTTGAATGAATTTCAATAACACTTTTATTGTGTCTCAATTGAAACAATATGCTCTATATCTGACAGCATCAGCGTATGTTTGCCCAATGGCAATATTCTTCTTCCATACTCATTCGCAATGCTAAGATGTTTACAAGCATCTACTATGATGCTCGTTTCAGTAGACCTGTAAGAAATAGTATGCACGCGTTCGAACCCAATTAGTTGTTTTTCCGGAGCACCTTTAAAAAAATTTGGCACTCTAGAAAACAACATCACGACATGGCTTCCATCCATGTCGCCATTATTTGTAACAGATATGTGGAATATCAACGAATCACAATATTCCACCTCATCAATGTGAATATAATCAAGCTTGTATCCTCTTTGTTGTGTCATGTTCTTTCTGGATTCAGCCTTTGTTGATGCCAATAATATCAATTTGTTTGGTGCTGACAAGAGCTTGTAAGTGAAATTTGTATAGCTTAAGCCATGTCCAAATCCGTATACTCTATCTCCAGTGTAGAATCGATAAGTTCTTCCAGGATAACCACGAGAAGGATCAGCTCGCATGTTCATGTCGTTCATAGGTACGCTGGTGAATGATTCGGGATACCAGGTCATGGGCAGTCTTCCACCTGTTTTATTCCAGAAACTACATGTCAACACCAAGTTATATACAAATAGTTAGAAAAAAATTAATTGTTATATTTGCTAAATCAGAAATTTGGCTATAAACCCCCCTTACCTTCCTTTCATTGTTAAAAATGACTAACAAAAAAATTATACTTTCTAAACCACCTCATAATTATAAAGTCTTACATAAAGGACAAAATTAATTATTTAAATATTTTATCAGACTATTATGCTCTCAACTAAATCTTCCCACCTTCTCCCCCCACTCTCTCCCCACCTTCTCCGTCTCTCTCCTCCCCCTCTAAACACAGCTTCTCTTTATAGTCATGACAGAGGCCACCTCAGCCACCAGAGCACCGTCCTCCAAAGTATTCCAGCCACCAACCGCCATGATTCCCGGCGCCACCCCCTCCTCCACATCCAATGTCAGTCAAGCCTTACATTTCTTTTCTGGAAACCCTAGAATTGAAGAAACTAGAGGCTTCATGCACCTCTACCATACTCCATTCACTTGTTTACTAGACTGAAATTCTAATAAAGGTTCTCTCTCTTCCTTCAGTCCTCAATTCAATTTGTGATCTGAGAGGAACCCATATTTGAGTTTGAGATCTATGCTTAAGAGGTTTGGGTAAGGTTGATTCAACTTATAACATCTCAGATTTGGATTCGACTAATAACATCTCACATCTGGTTTGTGGTATTTCGAATTTGGTGTGATTTCACCATTATGAACTTGATTTTGGGTTTTGATTTGGAGTTGACCTTGTAGCTCAAAATTTTGCCTAAGATCTGGATTGATGACTTGACCCTCACCTTTGGTTCGATGTCGCTATTTGATCTTCGACATGTGTTGATTAGTTTTTTTGTTTTTGATTTATTTTTGTTGATTTGCCGAGTTCAATCAGGTGTGTACTCTAGTTTTTGTTTGACAGAATAAGAGTGAAATTTTACTCTGGTTTGTGCTCTATTTTTGTTTGATAGAATGAGAGTGAAATTTTACTCTGATTTGTGCTTTGTTTTTGTTTGACAGAATGAGAGTAAAATTTTACTCTGGTTTGTCCTCTGTTTTTGCTTGACAGAATGAGAGTAAAATTTTACTCTGATTTGTGCTCTGTTTTTGTTTGATAAAATGAGAGTAAAATTTTACTCTGATATGTGCTCTATTTTTGTTTGATAAAATGAGAGTAAACCTTTACTTTGGTGTTATTTGTTCTGTTTTTTATTGTTTTTTTATACAATGATAGTAAACTTTTACTCTGTTATTGTGTACTTCTGTTATTTGTTTTTGAACTCCTAGTGACAGTATAATTTTACTATCAATTCATTACAGATTTGAATTATACAATGATAGTAAAATTGTACTCGCGGAGTAAAACTTTACTTTGTACTTGCAGAGTAAAACTTTACTTTGAATCAGAGTAAAACTTTACTCAGGTTAAAAACATGTTGATTTGCTTAATGATGTAAAATTTTACTTTGAATCATAGTAAACTTTACTCTGAATCAAAGTAAAGTTTACTATGATTCAAAGTAAAATTTTATTCTGAAATTTTCTTTGGTTAAAAACATGTTGATTTGCTCAAAAATATAAAATTTTACTTTGAATCATAGTAAACTTTACTCTGAGTCAGAGTAAAGTTTACTATGATTCAAAATAAAATTTTACTTTAAAATACACTGTGAAGATGGCTTAATAGGAGAGCTGATAGATATGAGGGTAATATAGTAAAAGAAACAAGTTTTAAAATATTAGGGGGTTTTGAAAATACCTATATAATTCTTGTCCTTTTAAAAGATAAATTAGACAGTGAGAGGTCCATCATCAAATCCCCCTCGCTAAATTGAGTCATTTTCAAATTTCAGATCATGTTAGGGTTTCAAGAATGTCTATTCAATGACATTGAAGCAAATGGTTTCAGCCATTCTATAAGAAACAAAGCGAGATGGTTCCTTTTTCATTCAGAGTCTAGGTATTGTCTTCCTAACAAAATCAAAAGTTCTCTCATTTATTTTTTTGGGTTACAAAATTAAAAGTTCTTTACACCAACCTGGATTGTAATCTCCAAAGATGACCTCTGTGAGTGCCTTTCCACCAGTCTCTCCAGGGTAACCAATCCAAAGAATACTTGCAATCTTTGAGTCCCCCTCGGCAAACGACACATCAAGTGGTCCACCGCCAGTAAGCACTAAAACCAATGGTTTTTTACTTACGGAAGCAATAGTGGTAACAAGAGCCATCTGATAACCGGGCAAGAGAAGACTGTACCGGTCATGCTCTTCGGTTTCTTGGGACAAATCCAGCCCAGCTACTACAATGACAAAGTCAGCTTCTTTGGCAATAGAAAGAGCCTCAATAAATCCAGCATTGGAATAGCAAGGTACACCATCAAGGCAACCAGCTGCATATGATGTTCTCTTTGCATATGCCTGAAATGCATCAAGAAGGCTCTTTGGGCTACATGGAACTCCTACAATTCAGAAAATCCTGAAACTACATCAGCACAGCATCAAACTAGAGTTCTCCGATTATTTGGTGCAGAAGAAGAACTTTAAAAAGAAAGAAAATCAGAAGGCTAACAGTAATGACATATTTCAGCAAAAATTCTAACAACTCAAAAGAGAAATCAATAATGAAGCATATACTATCATATTCTGAAATCAATAACAAGAATTTTAACAATAGTTCAATATCATTTATTGCCACCAAATAATTAATTTATTATCAATTTGTGCATGAAAGATTGGGTAGTTAAATCAGCTTTCAATCATCAACAAATTACTGTGAGACCATCAAATGCTCAAGAAGATATGCAAGCAAAGATATTCAATCAAACACGCCTATAACAGCCAATTGTTACATGCAAAACAATTGAACCTGTGTAGCCGCCACCCAATTGGGTGCTGTTTGCCATTGGACCGATAACAGCCAAGGAAGACATTTTATTCTTGTTTAATGGCAAAAACTTCTTCTCATTCTTTAGAAGCACAATTCCTTGCCTTGCTGCGTCAAGTGCTAGTGCCTTGTGCTCTGAACTGCAAACATGTTGAGGTCCTAACTTTCCAAACTGCCTCTTTATAGGGTCTCCATCAAAAAGCCCAAGACGAATTTGAACTGAAAACAAATTGAGAAGAGCTCTGTCTACGTCTTCTTCTTCCACCTTCCCCTGTTCTATTGCAGCTTGAGTGTACCGAAGAAGATATGTTCCACAGTTAATATCCACTCCTGCAAAATATATATATATATATATCAACTCTTGGAAACTTTTACAGGTACCACTTGACGATGCATGAAGGTTAAATGTCCAAAAAGAGGGAAAACAAAAAAGAAACCTGCTTTAAGAGCAAGAGCTGCTGCATCTTCAGGAGTTTTGGCATAATTCTGATATTCATAAATGGTGGCCACAGCATCACAGTCAGAGGGAATATATCTGAAATTGTGCCATTGAGAGGATTATGTATGAGTCTAATGGTCAGTCTCATTTGAATTACTGGTTGCGCTATCTTTATTAAATAATGAGGTTTTGTAATATATCAATTACCCTTTGAACCCCCATTTGTCTCGAGCTGTTTGCAAGAGTTCTTTATCTGCACACGCTGGTATTCCATTGACCGCATTGTACGAGCACATTAAGCAACTTGCTTTGCCTTGTTGAATACAACTCCTAAATGGTGGCTGATATGTGTCCTCTAAATCCTGCTGTGAAACCTGAATATGGAGATAAATAAGTTTCAAGTACTACTGCACAATTGAAGTCAATTTAGACATCTAAGGAAACTATATTTAGCCACATTGAATTATAGGATGAGAAAATATCACATCCCCATCCTCTTAAGCATCTGATAATACCAAGTTAGATTCTTCCTTAAAATGCTCCCAGTAGCTCCACACAACTTGATTTATTGTCATTAATATGATTTTTAGGTGTTCCATTAATTTGTCTAAATCACTCTGCTAAAATTTTAATATCTAATGTGCGTTAACATTTTGGATATTCTAATCAAGTTGAAACTTACTGCTCCAATAGTGATCCTAGGGCTGTAAATGAACCGAGTCAATATAAGTAGCAGATTATTCGAACCTTGTTTTGAAAATTTAACAAGAAGCTTGGTTTGTCTATGTTTCAAGTTGATGTCAAGCAGGTTTTGATCAAGTCAATTCAGTGAGTTGAGCTCGAGTAGTTTGGTTTTTCATAGTCTTTTATAGTGTATATAAACTTAACACGCTTCAAAATATGTTAAAACTTGATTTGTTTATGCAACGAACCTAGCTCGAACAAGCTTTAACAAGATGAACCTAAGTCGAGCTCATGTAGCTTCACTCCTTTATTGCCTTTGTGATCCCATGTTTC
Source organism: Camellia granthamiana (assembly GCA_036172215.1). Lineage (NCBI taxonomy): Eukaryota > Viridiplantae > Streptophyta > Magnoliopsida > Ericales > Theaceae > Camellia > Camellia granthamiana. Next base: position 38,736,955 of record CM069903.1, on the reverse strand, counting down.
ATTTGATGTTTAATTGCTTGGAATGTACACATGGTAGCTATGAAGTTTATGATATTGGGGTTTTCCAATTATCCATTCCTATCAAAGCAATAGTTCAGCATTCAATATGAACAAACTATATCACAGAATCTAAAAGAGCTTCTAAAATTGTCAAAGAAACATAGAAAATGAAGTTGAGAACTGATATAGGCACTCTTACCACAGCATTGAAGTTATATCTGGTGAAAGTCCCCCAATTCTCCAAATCATAAGCAGTGAAATGCTTACAACAAGCGGACAACATCAACCCATCACCACCATCATCACCATCTGCTAACACTCTCTTCTCACCAAACCCAATTCCAATTCCAGCACCAACCCTCCAATTCTCTCCCTGAAACCCCCTCACAAACTCGATAGCAAAGGCGGCAGCGAGCATGGGATCTTCCCCGGGAGTCTCCTGCCCTCTCCCCCATCTGGGGTCCCTAAAAATATTAATATTGGGAGCCCAAAATGTCAAGCCAGCTTGGCCAAGATTGTACATGGCTCTGCCCTCAACCGCAATCGCGGCGGCAATCAACCGCCAGAGAGTTGTATTGAAGGAGGCGGAGGTGAGGAGGACTTGGGGGAAGCTAGTGGCGGATTGAATGGAGCCATTGAAGGTGATACCGGGGCCATTGGAGGCAATCCCGTGGAGAGACTCGGACCACCACTCGTATGAAGGAATGCCGAGTCTGGGAATGGAAGTGGCGTTGTTACAGAGCTGTTGGATCTTCTCGGAGAGGGAGAGGAGAGAGATGAGAGATTGGGCTCTGGGTTTGATGGGGAGAGAGGTGTTGCAGAAAGGGTAGGAGTTGTGGTGGGGTGGGGTACAGGGGAATTGGAGATGTGGGTGGTTTGATGTGATTGGTTGAGAAGTGGATGATGATGATGATGATGATCTGATGAAGAAGAAGAAGAGGGTTAGGAAGTTGAGGAATCTTCTCCATTTGTGTTGTTGGGTAGACATCACTGTGCCAAGTCTGTGCTTGCTTAGGATGATGAGCTCCTCTAAGGTGTGTTTGGGTGTAGTTGCTATCTATCTAGTAGTACTACATAAGACTGGTAGTTTAGTTAGGTTCCAATTAGATAAGGGTTTAAATAGAGCATTTAGATCCAATCAAAAGAGAGACATGTTGATAAAAACCCGGAAAATGTTAGAGGTTTTAATTTTTTTACTAAATAAATAATTAAATATTTTATATAAGTGTGAGATTTATAAAATTATAAACTTTATACGAGGTATTTAATAATTTATTTATAAAATCATGGTCATTTTTGTATACAGATAGATGGGGGTTTATCTAAAATCTAGCATGCCCATATTCTAAAAAAAAATCTAAAATCTAGACCAGTTTTGGAGGCGCATTTTTTATTTATTTATTTATTTTGGTGAGTAGAATTTAATATAATAATTGTTTGGTAGGTTGGAACTATTTGAAGTGGGTTATGTTAAAGACCTTAAGCCTCCGTTTAGGAAGTGAGTTGGCTTTTTGACTTTTTAGCTTTTTTGGCTATTTGAGTCTGGGCTCAAAAGCTTGGTTTGTGAAGGACTTTTTGACTTTTTTGACTTTTTTTTGTGAGAGAAGAGTGTAATGATTATGAGTTGGATGTGATATTTTGTCTGTTGTGGCTCAAATAGCCTATTCTGTCTTTTGTGGCTCAAATAGCCAAAAGAGCCCAAATGAGCTCTTTCCAAACGATACCTTATGATTTATTAAATTTTTTATCAAATTTTTCACATGGATATGAGATCCACACATATGTGATTTTGTGTGAATCTCACAGCCATATAAAAAATTGATAAATTATTTGGGATCTATAATATTTTCTATTTGAACAGGTTATACTCACACAAAGAAAGTGACATAATTGGTTATAATTTGTTTTTTAATATGATATTGAACACCAAGAAAGCTTTATTCTAAAGGATGTGGGGATGCTGCTGCGCAGCAGAGGTTGCTGTGCGGTAAAATAGGTTAATTTCGAGATTTATATTGATAATTTGAACCTTTGACATTTTAGAATACATTAAGTAAAAAATACTTGTAAAAAATCATGTTAATCAGATATAATTTACCCCATTCATCCACTCACATTTGTATCTACAAAAATAAATAATAATTGTGATTTAAAGTATTAAAATGAATACAAATATGAGTGGATGAATAGGTAAACGATATCTGATCAACTTAATTTTTCACAGACATGTTCTACTTGATGTATTCTAAAATGTGAATGGTTCGAATTATTAAAATGGATCCCAAAATGGGCTTATTTTGCCGCATAGTAGCCGCAAAATGTATTCTAAAGTGGGGCTACTGCTATGCGGCAAAATGGGCCAATTTTGGGGCCCATAGTGGGATGCTGCTGCACAAGGCTGCTCTAAAATGTATGCTAAAGTGGGAATGTTGCTTTGCGGCAAAATGGGCCTATTTTGAGGCCTATAGTGGGATGCTGCTGTGCGGGCTGCGTAGCAGCAGTTGTTGTACGGCAAAATGGGCCCATCACTGTTTACATTTTTAAATAGATCAAGTGGAACATGCCCATAAAAAATAAGTTAATCGGATAGTTTACCCATTCATCCATTCATATTTGTATTCATTTTAATACTTTAAATTACAATTAAAAAGAATACAAATATGAGTGGATGAATGGGTAAACTATATCCGATTAACTTATTTTTTGTAGTCATATTCTACTTGATATATTCTAAAATGTGAATGATTCAGATTATGAAAGTGAGTCTCAAAATAGACCCATTTTATCACAGAACAGCTACTGCCCCGCCAACCTCCCCCCAACTTCCTATTCTAAAATACTGAACAATGACTAACATATTTTTTTAGTAAATTTTGATTTGTGTAAACTATTTTTATTTTTTCCATGTCATTTTCATTTTACCAAAAATGTACACTTGCAAATGTATATTATTATATTTACCGTTCCTAGTTTCTTTTTGTCAAAAAAATTTAGAGTTGAGTTTAAATTAAGAATTTGTGCGGGAAAAAAATGAGAAGATATGAAAAAAGTGAAATGATTTTTTTTTTTTTCATTTTCCTTTATTTATGTATTTATTTATTTATCTTGGATCTGCAAATAATTAAGCTAATCCACATTGTGAAATTTGCTTTATTTGGATATGTGTATCTAAATTTAGACCATATGAGACACAACAGTTATGAAGATTTACTATAGTTACTGCAATTGAATCCCTCTTTAAAAAAAAAAAAAAAGAAGCCCATTATATCAAATCCAAACATGTCATAGTCATATTAATGTTATTAATGGGCTTCAAATGATGTTCGGCTTCTAGTTTTAGCACTCCCTATCCCTACAAAATCCACCCAACTTAAAAAGTTGGCCACAAATATTTTTTTTTTTTTTTGGGGTCATGCACTAAACCTTATCTGTAATCAATATGTGACCAGCCTTTGATGTTTTTTAGGCTTGTGATGGGCCTGTAAATAAAATCAATTCAAGAAACATATATATGTATAAATTTTAAAGATAAGTGTAAATGCAATGCATTTATAATTTTATATTTAATTTTTTAGGAAATTTAAAATAAGAAAAAACGGGTTGGATTTCTAAATTGTTTAATAACTATTATAACCATGTAGCAATTATTTTATAGACATTATTGCCAAAGAAAAAAAGTTATAAAATTTCAAATTATCTTCAAAGTTATGTGTTTTGTATAATAATATGGATATATCTAAAACGATTCATAATATATTCAATTTAGATTGAGTAGCATTTTGCTCGACTCGCCATATTATTCAATTTAAACCCAACACATAGGTCGACTTGAACTTGAGAATCACTTCCAAATGTATATTGACAAAGAGCAATATTAGGCATCATGAAAAAAATTTCATGAAAATGATCATGAAAAATTTATGACTCTTGGATTACACTTAAAACAAAGCACCACACACTAATTAAGGTAATCCAATGGTCATAATTCTTTCATGATCATTTTCATAAATTTTTTTTTCATGATTCCTACCTTTTCTCATTGAGAAAACATAGGACCATCATCAAGCAGGATTTTAATTTCGAATGTTAATTGGGCTAAGGCCCATTGTGAACTCAGTCGCTACTCTGAAATACATCTCTGATTTTTAAAAATGCTGAAGCCCATGAAATCAGCCCTTTTTTTGGGGTTAGAAAATGACATTAATTTTCTTTTGATTTTGTCAAATACAGATTTATTTTTTATTTTTTATTTTATGAATCTTTGTCATACATTTCACTTTCTGCGACAAACAATTCATGGATGTACTTTCACTAACTTAGGCCTTTCCAAAATGACTCGCTCTCTCTTACATATCAATTAATTATTTTTTTTTTCTCTCGTCTCTCATTCTTAATCATTTTTTCTCTCACACACATCCACTAAACTACAACAAAATATCAAATTATCCTAAACTCCCATACTCCAAAACTATTTTCAAAATATACAATCAAACAAATCAAAAAAATTTATAAACTCTTTTCCCAAGATTTTTTTTGAAAATTTATCTCCTAAGACCAAACCAAACACACCCTTTCAGAGGTAGATAGAGATGGCAATCGAAACCCGGCCCGACGGGGACCCGATCTCCCAACCCCGAATTGAGCAATTATTCCCCGAAAAATACCCCCGACGGACCGGGTATGGTATTAAAAATTAAATCTTCGATGATATTCGGGCCGGGGACGGGGATTCATGTTTCAGCCCCGAACCCGGCCCCGATCCCCGGCCCGGTTGCCTCCCAACTTGAATTTACTATTTTGCCCATGGTTATATATAACATATGTGTGTGTGTGTGTAGGGTTTTGGCTGACCACTCATACACAACACACACAGAGCCGCTCTCTCTCTGCTTTGCTCTTGCTCTCTATCTCTAGGGTTTCGACTTCCTCACTCTCTCTCTTTCACACAACGACGGCACCGATCCTCCTTCACCGCCGATCCTCTCCCTTACCGCCGCTTGTACCTCATTGTGGATCATCCTCTCTCACCATCGCTGCTGGTTAGAACTTAGAGTTTCACATCCCTCTCTCTCTTTCACACACGACGGCTGGTCGCCCCTCACCGCCATTCCTCCCTCGCCGGCGATCCTCCTTCACCGCCAATTTCAAAGGGTATCTATCTCTCTCTCTCTCTCTCTCTCTCTCTCTCTCTCTGTGTCGGGATTTCGATATAGGGGGGTTTACATACATACATATATATATATATATATATCTGTGAGTGTATGATCTGTGAACTCAAGTGTTTTTTTTTTCTTTTCTTCTAAATTTATTTATTTTAGTTACTGAGTTCTTGATCTGTAAGTGTACGACCTATGAGTTCTTGATCTGTGAGTATATGATCTTGATCTGTGAGTGTATGATCTGTGAATTCAAGTGTTTTTTTTTCCCTTCTAAATTTATTTATTTTAGTTACTGAGTTCTTGATCTGTGAGACTTTTTCTTCTAAATCAATCCCTTACTGAGTTCTTGATCTATGTTTCTAAATTTATTTATATATATATATATGATATGGTTTTTATTATTAAAATATGTAATCTTAGTTTATGTAATGGATTTCAAAGTTATGGGACTTGATAATAAAGAAACACAACTAAGATTTGTTACGTAATGTAATCTCAGTTGGTTTATTTACTGAGAGACATAGCTGAGGAAAGGTAGGGAAGCTGGTTTATTTACTCCATTTGTCTTCTTATGAGACATTTCTATCAGCATGGCACTAAGTATATGTATTGGTTTGTATATATCTGCAGTGGGTTAACTTTGAAAAAACTTGATAAAAAATTAGAAAGAACTCTTCTGCACTCGTATCGCAAGGTGTGCCTTCTCTCTCTCTCTCTGCACTCATATCCCACATTGGGTTCATAACATTATTTTCTTATGTTCTTTTGCTTTATTGTATTAGCAACTGTTTTAGAACTATGAAATGATGTGCTATATTGAAGTTATTTTTTTATCCTATCTTATTTTCTTCTTGTAAATGTAAAGTTTTATCTATGATCAAAATAGTGGTTACCTTAATTCTTCACGTTCAAGTGATGATTGACATGTTAGCATGAATTTCATGGTAATTCACAATAACATATCTGTCTGTTTGTTTTAGCTTAGTCATTAATTGTTTATTTGATATTTTTAAATGTTTAGTTGATTTGTTTCTCAGCTCCATTAATTCAATCTATTAGCTTAGTTATTATTAATTTGTTTCTCAGTTCTAGTAATCTAATATTATGTTGCCTCTGTTAACATTAATTCAATCCATATTATTTTTATAAAGGTTAAAAATGTCAGATGTTAACTCTCAAGCACCAGTTAACTCTGAAGTACCAGTTAATTCTCAAGTACCATTTGAGAGTGACGCGTCACAGCATTCATCGCCAGCTACCAACTCACCTATGAACTCACCGTCTCTCCTCTCTAATCAAAATATTATTGATTTAGAAGAAGAGTCTAATACTTGTGGAGGAACTAAAAGAAAACCTAGTGTTGTGTGGGAACATTTTAAGAAACAACAAGTCAATGGGGTGTGGAAGGCAATATGTAATTATTGTAATAAGTATCTTGGAGGTGATTCAAAAAATGGAACTAGGCATTTGCATGATCACCATAAGAGTTGTACTAGGAAAAAAGTGATGGACACGAGGCAAAAAGTTTTAACTAACAACTTTAGTAGAGACAGTCCAAAAATGAATTCTTATATTTTTTATCAAGATTTTGTTAGGAAAGAGTTGTCACATGCCATAATCTTGCATGAATATCCCCTCTCTATCGTAGACCATGTTGGTTTTAAACGATATTTAGCAGTACTTTAACCATTGTTTAAAGTGCCTTCTCGAAATACGATAAAGAGTGATATTTTAAAGATTTATGATTATGAGAGGGTGAAGACATTGAGTTTGGTGGAGTATAATAAAAGTAGGGTGGCAATCACAACTGATATGTGGACTGTTAGCAATCAAAAGAAAGGATTCATGGCTGTCACCACACACTTTGTTGATGATTCATGGACATTGCAAAGTCGCATTTTGAGTTATATATTTGCAAATTTGCAAATCATTTAAAAATTCTATTAGTTCAATTTGTATGTTATTAATACTTGTTTATAAATATTATATTTTAGATTTATTTATGTTCCATGTCCACACACAAAAGAAGTTCTTTGTGATACTTTGCTTGAGTGTATGATGGACTGGAATATTGATAGAAAAATCTCTACTGTTACTGTTGATAATTGCTCCATGAATGATGCCATGATTACCATGTTGATGGATAAGTTGAGTAATACATCGTTTTTGTTGGGTGGTACTTTGTTTCATATGCGTTGTTGTGCGCATATTTTGAATTTGATAGTGAAAGATGGATTGGATGTCATACGAGTGGGTGTGAAGAAAATTCGAGAGAGTGTAGCTTATTGGACAGCAAGACCAAAAAGATTAGAAAAATTTGAAGAAACAGTTAACTAATTGCATATTCCACATACTAAGAAATTAGGACTTGATTGTGCAACTAGGTGGAATTCAACCTACTTGATGCTTCAAACTGCCTTATTGTATAAGGATGTCTTTTCTCGGTTGAAAATTAGAGAGCCCCAATATAAGACTGTGCCAAGTGAGCAAGACTGGGAGTTTGCTAGAGAGATTAGTGGGAGGTTTAAGTTTTTTTTTCTATCACAGAGTTATTTTCTGGTATTAAGTATCCCACAGCCAATGTTTGTTTCCCAGCTTTATATGAGATTATGATGACACTGTCTCAATGGCTCTCTTGTGAAATTGAAGTGATTAGAACAATGACATCAAAAATGGTGAAAAAATTTGATAAATATTGGTTAGTGATACATGGTGTTATTGGAATTGTTGTTGTACTTGATCCTAGGTATAAGATGAGTATATTGGAGTTTTATTTTGAAAAACTTTATGGAGACAAAGTTGAAGATGAAGTTGATAGGGTTCGTCAGATTTGTTATGATTTGTTGCAAGAGTATTAACACCGAGTTGGTATGGAGACCGATGTTGTTGGTGACTCTTCTACTCATCTAGAAATTGTTACAGAGACCCTTTCAGAATTTGATTTGTTTATTAGTAGAAAGAGAAGTAAAAAAATGAAGAATGTAAGATCAGAGTTGGACCATTATCTAGAAGATGATGTTTTGCCAAGAACTTCAGGTTTTGATGTTTTGAATTAGTGGAAAGCTAATGGACCAAAGTATCCGACCTTACAGGCAATAGCTAGGGACATTTTAGCTATTCCTGTATCCACTGTTACTTCTGAGTCAGCATTTAATACTAGTGGAAGGTTGGTGAGTCCACATCGTAGTAGACTTCATCCAAACACATTAGAAGCATTAATGTGTGCACAAAGTTGGTTGTGGGGTGCGGAGATGAAAGGTACTCATATTATTATTTCATCCAATCTACATATTATTATTTCACTTTTATATTACAATCGAATAATTTCAATACTGAATTTATATTTTTTACTTTTTAGGAAATTCAACATTGGAATCGATGGGCTATGCGACTATATATGATGATAATGAGATCGACTCGGACGGGTCGTGTGCCACTTTTATATTACTTGTCATCTTTTTTTTTTTTAATTGTTAACATTTTTTAATTGATTATATATTCATTATTAGTACTGATTATTTATTTTTTTCCTTTTGTTATTTAATAGGAATTCAAGTTGAAGGAGATGATGAAAATTGTGATGTGGTTGTATGAGTATTTGGACAAACAATCTTGGTTTTTTATCCTTTTTTTTTTTTTTCCATGATGGATTTGGTTTGATATGTTGTAATGGATTTGTTTTATTTTTTAATTTTATTTTTTGGGTAGCCTATCCCTTGCGGGCTGTGCTTGGGAGTAATTATTCTCTGTGCTTGTGATGTGGTTACTGAATTTTCTTTTATGTGGGCTGTGCATGGGGCTATTTTGTTGTTTACAGATGCTATGTGAACAGATGTTATTTTATTGAACAGTCCCAATATTATTTTGTTGTTTACAGATTTTTTGAACAGTCCCAATATATTGCACAGCCCCAATATTATTCAACAGGATCCCTATATTATTTTGTTGTTTACAGATTTTTTATTTTAAAAACATGTGACAGATTTTTTAATCGAATGTTGACAGATTTATTATTTTGAAAACATGTTGGACAGATTTATTTTGAAAACATGTTGACATATTGAGCAGTCCCAATATTATGTTTGAATAGAATGCTTACAAATTTTGTAATTTGAAAAAATGTTGACAAATTGAATAGGATGTTTCAGATAAAAAAGAACAAAAAAAAAAAAAAACTGAACTGTGACAATAATCCGAGGATTTTTCGAGGTCGGGGATCCTCGATCGGGGGCGGGGGCGGGCAATGGGTCCCCTTTGGGGATCGGGTGCGGGGACGAAGAAATTGTCACTTTCGGGGATCGGGGACGAGGAGTGTAGTCCCCGGCCCCGCCCCGTCCCGTTGCTATCTCTAGAGGTAGAATGGAGGGGATTCATAATGAAGGGATTAATAGTGAGGGGATTGTTAGTGAAGAGATTAATAGTGAGGGGATTAAGTAAAGTTATGTTTGTTTTGATGATAGTTGTTAGTGTAGAAATGATTAAATTATTTTTATATAAAATAATAAAACAAATAAAAAAAATATAAAAAATTAAACATTAATATTTAAAAAAAATTCCCAATATATAAAAAATAAAAAATAAAAAAATTTCTCATCCCCTCACTATTTTTCTAATACCACCTCCACCTCCTCTATCCCAAATCCCCCTTCCAACCTCCATCTATATCCCATTCTCCATTCTAATCTCTTCCCCAACTCTACAAACAAACACAACACTAAATAACCCCACCGCCATCCTAATCTCCTCCCATCTATTACACCCCAAAACAAATGGTCCTTAATGTTTTCATCACTGCAAATGCATGGGAAATCCATGCAACTTCCCATCAAATGAAAGCATCAAATTTCAGTTATAACAACACCATGTCAAAACAGCAACTGATTTTCTTATTCGCAGTATATATATATATATATTAATTTATGTGAAAACCGTAACTGAATTTGAATTAGTGAACAACGTCCACATAAGATTGATTACTATTATTATTTTTTTGGGGGGTGAACAACAAACAAAATGCAGACTTTGCTTTTGCACGTGACTATGGCGTAATGTTTTCACGTGAAATCATTTTCTTAGCTCTCTCTCTTAGCAAAATCATTGAGGTAACAACACCAAATTTGTCTCAACTCATGACAATAATGATTTTTGAGTATATATTGTTGGGTTGACATTAACGTTATATTTGATTAAGAGATTTGAAAATAAATTTAGAAAGGAAAAGAAAAAAGGTGTGCGAAATTAGGTAAAATATAAGTATATTTTATTTATATTTTATCTATCTTTTTCTTTTTCCTTTTCAAATCTTTTTTCAAATCCTCCAATCAAACATAACGTAAGACATGATGAGCAAAACATAAGCACAAAACACATTGAAGATAAGTTATTCGCTATCCCAAAGGTACGGCCATTGATTTATTTTGGTGATTGAAAAACAACAAAGGTTATGCATGTGATCTTAAAATGTAAGAATTTTGAGATATGAAAGTGCAATTAAATATACATTTAGAAAAAGAAATATTAATTTTAGAAACATAAGATTCATAACATTTTCAATCAGAGAAGCTGACCAAATCAAGTTATGCTATTAAGATTTTGATTATGAAAGAAAAATGCATGTCTGACATCAATATTTAATATGAAAATAAGAGTAAAATTTATTGTAAAAATAGACGATTTTTTTAATAATAAAAAAAATTGAAATTAAAAAAACAGCATTAAAATAATTGAAAAATGTCTCAATTTTTTTTAAAAAAATATTACTTAACAATTGATAGCAAGACGTCCATAATTTTTTTTTTTTTTTTGGTTTGATAGATCAGTAAGATGGAAGCCTAGTCCTATCACCCACAGTTATGGAATCTGATTCATGATGACAAAAAAGCTTTAAAGTCCAAAATTGACGTTCAACACTATCTTAGTGATCACGGGAAACATACCACTCAAATTTTGTTGTTTATTATTATTCTTCTTCTTTCTTTAATTATTACCACCCATCTCTAATTATTATCAATTGTCATAACACCAGAATAAGAGCATTGGAGGATTAAAAAAAAAATGAGAGTCAGTTTGGATGATGAAATTAATATTGATTTGAAAAGATAAAGTTAAAATGTGAGTAAATTTTCGCTTTTCCTTCCAAATATCTATCTAAATTTATTATTATTTTTTTCTTTTCAAATTTATTATCTAAACATAGTCTCAATGTAGCTAGTAAAATTTTGAACACTTTATTTTCTTTTTTTATCAATCATTTATTAGTTGAAAAAAATGTGATGTTATTTACATTAAAATATATATTTTATCCTTAATTATTTGTGCATATCTACCCACCTTTTGTATCCAGTCATTTTAATTTTATTAAAGAAGAAATCAATTATGTCAAACTTATAAAATTTAGGAAAATGTTTTTTAGCACTAAAAAAAGTGCCCCTAATGCCCCTAATTTCCCTTTTTAGTAACTGTTTTTCTTTTTTTTTATAACTGCTTTTTTTTTTTTTTTTTTCTTTCCTTAAAAGGAATTTCGGGGCATTAGTGCCCCCTTTTTCGGGGCACTAATCAGAGCTCTAAAATTTATTATATTTTAATTCAAATATCAAAAGTGGCGAATTTAACTTAGATCATCTATTTACTCATTGGATTCATATTGCAGCAAACAACTAAAACTTCTCTTGAACCAATAGTGCAAATTGGAGAACTCAGGTTAGTTAGAGTGTCATTGCAGTTGTTGTCTATTCTCTCTCTCTCTCTCTCTCTCGCTCTCTGCATCAACCTGTGTGTGAATCATCATCACCCATTCAAATCAAGAACACCCCTTTAGGAAGAACTTGCATTGTTGCATGATTCTCCATGTGTGAAATCCCTATCTATCTTATCTCATGAACACAGAAATCTGACTCTTAGAGAAAGTGGGATGTTAATTTATTGGTTCTCCTCCTAGGAACTAATTTAAGAATATTGTTGGAAATTTGGAAGAGACCTGACTTGATCCATAACACATAAAGAGTTAACATTGTTTATATAATAATGTTATGTATTTTATATTCAAATTCGTATAGATCGAGGATACAATGATCAAGATCGAACAAGAAGGCTTCTAATCAAACAAAATATTCGGACTTGTAGGAAAATTTAGTTTGTATTTGGCAGGATTTTCATATCATAATTCTATCCATACATTCTAATATCATCTTTGGATAGAGTTTTTCAATTATATTTTCACAACAAATAGAAAACTTTGCAGAAGCGATTTTCAAAATTTTTTTTTTTTTAAAATTTGGCCTAACCGGTCGTCTGGCCAGTTGACTGGAACAGTGCAATTAATTTTATTTTATTTTATTTTTTTGCAATTGACACATGTTAATTTTTATACATTCAAAAAAAATATTTTCCGAATTTAAAAAAAAAATTTATGAGCTTTAATAAAATTATGAATTGTGTGTTTCGTTATGAGTTGTAAGTTTTTGTATCAAACATCATATGTCACATCAAAAATTTCCTACTCAATTCAAAACACTTTTCAAAACTCATTCACTAAACAAATTTTCCACACTTAAATCATAATTCTAAAACTCACAAACTCAAAATACAACTCTTATTCTCAAATCATATTTAAAAAACTCTACCAAACGCAACCTTAATTTCCGTATAGTTTACAAGTATGGATCCATAATATTCGGAATTTGCTTCACAAATTTAAAGCATGCAAGGGTGTGCAACACTCTCTTCCCAGAGAAATCTAAACCTTCACAAAATGGAATCATCACATATTGTTTCATAAAATTATTATCCTACACATCATTTTGAAGAACAAAAAATTGTATAAATTTTGCGCCTGCAAATCATTTTGAAAAAAAAAAAAAAGGGTTGAAAATTCAAAATGATACAAATTTGGATCATCTAAATGAAAACTCTTCTTTTTTTTTTTTTTGAGATTGAATGAAGTCCAATAAAGAAAAACCATCAAATAATTGCATAAAAGAACACACACACAATATATATATATATATATATGGCTGCTTTTAAAAATGTGTTAGAGACATTATAAATGACTTAGATCAGTTCTAAGAAGCAGAACTAACCATGGTCCGTGAGATTACACGATTAAGATTTAGTGTCTTTCTATTTCAAATTTTGATGATTAATTTAAATTGAATTAGACTATAGTGGAGAGAGTCTTTATATATACATATATATCAGTACTTTTTATTAAAATTTTAAAAATAATTTGACAAGTGTCAAGTGATAAAAGAACTCTAAAATCATCAAATAATCACTCAAAAAAAAAAAAGTTAAATTAATTAGAGGAGTGTAATTATTCAAGTTTTTTTTATTAGTCGACTTTAAAATGAGCTGTCTCGTTATGTCCCGTGTACTAATGTGATATTATGAGTGAGATTATTATTAATATATGATATATATCACACACGTCTGTTAATTAATGGCTTGTCCCTCGTAGTAAAAATTATTCGTTAATTTTTGGTATTACGTGATTATATTATAGATTAATTATAAATTTTTATATTTTTTTATTTTTTTCAATCATTTAATTAAAAAACTATAAACTATACTCTTTCTTTCAAATTATAATACATGTACAGTTCAGTGGTGATAGATCCCACTAAAAATGGACCACTAAGCCAACTCTAATGAGCTGGTAGTCCAGAAAATTAAAAAAAAAAAAAAAAAACAAAGAGCAAAACATCAAATCAATTAAGAGCACAGTATTTTTAGAGTTATTAGAGCTCATTATTTTAGTGGTCTCAAACAATTTTCTGTAAAGTTTTACATGATGCTATTGTTAAATCAACCAATAACTTTTTCCTTTTTGAGAGACTCCCTCGTTTTCTTGTGTTGATTTTGACTCATGAAAGACGTTACAACCTCTTTTCACGTTCTGCCCCCCACACCTGCACCTTCTCTACCCCTCGCATATTCCTCACATAATTTTCTTTCAAATAGTTAAAAATTTACCATAAATTATCATTTTATTTTTTTTTATCTTTTTACATTTTTTTTATAAAAAATTTAAAAAATAATTAAGAACAAAATTCATTTTACCTCTCTATAATATGGCTTAATGACACCTTATCCCTTATCTTTTAAAAATAACCATAGACTCCCATATGATTGTGAACTAAAATACAACCATTAACACCGTTAAACATAGATCTAAAATGACTATAATATGCTTGAATTTTAGATATATTTTTTTATTTTCTTTCTATCTCATCTCTCATACACATAATTTATAATGTCTAATATTAATTCAATTAAATCATAATTAATTATAAATTATTAAATATTTATTGTAATCCTTATTTTTTATTATAATTTTAATTTAATTATATTTTAAATCATAATTAATCCTAAATATTTAACTATTTGTTTTAATTACTAACTTTTAATTCTAATTTTAATTTAATTATATTTTTAGATCACAATTAATCTTAAATTGTTAATTATTCATTATAATTTCTGACATGTTAATTTAATTTTAATTTAATTACATTTTAGATCAATTTTTAATTATTGTTTATTTTATTTAATTATATTTTATATTTTAGATCAATTATTAATTATATTTTAATTTAATTTATATTATTTTAATTAACATATTAATCTAATTTTAGGTTTGGAGAAAATGGGAGTAAAATTGTCTTTTTGTTGTATTAATTTCATTATAATTTCTCAGAAAACAAAATACACCTTTCATTAGTTTTGATGGAAAAATTAACGGTAGCACTTTAGTCCAAAACTACGTAGAGAATTTTTGACTATATTTGAATGATAAGGGGATAAAATGCTCCAATACCAAACATTATGTTACATTTTGAAAAAGTAAACTAAGCAGTTTTTGTGTGTTATATTGATTGATATTGATTGGAGTGTTAGGTTTGAAAAAAACACGATAAGAAATTTTTTAGAATGTTATATTGTTAGTTTGAGAAAGGCATACTAAGAAATTTTTTTTATATTACATTAAATTATTACGTTTTTTGAGTATTATATTGGAATGTTACGTTTGAAAAAAAAATACACTAAGAAATTTTTTTGAAGTATTATATTTACTAACTTTGTCCCAAAATATTAATCCCTTTTCAAAAATTAAGAAATAAAATAATATAAATTTACTATTTTACCTTTCTTTTAAATTCATTAATAACACAAAAAATATAATTATAACAATTGATTTTCTCAAAAAAATATACTACCAAAAGATAATTTTAAAAAATTAATATTTTTAAAATATAATAATTAAACTATTAAAAAAAGTTAAATTTCCTAAAATAGACTATTATTTTGAGAAGGAGGGAATAACAATTTTAACATTATAAGAAAATTTACATTTGTTCATCAATACATAACACACGCATGTTTATACTTAACTTTTTATATAATTTACATTAGGGTAGAATCTTTAGATCCATTAAAAAAAAAAAAAATCATAAAATCACTATTTAAAATTAATTAATACCTCATCCTAATTTTATTTTTTTTTTGGGAGTGTGCAACAACTTGGGGGAATAAAATGGGCGCGAGGAAATAAAAAGCAAGCAGGAAGAATGCGACAATATTTGTATGCGACGTACTCTGTCCTAAGTCTGATTTGTACTTTTTTTTCTTCCCTCATGCAATTTGCTACCACTATAATCCCTACATTGTACTTTGTGCCTACATATACTATTTTTTTAAAAATAAAGTATAAATATATTCCGAAATTTTATTTAAAATATGAATTGTCATATGATTTTTGTAATTACAAATACTCAATTGTTAAAATTTTTTATTTAACAAAATTAATATAGAAAAAATATAATTTTTAACTATTCTCTTATACAACAACAAAATTATTTAAATTATTAATTGAAATATATTTTTGATAACACTAAAAATGGTTAATTGAATTAATATTTTATTAGAAAAATGGGTAATTTGTTACATGAGTAGAAACTTAAAAAGCCAAGATGTAATTTTTAAAATCACAAAAGACAATTCGTATTTTAAACAAATATAAAAAAATGTATTTATAATTTATTCTTATTTTTTTTATATCACTTCTAACTACTATATTAGATTATGTATTAACACTGTAATTATTATATCTATTTTTTAGTGCTGGGATTCCCTCTAACCCGATGAACTGGAGGGTATTGTTGGGCCCGTGAGGGCCTACCACGGATCTTGTTTCGAAAATTCAAGGCGTTCAATGTATAGAACTCGTCGAATACTATATGTTTGTAAAAAATCACGTTGATCGGATATCGATAACTATCTCATCGAATCAGATTTTCCTCCTATTCTATATATTAAACAGTTCAGATTATCAAAACGGAACCCATTATAAGCTCCACAGACCTAACAGTATCCCCCATTCCAATCGGGAGGGAAATCAGCCCCTTTTAATACAATACTATCACTTGATATATTGTGATATGAAAATATAATAAATGTTAGGACAAATTATACTATTAGTCCCTATAGTTTGGGGCCTAGGTTACTTTAGTTCATGACTTTTCAATTGTAACACATTTGACCCTGAATTTTGAATCTTGTTCCAAATAAGGACAATTGAACATACCATTGCTTAATTTCAAGGGCAAAATCGTCAATTTGATAAAATATAAACTAATTTGACAAAAATAAATGTCAAAAAAATATTTTCAAATTTTTTAAAAATTATTTCTATCCATCAAAAATAAAATTATGTAAAATTGATAAAAATTACATGATTAATTTTTAAAAATTAATTTTACATGATCATCATCTAAATACATACTAAAAATTAATCCGGTGAAAAAAAATAAATAAATGTCTACAAGATTTATCAATTTTATATAATTTTATCTTTAGTAGCTAGAAATAATTTTTTAAAATTTAAAAATAATTTTTTGACATTTATTTTTGTCAAATTAATTTATATTTTATCAAATTGACGATTTTGCCTTTAAAAAATCCAATAGTATTTACAATTGTCCTTATTTGGAACAAGATTCAAAATTCAGGATCCAATGTGTCACAATTGAAAAGTCAAAGACCAAAATGATACAAGTCCCGAACTATAGAGACCATTAGTATCATTCACCCTAAATGTTATATTATTTTTCATATATATTCAAAAAAAAAAAAAAAAAAAAATGGGCCCTTTGTACCAAACAAAGCAGCAGGCATATATGTACAGACACAAAAAATGAAAAGCGGTTTTGGTTTTCCTTTGCCAGAAATTTATATATTGTGGGCAGCTGCCTCGGGGCTTATAAAATGTACTGCACAGACACATACACCCAAAGCTAAATTGCTCGGTATTTTTAGAGTATTAATAAATGATGTACTGAGATAATATTTAGGGGAGAAACAACTCATCTCGATCTCGTTTGAGAAGTTAGTTATTTTAATAAATTATTTTAATTTTTAATTATTTTAGTAAATTAAAATTTTTATATTTAGAAATATAATTAGATTTTTTTATAGTTGAATGTGATATTTGTAAGAAAAAAATGATATGATTATGAATTTGATATAATATTTTATATTATTAGCTATTTTAACATATTTTATTTTTTTTATAATTTTTAGTCAAAAATAGTCAAAAAGTCTCTTGCTGGCCTTAATATAAGGTGTTTTGAGAAGTTGGTAAAAAGTTAATTTTTTAACTTTTTTAATTTATTTTGTCTTTTTGTAAGTAAGTTATATGAGAAATGATATGACTCAAAATGAATAAAAAACTAAAAGTGAGCTTTTTACAGTTTCCCATAAGACTCCTATATAGTGATTCCTAATTTGCAATAAAAAATAACACATGATATTTTGGAAAATTTCCCAAGGAAGTGAAGATTAGAGGATAAATTTAAAATTATGAGCCCGATAGTCATTTAAGAGGCTATTGAAAATTTGCCTAGTTATAGTAGGTGTTTGGAAAGTGAATTTTTTTTGTAGATTGTTTTAGTTGTAGAATATTATTAAAGAAATTTTTTTTTGTGTTTGGAAAGATAGTTAAATTTTTTTGTGGTTGGATGTGATGTTTATAAGACAAAAAGTGAAATGATTATGAGATTTGATATGATATTTTGTTTAAATTTATTTTTTTTAATTTTGTAATCAATTTATTTTTTAGTGAAAAAAACCAAAAAAACTCCTTTCCAAACAATGTCATAATTTCAAAATGTTAAAATTAGTCCGGATATATACAAGTTAATCCAAACACTAATTATTAAAAAAAATATGAAAAATGAAAACCACTTACCTACCCTTTTACTTGAAGAGGTAGGGATGGAAATAAAGGCCGTGGTTTTATGAAGCTTTGTTGCATTGCATCATGATGATGTAGTACGTACTGGCTAGCTAGTCGCGTCTTGTCATATGGGTTTCTTAGGCAAATCTTCAAAGCCGATATTGCTTGTCTCATGCCTTCAATGACAACTTATAATAGTAATTGTCATTGTCAAATTATGACGATAAATAATAAAAAATACTGAGTAGATAAAAAATAAAAATTGTGTTTTAATGGTTTAATTGTTATTTTTGTTATTTTGACATAAAAATTGATGTGGTTAGACAATTGTGCCGATCGAGCGATTGTTCAGTGGGATGTCTTAACACACTAATTTATGTATTTCATCTATAAAAAAGCGGGTGAGAGAGAAGGAGGGAGAGATGCTTTGCTGGGATGGAAGGAAGGAGGGAAAAGCGAGGAATTTCTTAATAATTTGGCACAAATAGTAGATACCAAAGCTTGTGTTAAATTTGACACAAGTTTTGATATTTCTCAAATTTAACAATTGTTATAGCAAGTCATTGGAATACACTGCTCTACTACAGTTGCCAAATTATGACAATAACAGCTCCAATGACTTGTCACTGGACATGCACTAATTAACTTTTCCATTATTATTATTTTTTTCAAATTTTAAGATATTGTTTTTAATTTTATTTATTATATTAAAATTTTTGATTTGTCATATTAACATGTAAGAGTGAATTTCTTGTCATGCCATTTTGACAAATTTTAAATTTAAAATTGTGAATTTCTAATATCTCTTATTTTCACATTTCTCTAACCATCGCTTTTACTATGGTTTTGCTTCGTTACATACATGCCCTTAACATATCTCTTTTTAATTTATTATTATTATTTTTTAAAAATCTTATTATTATTATTTTTTAAAAATCTCCTCTATTTTTTTAGAGGGTATTTAAAAATCTCTTCTAAACAAGAAATTGATTGGGAAAATGTTACCATGCACATTTTTAATTGTAAGAAAGTTATACATTTTTGTAATAAAAGTAACTAATGGTGAATCTAGTGTATATTTTAAAGTGAAAATTACAAACTATTTTAATTATCATTGAATTGTATCTTAAATTTTTTATATAATTTAATGATTGTAAGTGTTTTCAAGATAAAATGATTTAGGAGATAATAAAGGAAAATTTTATTTCCACACATCTAGTTAGCTCAGGACACACATGTAATGAAATATTAATTTAATGAAAATTATATTTTAAATAAAAATGACTATAATAAACATCCAGCAACATTTATAATATTATATGAAAAAAAATTTTGTACACGTCTTTCAAGAACAAAAAGATCTCAATGTATACCTTTTGAGTTAAAAAAATAAATCATAGTTTTTTCATTATTGTCACATTACTTGTTACACACTCTATACTTCTCTATTACTTGCAAAATAATACTCTTAGAGCATTTCTCATATTGCTTTAATCTCTATTTTGGATTTGTTTGGTGGTGTTTTTTGGTTCTAGAATGCTTTGCTGGTGTTTTTTTGGGATTTGAAGACCTATGGCTGCTTTTTCCTTATATTCGTGTGCAATGCTAGTGGTTGCTTGTTCTTTTGGGCATGAACTTGTGCTTGGGATTTGAAGCGTTTTTGTTCTTTTGATTATTTGGTGGTTGTTTAGTGGCTGTTTGGTTGAGGGTTTTATGCCATGAGATTCAAAAATGATAAATGTAATAATAAAATGAAAAAATTTCTTACCTTCAGGAATGGTTTTCGATGGAGGTTCAATAGAGGTTTTCAATGAATGAAACTTCACTAACTTTGGTCTTCACTTTTGTGTAGGTGGAACTACAAATATGAAGTAGGGTCAATAAAAGTGTGTGGAAAAGAGGGTAAAGTTGTGTGTGTACAATGGTTATAAGTGAATAGCGTAATTGTAACTTTAAGTATGTGAATTGAGAAAATTAGTTAATAATCAAATTAATAAAGATGTGTATTGAAAAAAAATGTGTACTAACTAAGCGTGTGGAAATAGAATTTCCGGATAATAGATCCTTAGCTGCACATGTATTTGGTGAATTGATCATATTAAGCTTTCATGTAGTAACAATTTAATAGGCACAATTAATATCTGAAAAATCACAGGAGAAAGTGAAATGTTTAATCTAATGCATCAAATTTAGATTGTTTCAGATCTGTTAGTTCAAAAAATAAAAGTTGTTATGAATTGATTCATTATTGTCATATTTCACAATACAATAGTTTTTATTTTTTATTTTTTTTTTGGAGAGAAACAAAGCACAACAGAAATCATAATATTATACTGGAAAATTGTTTATAGAACGCGTCAAATCATAGATAGGTTTAATTAGAGGTGGTCGCGATTCAGTTTTAAACGGTTTGCTGATCGGTTTGGACCTACCTGTATATATGCGATTTGAAAAAAATTCAACCCGCAACTGCCCACAGTGTGAGTTGCGGTTTGTACGGATAAAGTTTGCGAATGTGCGGGCGGTTGCGGGCAATTTACGAATTAGACTTTTTTCTTTAAAAATTTATTTTAGAGTTTTTTTTTTTTCAATTTTGTAAATATTTATTTTGGGCCATTTTCTTCCCATTTTCTAAATTGCTCCAACATTAATAATTAATGAATTAAAAATTATAAGATTAAAAATACAACAAAATCAATTCCTAACACAAACAAATCATTCAAAATCTTAAATTTTTAAATCAAATAATAAACTAATACAAGCACATCTTTTAAAATCCTAAATTTATCTAAAAGTTATTCTTCATTAACTTTTACAATGCAATAATAAAATAACAACGGTTCAGGCTTTAAAAAAAAAAAGTTCTAAGTGCAGGTGGGTTTTTGGGAGTGCATGTTAAACCCGTAATCCGCAATTATGTCATATTTTAAATTATATCCATCTGTATTGTGTTTGTAAAACCATTCATTCATATATAAATCGGTTCAAATTGGATGAATTGTGCCATTCAAATAATCCTATACCTAATCCTCAATTATTTAACATCTTTACCTTCCAATAAGAACTTTTTTTGCATTAGAACTTTGTGATTTTTATTGGGAAATTGACAGGTGGACATGTGGGGGAGACGAAAATATTTGGCATTGTCCAGAGGTGAAACATTCACGTGCCTTCTTGGTCGGTTGGAACCAAACACATTATTATTATTCTCCACTCACTCACTCACTCACTCTCACTCGCTCTCTCTCTCTCTCTCTCTGTCTCTCTCATATTTTTATTTCCAGTTTTATTTTATTAGTCTCTTTGTCTTCAAATTCATGGTTCTTTTTGGTATTGTCTTTTTTGTGTAAATACTTGAATGTCCTTTAATTTCTTAGCTAAAAAAAGCAGATTATAAATGAACTGTAGGGTGAGAATCAAATATTGAAGTACTCCAATATTTACTGAGAGATCATAGCAAAACACCATGAACGTAGAATTAAAAATCCAAATTTTAAACATAATGAGAGTATAACTTTTGATTTGAGTTTAGAAAAATAAAATCGAACCGACCATTTTAGACTGACTGAAATTTTTATTTTTGATTTATCTTTCATCATTGACAACCTATTGAACTGATCAAAATATTATATTTTAATTTTTTAAGAATTGGAAGATAAATTATTAATAATACACATTTTATAATCAAAATTAACAAGGGAGACATTTATACAACAACTTTTACCTTTTTTCTTCATTTATAATGTGAGATTATGTACGAGCGCAAAATAATCTTCTCGTATAATCTTGTTGATCAAGTTTGCACTCCTCCAAATATCATCGCTTTGACAATACACAATAAGCTCTGTGTATTCTAGAGTAAGAATTGTGATACCTGTACATAGGTCTGGTCATGAGCTTTACTTGGCACAATCCTAGTAGGATTCAAACTCTCCTTATAAGAGTCCTTCTAAGAATCACACACTCTACTTACTACCAACCAAGTGAGATGGTTTGCACAATCCTAGTAGGACTTTACTCTCCTTAACAGAGTCTTCCTAGGAGTCACACTCCTACTCACTACCATCCAACTGAGATGGTTTTGCATAATCCTAGTAGGACTCTACTCTCCTTAGCAGAGTCCTCGTAGGGGTCTCAAGCCCAAGGATAATGATTATCTCTAAAACACCCTCATCACTGCAAGTCAAGTGAGATGGCTGAACCCTTACTTCGGCTGACATTGCGGTCAACCGTGCTTACATAGCTCGGTGATACTTTAAGCACCACCGTCAGTCTTGACTCTGAGATGACGCCCTGTAGAGCTATCCTTTAGCTCAGTTCTCCCTCCACTGATACCTTGGTCCAGGATAGCTAGGTCGGGTCACTGGTAGCACATCTCTGACTGACCCGATGTTTAGATGATCAAGGACCGTGCTACATAAATAATTACCTCGGCCCATAGTTCGGCCCAAACCCGAAATATGAGATGTCTTCTTGGCCTAAGACCGAGCTACACCAGCCCTTATCTCGGCCCATTACGCGGCCCAACTCCCAAAGAAGACTCTTCTTAGCTCGGCCCAATTTGTTTACAAATTACCCTCTCAATTGCCCCTTAATTTCATCTGCGTAGCATGATTGGGATTATTTTTCCTCCAGCCAAGCTAAGAACGCCCCACTTTGCCGAGCTAAAAAGTTGTTCAGTTTCATAGCTCGTTCGGTCCCAATAAGCCTTGTCAGTTGCTCAACATGTTCTTCCACTAATCTGGTACGACGTCATTCCCAAGATACGTGGCGTGCCCCAATTATCCTCGTTCTCTTGTTATAACCGTCATGTACCTTCAAAATTTCGAACAGCCTCGCCTTTTTGCCTTTAATATTTATATCCTTCGAGTTCGCAATCATATGAGAAGGCGTTCTTTTAGTGTAACCGGGCTATATGTCCCACCTTTTGTAATCATCTTCCAATTAATGAAAAATTTTGATCTCTTTGCTCGGTTACTGTGTTTCTTTTTCAATGTTTTGCATCATTTCGACCGCATTCCTAGCCAAACTAATTAGCTTGGTCTTATCTGATCATGCCAACCTTCTTTGGCTGAGATACATATCTCGGCTGAAGAATCCAAAAAACTTGTGGGTCAAACCTGCCAACCTACTTTGGCCGAGGTAACTGTCATCCCAGCCAAAGAGTACAAAAGTTTTGTTGGTCATACCTCTCGGCTTAGGAGAGTTAAATGTTGGTTATTCCTGCCAACCTTCTTCAGCCTAGATCCTTATCTCGGCTGAAGAGAGCTAAATGTTGGTCATACCTGCCAACTTCCTGCAACCTAGATCCTTATCTCGGCTTAGGATAGCTAAATGTTGGTTATTCCTGCCAACCTTCTTCAGTCTAGATCCTTATCTCGGCTAAAGAGAGCTAAATGTTAGTCATACCTGCCAACTTCCTGCAGCCTAGATCCTTATCTCGGCTTAGGAATGAAAAAAGTGTTGGTCAAACCTGCTAACCTTTTTTGTTGCCCCCCAGTTGGGCAAAGACTTATTTAGAAAGAGTTGATCAAACCTGCCAACCCAGTTTGCCCCCAGTTGGGCAAAGACTTTTGTGCGGTCAGTCCTAGTTGTCAACCATGTTAACTCTCGCCAAAGGCTTTTTGTCTGGTATCACTGTTGCGCCGGACTCTGCCTTGGTGCGCGCCCCATCCTCCTCTACCCGGATGTGTTGGTGCACTCTCTCCATTAGGGCTTCTATAGTAAGGGGCGGCGTCATTGTCATTGAATCCCTCAACTTATTGCCAGCCGGCAAACCTCGTTTGTACTTTGCGAGAGCTAGGTTTGTAGGGCAATCTTTAATCTGATTAAAAGTCTCCCAATACCGGTTATTGTAAGACCTCAATATTTCTTTCTCGCCCATGTCTATGGAGAGAAGCTGGTCAATCTCTACTGGTGTCTTGGTGTTCGTTCTGAATCTGGTCAAAAATGCCTCCGCTAGTTGCGCCCACGAAGCTATGCTACCTTTTGGCAACCTTTCAAACCATGTTAAACCTAGGTCATCAAGGCTGGAAGGAAATAAGATACACATTAGAACCTTGTTTCGCCTATACACGGCCATAACTTGGTAAAAGTGGCTCAAGTGTATGTAGGGATCCGACTTCCCCTCATAAGTAGTGAATTTGGGCTAGTGGAAGCCTGAGAGTAATGGTGCGTTCTCTATTGTCGGAATAAACGGTGAGCTCTGTAACCTTGCTAACGCTTTGTCTGCTGGTTCATAGGCAAAGCGTGGCTCTGGAATTCCAACCTCGACACTCCCATGTGTTCTAGGAGCCAATCGTTGTAGTGCGGAGACTCTACGAGGGTCGTGAGCTTAAGTGTCTTCTCTCCTTCGAGCCCTTTCAGTCCTCATTCTCTCAGGCCTGGAGTAGCGTGTCTTGGAAGTCTTTGATTGTATATCGCCTGACTTTAGGTTTCTACTTTCAGTTTGTGATGGTGTGACTTGTCTGTCACGATCTTCTGAGTGACAAGAGTGTGTGTTGCCTTTGCGCCCTTCTTTTGCTGCCAGCCCTTTGCCTTTTATCTGGCTCTTCATAGACTCTATGTCAGCCGCCATTCTTCTTATTACTTCGTCTTGCTCCCTTACACGATCTTCGAGAACCTGAGGATCCATCTTCCACCTCTGTCTATCAGGGCTTTGAGAGCGGTGTGGACTTGAGCCCCGTCTTTCTCTCGCTTCTCTCTACGGATTCCATCGCTGGGGATCTAATTCCGCCGTGGGTGGGATACAAGGTAAACCTTCGCGCCTCCCACCCCCTTCCGGGGTTTGCCCATCTATAGCAGATTGTTGAAAATCTTCGTTGTGCGCCATTGATTTCAACTAGAGAGGAAAACTCGATCAAAAGGTTTTGTTCTTTTTGGAATTCCCACAGACGGCGCCAATTGTACGAGTGCGAAATAATCTTCTCATATAATCCTGTTGATCAAGTTTGCACTCCTCCAAACATCGTCGCTTTGCCACCTGAAAACACAAACGTGAGCTAACCGGCGGGTGTGTGCCAGAAACCCCTCTGATGCCTAAGTCAGCAACTAGACAATAGACAATAAGCTTTGTGTATTCTAGAGTAAGAATTGTGATACTTGTACATAGGTCTAGTCATGAGCTTTTATAGATAGGATTTCAACTCTCCTTATAAGAGTCATTCTAGGAATCACACATCCTACTCATTACCAACCAAGTGAGATGGTTTGCACAATCCTAGTAGGACTTTACTCTCCTTAGCAGAGTCCTCATAGGAGTCACACTCCTACTCACTACCATCCAAGTGAGATGGTTTTACATAATCCTAGTAGGACTCTACTCTCCTTAGCAGAGTCCTCGTAGGGGTCTCAAGCCCAAGGATAATGATTATCCCTAAAACACCCTCATCACTGCAAGCCAAGTGAGATGGCTGAATTCTTACATCGGCTGACATTGCGGTCAACCGTGCTTACACAGCTCGGTGATACTTTAAGCACCACTGTCAGTTTTGACTCTGAGATGACGCCCTGCAGAGCTATCCTTTAGCTCGGTTCTCCCTCCACTGATACCTCAGTCCAGGATAGCTAGGTTAGGTCACTAGTAGCCCATCTCTGACCAACCCGATGTTTAGGTGATCAAGGACCGTGTTACATAAATAATTACCTCGGCCCATAGTTCGGCCCAAACCCAAAATATGAGATGTCTTCTTGGCCCAAGACCGAGCTACACCAGCCCTTATCTTGGCCCATTACGCAGCCCAACTCCCAAAAAAGACTCTTCCTAGCTCGGCTCAATTTGTTTACAAATTACCCTCTCAGATTCTACAAATTTTCATAATATCCTTTTAAAACCTCATGCGAATACTTCTTCTACACTAAACTAACAAAACCAACCAAACTAAATAATAGTATCTGATTGTTTTTCGATTTCTCAACCAACGAAATAGAAATGTTCAGTTTGATACTAAATTTTTCCTCAACGCCGACTAATAGTATTAATTAAAAATATTTTTAAATTATATAAGTTCGACTCTAAGATTATTTTAAAATTTTCCTTCTAAGATTAAGAAAAATATAAAGTTATTGTAAGTCTTAGTTTACACGAAATATACTTTCACTGCCCTCAAATTAAAAGCATATGTCCATTTATGACCAGGTCATCACGTTTATAAAAAAAATAAAAAAATATAAATCTTAGCTATAGGCCAACATGTGACCTCAGAAAAAAAAAAAAAAAAAAAAAAAAAAAAAAAAAAAAACACACACACACACACACACACACACACACACACTTCAACAGAGTTGAAGATATTTTGCATAGAGGTGTATTTGTATTGAAATAATGTTGAATGGATTGCATCAAAAATAATGAGACAAAAATGAAAAATGTTCAGGTGTGTAATGCATACCGTATGTAATTCTACCACAAAATTATATAAACTTTTATAGATTTACATAAATGATATCAAAATAATACGTAAATTGAACACAAATTATGAAAGTACGTAAAAATTTAAGGCTTACACAAATTTGTATTCAACTTACGTAATTTGATAGTAAGATTGCATGCATTGGAAAATTTTCCAACAAAAATATATGAGGTTTTTTTTTTTTTTTTTGAACAAGAAAATGCCAACCGGCTTACAAAGAGTCCAAAGATAATATAGCCCTAAGCGCCGGAGGAGGATGGGCAACCCAGTCGAGGGGAAGTATGCCTTTCAAGTTGCGAGAAGCTACCCAGTGGGCCATACAATTGGAGCTTCGTGGCGACCAGCTAAAAGAGATGTTTCTCCGAGACTTCGCAGAGCGAATGTCATGCATGATAGCCATGCAGTCCCATGGAGGAACTAGTTCAGAGACACTCAGCTCAATGACTGTTTTGTTATCTCCTTCCACTCTGACTTGTCTGAGGTTAAGGGTTTGAGAAAAGACACATGCCATTCGAACCGCTCGGGCTTCTCCTTGCAATGTTGACGAAACATGAACAATAGAAGTGCGACCATCGACCAGCTGTCCTTCCCGATTACGAAGAATGACAGCTAGGGAAGCTTTCGTCCCATCTTTAGTGAAACTGGCATCACAGTTAAGCTTAAATTGGCCTAGACCTGGTGGACTCCATCTGTGGCTAGGAGGCTCTGTCACTGCTACATTCGGCTGTCGAACACCAAGATGATTTAGCACAGATAACTCTCTCCAGGCAGCCTTTGCTTGTTGCATAGTGATCATGGGATTTAAAGGATTGTGGTTAAAGACCCAGTCGTTTCGGGATTTCCAAATACACCAATCCACCATCGCCACTTTTCCAATGATTTCTAGCTGGTCTGTTTTGTTGGAGCACATATTCATGAGAGAGTAAGCCCATTCAGCAACAGAATTGCAAACATGCATATCAACCTGAATGCCAATGTCGCTACCGAACCAGACAGACCTAGTCTAAGTACAGTGAAACAGTAGGTGTTCAATGGATTCAACCGGGCATACACGCGCTGGTCATTGACTAGATGGAGCACATTTCCTGCGAAACAGGTTTTCTTTTGTAGCTAACTTATTCTTACACACACGCCACCAAAAGTAACGAACTTTCGGAGGGATGTTGAGAGACCAAATCAGATTCCACATGCTCGCCGGGGGGGAAAATGAAGGGGAGGCCGCTAGCTTAGAGTCAAACTGGAGAGAGTCTTTAATTGCAATATGATAACCGCTGCGAACCTCGTAATTACCTTTCGAAGTGTAATGCCAGATAACCGCATCAGCTTTGTCTTAACATGAGATGGGTATGGACCGAATGTGGTCAAGAACCTCTGCACCAACTACATTTCCCAATTTATTGGTATTCCATTCAGTGCTGTTAGGAACAATAACATCAGAAACTAGTGAGATACTACAATTCGGAGGTCGAGAGTTCGGAATTTGAAACCTTGGTAAACTGGGTATCTACTTATCCTCCCAGAATGTGATGGATTTCCCGTTGCCCACTTGCCAGCGGACACCTTGTTCGAGTAATTGCCTGCCTTGAAGTAGGCTAGCCCAGGGCCAAGAGGCCTTCCTCCCCTTCTGTGCCTTCATAAAGTCCGTGTATGGGAAGTAGATCCCTCTCAAAATTCTAGCGCAGTAGGAATGAGGAAATTTCAAGATTCGCTAAGCTTGCTGGGCGAGAAGGGCTAAGTTAAATGCCTTGAAGTCTCGAAACCCCAATCCGCCCTACGATTTTGCAACTGAAAGACTTTTCCAATTAACCCAATGAATGCTACGACCATCCGGATCTCCGCCCCACCAAAAATTACTCATAAATCCATTAAATTGATCGCAGAATTTTTTGGGAAAGGCGAAACAAGCCATAGCATAGGTTAGAATTGCTTGTACCACCGATTTAAGGAGGATTTCATGGCCCGCTTGAGATAATAGATGCTGCTTCTAACCTTGCATTTTTTGAACGGCCCTTTCAATCAAATACCCAAAAACTTCCGTCTTTGATCGGCCCCAAAAGGAAGGGAGACCTAGATATTTGGAATTGTGCAACATGGGAGCAAAGCCCATAAGCGAATAGATCTCTTGTTGGACTGGGACAGGAGTGTTGGTTGAAAAACGAATGCTAGACTTATCCCAATTTATCAGTTGGCCCAAGGCAAGGCAATACTCCTCTAGACAAGTCTTCAAATGTTGACATTGGGCCACAGAGGCAGTAGAAAAAAGGAGGACATCATCTGTAAAAATTAAATGGGACAAGATGGGGCAATCGCGGTTCAACTTTATGCCATGAAACCGATTATCAAAAGTGCTCCTCGAAATCATTCTTGAAAGAACATCAGCAACCAAAGTAAACAGGTAAGGTGAAATTGGGTCACCCTGACGAAGAGCTCTTTAAGGAATAAAGGCAACTCACTTCTTCTCATTAGCAAAAATTGAGAAGGACACCGTACTCACCACTGCCATGACCCACTAAACCCAAACTGAACTGAACCCCATTTTGAGAAGAAGAGCCTTTAAGAAATCCCATTGTATGTGGTTGTAAACACCCCATTTTTGACCGCCTTTAAGACTTGGACCCGACTGATGGTTTTGGAAGTTGTGCAGGGGAAAGGTTCAGTTTCTTCAGCAAGGAGAGAGTCAAATCTCAACTTCATACCCCTTTTTGGACCAAAACAATCTTGATTAAAAGATTTTAGACCTTAAAACCCTCTCTTTCAAAACATTTTTGAAATAAAGTTTTTACGATGTTCCGAGGCTCGCATTTTGTCAAATGTTGCGCTTTTCGGTAAACCGAGCAAGGACAAAGTAGAAATGAATGAAAGAGAGATGAAATCTTTGAAAAATATTTCAAAACACTTTGTTTAGGGGTTTGGAGTTGAAGAAAAGAGGAAAGGAGAGAGGAAAATTAGTTTGGGAGAAGTTTGGCATGAATCCGGGTATGACCGAAACTGCGCGGCTTTACCAAAACAGGCATAACTCTTTACACAGGAGGAATTTTGATGCAAGGTTGGTGCCATTGGAAAGCTAACTTTTGGAGCTTCAATGTGGCCACATGTCAGATCAGAAAATCAGATGGCCGACCACTTAGGTGGTGAAAAGAAAGTTTGGCATGAATTCGGGTAGGACCGAAACTGTGCGGCTTCACCAAAACAGACATAACTTTTTTCACAGGAGGAATTTTAATGCAAGGCTGGTTCCATTGGAAAGATAACTTCCGGGGCTTCAATTTGGACACAAGAATGACCTGAAAAGGAGTTCAGATGAAGGAGTTATGGCCATTTGAAGTTGGACTTGGAGAGCAGAATTTTCCTAAACTAGCTGGCCGACCAGGAAAGGTGGCTGGCCGACCACCCTCTCCTGAAAAAGTGGTCGGCCGACCAAAAAATGTGGTCGGCCGACCAGAAAAGGTGGTCGGCCGACCACTTATGCCCAGAAAGCTCAGAATTGATAGATATTTTCCCTCCAGCTGTCTTCTACAACCTCCAGCTGTCCTATAATCAGATATTTTCGAGCCAACTCTTGTATATTGCTATATATGAGTTATATCTCTCATTTTCAAGGGGATCTTCTTAGAGAAGCTTGGGAGCTTCTCACTCTAAAAATTCTCTCTCTCTCTCTCTACAACAATTTTGAAGGCTCATACACTCCCCCTTCCATAATTCACTATTCCAAGCTCCAAACCCTAGTTTTCTTGGACCATTTGCACACCAACCCCTGGTATAACACCTCCATCATCCATTCTAGCACTTTGGGACTGATTTGAAGGGGTTGAAGGTTCACCAACTTGGTCCAAAAGCTGCTGCTTTGCTATGCTACAAGGGTGAGTCCCTATTTCCCTTAAACTTGCATTTTTTTACTCCATTGATTAGCCCTATTTGCAAGCATTTTTGGGCTTTTTCATAAATTGAAAAGTGTCATATTTTGAGCTCCTCTTGAAGATTGTATAAGGACACTTTTTTGTTTGAGGTCTCCTACATCCTTGTATGCTTTATCTCTCTTTTAGGGCTTATTTTGCATCATATCTTAGTCTTACTTGTGAGCATTTTCGAGATTTGTCATAAACTAGAAAAAGCTTCCTTTTGAGCTTATAAACATGTTTACTTAGGTTACTTTCCTGTTTGGGGTCATCTCCCCCCTTTCATGCTTTATTTCCTCATGTTTTGAGCTATGCATGTGAGTACTTGCATTGGCCTTGATTTGGCCTTTTAGCCACTGAAATCCAGCGGATTTTCAGTGGCTTAGATGTGCATTTGAGCTTCAAAATCATAGAGGGGTGACCCTCTTACCCCTCATTCTCTTTACTAGCTTTATTGGCCTTCCAAAGGACCCCCATTTTGCATGTTGTGAAGTCACTTTTTGGGCCCAATTTGGTGAGTTTCAAGGTCTGCCCTAGCTCTGTCCGGGGCCTCTTTGACCATATTTTATGTCTATGATGCATGTGTAGAATAATTTCATTCAAGGCCTTTTAAAGGGGCCTTTCATTGCACGCTTCCTTGACCCATTTTAGGGCCAATTTGGTGAGTTTTAGGGCTTTCATAATTGATTTCCAAAGTTGGTTTTGCCATGTTAGGTGTTCTTATTGTATGTGTTGAGTAATCCCTTGCACGACCCTCCAAAGGAGCTCATCATTTTTGCATGCATTGGATGCATTTCAGTGGTTATTTGGGCATATTTTGGCATGAAATACTTTTGTTTTGGGCTAGTTGGGTGAACCCTCATATGCTTCATATAGTTGTAGAACAACTCATGGTTCACTAGCCTATATTGCGTGTTGTTTTGGCCCTTCATGTTGGCACTTTTTGGCTATGTCTTAAACTGATAATGTGCATATTTTGGACTGCCCTAGCTCTGTTTTTGGGTCTCATGTTTGAATGATGTTTGTTTTGCATGCTTGTAGTTCAATACTGTAGACACCCCATTTTTGACCGCCCTTAAGACTTGGGCGTTACTGATGGTTTATTTGGTGGTAAAAGGTGTGCAGGGCAAAGGTTCAATTTCTTCGGCAATGAGAGAGACAAATCTCAACTTCACACCCCATGTTGGACCAAAGCTATTTTGAATGGTTTTTAGACCTTAAAACCCTCTCTTTCAAAACATTTTTAAAATAAAGTTTCTACAATGTTCTGAGGCTCACATTTTGTCAAATAATGCGCTTTTCGATAAACCGAGCAAGGACAAAGTGGAAATGAATGAAAGAGAGATGAAATCTTTGAAAAATCTTTCAAAACACCTTACTTAGGGGTTTGAAGTTGAAGAAAAGAGGAGAAGAGGGGAGAAAACAAGTTGGAGAAGAAGTTCAGCATGAATCCGAGTGGAAGAGAGTCGAGCAGCCCTCGCTGAATCGGGCCTATTCATCTACATACTTGGATTTCAACTATGAGGCCACCACCATTGGAAACTTACTTCCGGGGCTTCATTTTTCACTCAAGAATCTCCTAAAGCCAAGTCCGAGTGGGGGAGATATGGTTCGTTGAAGTAGGGGATCAGTCCGATTGGATCGAATCTGCGCGGCTTCACCAAAAAGGGCATAACTTTTTGCACAGGAGGAATTTTAATGCAAGGTTTGCGGCATTGGAAATCTAACTTCTGGGGCTTCACTCTGGATACGCACCGGCCACTTTTTGGCCTTGGCAGCACCTACCGACCATCAATTTGGCCGGCCGGCCAAATAAGTAGTAGGCCGGCCAAAAAAAGTAGCCAGCCGGCCAAATATTTGGTCGATTGCCTCCTTTTCTGGCCGATACCACCTCTTTGCCTTTTTCAAGCATAATGCATGCCAGTTGTGCCAGCTGGAGTGTACAGACCCTCTCCCCCGTGCATAAGCGGGGTTGTTTTGCCCCTTTTGCACCCTTTTGGTCTAGCTTCTTGAGGAAGCTTGGACCTTTGTATTAGCTTCCTCAAGAAGCTTGCCAGCTGTCCCAACTTCCTCAGGAAGCCTTGGCCCCCTTGCCTCCTTTGACCCTTTTCTTGTTTAGCTTCTTTGAGAAGCTTCAAGCCATTCCATTGCCTATATAAGCAAACCCTCTCCTTCTTTGAGATGGTTCAGCAAAAACCAGCCCTAATACATACATATCTGATATATATCACCCTCTCTCTTTATATCTCCCTCTCTCTATACTTTTGTGTGTGTTTGAGGGCCTAAAAGTGTGTTTTCTTCTTAGTTTTGCACTAAGTCACCTACTACTACACCATACTTCGACTTGGGAGGTCTTGAGGGTTTGTTCTTGGAGCTTTGGGTCGGTTTTGATCAGAAGAAGAGGGCTGAGGTTGCTGTTCTTCAAGTGTTCTTCAAGGGTAACACTATTTACTTTATTTCCCCCATTCTTGCACTAGTCTTTAACCTATCTTGCATGCTGTTTTGAGCTTAACTATAAACTGAAAAAAGTTTTGTATTTGCATGCTTAAGATGTTTGTTTAAGACTATTTTGGTGTTGGAGGTCATCTCCCCTCTTGCATGCTTGTTTTGGCCTTGTTTTATGCCATTCTTTGAGACCTTCGAGCAAGCTCTTGCTTGGCCTCCTAGCCACTGAAATCCAGTGGATTTTCAGTGGTAGGTTTACTGTTTTGAGGGCCAAAATCAGAGGGGGGTGACCCCCCTCTCTCCTTGTCTTGTTTGGTGGTCTTTTTGGCCTTCCAAAGGGATCCTATTTTGCATGCTTTGAAGTCACTTTCCAGGCCTCATTCTGAGGGTTTTGAGGTCTGCCTTGGTTCTGTCCAAGGCCCTTTTGGCCATTCTTTATGTCCTTCATGCATATGAGGAGCAACCCTCCTCAAGGCCTTTCAAGAGGGCCTTTCATTGTATGCTTTATTGATCAATTTCAAGCCCTTTTTAGTGAATTTTAGGGCTGTCATAATTAATTTCCAGAGTTGGTTTGGCCTTGTTACATGTCCATCATATATGTGCTTAATAATCCCTTGTATGGCCCTCTAAAGAAGCTCATCATTTTTGCATGCATTGGCTGCATTTCAGTGATTATTTGGGCATATTTTGACATGTTTTATTCACTGTTTTTGGCTGGTTTGATGACTTCTCATATGCTTCATACACTTGCCATCTAAACCATATTTGCTAGTCAAAGTTGCATGCTATTTTAGTCCATCATGCTAGCATCTTTTGGCCATGCTTTAAACTAGAAATGTGCATGTTTTGGGACTGCTTTGGCTCTGTCTTTGTGCTTTATGGTCAAATAGTGCTTGCTTTGCATACTTGTGGTTCAATACACGTGCCTAGCTTTGGGGTTTCGGGGCTTATTTCATGCATCTTGGTTGCCTCATTTTCATCACATGGCCACTATTTTGGGCCTAGTTGAGGGCTGCCCAAATTAGTTTAAGTCCACTCTTTACATGTTGTCACATGTCTTACACTTTGCATGCTTTGATTGCATCATGTCTTGCATGTCCACTAGCTTGCATACTTGTTCATTGTTTGCTTGTTTGCATTGCCATGTTGCATACTAGCTCACACGCCTAGGATGCATTGCATTGGCATGCGTGCTTTGCCTCTTGACTTGAGTATGATAGAGGTTGAGCTCATTGTTTGTTTATGTGCATTTCATTCCACATTGAAAATGCACACTTGGTTTCTTGGGCCATCACGCATTGAAATGCGCGATTGGTGGTCCGAGAATCGAGTACCATACCCCTTTGAGTCATAAACATGATAAGGGATGTGGTGGTGCACACATTTGCTTGAAATGCATTGCCATGCCTTGTTTTGCCCTCTGCTGCTGTCAAAACAGGATTCTGCAGGAAGCTTTGGCCGGCCGGCCATCTGCAGTGCCGACCGGCCATCCATCAGTGGCCGATGGCTTCACAAGTGGCCGGTGACCACTCACTTTTGGCCGGTGACCATCCCACATGGCCAGTGGTGTCCCCCAATATCCAAAGAGTGCACCTTGGGACTTGTGCAATTTTCAGAAGAGCAGAGCAGGGTAAACAGAGGCAACTTGTGCATGGCGACAGATTTCCGAGCAAACCCGAACACGCATGCATTGGACCCTCTTCCCGAGGCCTTTTACTGCTTTCCTTAGCTTAATTGATTTGTTAATTAATTAGAAGTTCTGTAATAATTAGTTTAATCTTATTCATTTGGACTGTAATATTTATTCGGACCCTCCGAGCGAGGGCAATTGTGTAATAAGTGTGCGTGAGTGTGTGTATGTCTTCCAACTCCACGTCTTTCTTCCCTTTTATTTACTAGCTTTTGATGGTTAGTTTAGGGCATGTTTCAATTAGCACGATGGCATGTTTGCATACATTCATTCGTTTCACATGCACCGGGCTCGGCGCATCATACTAACTGCATTGTATTTCAATTCAAAGATTGAATACGTGATAGCTGTAGCATCATCATATGCCATCTTAGATTAGCTGAGCCTATCTTAGTTGCATTTTGCATGTGTTGCACTAGCCATCTTAACATGAACTAGGATCATGCATATGATTACTAACTAATTTCTGTTTTGGCTTGGAGTACTAGGTGAGCATTTATGCTTTAGCATCCCGCATGAGTGTGAATGTTAACATGACAGTATGCTTACCATGTGGCTATGTGCTTATGTGATATAACTGCCTGAATGCTTGTGGATGAAAGTTGGATTGTTTAAGTTGGAATAACTCGTTGAAATCTGTATTTTAGCCTACTTGCGAGTAGCAAACCATTTTTAAAACCAACATGAAATGTTTTATTCCAATTTGGGCGATTTGGTCTATACTTGTTTGCTGTACGCATAACATAGTAAATCTAGGCTAATAACCGGAATAAGAACACATAACGTTTTCAAAATAAGATATCATGGTTAGTAGAGGCCGATCTTCGGATCGGGCGAGAGGGGGTGCTCATAGCTGACCTTCCCCAATCGTACCCAAGTTCCCGAGCCGAGGCAACTTTGGTGATAACGGACACGTGGCCTTTGGCACCGAGTCAGGGTTTCCTAAATTCCCCCATTAAAAATATTTAGGTGGCGACTCTGTATCTGGCAAAGCAATCCATGTTTGGCACTTCTTTTAAAAATCTATTTTCTCAAAACGATTTGTCGGATTTGGACTCTTTGGTTCAGATCTAGAATCGTGACAAATTGAGTCCGAACTGTAACCCGTGAGTTCCCTCGCGGACCCGTTACAAATACCCATGCTTAACTTTGAGGTTTGAGGTCCATTGCATGCATGTGCTGAGGTATTTTCATGCTTTGGGGTCATTTTGCATTACATTTCAGAGCCTATACGAATGCCATGTTGCCATGTTTTCATCTCTTTAAATGCGTTTGAGAGTCGGGCTTGTATGCCCCATTTACCGGCCATTGAATGAGCTCTATTCCGTTGCATTCCGAGCCACCATTTTAGGCCATTTCCTCACTGTTTCAGACCTGCCTAGGGTCTTTTGGGAGTTGGTTTTGCCTTTGGTGCATTGCTTTGGATACCTCTAGTGTAACGCACTTTACTAGTTTCGGTACCCGGGCCCCCTAGCTTGCATAGTGTGCCATGTTTGCATGATTCGGGACCATTGTTTATCATGTTTCAGAGCTGTATCATATGTGTTTGTATGCCATATTGCATCCCTTGCCATGCTTTGGTAGAGTGGCATGTTATGCCTTAGGATCGGTCCTTGACATTCGTGCGCGTTTGCGTGCATTTCGGTTGTTTCATTTCCTATCATATGGCCACCGATGTGAGTGCGGCTGAGGTCCACTCATGTTGGTATAAGTCCATCGTGCACTGTGTATGCCATTTCATAGCATTGCGTATGCTAGGTCGCATGTTAGAACATTGTGTATGCCACGCTACATCGAGCATTGTGTATGCCATTTCATAGCATTGCGTATGCTAGGTTGTTGTTAGTCGCATTGAGTATGCCATAGTTCATGAGCATTATGCATGCCATGTAGTGTTGTAGTGTTAGCATTGTATATGCTAGGTGTATGTTTGCATTTTCATCCCTTTCATGTTTGCGTTATTCAGTAGCATTGCATCTAGGATTACATGTTAGAATTGCATTCATGCATATTATGCATATTGCATTGTGTTTGGGATAGGAGTTAGCCTAAGCACGGGAAACGAGAGATGTTTCGTACTTCGAGTGACGGAACGTGTCTCAATTCCCGGTCGCCGACACTCCGGATTACCCATGATGGAGTTTAGGTCTTGTTGTGTTTTCATGTGCATTCATTTCACATTGAGTCGTGCAATTCGACTCCTCGGCCATCATGCATCAAGATGCGTGATTGATGGCACAAGGATCGAGGACTACGCTCCCTGAAGAGTAGTCATGCATACATATGTGAAAATACTTTGCCATGACCCTTTGTTGCTCTCTGTTGTAGCAAATCAGAAATCAGCAGCCTTCTGGAGCTTTGCACAATATTCCAAGAACAATTGCAAACAGAGGCAAACCGGGGCATCACAATGGA
This sequence comes from Camellia granthamiana, assembly GCA_036172215.1. Lineage (NCBI taxonomy): Eukaryota > Viridiplantae > Streptophyta > Magnoliopsida > Ericales > Theaceae > Camellia > Camellia granthamiana. Next base: position 38,699,711 of record CM069903.1, on the reverse strand, counting down.
TTTCCGCGCAAGGCAACTCAAGCATACATCATGCATCATTCATCATTCGGAACAGAGCTGAGGCGGTCCATGGATTTGCGTGCTAATTTACCTGCTTTCCTAGATTAATTTGTTAATTAATTAGGGTTTTGTATTTATTCGGACTGTAATTATTCGTTTGGACTGTATTATTTATTCGGACCCTCTCCGAGCGAGGGCACAACTGTAATAAGTGTGTGTATGTGTGTGATGTATGTCTTCCAACCCTACGTCTTTCTCCCTTTTATTTATCAGCTTATGATGGTTAGATTAGGACATGTTTCAATTAGCATACTTATGATAGCATGTTTGCATCATTCATCTGTATTGCATGCACCGGGCTCGGCGCATCATACTAACTGCATTTGTATTTCAATTCCAAGTTGAATACATGTTAGCTGTAGCATCATCATATACCATCTTAGAATAGCTGAGCCTATTGTAGTTGTATTTTTACATGTGTTGCATTAGGCATTTCTGTATAGTTAGGATCATGCATGGATTTCTAACATAGTTTCTGTTTTGACTTGGAGTACTCGGTAAGTGTTTATGCTTTAGCATCCTTGCATCCGTGTGAGTGACTGCCATGATAGCATGCTTACCATGTGGCTATGTGCTTATGTGATATAACTGTCTGAATGCTTGTGGATGGAGGTTGGATTATCTGAATTGGAATAATGTATTGAATGCGAGTTTTAAGCCCACTAGATAGTGGTAAAACCATGTTTTCTAAGCCCACCTGAGGGTGGCAAATCCACATTTTAGCTTACTTGCGAGTAGCAAACCGCTTTCAAAAACAAACATGAAATGTTTTGTTCCAACTCAGACGATCCAGTCTATACTTGTATGCTGCGCGCATCACGTAGTAAATCTAGGCTAATAACCGGAATAAGAATGCATAATGTTTTCAAAACTCGATATCATGGTTAGTAGAGGCCGATCTTTGATCGGGCAAGCGGGGGTGCTCACGAAGTGACCTTCCCCAATCGTACCCAAGTTCCCGAGCCGAGGCAACTTTGGTGATGACGGACACGTGGCCTTAGGCAGCGAGTCAGGGTTTCCTAAATTCCCCCAAAATAAAATATTTAGGTGACGACTCTGTATCTGACAAAACAGTCCATGTTTGGCACTTCTTTAAAAAAAAATCTGTTTTCCAAAACGATTTGCCGGATTTGGACTCTTTGATGATTCATCGGTCTTGCATTGCACTCTGCGAGATTAGATACAGGACCGTGACATTGAGTCCTAAACTGTAGTGAGCCTAACGAACAAAACGGGATTCCCTCCCGGGACGTTCGGGGACGTCTACAGCGGTCATATGCCTTATTGAAATCTAACTTGATAGCCATCTCATAGCTTGTGCCAGTTTTCTTCAGTTTTAGATGGTGAAAAACTTCATGAGCTACCAATATGTTATCTTGGATCAAACGCCCTAGCACAAATGCTGACTGTTATGAGGATATCACACGTTTCAGGATTGGTTTCAATCTATTGGCTAGAATTTTGGAGATGATTTTGAAGGTGAAATTACATAAGCTGATGAGCCGGAATTATGTGAGTTTTTTTGGGTTAGGCACTTTGGGGATGAGGACCAAGTTGGTGTAATTCAATTCTCTCAAGAGATGCCCAGTAGTAAAAAAGATTTGAATCGCCGAGCAGACATCATCACCCACCACCTCCCAATAAGTCTGGAAAAAGATACCAGAGAAACCATCAGGTCCTGGTGCTTTCAGAGGTCCCAATTGAAATGCTGCGGATCGAATTTCGGCGTTGGACACCGGGTTGATTAAGGAGGCATTCATCTCTTCGAAAATAACACACTAGACGGTTGACACAAGATAATCAAAATTTCTAGAAGGAAGGCTTGTAAACAGATGAGAAAAGTAATCATAGAGGTATGAGTTGATCGCCTCATCAGTGGATAACCACTGGCCTTCCTCATTGTGCAATTTAACCAATTGGTTCCGTTGACGGTGCTGGATTAAAGTGGCATGAAAAAATGCTGAATTCTGGTCTCCCGACTTTAGCCAATTAACCCGAGATCGCTGATGAAGGAACATCTCCTCACGGATGAGCACTCTCAAAATGTTATCTTGAGTCTCTCTTTGGGCAGCTACGTTAAATTCCGACCAGTCAAGAGCTTGAAGATGAGATAACTTGGAATTAAGCTCTGCTAACTTGGTTCAATTGTCTCCGAATTCACTCCAACTCCAAGCCTTCAGCACCAGTTTGCAGCCTTTCAATTTTTGACACAAATTAAACATAGGAGAGCCCCTAATAACCTCCTCCCACTTTGCTCTAACAACTTCAAGACGGTCCAGAGAAGTTGTCCACATTGAATCAAACTTGAACAGATGAGGCACTTTTTTAGGAGGGAGACAAATATTAAGGATAAGTGGACAATGATCTGAACCAATAAGTAGCTCATGAAGAAGTTGCGCGTGAGGGAAAAGTTCCCGCCAATCCACAGTTGCCACTGCTCGGTCAATTCTTTCCCGGACATTATGCCTCCCCGACTGGTTGTTTGTCCACGTAAAACCATGACCCTTGAACTCCAAATTCATTAAAGCACACTTCTGGAGCAATTGTTGAAAGCCTAAAATTCTTCTAGCTATAGGTCCTGCACCCCAGTTTTTTCCCAAAAGGCCCCTATTTCATTAAAATCACCTATGCAAAGCCAGGGAAATTGATTTTCAGAGGCTATGGTTCGGATAGAATCCCAGAACAGGTTACGGATTTACTCCTGGGCGGTGCATGAATGAAGGTGGCAAGCCAAGATATGCCATGATAAGATAAGACACATCGGAGCAAGTACTGATTACGAGAACGAACATCAATGTCTATTTCATCCGTCTACCACAAAGCCAACCCCCCCGCAAGACCAACTGGGTCCACATAGGTACTGTTGTTGAAACGCAAACTTCGGCGAAGTCGCTCCATAACAGAGCGTTTATTCTTTGTCTCCATTAAGAAAACCGCACTGGGACGATGGGTTTTGCATAACCCTCGGAGGATCTGGATTGTTAGAGGTCGTCCCAACCCCTGACAATTCTAGCTAATTATAAACATGAGTGTTGTGGCTGTATAGGACCAGCCACTAGTCCATCTTGTGCGAATTCGGCATGTGTAACATCTGAGGACGTGCATGGATTACTCAAACCCAGTTCAGCATCAACAGAACCAGGAGGATAGGCCTGCTTTCCCTGCACGATGAGAGAAGGCCAAGTGTGCTGCGCACTGTCAACATGTTGAATTTCCATTTCCACCAATTCAAGGCATGGCAGCGTTTGGTCGCTCCTCAAGTGTTGAGAGCCCTAACATGTTTTTCTGGGGCGGATAATTGTTCTGGTCTTGGGTTTACATTGGGGTGGAGATGGCGAGAGTAATGGCATCTGGTGTGGGATGGGGTTTTGTTTTAGAAACTTTGGGGTGGACATGAGGAGAGGGGGGAAGTCAGTGGCCTTTCTTTTAAGAGAGAGGTTGTTGAACATGTTGGGCAATACTATATCAGGAATATTTGGGTCCAAGGCTAGGGATTTTGGGCTAGAAAGTGGGCTAGAGTTATCAAGAGGGGAAGAACATTTGGACTGTAGTGATGAGGGGCTATTGAGTGAGTCTGGGCTATCAGCAGGTTCAGTGACATAGTAGGCTGGCCCATTTAGAGGGGGAATTTTTAGGGTTGGGAGAGAAGATGGTGGATTGTTTAAGATAGAAGGGTTGGGACAAATTGGGGCGTGGAGTGGATTACCTGATGGGGAAAGTTGTGTAGGCCCAACAAGATTTGGATTAGTAGAAGGCTCGACTCCCTGGTGGACTAAGAGAGGTCTGGTAGTCGGGCCCAGATCCTTCCCAAAAGGAGTAACCTCGTGCTGAGTTATGGCTCTAGACAAAACTTCGGATATGGGAATATCATGAGAGGTTGGTACAAGGCCACGTGGCAACCTAGAATGGTGGACAGGTAGGTCTGGCTCTGTGCCAACAGAGTAGGAGAGTGGCCCTTGCACCACTCCCTCTGATGTACCCAATTGTCCTTGGGACGAATGTTCACGCGCATCATACTTACGCGCCACTAGTACCTCCGATTCCATCGTCACCGCCTGAGTTTTTCGGCCTAGAAGGGGTCGGATTCTGGCCTCCATTTCATCGATTTGCTTTTGGATAAAATCCACCTATAAATTAAGCTTCGGAGCTACCCCAATTCTCAGATGAGGGCCATACCCAGAATTACGGCCTGTCTTCCTCCCAGTAAATTTACAAGATTTTTTATCATGCCCTATTCTGCCGCAATCATAACAGTAATCCGAAAGTTTCTCATATTTAAAGTCGACCCATTTCTCCGTGATGTTGAGAGTGTTTGGGTCCTTCCTCTTCATCATAAATCCTCTTGGAATGGATTTAGAAACATCCAGTTCCACTATAAGGCGCAAAAAACTCCTATGTAACAGTAGACCATCATGAGGAGCTTCAACACCAATGAACTGACCCAAACTCTCGGCAATGATTTGGCCATTGCGACGGGTTAGACGATCCATCGGGAGTCTATGGACTTAAACCCAGAAAGGGCAAAAAGAAAAGTCCATCTTAGAAACAGAGCAACCCATCTTTAAGGGCTGTAAAACAAGAAGATTTCCCATAATGGACCACGGAGCTTCCCTAAGAACCTTGAGTCTATCCTCCAGATTGCCGAACCGAAATAAGAACACATTGTCAGGCCAAGACGAAACTGTAATTTCCTCCCTGGTCTTCTATGCACTCTGAATGATCTTGGAGATAGTTGAGCGATTCAAAAGCTTAGATGCTAACACCTTCCTTACCAAACACAAATGAGAGTTATCTGTGCTTTCACCGGAACCCTCCTCCAAGTCTATGGTCACAGAGTCGTCCATCACCTACCAAGCTAAAAAAACCGAACAAAACCCAGTAACTAGAGGCTAGAAGAGAAGCAAATGAAATACCAGCAGAAACGAAGAGGGAAAGTAAGACAAGGCTGTGAAAATGCCCCAGAAAAGAGAGAAGTTAGGGGCGCAAAATATTTTACCAACATTTTTATCAAATATTTCACATAAGTGTGGGACTTACATGGGACCCATATGGTGCGGGTCCTACTCTCATATAAGATATTTGATAAATATATTTAAAATTTCTAACATTTTTCTATCCTTCATTGTTCATCGGTAGGTCGACATTGATGGTATTAGGATGTCTTGTGGATTTGATATTCCTTTATTTATATCCAGCCTCCATTTTTTAGTAATTGGACTTAGGGCATCTTTAACGGTGCATCAATTTTTTTCATTAACTTTGAGAAAAAAGCTTTTTTTAATATTAAGTGCTCCAATAGAGGGTTTTGCGGTTTCGTCAAATCAACGGTTGACCGGGTGGACAACTGGTCAGTGCAATTTTTTTACAATTTTTCTTCTTGAGGTGGTCATTTGGGGGGTCGATCGGGAGGACGACCGGGCGATTGACCGGCCAGTGTAATTTTTTTACAAGCTTTTGCCTTGAGGTAGTCATTTGGTAGTAAAAATACAACAATAATGAACAGTGATTTGACGAAAAGTACATTTGTCCTTAGTTTGATGAAAGAAAAGTGAAATCATTGATTTGATACCGATTTGATGAAATCGTTGGAGCTGAAAAAGGAATCATTTTTCATCAAATTCAAATTTAATGATAAGTTTGATACATGATTAAAGATGTTCTTACTCAAGTTATCAATCAGTCCATGACATTGGTTATGCAATTTGTCTATGTTTGGCTTGAATTTTTTAGGTTAAAATAACCATAAAAAGATAAAATAGGCTAAAAAATTAATAAGACAAAATGTCACATTCAAATTATAATCATTTTATTTTTTCTCTCACAAAAGTCAAAAAAGTCAAAAAGTCCATCACAAACAAGACTTTTTAGCCCCAGGCTAAGGCCTTGTTTGGGAATAAGCTATTTTAGTAACTTTTTGATTTTTTTGGCTAAAATATGAGGTAAAAAAAATAGTATATTTGGAATGACTTTTTAATTTTTTACAAAAAAAAAAAAATGAAAAAGTAGAGTGAAAAGAGAATCTTTGAATTTTTTGTATATGTTATAGACTTTTTGATTTTTTTAGTAATTTTTTGGACTTTTAGACTAAAAATGTTACATGCCAAACGTGTCCTAAAATAATCAAAAAGTCAAAAAGTCAACATACATCCCAAATAAAGGCTCAATAATATTATTATTGCCATAGTACTTAGAGGTGTGGATACACATTGGTGGTGTTTAGAAGAGGGTTGGGCTAAAATAACTCATCAAAGATAAAATAAGTTAAAATAGTCAATAAGACAAAATATCACATCAAATCCATAATCATTTCAAATTTTTTCTTACAACCATCAAATCAACTATTAAAAAAAAAAGAGTAAACAAACTTCCCAAACACAGTTATTTAGCTAGAAAATAGCTCAAAAACTAAATAGCGAACTTCCCAAACAGGTCATTGCTTGCATGTGTGTAAAACAGTTAGATAAATCATGACAGTTATTAAGTTTGAAATAATTAGATCTAAAAAGGATATTTTGAAAATTAAATAAGAACAATTACAGAGGGGTAATTTTGGAATTAAAAAAATATAATGTATAGATATTTTGTTTAATATATGATATGTTGTCACTTCATTATCAACATATAAGAGATAGTAAATAAAATATGATATACATATATATACTAGTAGTTGGACACGTGCGTTGCACATGACATGCGATTTTTCATCGATTGTTAATACTGTAATTATGCATGTCTCTTAAATTATTTTGGGAAGAGCTAAAAAGCCAAAAATCAACTTTTAACCTATTTTGGATCACATCATCTCTCTCTACTTTTTTACACGTTTTCCCAAAAAAAGACAAAAAATAAAACTTTTAATCAACTTTCCAAAACAACCCGAAGTATGGAGACTTGATGAGTAAATTGATCTGTATCCAAAATACAAGTAAGTGAGAAATGAATATACACTCGGCTGAAGAATTTAAAAGATAAATGAGAAATTTTGTAAACATAAACATTAATTTATAGTTAGATTGTTGAGATTACAATCTTATCTTAAACGATAAACAATAAACAGTAAACAGGTCCTTTAAATATATAGTATTACACAAATATTTTTCTATTAATTTCCTACTTCAAATTTTCATAATCTATCACTGTAATACAATTGAAGGTATGAAATTAATTGTACAATTTTGTATAATAATTTATCTCATAATATAAATTCATTCAACCCACTATAGCATATTATTTGTATACTATTGGTGTAAAATTTCATTAATATTAATATGTAATATATTTTTATACATTAAGAGTTGTTGAGTCTCGTTTCTTGTGCCGTGAATATCTTGCATAATGAAAAATATAATATTAGTCATTAGTATACAACTGTCATGAAAAAAAATAAATATAAAAAAGTTCAATTATTGTCGTGATATATGTCTTTTATAAAATTTTAATTTATTATTGAAAGTTTTTGTTTTGAACACTTGTTTGTATCACATTGTTGTATATATATATTGAATATAAGTTGATAGGAGAATAATATACAATTTCACAATTTTTTCTTAACAAATATAATTATATTACTAAAGCGATACATTAGAAAATTAAAGTATCTGATGGTAATATAATATTACAGATTGACAATGTATGAATACAGTAACATATATAAATTCACACACACACACACACACACACACATATATATATATATTTTATATTTATATATATATGTAGACATTGACATATATAAGATATCACAAAAATAATGTATGAAATATTTTCTAACAATATAATACAGGTAACAATGAAAAGTTAATTATTCATAATTAAATAATTGGTCATATTGTTGATGTTTAGTGTTACATTTTTATGCATATACACCATTTTTTAATTAGATTATTAAAGGGGAACTACATGTAGGTGGGAGAATGGAAAAAAATTACCACACATGGGGGTGCAAGTGTGTCTGTTGTGTGGTACAAATGAAAGGCTGTGGGGGTGAAAGTTGCACCCCTCTATGTGTGGGTTTTTTTTTTTTTTTTTTTTTTTTTCCGCTTCTTCCATCTGCATATAATTCACCCATTATTAAATTCACATAAAAATTAAAAGGAATTTGTGAATAATTTGTATAAAATTAGAGATTAGTGAATAAAGATTTTAAAAAAGATAAGTTTATAGTGTTTGATTTGATTTGTTTTTTGAATTTTTTAGTTTTCATATTTTTTTTTTTTTTGTCTTTGTCACTTTTTTTAAATAACCATTTTATTTTCTTTTTAGATTCATTTAATATATTTTTTTATTTTTTTATTTTACTTTTAGATTTAGATTCACTTAATGTAAATACGTTTAGAAAATAATTTCTTGTGTATTGTTTTGGAAAAAATTGTTAATATTTAAATAATAATCATAATAACAAAAAAAATATAATAATAAAAAATCAGTACATGTTTGAATTTATAAGTTTTTTACTTTTTAATTATATTTAGATCATTAGATATTATATTTTCATGTAAAAGTATAATTTAACTATAAAATATGAAGAAATTTCAGCATCATTAATAACCAAAATTGAGAAAACATAAAAAATCAAAAACTAAAACATATTTTTTTTAGGAAAGTAGTTCTTAGGAATGGCAACGGGGCCGGGCCGGGCTGGGGATCACCCTCCCCGTCCCCAATCCCAAATGGCAGAACTTCTCCCCGTCCCCGTCCCCGTCCCCATCCCCGACGGGAAACCAACTACCGCCCCCACCCCCACCCCCTAACGGGGATCGGGTTTCCCCGACCCCAAAAATCCCCAGCCAAAAATACAACATCAAAAAAAAAAAAAAAACAACAACAACATCAACATCTCAACAACATCAAAAAAGCAGCATGAAGAACAGATCTTCATCACCATCAAGAACATCAAGAACATCAACAAAAAAAAAAACCATGCGAAGGAGAGAGAAGATCATTTTCATCTTCATCAGAAAACGATCTTCATCACCAACAAATCTGAAAGCAACATCTTCATCTTCATCGCCATCATTTTCCAGATCTGAAGAACAAAAGCAAAAAACAAGATAGGGAGAGAGAGAGAGAGATGAGATCTGAGAGAGAGAGAGAGAGAGAGAGATACCGTGAGAAGGAGAGAAGAAGCCGGCGGTGAGGGAGCTGCCGATGAGACGAGAGGAGCCGATGGTGAGAGAGCTGCCGGTGAGACGAGAGGAGCCGGCGGTGATGGAGCTTCGGTTGTGTGTGTGAGAATGAGAGAGAGAGAGAGAGAGAGAGAGAGAGAGAGAGAGAGGGGTAGGCCACTGTGTAACACACAACACACATATATATATTTATATATATGAACACTGTGTTCAGAACACACAACACTCATATATTTATATATATATATATATATATAAACAAGGTCGGGGGGCTGAACGGGGCGGGGGCAGGGCCGGGGTTGAAAAATGTATCCCCGTCCCCGGCCCGAATATCATCGGGAATTTGTTTTTAAATACCATCCCCTGCTCGTCGGGGGTATTTTTTCGGAAAAAACCGTTCAATTCGGGGTCGGGGGGTCAGGTCTCCGTCGAGCCGGGTTGAAATTGCCATCCCTAGTTCTTATTTAAAATTTTGACATCATATTTTGATTATTAAAGCACCATGTAAAATATTAAAGTTTATAAAATATAATTTAAACAAAAAGAAAGTGTGTGAAGATAATCTGCAAATTTGTGAGATGTAGCACAAATCTCTATTTAAAAAATACATGTGCTTTCCTCTGTCTATATTCGAACAAATACATACAATTTTAATATTCAACCAAAATTATTCACAGTAATTTGATTCATGATAGACAATTGTAAATATTATGTATATCAGTATAGAAGCGGACACATGAAATAAAAAAAAAAAAAATTGTTCTTTCAATCATCATTAATGTAAAAAATAAAGAGAAGATTTTTTTTTTTTATATATAAGAAAAGAGATTGTTTGTTTATATTTATATAGAACTCTTGAAAATAGATTTATCATTTTTGAGTATTCAACTTTAAAAATAAAGAGATAATTAATTTATATAGAACTCTTCATGACTTTTAAAAAATATAACATATTTGAAATAGTAAAATTAAGATTTAAAAAAAAAAATAGAAAATATGACAGGATTTTCGTACTCTCATACTAGTAGTAGATGATTATATTATTGTTAACCCTTTCTCCCTTGCTATAAAAGAATGGTTTACAAGTATATTAATGAACGGAAATGTTTCGTAGCTCGACACCAAGGCTCGAAAATTGGCTCGAGAAACAGGAGGGAGGGAGAGAAGAGAAGGGAGGGAGGAGATCCACCGCGCCTCGTTCGACCTCGTCGCTGCTCGCCCGCCGTCGCCCGCCGTCCTCGCCACCGCCGTCGCCTCGCCCAGCCCGTCGCAGCGCCCTCCTGTCCAGTTCGTCACCGCCGTCCTCCTGTCCAGTTCGTCACCGCCGTCCTCGCCACCGCCGTCGCCTCGCCCAGCCCGCCTCCGCCCCCTCCTCCTCCATTTTTTAGGCCCCCTCCAATCCTTCCTCCCCCTCCCCTCCCCTCCCCTCCCCCTCCTCTTCTTCTCCATTCTTCCCTCTCCCGATCTGCAACAAAAACCAGGAAAAAAGAAGAAAAAAAAAAAAAAAAAAAACAAAAATCGACACCAAAACGACGTCGTTTTGGTGTCGAGCCGCGTTTCGAGCCGCGAGTCTCGAGTTACGTAGCATGGTCGATTAACGAATAACCACTAAAATTAACACAAAAATTGTGTTTAGTTCTATTGATTTACATACTTGTAACCTTGGAATATTATTTTATTTTCCTCTTTATTTCTTTTGTGAACCATTTTATATTCCGATATACTTTAATTAACAACTTACTGTCAGATATACAATAAGTCTTGTGCTTTCCCATCAAAACCCCCTTTGTAGGAAAGGGGAAAACCAACCTAACCATAAGTCTGATAATCAAAACTAACAAAATGATATGTTATTTATTAAAAAAAAACCTCCATATTTTTCTATGCTTAGGAAAGTGAGAAGGCAAATTAATCAACCTCACAGCCAGAGATTAGGGCATTGAGACATCAGACCCAACACAGCATGAAAGAGAGAGAGAGAGAGAGAGGATTAGTCTTACTTTAGCAAAATATATAAAGAATAATGTGCAAGATCCCCTTTTTAGGACCCCTTTGGACCCCCTCTTGATTTGATTGGTCACCTTTTTCTTCTTTTCTCTTTTTTTTTTCTTTTCCTTCCAATCACCACCCGCCACGTGTCAAAGGGGGTGGTGGGGGTGGTGATTTGAGGGGTGCCAATCACCACTGATATATAAATGAGGGGTTATTACATAAAACGTACAGAGAACCTGTGTCCTTTTCAATTAGGACAGATTTGTGGGTCAAAGCTTTCGAATATAGGACTCAAATAGTAGTCTGTCCGATTGAAAATTTCGGTGAAAAAAACTAAAAAATAATGCAGGCGGAGAGAGAGAGAGAGGGGCAAAAAGCAGATTCCATTTCAATCTTATGCTCTGGGTGCTATTACGTAAAACATGCCATAATACATACTATAATGCATTTTATTATTGAACAAACTTTTTATGTTTGCTTATTATATAATCCCTCAACTTTATGCAACTTCATACCATTAAACATCACCCCACACACACACACACATACACACAGATGGACTTCACTCAACATGGTCTCCTAGACGAATTACTATCTCCAGAAAGGGACACTAATTGGACCAACTTTCCTACGGGAGAGAATGACTTCTTCTCAAATGGGTGGATGTTTGAATCTTTTGATCATGAGAGCCAAGTTTTCTTTACTTCTCCAAATCCAAATCCAAATCCAAATCCAAACCCAAACCCAAACCCAAACCCAAACCCAAATCCGCCATTTTTAGGAGTCACCTCACCAACAGATCTCAATGAACTCTACCCTTTTTTTGATGGCTTCACAGAACCACCAGAGCTTGATTCATCATCATATCACTATAACCATGGCACAACTCACTCATCAATGGTGGAAGATGGAGACTACGGCTTTGTTGGACTTACCAATGATCTCCACAGTTTGGAGGAAACAATAAATTGCTGCAAAGTAGAGATACAAATGGAATCAACTGCTAATAAAATCACACAATCCAACATAGTTTTGTGTGGGGAGAAAAAGAATAGAATTAAGAAGGCCGAGCGGCAGCCCTCGAAGAATCTCATGGCAGAAAGAAGGCGAAGGAAGCGTGTAAACGACCGCCTTCTGATGCTCAGATCAATTGTCCCTAAGATAAGCAAGGTGATTGATCATTTGTGACTCACATACATTTGTTGAATCCTATTTCATTAATTTGATTAATGTCTAATTTTTATTTTTATTTTCAGACACCACAATCATAAATAATAATAAAAAAAAGGCAGTTGGTTCTATTGATTTCAATTACTTGTTTTGTGTTGAATTAAAAAGAGGAATGTTTTCATGAGCAGATGGACAGGACATCAATCCTAGGAGATACAATAGGCTATATGAAAGAGCTCTTGGAAAAAGTCAAAACCTTGCAAGAAGAAGATGATACACAAGCCAGTATGAATCAAGTGAATTTAATGGATAGTTGCAAGGAACTAAAGCCAAATGAGCCACTAGTGAGGAATTCACCCAAGGTATATAATACAATTTTTTAAGTGTACATAAATACATACAAATCAAGATTGTTGCCTTATGTAAACTCAAATACCCAGTTCCTAAAATCGAATTTTTCCAGTTCAATGTAGAAAGGACAAACACAGAAACACGGATTGAGATTCGTTGTGCAGCAAAGCCAGGACTGTTGTTATCAACAATTAATTCACTAGAATCACTCGGCATCAACGTTCAACAATGTGTCATAAGTTGTTTTAATGATTTTTCAATGCAAGGTTCTTGTTCGGAGGTACTTTATGTTTGATCAATTTTCTTCACATGATATTCTTCATAAAGTATGCTTCAAATCATTTAATGTGCTCTTTAATTATTCTCCGAATGGAGCCAGGGTTTGGAGCAGCAAATGGTGATAAGTTCTGAAGACATAAAACAAGCATTATACAGAAATGCAGGTTATGGAGGTCTATGTCTCTAGGAGGAGCACTGGAAAATAAATCTAGACAACTTTATTATTATTATTTTTTTGTGAAGCCTTGGTAGATGTGTTTTAATTTTGATGTCAGCTCTTCACAGAATTTTGCAAGTGAGAGAAGCTGCAATAATGTTGTATTTCAAGTATTGTTTATCCAATAGGTCCATGATCCACTCCACAACCTAAAATGTATTTTCTATTGATTAATGCAAGGGTCAATTATTCCTCTTCACACTAAAGCTTTATATATAATATATATGTATATTAAGGTTGTGGTTGGATTTATAGATTTGAAATGAAAGAATTTGGCATTCTTTGAGGAGAATAGCTCAAATTTATATTAATTTGATAGTTAGAAGTTTAAACGGAACTGCTACGTAGCTCGAATTGTTGAGCTCGAAATTGGCTTGAATCCAATTTTAGAAGCAGAGAAGGAGAAGAGAAGAGAAGGGAGGAGGAGAAGGAGGAGGACTGGAGGGGGCATAATCACAAGGGGAGAAGAGAAAGAAGGAGGAGGAGGAAGAGGAGAAGGAAGGAGGAAGGGGAGGAGGAGAAGGAAGGAGGAAGGGGAGGGGCTCGGCCGACGGCAGTGGTGCTGCGACGAAGGGGAGAGGCTCGGCGGGACCGGAGGCGACGGCAGTGGTGCTGCGACGATCGCTGGTGCTGCGATGAAGCGGAGGGGCTCGGCCGACGGCAGAAGCGGAGGGCCCTCTCTTCTCTCCATTCCCTCTTCCCCTCCTCTTCCTCTTCTCCTCTCTTCTTCCTCTCTTCTCTCCCTCTTTCTCCTCTGTTTCAGACCACCCAAAACGCCCAAAACAACATTCGAGCCAATTTCGAGCCAAGGTTTTCGAGCTACGGCTCATTTTCCAAGTTTAAATTTGAGAGTTTTGTCAATTAGTAGTTATCTAAAATCCTTTATTTCAAGGGTTCTAGTTCTTCAAAGATCATAATAAAATACTTCTATTTTATCTTTAAATAATCTTTTCATTTAATTTCTCAATCCATATAATAGTTTAATTTCCTATATATTTATAAAATTCAATCTTGAAACCCTTTATTTGTAAGTTCAAATCAATGGCTGAGAATGTTTTTGGTGCCTACCCATGACAAAGGAATCAGCATGTTTGTTTCTAGTTTTTTGAAAATACTTTTTAAAAAATTCTACTTTTTTGTTTTATATATAAATATTTTTATTTTTATTGAATTTTTTTAATATTTTAAGTAATTTTTTTTTTAATTTTTAGACACCCCTAACATAAATACACTTAAAAAGTATAATTTTCGTGAAACAAATCTTTAAAAAATTCACTAAACACAAAAAATACAAAAAAAATACAAATTCAGTATATTTTTCAAATTTTTGTGTATTTATTAATTTTTTAAAATATTTTTTCACAAATATTTTACTTTTTAGATACATCTAAGTAAGGTGCATCTAAAAAAGTAAAAAAAATGCTTAAAATTTTAAAAATATTCACTAAAAACACAAAAAACAAAAAACTTAATTTTCGAAAAACTGAATTCAGAAAACTGAAATCAAACAGACTGAATGTTTTTTGGAATATATGCACATAATTAGTGATTGATACCAACAAACTAATATATATATATATATGTATTATCATTAATGAAGTACACAAAAATAAAAAACACCAGTACTGGGAATTTAACTAGAAAGGCCAATAGAAGCACAGTAGCTTGGTTATCTCTAGCATGTATCTTGAAACAAATAATATTTATCTCAAATGGTCTTTCTATATATTCTTTCTTGAACAATCTCAAGGAAGCTAACTAGCCAGCTCTCTCAGCAAACAACACATATATAACTGCAACATATCTTTGTAAAAAAAAAAAAAAAAAAAAAAACAACAACAACAACAAATAAGAAAACTAAATTAACAAACAAAAACAAAAACTTGAAATTTTCAGCATTCTATCCTGATTTTAATTAGGTAGAGCAAGAGATGACCTCTCAAGACCCTTCTCGTTTTTGTTTTTTGGTAATTGACTCAAAAATCTTAAAGGAGCCATAAAAAGTTTGAGTTTGAATGGAAAAACCCATGGAAGGTGATGTACCATTGCTCCATTCAAATTCCAGAATATTGGTTGTCCATCAATGCTCAAGGTGGAAGAACTTGGCTCACCGGACAACGACTATAGAAGAATTTGGAGAAGAGGAAGAAAAGTTGTGAGGAAAAGATGGTCAATTCTGATCATGTAAGTGGAAATAGTTCAAACCACAAAAACTGGCGCACCTCCTAGTACAAACCAAATACAGGCCAAGTAAGATATGCATCCCAGATTTGGTATCTATGCTAAACAATACTACTCTGACCTTAATTAACCATTCCTAAACTGGAGTTTCTAAATTTGAAGGACCAAATATTATCTTTGCTACGACTGTAAATGCCCATAATACAAATGACGTTTGCTTTCTCCTTGTTTATTGACTGGTCTCACATGTGGCTCTTAAAACGAATACAACTGGCCACTAATCGTGGTTGTTAAATTTTGCTGTGATAATAGGCAAAATCATTGTCAATTTCATCACATCATGACATGTCAAAACTGAGATAATTGCCTTAGTAGTTACCACCTGAAAGTATCTATGTTTGTCCCCTAAATGTTTAATCGTTTGGTTCTCAATTGATTTTCCTTATAACAAGATAAGGTTTTAATTTTTAACACCAAAATCAGATGTGACCCAAACCAATTGTCGACAAGATGAAACAGGGACCTACTTGAATGAGGAAGGTACTAGATTTTATCATCACATCATGACTTCATGTTCTTGAATCCTCTATAAATATTATACTACATTATTCATGAATGTAGCACAAGAATTACACAAGCCCAAACAGCAGCTATATTATCGAGATAAACCAATATATATATATATATATTTTAAATTCTTAAGAAATAGTCTGTACAAGCAGACAATTAAACTTAAATGTTCAAATTAAGTTTATTTTATATAGTCAACTTCGTCAAATTGTGTACCCATATAAATCTCTATCATGATTTCAGGCAGTTAAGATGGATCTAACTAAAACCAATAACGGTAGACAATCAATAAACAAATAGAACCTAAATAACAAATATGAATAGGCCAATAAAGAAATTGCCATAAGCAGGACTTTCTAGATATTATTGAAGCAGTATTCTGAAGCAATACACAATTGCTAGAGTGTAGATCCAATATTTCAGCAGTTACAGATGCAGCTTCAATCATAATCAATTATCTCAATACATGATGATACAATTCAATATAAGGAAAAATGAGTTGTTAAGGTTCATCTTCACCTTCATTGTCATCCCTCTCAACATCATCATCATCATCAAAATTGGAGTAGTTACTCATAGAACTACCCTTCAAGTGTTGGAATTGATGGATAACATCATTTGCATCAGAAACCAGAGCACTTTTTGCAGCTTCAATAGCATCCTTTTTCTGGATATAGCTCTCCTTTCTATTCTCTTTCCCAGGAATGGATTTGGATGCCTGCGCAGATGCTGCCCTTCTCTTAGCTTCCCTGCAATGTAACTTATCAATATATTTCTCATGTAAGACTTTGTTTTTAATCTGCTTCAGAACCGGGGGGCTCACAATAGTTGCTCCATATGAGTTACCAAGTCGTGAAACATGCTTCTTACTTGCTGAAGAAGATCTCTCACGGAATTCCTTAAGATACCCAGGTTTTCCTTTTTCACATTCTGGTGTGGAATGTATTTGGGTAGATGGATTAAAGGAGGACTCAAGAACCGAGAATAAATCAGCTTCATAATCTTGGTCTACATTATAATGCTTTTGTAGTAATTGTCGCACAGTCCTCTGTGCAAGATGACTCTTTTGTTTAAGGAAACTTGGCCTTCTAGTCTTTGACTCTGCAGAATTAAGCAATGTACTTGCCGAGAGTGAGAAGGATGACAAATTAGTTTTTCTAGACCTCAATCGGGTTCGAGTTTGAGTAGGTGTCAAGTGGTCAGCATGGACTTTATCAAAACAATCATGTGCAGACTTTCCAGGCACCTACAACAGGTTTTGAAATGGTAATGTCAATTCAAAATCACACCTCTTGGAATAGAATATTAAAGGTGAAAAACTACATTTTGATATTGTCAAGGTTAATAGACAGGTTTGCAGCTTATATCATTTTATAAAAGAAGATTATAGCATTAACAAAATGCAAATGTGTCTTCATACAGTTGAAAGTTTTGGGTTGGCTATGAAACATCGACACTTCAAAATGGGTACCGTATCCTTGTTGGACTTCATCGACAAAGGCAAAAGATGAACAATCATACCCTAACATGCAGCTAATCTTTTTTATTTTTTATTTTTTGTCATGGAAACTTTCATAAACATTTTACAATTGGTCTTGTACCCTTTAAAAACAGTAAATATATAATCAAATGCAATAATCTATACTAAGAACCACAAGATTGCACTAAGATAGCACCACAAGTACCAAGTTCCTTAAGAATACGAAAATTCAAAATTATTGGGCGCATGAATTCTGCATATCCTCTTCCTTTTCTTTTTCTTTTTATTTTTTTAATGCCTAAGAAATTATTGAAACATTTATAACAATGAAACAAAGTCATTAAATACCAACAGAACTAAAAGAGTAACTCCTTACCAGCTTAGCAACCTTCTTCCAGAAATGGGGCGTTGGCTTCGCAGTAAAGTAAGCTCTCTGCAGTGCTGATTCTTGATCCTTAGTCCACCCATTAACTATTCCATGACCCACAACTTGATTTCTCTTCCTCTTAACCCCAATTACTTTCATTCTTTTATCAAGATCTCTCTCCTTCTTCTCTTCCCCGCCATCTATAACGCCCAGAGCCCCACAACTACGGGTCAACCTCTTTTCCAATTTGCCCCCAAACTTTTTACATGAATTAGCACCCTCTTTAGCTATTTCTACATCTGATGAATCCTCTTCATCGAAAATGGAAGCACTCTCGTTAAATCCAGTACACTTACCCTTGTTAGCCCCAGAACTACGCGTCGACCTCTTTTCCAATTTACCCCCAAATTGTTTACATGAATTAGTACCCAATTTAGCTCTTCCTACATCTGGGAAATCCTCTTTATCAAAAACTTGAATCGAAGCACTCTCGATAAACCCATTGCACTTATCCTTGTTAGTCTTCTTAGCACATTCATCAGCATTTCGCCTACTAGAACTACGCGTCACCTTCTTTTCAATTTTAGCCACAACTTGTTTACACAAATCGATGCCCAATTCAACCTTCCCCACATTCAAGAAACCCTTTTGTTTAGACATATTGAGACTTTTGTTATCAACAAATTCATCAGGAGTAATTTGATTACCAGACAACCTCGGAGATCGTCGGAGACAAGCACCACCATTGAATGTCGCAGATCTTCTCGACCCAGTATTCAGTTTCTCGGAAATCTTCTTCGACCCACATTTCGATTCTTTGAACTTGTTTGGAACTTCGTTTGGGATTTGTTTGTGGGTTTTCTTCAGATACCGCTCGTGTGATGAGGTGAGTGAGAGAGGATGGACAGAGTTGGCCCTCGATTTGGGGGAAGGGGTCTTCGGATCTTGTGGAGGCGAATGAAGCTTTGAAAGAAGCCTCGGAGATCTTCGGAGAGCGGGGGTGCTACTGTTGGGCTGTTCTCTGCTGGTGGAGTTTCGTTGGGGCATTTTCACGAACACTTGGCCTTCTTCTTCGTCTTGCACGTTGACAGATGGAATTGAGAGGGAAAAAACTGATTCAAAATAGTTTAGTTGCAGTCTTTGTTTGTAGCTACCCCCCTTAGCAAAAAAAAAAGGGGGGGGGGGGGGGGGGGGTGGGTGTTATGAATTACATTATGTGCTCAATTTTCTAATTTCATAAAGTTTCTCTATTAATAAATTAAAAGAAATTAATGAAACATTTTTCTTCAACTTTTAAAATTTCTCTGTGACACATTGCTTTTTCTCTGTGAAGCTAAAATTTCTCTATAGAATTTATTTGTGTTGAAATTTCTTTGTAAAAATGTTGTGAGACTCCAACTATTATAAAAATATTACATGTATTTTATCTTATAAAATCTTAATATTAGGGACCTTAAACTAAAGCCTCATTTGGCAACCTTCTGTTTTAGCTAAAAGTTCAAAAAATCACTATAAGTTATTACATCACTTTTTCTATTTTTTTGCACATCTTTTTGTAAAAAATTCAAAAAAAATTACTAAAATAGGTTGTTTCCAAACAAGGCCTAAAAATTTTGATAAATTATTAAGTCAATTAATAGTTTTTAATTATATCAAAAATATATTTCAATTAATAATTTAAATAATTTTATTATTATATAGGAAAGTAATTACAAATTTTTATTTTTTAGTTAATTCTATTAAATAAGAAGTTTTAACAATGAAATATTTGTAATTTTCTAAATCACATAAGATAATTTGTTTTTTAACCAAATCTTAAGAGTGTATTTGTAAATTACCTAAATAAAAAATTATTTAGTGTGTTTAGTTTTAATTTTCTGAATTCAATTTTTTAGAAATTGAAATTTTGTTTTTCGTGTTATTTTATTTTATTTTTAGTAAATATTTTTAAAATTTAAGTAATTTTTTTATTTTTTTATATGCACCTTACTTAAATGTATCTAAATAGTAAAATATTTGTGAAAAAATATTTTAAAAAATTAATAAATACAAAAAAAAAATTACTGAATTTTCAATATTTTTTATATTTTTAGTATTTAGTGAATGTTTTAAAAAAAATCACAAATATTATATTTTTTAAATGTATTTATGTTATGTGTGTCTAAAAATTTAAAAAAAAAATAAGAAAAATTAAAAAAAAATGAATTTTGAAAATAAAACCACATAGAGTGAATTGTTTTTCACACGTGTGTGTGTTGAAGCCTGTCATGATAGGATAGTTGCACAAAGCCGAGGATCTGGCCCAGGCTCGTTACTTATTATTATTCTTTTAATTAATAGCAGCCCATTACAAGGCTGACCCGTTGCCTATACTACCCATCCTTCCTCCAATTTTGCACTTTGGGCCTGTAGAATTTAGTTGTTTTTTTTAGACAAATTATCAATGTGTAACCTATTTAATCCTATAACATTTTGTTTATACTCAAAAGTTCTATAACGTTTTTTTTCTTCTCAGCCTTTGTTTTTCTCTGCCTTTTCCTCTTTCTGATTTCCAGCAATCGTCGACGGGTAACCACATCTTACTTATTCTCTTTCTCTTTCTGATATATAGTCACTGGCGACTGATGACTACTATTGATTGGGGTTCACCAACAACCATCGACCGCCGACTTCTTAATTCACCCTCACTGATGGTGAAGAAGATATATTTCCGACGAAGAAGATGAGTAAATCTATTTAAATCTGATGTAGATCTACATCAGATCTGGTTAGCTTTAAACAAAAAAATAGTTGTTGGAGTACAATCCTCTCTCTATATCTACCTCTCTCCTTCAATCTCTTAATTTTCCTACATTTTCTCTGCTATATATTTATCTTTTCCTGTTTTAATGGAGAAAATTTTTAAATTTTGAACAAGTTGTTTTTGAGTTTTAGTTACAGGTGGTAAAAATTATAAAATTTTTCAATTTCAATTTTTTTTTGGCGTTGGAATGAATCATGGTTTAAAACTGTAAAATTTTACAATTTCATAACATTCTTTAGAACTGTAAAATTTTACAGTTTCATAACATGTTTTTCAGATTAATTAATGAGGATAAATGCTTAATAGATTTTTGCTTTGAAACTGTAACATTTTACAGTTTCAAAGCTTACTTTTCAATTTGATCAATATTAGAGATTATTTGCTTAAACCCTACAAAAATTGAAAAATAACATATATTTTTTCTCATTGTTACTATTTTTTGTCATTACATTTTTTTTCCTTTTAATTTATTAATATTTAACACATTTTGCTATGTTTTTTCGCTCTAATTTCTCCATTTATTATTTTTTTGGGGCAATATTCTGGACAGTCCGGTGAGTCTCCAATGATGTTCTTAATGTCCAGCAAACGTTTTGGATATTCTGGCGACTTCTATTGACATTTAGAACACTCTGGTAAACTTTCGGTGATACTCTGGCAATTTCCCGATGATGTTGAACATTCCGGTGAGTCTCCGGTGACTAGCTGATGAAAGTCAGACAGTAATGGGATATAACAGCGTCTGTAAATTATTATTTTTTTTAAAAAAAAGGATTTATTGGTAACAATTAAAAATATATAGGACTAATTAGTATAAGTGTTTTGTTTTGGGATTAGATGGGTTTTGAACTTTGTATATGGGATTTATTGGTAAGTTCCCTTTTTTTTTTTTTCTTTTTTCTTTTTTTTTTTGTTAAATACCTATAAGTCCTATTCAAAAAGTGTGTATTCTATTTAATCTCAAAATCTTTTAGTGCCTATTTGGTGCAGCTTAAAAGCTGCTTATTTCAGCTTTCAGTTTAATTTAAACTATTTTGATGTGTTTGGTTTAGCTTATAGCTTATAGTTTATAGCTTTTTGGAAGTCAGAAATCAGCTTATTCTTTGAGTGGGGCAGGAGATGCTTAATTTATAAGTCAGAAATCAGCTTATGTTCATAGTTATAAGCTATAAGCTGTTTAGGTATAAGCTATAAGCACTTTTTCACAGCTCTACCAAACAGGGCCTTAGATAGATCCAAAAATTCTGTGTCCATTTATCTTCTCCTCTTTCTCTGCATCTTACTTTTTCTCTTTATCTTTCTTTCTTTGATATCTAGCAAGGACCACGACTACGCATTCCTTCTTTTATTTTATTATTTTTTATTTTTTTTCCCCTCTTTTGAATCTACAACCACCGGCGATCGGCTATCACCATTGATTAGGGTTCACCGACAACGACCGAGTACTAACTCTTTGCTTCGCGCTCACCAATGGCGAAAGAGATAAGTTTCTAACGAAGAAGATTAGTAGATTTATTCAAATCTGATGTATACTCAAATCTGATTTTTTAGGCAATATTCTAGACATTTTAGATATTTCGGTGACATTCAGAACACTCCGACGAATTTCTGGTGATACTCCTGTGACTTCCCAATGATTTGAACATTCTGGAGAGTCTTCGATGACCATCTTACGAAAGTCTAGCAATGATAGGATGTATCAGCAGTGTCTTTAAATTTTTTTATTTTTTATTTTTTAAAAAAAGAAGGATTTTTTGGTAATAATTAAAAATATGTAAGATTTTTTGGTGCAAGTGTTTTGTTTAGGAACTAGATGAGTTATGAACTTTATGTATGGGACCCATCAGTAAGCTTCCCCCCTCCCCCTCTTTTTTTTTTTTTTTTTTTTGCAAATTAAAAATTTATAATAAAAAATCGGAAGCTAAAATTATTTTTCTCGCAATTTTTTGAATAATTATTTTTAAACTTATTTAATTTTTTTTTTCTACCTGTTTAGATAAAGATGAGACTCCTGAGGAAATTCATCTTAATCTGAATAGCGTGAGCTATGATAGATGTTATTCTTGTAAAGGATAGAATTCTATAAAGTAATACTTTTAGGCGACGAGGGCACTGCTGACTATACAAGTAAAGCACCCCCGTAGGTTTATGGTATGCTTTGCTTTGTGAGTATTGTGATTGAGTTGTTATTTTTGAGAGATGAGTTGTTACACTACAAGAATTTACACAATTGCCAACCAAAAAAATTTTGGTCGCAAAAAAATAATATTTGCGACCAAATATTAATTAGTCGCGAATGATCATTATTTTTGGCCACCAAATATTATTAGTCGCAGAAGGTTATATTTTGGCGACCAAAAAATGAGTTAGTCGCAGAAAGTGGTATACTTTTGCCGACCAACTACAAATTTGGTCACGGAAGGTCACATATTTTTTGGCGACCAAAAATTTGGTCGCCAAAAACTTATTTTCAGCAACCAAAAAAAATTAGTCGCCAAATTAGTACTTTTAGCGACTAATATTTTAGTCGCCATTGATTGAGATTTGGTGACTAAAAAAGTTTGTCGGCGAAGGTACCTTTTCTGCGACTAATATGATCTTTTGGTCGCCAAAAGTTTAGGAGGAAAATTTGATTTTTAGTGGGGCGGGAATTGAAATTTTTTGCCAATCACCCAAAAAAAAAAAAAAATTCAAAATACATCTTTGCCTTCTAATCAAAATGAGCGTAGAAGGCTGACGGCTAGGGTTCTTCAAAAACACATAGAAGAGGGAGAGGGAGAGGGAGACACCCATTTCAGCCTCTCGGCTCACCCATTTCGACGGCAAAATCGAAGACATGCCTCACCTCTCTCTTGATTTAGTCCCTTGTTCACCGAAGATCACCACTCCATCATCGCCCTCTCCGAAGCCTCAAAATCCTCTCCCTATGCACGAGTTTCTGCTCCTTTCGTCTTCCCCTCTCCGAAGATCAAAAACCCGATTGGTGGAGAAGCTTGACATGGCTGAAGAGCCTGTTGAACCAAATGCGTTGCACCGGCGATGCAAGAATCGAAATGGGTCTATGGGTTTATTCGGTTGTGCTTCACCTAGGAATGGTAGGAGGTCAAGGAGGCGGTTTAAGCCGGAGATTCGAGAGGTGATGAATTTGGGTATAGTGGAAGAGATGGGTAAGGTAAATTCTTTCCCCTTTTTTCTTTCTCTTCAAATGGAAATTTTATCTCAGATTTCTTCACCATTCACTGTTTTTTTGACCAATTTATGCAGATGAGGTTGAAGTTGAGGAGGATGAGAGAGAAATTGGAGACATATGCGGAGTCTTTAATCGAATTTGTTTTTTTGACCAATTTGATTTTTCTTTTTTCGATTCCTATTTTTTGTTCTGTAAGTTTGTGGGTTTGTCTTTAATCGAATATATTTCGCTGCTAAAGTTTTGTAGGGTTTGCGAGATTTCGTTAGGGTTTATTTTTTTGATGTTTGTTTCCTGGGTGAATCAAAAGATTGTCCATTGAGGTTTTGTTCTTTCTTTCTTAATTTAGTTGTGACATCTTTGTCAAGAAAATGGAGCTTTGAGACGATTTTTTGCCGAAAACTTATTGGGAAAATCTGCATTTTCCTTTCATGCTACAGTACTTGGGGTTTGCTTGAGTTCTGGTTTCCACCAAATTATACTGTTTTTGGGTTTTTTATTTTTTATTTTGAATGTATGTAATGTGCTTCTTTGATAATTTTTGAACTGATAATTATATAGAATTCATATTTGTGGTCTAATACACAATTTGTTTCTTTTTTTGAGCAGAAAGGCCAGATGAGTACGAGATAGATGGGTTTACTGTTGATGATATTGATGACAAAGAACCGGACGAGGAAACAGTGACTGGTTCTGGAGCTAATAGAGTGATGGAACACAGAGTTCTTCAATCTCAATATCATTGTGAAGACTCGAATCAATGGTACCTTACTCAGTTCTTAACAATTTCTAATTTGCATGGTTATTGTTGTGTGTCAGTTTTATGGTTTTGAATTTGAATATATGTATATATGCATGTGTGTCTATTTATATGTTGTCGCATTTTAGTCTGATTTTCAGGAAGGGGAAAATACATATAATGAGTTTCTCAAAAGTTGCAAAAAAATCTTTGTTCTTAAATATATATATATATATATGCCAATTGCAAGTAGAATTTATATTTGTTTGTGATAAGTTGACAACATTTTTTTTTCACCTTCTATAAACTGGTATGTGGACTGTGTTTCCGAAGGCAATTTGATTTTAGAAATTTCACCAACGGGGGAATTGAGTAAACAGTTAGCAAGATTTTCTCATCTTTCTCGGATAAGAATAACTGAGCTGAATTTCCAGTTACTTTTATGGATATATTAATGTAAATTAAAAATATAAAACACGTATCAGAAGCATTGGCCGTAAGTAGGATAATTAGTTGGACAATGTGCAATTACTGCTTTCTCTTGTAGGAGTTCTTTAATCATTGATAGAGGATCAACTTTCATTTCATTACAGTAAGAGAATCACTCTTTTAAGATTCTATGGACTTTTTTATATTAGGCTTTGTGTAGAATTTGATTCCAGAGCAGAAAGGTTAAGAACCTGCCAACCTCCTGAAAATAACAAATGTTATTGACTATGAACTATGTTATTGACTATAACAAATGTACCGGAAAGTAAGGCCAAGGATGACCACTTCTGTCTTCTTGAAGATAATGTTACTGGGCTTGTTGGAGTAATTAATTTATCTTTTCACCTCAAAAAGCAAATCCTTATAAATTAATTTAATTATGCTTTAAAGGTGAATCTAATGCATGTATGTAATGTTTTTACTCTTATTTTTGTGTAATTGTAATCAGGCCTGTGATAGACCAGAACTTGTTCTATACTGGAATGAAGTACACAACAGCTACTTTTGCCACTGCCATGTGTAACATTGTTCCTGCCATGTTTTTTCTAATGGCTTGGATACTCAGGTAAATTACCTATGGATTTTTTTATCATGTGAAATTTTGTTATGCATTAAATAAGGTAAAAAAATAATAATAATAATAATAGTCCACTATATATTTCACATATTTTTATGTATTTTTTATATATTTGTTATATATATTTTAATATAATTTTTACACATATATGAACATTAATCACCGTCCAATGGAGATGGTTAGCATTTCCTATTAAGTATTCTATTATGACAACCCAAGTTCACATATGCGCACGGAATTTTTTATTTTTTTGTTAGAAATATAGGCAAACAAATTTAATATGTGATAGATTCATTAAGGGTGACCTAAATGAATGTCACTCAGAATGAATTTAGATCAAACAATTCTATATATATATTTTGTGAGTTGGAGGTCATAGTCCAGGAAGGAGAAATCTTCCTTATGGCAAGATTTGTATCTATGACTCTTAAAAAGGCAATTAACAAGGCACAAAATTTTGATCAGCCCAATTAGATCCACTTGGTTCACAAAATTGATTTTTTTATGCTTCTTTTTTACCTTATATATGCGTAACTGTTTTAACTCACATATAGTAGGTTTAACATATATGACTCTTGGGACATGCACGAGGAAATGATAACGAACTCAGAAGAGTTTTACAAGATGGTATAGAGCTTTCCTGCCCTCAGAATTCTAGTGAAATTTCTGCAATTTTCAGTGATAAATCGCAAAATCAGCTACAAAATATGTCGAGTTGCAATGGAGCTTATGTTCCACAGGCATTGGACGATGCACCTCCTGAAATTCTGTCTAGAGCTTCTAGAACTTCAGGCAAGTAAACATAATTTTTTGAAATCTATATATGCATGGTTATTTTTGAAATAAAGTTTTTGTTTTAAAAACATTCCTTATTTGTTATTCTGTTTATATTTTTAGCCTGACATTCATGTCAAAGAGAAGATATTGATTCTAATTGATACTTGGCAAGAAGCTTTTGGGGGACCAAGGGCAAGATATCCGCAATTCTTTGCCGCATACCAGGAGTTATTGGTAAGTTGTGTATTTTTAAAGTATTTCTCAGATTGATAAGTATATATTTCAGTAAGAAATTCCATACTTCCATATATTTATGTATTATTTGCTAGGTGTGATTTTTCATTTTGTTGTTTATAAATAGGGGCTATTTAACCACCAGATTTTGTTTTATAAATTCTCTGAGGCAAATATTTTATTCATTTCAGCGTATTGGGGCAGTATTCCCCCAGAGAACTGAAAGGTCTGCCCATGTGTTTACACCCCTGCAAACACAGCCTCTAACATCGTATCCACAAAATATTCGGGCGCCAGAATTTGGGCAAGAAGCAGCTAAGTCTTCTGCAGACACTGAGTTTCCAACATTGAGGTATATATTAGGTCCTTTTTTCTGTTTGAAAGAATTTTTTATATTTTATTTTAATTAACAGCCAATTTAGCAGTGACATTGATGTCATACAACTTCTGAGATCAAATTGAAAGTGTGAAACCAATTCTAACCCCTCATTTACATTTTCTGAAGACCCTGTGAACTTATGCCTATTTGCTTACTGAGTGATCAGGTGGTGTAGTGATTGATGGTGCGTATCCTTTAACTTTTGTGCTAGCTTTATATAATAGAACATACGATTAAAGAAGACACCAGAAAATAGTACCTTTTGAACTTTATGCTTATATGCATTGAGTGATTAGGTGGTGTAGTGATGGTGTATGCATCATCCTTTAATGTCTGACCTGATTTCTTTATTTTTTTACGGAGTAAGATATAATATGTTCTGTTATATAAAGGTAGCACAAAAGTCCTGGCCAGGCTGTTAAACCAAACAAGTCTTAAACTAGGCACATGCTCTGTTTATTTATAGATAAACAAACTTGAACAGGCCCATAGCCAGATTGCCATGAACTCGGTTCATTCGCAGCCCTAATCTGTAGTGTTTAGTCGCTTTGTTGTTCCTATTTTATGCTGCAAATGTTTTTTCCTGACAAACTAATTTCTCTTCTTCATTGATTGTAAGAAAGGGGATTTGGATCAGCATAAACTAAATGTGCAACTCTTGGTTCATTCGCAGCCCTAATTTCTCTTCTTCTTGTATATTTGTTTCTGATTTTTCAAATGAACAAAGTTATATAGGGAGCTAACTCTACATTTCTTTTACATTAAATACAGTTGTCACCGTGTATTTTCTTTTGACTCTTGCAGAGATGAATCACTGCTATGTCAAGGGCTTGCATTGAATGACGATTTGCAACGTCTCCTAGCCAAGCATGAAGCCATTTCTTCAGGAACAACTGTACAAACAGAGAAACAGAATCCTGAAACTGTTCGAGCACTGGTTGTTGTGGATGCTCCTCTAATCGATACAGGAGACAGAAAACAGTCTGATGGGGGGTAATCAACTTTACTTGAATTGTTTCCTTGTAGTATTTATGCTGGCTAGCAGCCTGGCACATTGGTTATTATTACCTGATTTTTTTTTACGAAGTTATTATCTCAAAACATCTATTCAATCTAGATCGGGTCTTTGTAGAGACCAAAACTTCTATTTGAAAACATGTTTTGACATCTTATTGAGATTTAATTCTGTTTAGTCAGTTTGATTACTTATGGTGGATATGTTTTGCTCTATTTTTAGGGATATGTTATCTTTAGCAATAAGGCAATGGATATATTTTGTGAAATTAGATTTTACAAACCTTTTAAATGCTTGATTGAATCATTGAACTTTGGAAGATTTATGCAGTGGATGTCTAGAGTAGTGTGTTTTATAATTTTATTCTCATTATAGAACAAGTATTTTGGCTTTCTGTTTTGATGGATGCTATTATATTGAAAGTTTATTTTTTCTTCTTGAACCATTGATTTGTTTTTTTGTCTTTTTCCTTCCCCATTCCCCTCCTCTTCACCATTTGAGATGTTCAAATTTTGATATGGCTTGAGCATCAAACCTAGCATGAAAATTTTAATGGAATTTTACATCTTTTTAATGCAGTTGCTGGTTATTATTCTAAGCAGTAAAAATACCTTGATTTTTCTACAGATCCACCTCCA
This sequence comes from Camellia granthamiana, assembly GCA_036172215.1. Taxonomy (NCBI): domain Eukaryota; kingdom Viridiplantae; phylum Streptophyta; class Magnoliopsida; order Ericales; family Theaceae; genus Camellia; species Camellia granthamiana. The sequence goes on along the minus strand of CM069903.1, from coordinate 38,671,081 downwards.
GCGCTGGTGCAGGTATACAACTATTAGTTCCTGCTGCTCCTACTGCTAATGGTCCTACAACAACTCCAATAAAGGTTAATCCTAAAATGGACCTCTTGAGTGGAGATGACTTCAACTCACCTTCATCAGCGAATACGCTAGCTATTGTTCCTGCTGAACCCCAGTCAAACAGTCCTGTAGCTAATCAGCAGAATGCCCTTGCTCTTGTAGACATGTTTTCTCAAAATAACAATAATCAACCTGTTTATCCAGTTGGACAAGCATATCCACCTTCAACGCCAAAACTTCAGCAGCAGCAGAATTTTCAACCTCCACAGACCTCAGTTTACTCAAATGGAATTGGCCCAAACATGATGGTACCTCAATATGAGCAGCCACTATACACACAAGGTGCCAATCCTGCCTGGAATGGACAGATAGCCCCCCAGCAGCAGCCACCTTCTCCTGTCTATGGTGCGTTTCTAGTTCACTCTATATGCATTTTTTTAATTTTTTTTTTAAAATTTTCAAATATCTATATGTGCACTCCTACAGTTCCAGTTCTGCCCTCACAGTATGCCCAATCAATAGACAACTAGTTAGGAGTGGCAATTTTCCAGCTGACATGCCAACCCGCCCAATGCCTACTAATTTTAAGGGCTAATGTCAGCGTTTTGGACCCATTTAAAATATGAAATTGGTTCAGCATAGCCTCTTTCGAACTTCTTATTGTATTTTTTTTTTCCTTCTCATTCATCTTACTGCTGATAATTAGCCTCCTGCAAAGTTCAGGTTTTGCTGAACCCTGCATATTATTCTTCAAATGCCTTTTATAAAAGTCCATAACATCTACAGCCTTCATTAATTAATAATTTTGTGAATTATTTTAAAATGTTATAATTAATTATTACACCAATATATGATATATTGCAATAAATATTTAGTTTTACAAATTTAAAGTCTCTTTCAAAATTTCAAAAGAAATGGGCTAGAATCTAGATGGCTTGGTTGGGTTTGATGTGAATTTACTGAGATTGGGTTTGGAGTCCTCATGACCCATTTATTAAATGCTCCAGATTTTGCTCACGAGGGTGTCTGGGCTTGGCCTGTCTAATTTCTAAGTACATGTAGTACCACGTCCACAAATATGAGCTAATTACAGGGCCAAAGCTCTAGGGGTAGCTTTGGAGCGAGGAATGAAACATTTAATTATTGGTTTACCCCTTAAAAGAAAGATAATCCAGGTTTTGATATGTCTTGAGCAGGGAGGCATTTATATATTTATCATTTTGCATTTAAAACTGACCTTGCGCTCGCACAATTTTCTTAGGTGCTCAGAGCAACAGTTCGCTGCCACCACCACCCTGGGAAGCTCAGTCAGCAGACAATAGCCAACTAGAAGTCAGTCAATATCCTCAGCCAATGCAGCAGGTTACTCAGGTGGCTGTCACACATGCCCAGCCAATGCCGAGTGGCATGCATCAAGGATCTCAACCAGGTGGTATGTATATTCAGCCAATGACAGCTGGCCATCTCTCATCATTCAATAATCAAGTTATTCAGAGCAATCAGATGGCTGGGATTCATCCTCAGCACGGGAGGGCAAATGGGTATGTATCCGGTACAGTTTTATTATGCCAGCTAGTTGTCTCAATACGATGTACATGTTTATAGGATTTAATTGATTTTTGCAAAGATACAGGTTTGCAATCCACTGTTGCTGCCACTATCATGCTTCTCTGATAAATTTTCCAATTCTGTTTCTTGATTAGGTGCCTTACATCACTACTGCTTTGATGGATGCGAAGCTTGGCACGGAAGGGCGCAAGGATCTTTTGATTGGCTATCAAGGCAACTTAGTGGATTAAGCAATTTTCCTGATGCTGTAAATTTGAATTATGTATTGTTTCAATTTGTTATGCTAGATGGATGTGACTTGTGAATGAAAACTTAGAATAGTTGTATTGTGTCGAATGTTAATGAATTATGTATTGTGTCGAATGTTAATGATTCAGTTAATTTGAATAATGCTTTAAAATTATAGGTTTATTATGGATTGAATGAATTATTAGGAATTACAGGTGTATTGTTTTCCTGCTTTGGCAACCAATTTATTAGTCGCGACAAATAAATTATTTTTTTTCGCAAAAAATGACAATTGCCGACCAAGAGTTTTGGTCCCAAAAAATACATCTATTGCCGACCAAAATAGCTCTTGGTCGTGGAAACTCACTTTTGCCGACCAAAAGTTTTGGTTGCGAAAAGTAACAAATGGCGATCAAAACCTTTTTTGGTCGTGGAATGACACAATTGACGACCAAACTTTTTGGTCGCGGAATGTCACTATTGGCGACCAAAATTTTTGGTCGCGGAATGTCACAATTGACGACCAAACTTTTTGGTCGTTGAATGTGATAAATGGCGACCAAACTTTTTGGTTGGGAAAATATCACTTTTCGCGACCAAAGTGTTTTGGCGACAAAATAAATTAGTCGCGATAATTAAATATTTAGCGACCAAAAATTTAGTCGTGAAATCCAACTTTTGCCGACCAACCACAATTTTGGTCGCGAATTACTTTTGCCGACCCTCAATTAGCGACCAAAGTAGCGACCAAAAAAATTGGTCGCGAATAACTTTTGCCGACCAAAAATTGACTTTTAGCGACCAATTTTTTTGTTGCCAAAAGTGTTAATTCTTGTAGTATTATTTTTGAGAGATAAGTTGACTGACTTGATCGTCAGAATGCCCCCCGGTGGATTTGCCACCAGTGTTTGTTATCTTCTTGTGTGTAGGTATTGGACTTCACTATTCTTCCGTGTGCTCTACGTCTAAATTCCTTAGATCTCGGCTAAAAAATTTAATTTTATTGTAAAGTCAAAGTCAACACACACACACAACAAAGTATTCTTAGATTGTGTGTTCTTATAAGGCTGATTAAGGGGAAATGCTTTATGCATAATGTCTTAATGAAGCATAGTGGAAAATACAACACAAAGCAAGAATTCTCATCCAATATAAAATAACACCATGCTTGGTCTTGGAATAATCTTCAATACAAAGCAAAACCTGAGGAAGAAAAAAATATATATATATATTATAAGGGAAATGGGGTTTTCAACTCACAAGCCTTGTGAGAGTTTCAATATCTCAATTTTAATTTCCTAATTTTTTGATTTAAAAAAATAAAAATAAAAATTCAGCATTTGTTGACTTTTTCCAAGCCTTTTTGACTTCCCATACCTATTTAATTATTTTGGAAATAATAATTATTTTCCCTTTTCAACTTCTCCCATACTTATTTAATTATTTTGGAAATAATAAGTATCCCTTAATTTATGGATTTCAAATGGAAAGATAACAAAAATATTTCATAATCTCTGCATTCTAATTTCTCTCATCAATTTCCAAAAGAAAATATTAAAACATGCCTTCATTTTCTCTCCCTCAAAAAATCAAATAATATTTTTCATGAGAATTGTAGATATCTATCTATATCTTCTATATTATATTATAACACAAAAAAAAAAAAAAAAATAGATATACAAACAGATAAAATTAATAAATATGATTTTTATTTATTCAGTTAAAATCTTTCTTTTACCTCTCAATATCCAATTTTAAATTTTAAAAATCTTTAAAATCTATCTAAACAAATATAATATATCTCACACCATCATACTTTAAATCAATAAAACTCACATGTCTATCACATATCTAGCTTACATCATAACTTACCTAAATAACAATAATTAAAAACAAATAGAAACTATAAATAAATTAAATTAAAAACAAATAGGGAAAATTATGCAAATGGTCCTTGTAATTTACCCGTTTTATCATTTTGGTCCCTATTATTTTAAATTGATCAATTTTGCTCTTGAATTTTACGGATTGTGTCATATTAGTCCAATAAATAATGGTGGTTAAGTTTGATGGACGGAAAATCAAATGATGTGTCAATTCGGTTCCTGTAGTTTATAGGATGTATCAATTTGGTCCCTGTAGTTTATGAGAAAGTCAAAACAGCAGAGACCAAATTGACACATCTTGTAAACTATAGAGACCAAATTGACACATCATTTATTTTTTCGTCCATCAAACTTAACCGCCGTTATTTGTTGGACTAATATGACATAATCTGTAAAATTCATGGGCAAAATTGATCAAATTGAAACAATAGGGATCAACATGATAAAACGGGTAAACTATAGGGACTACCGCTGTAATTTGTCCAAAAAAATATAAACCCACAACTCCATCTTAAATAAATTGAAGGAAAAAAAAAAAAACAAATAGAAACCGCACAAAAATAAAGTAAATAAGAATTTAGATATAGATCTCAAAAAGATTTGATAATATCTTAATTTGAATTATGATTTAATAATATAATTATTTATTTTTTTGATATATATCTATCAAAATTTTAAATCACTTAATGGGACAAATTAATTAATTTTCAAGCCTTATTTAAAAAATAATCTGATTAGTCATCACAACTCCTAGACTTCGCAGGCACTGCCGGAAGAGCTGACGGATTAGGTGAGGCGAGATCTGAGTTGTTGGGGGTAATATCCTACCACTCCATAAATTTATTTGTTTTTTAATTTTATTTTTTTCTCTATGTGATTCTTTTTCTCTGTTGTTGGTCTAGTTTTGGTTTCGGTTTTGGTTTTGGTGAGATTTATGTGTTTGTTTACAAGTTTACATGGTGAAGAAGAATTATTGGTGATGATGGTTGTAATCGAAGTATCTATGCCCATTATGTGCCAAAAATTTGGTTCGGATTTTGATTTTTTTAATGAAAATCATAAAATTGAAGTAAAAAAATGGATATCGATTTTTTTATTTATTATTGTCATTTTATTTTATAGAAAATGTGAAAATTTAATGAGAATTTAAGATTGTACTGTAACATTATTTTTGTATAACTAAGTAAATTTAAAACTTTTAAATATCATTGTGTTTTTTATTTTTATCCTCTTTATATCCTATTATACCATTACTGCTATTTTTTAATTTATTAATCATAATTCAATTAATTGAAAATGAAAGCTTAATATAACTTTTCATATATATTAATTAATTTATTACCACTATATTTGTATATAATAACATAATATACAGGGATAATCTCCAAATATAATATCTATTTTTTTATGTGATTAAAATAGTCCATAAATAGTACATAGAGGAGTTAGATGGCTTCTTTTATCTCCAAAAAAACTCAATCTATTTTTTTTTAACTTTTTAAAATTGAAACATCAGTGTTTATGTCCACAAAACAAAATTGATAAATACATATCCAAAAGTTGAATATTTTTTTCCCTTTTCTTTTTATTTATTTATTTTTTTAATAGATATGATATTTACAAATGAAAAATATTTGACACCTCAAAAAACTTTTCATAATCTAACTTATAATGATGTGGTCATAAGTGTCAATTTTTATGCAAATATGAGAAGAGAATTAATCAAGTTATACATTTCAACCAACCACATTCTCAAACTTTCACTATTTAAAGATGTTATTTCACTATAATTTCAATTAATAGAATCTTCAACCCTTAATATTTATTTTTTATCGAATTATAATTTGATAAAAATTTAAAAAGATGAAGCGTTGGAAATTATGACACTTTTCAGAAACACTTTTTTTTGCTTGGTTACACTTTTCCAAAACATTTTTTAGAAAATTCTACTTTCTTGTTTTTCATATTTTTTTGTTTTTACTGAATTTTTTTAATATTTTAAGCAATTTTTATTTACATTTTAGATATATCTAACATAAATATACTTAAAAAGTAAAAAATTTGTGAAAAAAACCTTTTAAAAATTCACTAAATATAAAAAATACAAAAAAAAAAACGAGAATTCAGTATATTTTTTGTATTTTCATGTATTTATTAATTTTTTTAAATATTTTTTTCACAATTTTTTTACTTTTTAGATACATCTAAGTAAGGTACATCTAAAAAAGTAAAAAAAATGTTTAAAATTTTAAAAATATTCACTAAAATTAAAAAAAAAAACACGAAAATCAAAAAATTCAATTTTAAAAAAACTTAATTCAAAAAACTCAAACCAAACACATTGATTGTTTTTTCATCAAAATTGATAAAAAGAAAAACAAATGGGATAAGAATGAAAGTTCTTTTAAAAATTGATAAAAATTTAATGAAAAAATTAAAGTAATTCATATCAAATCAATTTTTTTATTCAAATTGAAAATCAAATTTGATAAAAAAAAAAATTAAAAGAAAATGATGAAAAGTTAAAAATATTCTAAAACCTTCTTATTCTTAAAGCGTAAAAATCCGTGTGCGTATTATATTCATATTATATTTTTAGTTATGAAATTAAAATCAAAAGAAATGTAACTTAAATTATTGAATTAATAACAAAAATATCATATCAATTATTGTTAAATATCAATTCACTTCATATTTAATAATAAAATTGTATATTTCTCTTAATTATAACTTTTAAATTTGAATATTTTCATAACAAGAAGAGATATATCATAACTAATGTAACCTTATTTAATTAGGTTTAATTTCTTCTTTTTTTTATATTACAAATTATCAAAATTGTACTAAATAGATTTATATATATATACATATTTAAATTTTTTAAACTAATAATTTAAAAAGTTATAAATATAAAAATTAACTTATTAATTTCATATATACCACAAGATAAAATATTAAATTACTTTAATATATTTATAATGATTTTTTTTTTAATTTATAAAGTCCCGTGCATGGCATGGATTACCACCAATATATATATACAACCGTGCTAGGGAGCTCGAAAGGGCTCCCCCTAAATTCCCCCCGAATCGAAAACGACACCGTTTTCGGCTTTTTCAATTTTTTTTTTTTTTTTTTTTTTTTTCAGAATCAGAGGAGGAAGACGAAGAAACAGAGGGAGGAGGGAGGAGGGGGAGGGGGAGGAGGGGAGGAGGAAGGAGGGACTGGAGGGGGCCATGCTAGTGGGAGGAGGCGGAGGCGGGGCCGGAGGCAACGGCGGTGGTGCTGCGACGGCAGGGCTGGGCAGCGACGCGGGGCTGGGCTGCGTCGACCGGGCGACGGCGGCATGGGGCTGGGCGATCGGCGGCGACGGGCTGGCGACGATCTCTTCTCTCTTCCCCTCTTCTTCTCTCTCTCTCTCCCTCTCCCTCCGAGCTGTTGCAGGTCGAAAATGGAGGAAGAAAAACGGAAAAAAAAAAAAAAAAACGAAAGCCCAAAACGACATCGTTTTGGGCTTTCGGGGGATTCGGGGGTGGAAAATTCGCGCTACCAAGCTTTATTGATATATATATAAGAAAAAGTTAAAGAATTGGTTATGAGGACTCATTTTAGGTAACCATCCCACTCATGAAAGTTTCCATTGTGCATATATTATATACATACCACCTTAGAATATTGATGAAATGGTGACACTTATGTACCTAATTTTCATGATTTGCTGCCCAGGCCCCTACCACTTAAACCTCAAATCACTATATTAAATGATATAAGTCGAATCTGATAAAAACATTATAAGATATCCTTCTATAGATTGCATCCGTGGGCCAAGTGATAATATGTGGCTATTATGGAACGACTATAAAAAATAAAAATGGATTAATATGAATCGCCCCTACATTTGTATAATACTTTTTTGGCTAATTAATCTATTGCTTAAATTTATAAAATAAAGACTATGAGATTGATCAAATAAATAAAATGCTCTCTTATCAAGCATGATATCTAAAATTATTTATAAAACAGGTTCTTACACTTTAAGGGCATGTTTGATTGACAGGACTAGAGCATGAGATTGAGATTATTAATTTGTGGGTACAATAATATTGTGTTTGTTTTGAAATTTTGTTTCAAGATTATTAATCCAATGGATAACTAATCTAACAAATTTGTAGAATTATTAGTATTGGGGTAGGGGTGAAATTATATATCCTGAGTTAAGAAATAAAATAAAAGACTTTTTTACCCTTGACTAAAAATTAAACCACTTATTATTTTTATATAATTTTATATTTTAGAAGGTTAAAAACAATTTTTAAAAATTTTAAAATATTTTTTGATATTTATTTTATCAAATTAGTTTATATTTTTTTAAAAAAAAATTAAAAGCAAACCAAACGTGGCCTTTGTATTTTGTATTTTTATTTATTTATTTATAATTTTTTTCAAAACCACGTTTATGAAGAAATTTTGATAAAGTAAAGTCTATGAATAAACATTGATAGAAGGTAAGATTGGAAAAGAAGATAAATATAATTATAATCCTACATTCATATGTTTTCTTATCCAATGCAAATCAAATAATGGATAAGAGGATAATTTATCCTACTAATCTAATTAGATAGTGAATACCACACTAATTTGATGGGAGTTGTTAGTACCTTCACTATTAGGGTTGGTTTGGGATGTCCTAAAAAAGTGTACTTTTTGTCTTTTTACGAAAAGATGTGCAGAAAAGTAGAGAGGTGATGTGATGGAAAAAAGATAAAAAGAGAAAAAGATGGATTATATAGTAGATCCCAAACAAGGCCTTAGTGGGTGTTTTGGGATATCCTACAAAAGACAAAAAGTCAAAAAATTACTGAAAAAGCCAAAAAATTAACATTATTCACATGTTTGGCGGAAAAAAAAAAAAGAATTTTAGACAGAGGGCAAAAAGACATAAATGTCCTTCATTGGGAACAGGAAAAAGGGAAATAAATATAAAAAAAAAACGCCCAAGAGAATTTTCATATAATCTAATAATTGTGAGAGATTTGGGACAAGAGACATGAATTTTTAGAAATAGCGGATCTTGGCTAAAAAAAAAGGAAAAGGAAAAGTCAAACAAACCCAGCTGCCCACCACAGTTTTGTAAAGGAAAAAAGGCAACCTTGCTGACATGCACGGTATGCAGGTCAGTACTGATAGAGGTAATACGATAATTTTGTTATTTCATACAATATTTTAATACATATTCTTTCGTAAAATGTCAAAAGGTTATTTCAAACAATCATCTTTTTTTTTTCTTTACTTTTTTAGCTAAAAAATTAAAAAATACACTTATACAATTCATCCCAAACAACCCTTGTGAATCAAACATGGCCTGAGATCCTAAACCCCAACTAAGATAACAAAATACTATAGTTTTTATGGCATACACCTAACTTTTCAAATTGATTTCCACTAGAACTCATGGCAAAATAGGGCATTTGATTAATTCCTGGTGCCTTGTGCTCATAGTACCCCACTCATCTGGATCAGCCTCTTGAGTTGCAGGAAAAAACTAATCCTTCTAATATGATTCTTAATATATATATATATATATGCTTGCCCCAAGTGCAACATAATGTATCAAAAACTTATCCATGGCTTCTTAAACACTCAAATTTGGTTTATATAATTTTAAAGTCTAGAATTGGATATTAGATAATTTTCGCAAACCAACTCTTCGCTTAATTGGTTTAGTTTGGAAGTCAATCCAGATTTTTTTTTCTTTTTTTAATCTTTATCTTTATCATCTGCATGTATGGTTTGGCCACACGAGCAAATAGAGTATTAGTATTAGATACTTGTTTCGCAACACTTATCTAACCAACTCAATGTTAAAAATTAATAATAGGGGTTAAATGTCTCCAAATTTTAACATGTTGCATTATTATGTCATAAACTAAAGAGGCATAAGTTAATTTAGGTTGAATGTCTCCAAATTCAAACTTACTGAATGAAGTCATAAATAATTTGATGATCATTTTGAAAACTGATCATGGGGAAGTGGGGCATACATATCTTATCTAGTGCTCGTTTGGCAATAACTTTTTTAGTTGATTTTTTGACTTTTTAACCTGAGACTTTTTTGATTATTTGGTATTCTTGTTTGGCTTTTTTGACTTTTTAACTTTGTTTTGGCAAATTTTTTTTTATCCTTTTGTAATTTTTGACTTTTTAACTTTTTTGATTTTTTTTAATTATTTTTTGAGTTTTTAGCCTAACTCAAAAACTAAACAACCCCTAGTAGGTTAAATTGAATCATGCATGTTTCGTAGGGATCATACTAACCTTAGTGGATTAGACAAACTTTCAGAAATGTGAGTATTTAAGACCTTCCCATTTGGGGAAAGTTGCACTTGGTTATTATGCGCATGTTTGTAGAGAGAAATAACAATCGTGTTACATGTATCAATTAATATGTATATATATATATATTAATGTATTAATTAGTATTATGTTATTATTACTGATTTTATCTATTATACAAATTATAAATATTCAAAATCTTTAAAATTATACCATATCATCTATTAGTATATTAATTGATATATATATATATATAACATTATTCGAGAAACAATTATGGTTGTAACTTTTTCTTTGTTCTTGTCCAATATTATAGATATTGTGGGAACACAAAGGTCCCGTTTGGTAGAACTGTGGGAAAGTACTTATAGCTTATACCTAAAGAGCTTATAGCTTATAACTATGAACATAAACTGATTTCTGACTTATAAATTAAGCATCTCTTGCCTCACTCAAAGAATAAGCTGATTTCTGACTTCCAAAAAGTTATAAGGTATAAGCTATAAGCTAAACCAAACACATCAAAATAGCTTAAATTAAGCTGAAAGCTGAAATAAGCAGCTTTTAAACTGCACCAAACAGGACTAAAAAGCAAAAACATGAAAAAAATAATAATAATAAATAAAATAAACTATAAAGCATAATCAGCTCCATATTTAGTGGCCTGTCTATAATGCTTAAATATAGAATTCATATACATAGGTATATGACTATATTTTGCAAAAGATTTGTCCTCCATGATCATTTCATGATTTTTGAAATATTTTAAATTGTTGTTATGATACCAGATACTAAAATCAAGAGCATCATCATCAGTAATAAAGTTATGATTTTTGTTTTTACGAGAAGACAAATACTAACAAGTATTTTTGAAATATTGTTTAATATTAAAATTGTATAAAAAATATTTTGAAAATTATGAAAGAATTGATAAAAGTTTTAAAATCAACAAAAAATATTTTGAAATTAAAAAAAATTATTTTATATTTTTTTAATTTGTTACCTTTTTCTTATGTCAGCAGAGATATTAATTATTTAGATATAGAAGAGTGGTGAGACAGAGTAGAAGAGTTTAAAATTGGTTTGCTGAGACAAATCTTTCCCACTGCAATGATGAAATGGAATGAACAAATAAAATATAATAATAAAATAAAATAAAAATTGAAGGGCTACGTCACCATCCACTGTGGAGATAAAGAGCACTGAGAAACCACTAGGCACTTTGGGAGGCCCACTCCCCATGTGGTTGTGTGTGCGCAAGGGGCCATTTGGGTTTTATATCATCTGTATGTTTAAACTTTTCTTTTGATACTCAAAATTTATTTTTGAGTTTTTATTTTTTATATTTTTTTAAGTTTTAGTAAAATTTTCATACTTTAATTAAATTTTTTTGGGCAAATTACAAACACTCCCTCGAGGTTTGGTGAAAATACAGATTCCCCCCTGAGGTTTGAAAAATTACATCCCGCCCCTGAGGTTTATATTTTCATAACAAATTATCCCCTGAGGTTTTTATTTTCATACAGATTCTTCCCTAATTTCTCCTAATTTGTTATGAAAATTTGACTCTCAAGGGGCAATTTATAATTTCTCAAACCTCATGGGAGAATCTGTATTTTCACCAAATCTCGAGGGGAGTGTTTGTAATTTGCCCAATTTTTTTACGCCTTAAATTCCTTTAATATAGCATTCAAAAAGTAAGATATTTATATTTTTTTTAAAAAAAAATTACTAAATATAAAAATAATACATTTTCATTTTTTTGTATTTATTATTTCTTTTTATACTTTTCACAAATATTTTACTTTTTAAGTGTATTTAATTAGATGCATCTAAAAAACAAAAAGATTTGATTAAAATATAAAAAATTTCACTAAAAAAATAAAAATTCAAAAACTAAACCAAATACTTTTGATGACAATGTGATCAAGAGGAAATTGGTTTGAGTCACTAAAACAAAAAAGTTCAAAAGTGAAAATCTCCTCTCTTTAATCTTGGATCATCGATTTTTTATTGTTATGTTCGTAGTAAGAATAGAATAAAATTACATCTCAAATCGATTTTAAAAAGCACTTATAAATCTTTTGTATGTTTGTCAAAATTGTCTAAACCTTTTATTTTCACTTATTGACGTCACACCCAAAAAAAAAAAATTTATGAGCTGGTCCTCAATCCTCTTTGTTTATAGAGCAAAAGTGTGGGAATATATTTTCAGAGCACCAACACATGGCCGAGGTGACACCGAAGCGTCAGTCGAGGTGTCACGTGTCGTGGTAGTTATGCCGAGATTATCTCGGCTAGGCCGAGGTTATCTGCGAAGAAACCGGAATCCGAGATAAGCGGATAAGGGACAAGAGTCCTAGAATGGGAGAAGATTTCAGTTTGGGTAAAGATGAGACTCTTAGAGAGTTTATATTGGGACTAGGATTGTGTTGGCTATAAAAAGAGAGGCACCCTCATGGGTCTAAGGTACGCAACTTTATACTTTGAGTAGTGAGTTTAGCACTTTTGCTATCTTTGAGAGATATACTGACTTGATCGTCGGAGAGTCCCCGGGTGGAAGAACCACCGCCAGAGCCTTCTCTTTCTGTACAGGACAGCAGGATGCCATCTATTCTGCCAGTGTTCTATAACTGAATTACTAAACGAACAGTGTGATCGAAAAATCACTCACACAAAAAGATAATTGGTTTGCATAGTTTATAATGTCAATCATTTTTTTTCTTTTTTTCTTTTTTTTTTTTGGTGCTATACAACGACAACGACATAGACAAAATGTAATCAGATAGATTGAGAAAATATTAGTTGAGCAGTTGGGAGTTGGGCCATATAAGGTTTTTATTTATTTATGTTCCTTTATATATATGATGATGCAATAGGCCCTACATTGTGATGCCAATGACTACATGCATGCCATGATCAAGTAACCTCCATTCAGATGATTTTGTGGGATTGGCTATGAATAGAGTAAAAAAAAAAATGGTTGAATATGTAAATTCGATTGGATGTGAATTAAGCTCTGATGTAGGTTTTGTACCCAAATCCCTAGTTATACATCAACTTTGCTATTATTTTTAACTGCAACAATGATTAGTACTTTGAATTTTCATAAAATGATGCTGTTTTAATATATTCGAGACATTCGGGTTACACAAATTCGAGTTACGAAATATTTTTCTTTTAACTAAGTATATTTCCTTTTCATTGAACACTCTCAAAATGTGCTCAACATTAAAGTTATGATTTAAAGTGATTAAGCTAGTATAAGTTGTTACTTAACGTAATTAAAGTTATAACTCCTTAGAATTGAATTTCGATCTTGATGTATCGTAATTTTTGAAGGTTTTCTATTAAAGGAAAAAGTTTGAGAATACAAAATTAATTGAGCATATTTGTTAAGAAATACGAAAGTCTATTTGATTGAGTTTTCAGAACTTAATTCATAAAGTCTATTACAAAATTAAAAACTAGTTTGATAGAAAAAATTAAAAAATATATCTTTAAAATTTTTAATAATCATTTTCGGACCAAATGAGAAATTTTTATATGAAAATAATGAATTCTTTTTTACTTTATTTCATTTTTTTCACAAAATTACTATTTTTTTAATTTTCTTTTAAAAAGAAGTATTCTGCAAGCAAAGTAGCAGAAATCAATGGAAGGCAAGTCTTGGTCTTGTTGGTAAGAAGAAGCGCAATTCAGCATTGGGAGGTCAAATCAACAAGAAAAAAGTGATAGGTACTGGCAACAATTAACAACACCAATTGTGACACAGATCCTACGCATATGAATTTCACTCTCTCTACTTTCGTCTCAATTATTTATAATACGTCGTCTATACATATATGAGTGGGCTCCATACACAAATTAAAGATAAAAAACAAATTGTGAGTTATGAAATTTTAAAAAAAAAAAAAAAAAGTCCCAAACATTTATGTAACAACACACCCATCACCACGGAACTAGCACAAAAACTGCACCTACTACGAAGACTTATAATATGACGCCTACACATACATGAATGAACTCCACACACAAATTAAAGATAAAGATCAAATTGAGAGTTATGAAATTTAAAATAAAAAAAAAAAGTCCCAAACATTTATGTAACAACACACCCATTACCACGGAACTAGTACAAAAACTGCACCTACTACTATGACTCATAATGTGACGCCTACACATACATAAGTAGACTCCACACACAAATTAAGATAAGGATCAAATTGAGAGTTATAAAATTAAAAAAAAAAAAAAAAAAAAAGTCCCAAACATTTATGTAACAACACACCCATCACCACGGAACTAGTACAAAAACTGCACCTACTACTATGAGAGAGAGAGAGAGAGAGAGAGTGAGTGAGTGAGTGGTGTTTGGTGTGCCAACAAAAGCACTCTTCTCTGCTGAATATTTAGATTAGGACTGGAGGAGGATTGTGGAAACAAAATCTTGTTTTGGAAAACAAATTAAAAGTTAATTTTTTGTTTTTTTTTTCAATTTTTTTAAAAAATAAAATATGACTTAATTAAAAAATTAAAAAAAAAAATCACTTTTAACCTCACGTCAAAAAGGCCAAAGTGGTGGTGAACATATAGGGGACAATCATTATCTTCAAATTGGTGCCATTTAGGGGTGGACAAACTATCCCAAAAACCCACGAATCCTAGTAACAAAATTATCCCCAAAACCCACAAATCCCTAGATTGGACGCTGCTCATGGTAATAATCAATGAGTAATCTTAATAATTTCAAATTTTTTATCAAATGTGATGTTTTGAGAAGTTGATAAAAAATTAATTTTTTTAATTTTTTAAACTTATTTTGTCTTTTTATAGGTAAAAAATACGAGAAGTGACGTGACGAAAAATGAGTAAAAATTTAAAAGCTACCTTTTATTTTGTTCTCAAAATACCCCTGTATATGGTGCGAGACTCATACTTATTTAATAAAAATTTTGGAGCATATTAATATCATATTTTATTTTATTGTTGAAAATTAAGTAAACTAATCTTTGTAAACTTGATTAGTGGCTGTATAGAAACTTCCAAATATTTTTTTTTGTTTGAATCTCTTTGTCTTTATTTATTCTTTTTCAAAATTATGTCAAAAAAATTTATTTTTCCAGTCCATCTTGTGTAGAAGAATATAAAAAATAAAATTTTAAAAAAATTAAAAAGCCAAAATAAGACCAAAAGGTCTATTATTTTTTACTTATTTTTGTATCTTTATTTATTTATTTTTAAATAATTAAAATTTTCAGTTTGTTTCATTGAATATAATTTAAAAATCTAAAATTTTTTGGAAAATTAAAAAACAAAAATTATTATAAATAAAAGCCAATAAAAAAGTTACCAAACATCAAACACCTACTATTACTAATAATCTCATTAGCCCTATCATCAAATTAAAGAACAAAAAGAAAAGGTACAAAAAGGATGAGAAGGCAAAAGATTGTCCAGTCACTAAAATCCATTACTGACGTTTGGGCACTTATGAATAATGTAAAGAATCAATTTCAATTGAGATATTAAAAGTTTAATTTTTGCCAAAAATATAATTGATTTTTTTTTTTTTTTTTTTTTTTTGCCTACTAGGAAGCTTTTTCCTAATTTTTTTTTTTTTTTTATCAGTATGAAACTCTTTATTATATACTAATAATTAATTGTCCAACTTAATGTTATTCTCTTAACTTTTTAGAATAATCTCTCACCGTTTGGGAAAATAAATAAATAAATAAAAGGATCAATTCCAAGATTTGCCAATTTTCTAGCAACATGGCAGACCATGATAAGTGGCTTCCGTGAGTGAACTTGCTTTTTTGGCCTCTTTTTCCTTACTTGTTAGACTAAAATTTTGCCATCTTGTAGTTCAGACCAAA
Organism: Camellia granthamiana; assembly: GCA_036172215.1. Classification (NCBI taxonomy): domain Eukaryota; kingdom Viridiplantae; phylum Streptophyta; class Magnoliopsida; order Ericales; family Theaceae; genus Camellia; species Camellia granthamiana. The sequence continues at coordinate 38,655,138 of CM069903.1, read as the reverse complement.
AAAACAAAGAAAAGAGAGCTTCTTTCTAGTTTATTTGGTAGATTGGAGCGTATTGTTACATCGGTAAGAGTTATCACGGATCCCGTTCGATAATCTGAATCGTTCAATATGTAGAGTTTGTTAAGTATTTTATGTATGTAATAAAATCACATTTATCAGATATCGGTAGTCTTTTTATCGAAATATATTTTTGTCTATGGTAAATATGATTTTAAAAGAAAATTGTTGACAAAAATATATTCTGATCAAAGGGATACCGATATCTGATTAATGTGATTTTTTGTAAACACGAAATACTTGACAAGTTTTACATATTAAACGGTTCAGATTATCGAAACGGGACCTATTGTAAGCCCCACAAACTCAAGAGTATACTCCAGTCCACCCAAAACCAAAAAAAAAAAAACTAGAAGAACCAATTTTTTGGATTTACCAGCCATTATTGACATGGTGGAATCTTCTTACTTGACTTGCATATGTGATGGAGATGATAGGACATTCTCAAAAATTAGCCGTGCGTGTATAATTTAAATAATTAATAATAAAAATTTTAATATTATAATATATATATTACTAAAGTGATAAGTATATTTTTAATAAATTTATGATTTTGAGTTCAAAATTTATTTATATTACATATAATAATTTTTTTATTTTAATATATATAAAATTACCACATGACATCAGGAGAAATTTGATTACTAAACCAACTAAGGCTTTCATTTAATAATATATGGATAGATAAATGCCCATTTCATAAGCTGCTGACGTCACTGTGCTATCATTTATTTCGATGACCAACCACACGAAAGTGGTCATTATTTTGATTTTGCAATGTTCATCTCTCTCACTATTGTCCTTGTCTATCATATCACAATAAAATCTAATAACGTTATCGTTTGGTAAAAAAAAAAGAAGTTAATTAGCTATTTTAAGTTAGAACTTTTTTAATTTGAGATGCAAATATTTGTTTGGATTGATTTTTTTAATTTTTTAATTTTCATCAAAAATAAAATTAAATAATTATAATTTAAATATGACATATTATTTTATTAATTTATTTAGTCTATTTTATCTTTTGTATTTTTTTAGTCCGAACTAACTTAAGATTGTTTTGAGAAGATGGTTCAAAAATTAATTTTTTGACTTTTTTTGAAAAAATTTATAAAAAATATGAGAGATGATGTGATCTAAAATGAGTTAAAAATTGAAAGATGACTTTTAATCATCTTCCTAAAATAACCTTTATTTAGCCTTAGCCAAACGAAGCCATAATTATAACAAAGATTAGATAACTAATACACACAAACTCTCAAATTAAGAGAAACATACCAAACAAATAAATTAAAAATACAACTAAGGGTTGTTTTAGGAATATACTATTTTAGTAGTTTTTTTATTTTATTTTTTTAGTTAAAATATGCTTTAATTTTTTACAAAAAAATGTAAAAAAAATTAAATCTTAATTTTTTTGGTATATTTTTTTGACTTTTTAACCTTTTTTTTTAATGATTTTTAACTATGTAAGAGCTTCCAAACCAACTTGAAGTTGTGTTTTGTCGAGCTTCCTTTTATCTACTTAAATTTGGCAACTAAAAACAATTCTCAATTGGTTGGATTGTGAACTATTGGTGATAACTTTTCAAAACCTTTGTAAACTATTAGGCATCATCGGATTTTTCCAAATACACATCATCATGTATTATGTTTGACTCTTAAATTTTTTAAAAATAATTATAAAAATGAAAAAGAAACGTGGATGAAGCAAAAATTAATTAATTAATTTTGTACTTTTTCTTTCTCTTATATTTACCATCATAAATTTCTCCATAAATCTAAAAAATAAATCACACCCCCCCAAAAAAAAAAAATACTAAGATGAATTGCAACAAAGCTCCATGGATTAAGACTTCCAAATTGTTGAGTGTTGCAGATGATGTCAACGGAAGGTGCAGGTTTTTGTCTGACACTAACTGCGGCCTAGTTGGAAAAATGTTTTGGAGCACTAAAAAAGAAACACTAAAAGTAGCACTAATGATATGGCAGTAGGTCCCGTCCACTTTCTATACCTTGTTCATTTTTTATTTTTTTTATTTTTTTATCATTTCCAATACATTAGTGCTATTAATAATGTATTTTTTTAGTGATCTAAATAATTGTTGGCCTAGTTTTGGTTCTGACTAACACTGCCTTCATGAAATTAACAAAAAAATTTCGACATGGACTCCATTTTTTTAATCACTTAACTTTCAATCTCCACACATACACACAAAAGAAAGCATCATACACATATCAAAAAATTTACGTAACAACATTAATGCTTGTATTAATGGCAACAAATTTAATCTATTTTTACAAGTATGATGGTGCTACATGTATCAATTATTATACATATTAATATATCAACTAATATTATGATATTATTATTGATCACATTTATCATACAAATTATAAATACCCAAAATCATACAAATGATGTCACATCATCTATTAATATATTAATGTGTACATTAATTGATACATATAGCATTATTCTTACAAATAACAGGACGTGGAATTACTTCTAAAAATTATATAATATGGTTTATTTTAACGACTAGGAAAAAAAATCAATTTACTGAATTATTAAATTATTTAAATCACATCATTCCTCTATTTTTTTTTTATAATTTTTTTAAATAAAAAAAAAACTAAAAAAAATAATTTTTTTCCTAATTCCCAAAATAGGCTAATTTGGTAATTAATACAAAGGCGCAGCTATGCGCGGCGGCTTAGGCGGCTTCTGGACGTGCACAATGATTTTGGCCAGTCTGGGAGGCTCGCATGGACATGGCAGCGCTATGAACTTGGGTATCTTATCACCAGGCATTAATACCGGCAAGCTTTCGCTTTGGTTCTGCTTCAAACTCTGTTTCACAAAAACACAAAACAAAACTACCATATTAGTGATCCAGAGCAGAGCATAATTGTCATTATCTCATTTATCCAATAATAAAATAACAAAGAAGAAGAAGAGGAAGAAGACGATGATGATGATGAAGATGAAGATGAAGATTACGATGTGAGTAGAATTAGGGTTGGAGGGAGAGGCATCGGGATGATGATGAGCTTCGACATCTGGATCTGGATGAGCGTGGGAAGATTGACGGAGAGATCGGAGCTTGTCCCAGTGATAGCAACAGGAGAAGACGCCGCTCAAGCTGAAGATGATGATCAATAGGAGAGCTGTTCCGAGAGGGAATCCTATGGAGGGCCGAGAAGAAGAAGAAGAGGACAATGATGCAGCAGCGTCCAGGTGAGGCGGTGCATAATAGGGACTCTCCATCGCTCAAAGGGTTGTAGTAGTAAGTAGTAGGAGGAGTAAGTAACAAATCTCCGTTCTTCCCTCATGTGGGGAGAAGGGAAGAGGAAAATGAAAACTGAAACAGCAAGATAGAGAGAGAATGGATGGGGGTGTTTGAATTTCGAGTGCGGAATGGAGGTGATACTTTATAGGAGGATACAACTCTGATGGGTTCAGTCGGGTGGGAGATTATTCAATTTCAGTCTAAGATGTGTTGAGATTTGTTTATATTTGAATTGTAACTTGAAATTGTCTGTCCAAGTCCGATTTAAGTTAAATTCGAATTGTCTAAATTACTTGAATTATAAATAAATTTTAGTGTTTTTTTTTTTAGCTATATTATTAAATTATTAAAATTTAATATTATTAAAACGAATAATTTATATAATTTAAGAGAGATATCACTATAGTAGTCTTTATAATTTATAAGTGAAACTAAAAAAAAGTAAGATTTTATGTTATTTATATATATAATATATATTCAATATGATTTAATAATCTAAATTATTTTAATATCATGTAATAGTTAATAATTCATATGTATATTTAATATTTTTATATATCTATATATGTATAATTTACGTTTCGGATTGTTCGAATTATTTGATATCTTTGTCTAAATCCGTCTAAATTTAATTCAAATTTCTAAATTTTTACTCAAGCCTATATAATTTCAGCCCTACTTTACAGCCCTACTTTATACACGTGTTTGAAGGAACGGGTGCGTGTAAGGAGGGGTACGCGTACGCTATGGTACGGAATGAGAGGAAGGCAAGGTGAAGCTGCTTGGAGTGGGGTGGGGTCCCTTTTTTAATATATTTTGTCACGGTAGTGTGCTGACGACTTTGAGCATGATAGGGTTTACGTGGGGCCATCTTGTTTTGTTTCTTATAGCATCAAAGATTTGTTTTATTTTGCTTTTTATATAGTTTTTTTTTTTTTAAGTTTAAAATTCTTTAAAATTTATTTTTAAATTAATTTTAATAATGTAAATGGTTGCATATCTGTTGTCAGATAATTAAGATCTATTGGTTTTTTTACTTTCGAAAGTTAGAAATATAATTAAAGTATACTAATAAAAATTAATAAATTTTTATAAAAACAGTAAAGATCAACCAATCAATCAGATAATTACTTTGAAATTCTCTTAGTCTCAATAAAGAGGACTTTTAATAGTGGCTTGTTTTAAGAAAAAATTCAAAAGTATTAATCAAAAGTAAAAGAATGAGGGGGAAAACAATATCAGAAATTGAATTTCATTAAGTAAACAAATATTTACAATAGTACCTTCACACTTCCACAGCTTCGAAGTGAATTACAGGAACGAACATTCTAACTTAGAACTACTCCTATGAAACTGAAATTGCAATGCGGGAAAGTAAAGAACCAGAAGGAAAAAATGTAAAATAAATAAAATGATTTTTTAATCTAGCCTGTAAATGTAGCCATCAATGGCTATTTATAGGAAAAAAAACTTTCAGCAATAACTACCCAATAATCACCTAAAACTACCCACTCTTTCATCTTCATTCCCACAATACCACATATCCCTCCATGTCTTCCACTAAGTCACTTTGTCCATCATATTCTTCATATGTGCTTTAACTTCTTCTACTTTATCTTCCATGTTCCACCATGCAAGGTTACTAACTTTGTAACTTCTCTTAACTCCTGATTGATCAAGAAAGTGTCATGTGTCCTGCAATAATAATAATAATAATATTACTATTTATGGTGTCAACATTACTCCCCACAACTCTTTAAAAATAATGTTTATTTGAATTTTTGAAGAGCCGAACCAAGCACAGAACTGATATGAGTAATAAAGTGCTTTGAATATCACAACAACACCAACGAAGTGCTTCGAAGGGACACTACACTAAAGGCATATGCTTCGAATTCAATACGAGTGCTTCAAAGTGATCAATTCAAATCAAGAAATACCAATTGGATTTGGACACAATACATACCAATCACGTTTGGTATGAGTCATGAGTAGAAGCTTTGTACTTTCTTAGGTGGCAAGTTCAAAATTTCAACATGAGACACCAATTTGTAATCAATGAATGCATGCACTCATTGTGTATGGTGTCCAAAAATCATGGCTAATACTTCAATGACATGGAAACACTACTATGTTCATAATAAAAAATCTCTTCAAAGCTCTTTCGGAATCCTTCAATGTCACGACCCAAACCCGCCCCTATAGGTTTAGCGTCATAACCGACCAATAATCCAAGATTACCAAAGGCCTTCTTGTACAAATCAAATAACTGAGGCTAGCGGAAGCTTATAACATAAATACAACAAATAGTCTATTGAGCTTTGAATCTATATGAACAAACTCATATCCATATAACATTAATTTACCCACCGAACAATACATACATATATCATGTACAAAACCTTCCATCATCATATATTCATGTTATCCAAACTTCCATAACAAAAGTACAAAACTCGCTAACGGTCCTCTAGACCTAGCCTCAACTCAGAGGCACCAAAACTCCATAGACTTCAGACAGCTTGACTGATGGTGTTCACCTAGGCTTGACCTTCCTGTCGCTTACCTATATATATATATACACACACACAGTGAACTAAAACTCAGTGAATAACATTTAAGTAAAGGGGTTAGTGAACGAATTCCATACATGTCATATACATAAAACATATCATAACAAATCTATTATATCAGTCTCATATCAGAACATAATAATGGTACATCCAAAGGAACATTTTGTAATATCTTCCGACTAAAGTAATCGGTCCACAAACACCGATTACACACATATCACCACAATGAAATGGCTAACGAGATCTCGTAATCACATGTATGTCATGGACCTACACTAACGTGTCGTTCCCCATGACTTGGGACTATGCTTGGATGACATACTAGATTTGCAAATTAGATATTCATTCACAAAATTAAAATCACATTTCAAAAACATATCATATTATATAGCCTTTCGTATAACATTTCAAGTATAGTGCATATCAATATATCTTTACAGAAATGTTACTCACAATGCTTGGTCGAATGGTCCACCTTAATGGCTCAACTTACAGAAATATAACCAAGCACAACAAAACACATTCATTCACTTCGTTCAGGCGGTTCATTCGTTACATATTCATTATAGCGTTCTTATTCTTTCTTTAATTTCTTTCATGCTTATGCTATGCATATGGATGTGTATTACACGTGAAAACCATGTAAATGAAGGCCCGAAAGTTAGAAAAACGGAAAGAAAACAAAACCGAAAAAAACTATCCTGTTGGCCGTACGTACGGTAGCCTGGCCGCTCGTGCGGTGGCCTTGGCCGCACGAGCAGTGGTTACGTAGAATACAACTTTGAGCAAATGAAGGTTGGTTGCTCAAGCGATGGACCAGGCCGCTCAAGCAGTCTGGGTACATTTTCAATTCGAAAATCTACTTTGAAAGAAAACTCATTCTTTTGCAAAATCAACTTTAATTTCAAGCAAACCAAGGCCCAACACTCTTAATAACATGTTGAATTAACCATGTTTAACTTCAAATTCAAACCATAACTTCAAAACAAAACTCAAATCTTGATCTTAGAGTGCAAACCCTCAAAATATGCATATATGAGTTCAAACTCAAAATCCATGGGGTTTTCCCCCAAAGTTGAAGAATTAAGCAGTAAGTTGAAGATATGAACAAGAATTTCATGAAATCATGTCATGCATGTTGCTATCTAGAGCTCATTCTCACCATTCCTCTCTTTAATGTTCATAAGAGCTCACAACTCTAAAACATGATGAATTGCACAAACATGAACCAAATAACTTACAATTCCAGCCATGGATGCTCAAAACTAACTCAACATGATAAAACTCTACACTTCCATGCAACTGATTTCATCAACTCCATGAATTCCACTCTAGATTACATAATTTCCAAGAGTTAAGAGTTAGATGCTCACCTAGAGTCTTGAATTAGCTAGATTCTTGCACAATCTTGATCTATTCTAACCAAAATCTTAAAAGTCTTCTTTTACTTCTTCTACTTCTTCTTCTTTCTTGAGTTCTCTAGAACCCTATCTCTCTCTCTCTCTCTCTCTCTCTCTCTCTCTCTCTCTCTCTCTATATATATATATATATTTTTATGTCATTAAAATAAAGATATTTGTTAAGTCTCTCAACTAAGGCCTATATATATATATATAATATTAATTAAGTCCAATTAATTCATTCTAAATCAGATTTTTACAAAATTTCATACTAGGCTCTAAAAATCATGCTGATCACAAATCTTTAATCGGTTTTGGTTTCTGGTGCCTCTAAGACCTTCAATTTCTTGTTTATAGTTGTAATTTCAACAGATTTTTCTACATTTAACAGATATATAGGCAAACCTTTCTAATTCACATACAATTTCTCATCAAACACATAACAATGTAATTAGATGACTAATTAATCAGATGCAAGTCCGGGTCATTACATTTAAAGCTTCTCTGGTACCATTCGAAGCTTACTAAAAGTTTCATTATAAAAAAATGACATATTAAAACCTCCTTGGAGCTACTTCGAAGCTAATTCAGAATGCTTAGAAGCCACTCCGAAATGATTCGAAGTTTACCGCCATGTAAAAATAGCAAATGTCTCACTTGACAGTAGCCAATATCATGATAAAAAATTATGAGACGTCTCAAATTCATGAAGAGTTGTTATTCAAATGATGAAAGTCATCCTCCAAAGGTATTACTAGAGGGCCAAAATCATCATTCGAAGGTTGAAGGTGCTGACAAAGGACTAGTTACATCCTTGAAAATACTTGGCAAAGCTTCGAAAGTTCACAACCACCATTATTTTTTCTTCGAAGCTGTTGTTGATGCAAGATGGAGTGCTTCGAAACTAAAAAATTATGGCAAAAAGGGTTTTCGAAGCACATACCACTACAAGAAAAAACACATTTGGCAACTAAATTTTTAGTCGCCAAAAGTCCATTTTTAGTCACCAAAAGTTGACTTTTTAGTTTTCCCGACTAAATTTTTTTGTCGCTGGTTTTATCGCGAAAACATGGTCACCGGAGGTATTGACGACTAAAAAAGTTTTAGTCGGCAAAAAATAGGTCTTTAGTGACCAAAGTTTTGGTCGCCAATAGTCAATTACACTTTTTAAAATTATACATTTACCGACTAATCTTGTAGTCGCCAATAGTCAATGAATCGCCGACCAACCCTTTTAGTCGCCAAAAGAAACACTTTTAGCGACCAATAATTTTAGTCGCCAAAGCTCATTCCGTGAAAAAAAAAAAAAAAAACTTTTCTTCTGCTAAGATTTGAACCACCAACCTTCCACATTCTAAACCTTAAGCAACACACTATCTCCACTATGCCTCTACAACACCACATGATTATATATGCAACATATATTATTTATATAGTATATTGACCCATATTAATATAAAACTATATATATAAACATAATTATTTTTATTCAATATAATTTATGTAAAAAATAAATTATTTACTAAAAAAAATAGGAGACCACTTTTGGTGACTAAATCTGTTTTTTAGTCGCCAATTCTATACTTTTGGCTACTAATTATTTTTTAGTCGCTAAAAGAATTAATTCCCGCCTAAAACCTCCACTTTTGGCGACTAAACTGAATTTTAGTCGCCAATTGTAGACTTTTGGCTACTAAATTTTTTTTAGTAGCCAAAAAACTTCACTTTTGGCTACAAAATTTAATTTTGTCGGTAAAACACATATAATCGGCGACCAAACTATTTTTTAGTCGCCAAAACCTATACTTTTGGCTACTAAATTTTTTTAGTCGCCAAAAACCTTCACTTTTGGCTACTAAAATTTTTTTAGTCGCTAAAACTCATATAATCGGCGACTAAACTAATTTTTGCTCGCCAATAACTATACATTTGGCTACTAAACTGTTTTGGTCGCCAAAAGTCTTCACTTTTTAGTCGCCAATTCTACTACTTTCAGCGACGAAAATTCTATTTTTAGTTGTCAATTCTGCTTTTTCTTGTAGTGCACGTTGACCAACAACAAAGCCAAAATGATAGTTGTTTACATATCCACTTCAAAGACAATTTGGAGTGTAAAAATGTCATGTCTAATACATGGCAAAGACCAACTTTTGGTCAAGAATGATAGTTTTCATATTGCATGATAGAAAACAATAAACATGTGAACTCAAAGTATTTTCTACAGAGCTTCTTCTTCCTTGGCCAACTGTAAATGTATATTGGCCACTATTTCCCATATAACCATAAAAATAGCCAGGACCGTTATTATTGGTCATTTCCATGCTTCCCATTGTAAAAATGTAGGGAAAAAACTCAACAAATATATTTTCTAGACTTTCATATTTTGTTAACCATTTCATCAAAATTAAATTTTGATGTGAACCACAAATCCAAAATAGATTTTGAACAACGAAGATAGTGGTATATGGTGGTTTTGGAAATTCAAATATTTTGAGATTTTCCACAACATCAAAAATTTTAAATCCACTAATCGTGGGTTGCTCATCATTTTTAACCAAACTTGGTTTAAAAACATGCTCCCTAACAAGCTTTTCATGACTTGGCTCTTTGCAAATGGATGTATGAACCCCCCAAACAATATATGGAACATCATTCTTAGCTATGTTTGACTCAAAAACATACTCTTTCATTATGTTAATTTTATAATTTTACTCTTTAAAAACGGGCTCTTGAACTCCCCAAGCCATTGATGAAGTTATTTTTTCACAAATTTCACTCATAAAAAACTTGAAAACATTTTGTAAAACCCCACAAAATTCAGTCATTAAAGACTTGACAAGAAGGGTTAATAACTCATGTCTCCATTGGCAAATTTTCATATCAGGTTGATGAATTACTCCAATTAAATGATGTATTTTTTCTTTTACCAAATAATATGATGATGAAGTAACAACTTGAAAATCAAGAAGATGAATCTCTTCTTGAAGATCCAAAATTTTTCTTTTAAGCCAATATATTTGACATTGATAAATTTGAATAGCAAAATCCAATTCATTTGTCATTTCTTTTTTTATGCATTCTTCAAGGTGCCCATTTTCTCCTTGTTGTCTTCGTCTAGCCATTATAATGATAGTCTCACTGGGTGTGTCAAAAATATATATGTTGGCTTTTTTTAGCTTTCGAAGGTTAGAAATGTAATTAGAGCGTGTCAACAAGGATCAATAAATCCTTACAGAAACAGTAAATGCCAACTAATCAATCAGACAATTGTTTCGAAGTTCTCTTAACGTCAATGAAGAGGACTTTTACTGGTAGTTTGTTTTAGGAAAAAATTCAGAAGCATTAATCAAAAGTAAAAGGAATGAAAGAACAGTATCATAAATTGAATTTCATTAAATAAACAAATGTTTACAATAATACCTTCACACTTCTACAGTTTCGAAGTGAATTACGGTAACAAATAGCTTAACTTAGAACTACTCCTATGAAACTGAAATTGCAGTGCAAGAAAGTAAAGAACTGGAATGTAAAGAACTGGAAAGAAAAAATATAAAGTAAATAAATTGATTTTTGAATCTGGTTCTGAGTCTTATAAATGTAGCTATCAATGGCTATTTATAGGAAAAAATTTCTAACAATAACTACCTAATATCCACCTAAAACTACCCACTATTTCATCTTCATTCTCACAATGTTACATATCCCTCTATATCTTTCACTAAGCCACTTTATCCATCATATTCTTCATATGTGCTTTAACCTTTTCCACCTTACTACTAACTTTATAACTTCTCTTAATTCCTGATTGATCAAGAAAGTGCCATGTGTCTTGCAATAATAATAATAATATTACTATTTATGGTGTCAATGAAATCCAATTGCTTATATCTATTTGGATGGTGTTGATTTTTAGAATCTTTAACATTGTTTAGTAAATAAATTATATGTACCATAATCGTATAAAAGTAAATTTAAAACCATACAAAACAATTTAATGAATGGATGTGGGTGAGACTTATGTTTGAGGGGGTGGGTGCGTGTAAGGAGGGGTACCACGCGTACGCTATGGTACGGAATGAGAGGAAGGCAAGGTGAGGCTGCCTGGAGTGGGGTGGGGTCCCTTTTTTACACATTTTGTCACGGTGGTGTGCCGACGGCTTTGAGCATGATAGGGTTTATGGGGGGGGGGGGGGGGGGGCATCTTGTTTTGTTTCTTATAGCATCAAAGGTTTGTTTTATTTTGCTTTTCATATAGTTTTTTTTTTTTTTTTTTTATAAAGTTTAAAATTCTTTAAATATTGTTTTTAAATTAATTTTAATAATGTAAATGGTTGCATATCAGTTGTCAGCTAACTAAGATCTAATTGCTTTATATCTATTTGGATGGTGTTGATTTTTAGAATCTTTAACATTGTTTAGTAGATAAATTATATGTACCATAATCATATAAAAGTAAATTCAAAACCATACAAAACAATTTAATGAAAACAAATATGCAAATATACTATAAATTGTTGAAATTTGATAAATTTTTTATAAATTCTCTAGTCTCGGTATGGATAGTTTGCCTTTGACTAGACTAGAAAGAAAATTAATTAAGGTGTGCATAAACTAACCTAAATATCCTTACCGTTAAACAAAACAAACAAAAAAAAAATAATCCAACCTAGGTGGGAGAGTTGAAATTATATAGTTCTGTGTACTTTTGGCCAATAGATTAGTAACATTCCTTCACTTACTTGATCTATTGGAGGAGCAGCAGTAGCAGCAGCAGCAGCAAAAAAAAAAAAAAAAAAAAAAAAAAAAAAAAAAAAAAATTTGGAAACAGTTAAAAAGAAAATGTGAAAGCAAGAAAAAAAATGAAGTACAGAAATTTCTGAGGCAAGAAAAATGCCCTATAGCTGGCACAAGCAACTAATAGTGTTGTACAGGTTGGTCTTTACCTTCGTTCAAAAAAAAAAAGGCTGGTCTTTACCTTTTATTGTTATCATTTCTACTTCTTTTTCTTTTTCTTTTTCTCTTTTTTGGGTAACAATAATAGCAATTGCCATTGCAACTATCTACAATTCAATAGTGATAACAAGGGTGTTTGTTCACTGGGATGTGAACTGTAATGGGTTCGAATCAAAAAAAAAAAACTGTAATGCGGATAATATTTTATAATAAATCACTTTTTTCTTGTATGAAAATCAATCATCAAAGGTGAGACATACCTCGTATAAAGCTTGATGTGGGATTTTATAATTAATTTTTATATTCTTAAAATTTTCATAATAAATATGGTTTTGGGTAAACATCATGCCTTCAAAATTTGCATTCAAGTGTGCAGTTTGGGAGGCCTATCTATCTCACTTGCAAAGCAAAATCAAACTTCTTCTTGCCTAAAATAGCAGTGGTAAATTAGAATTGGCATTTTTGAAGGCACCCACCAACTGACTCCAAAACCCACCTATTTGTAATAAGTCGAAACCAAAAACATAATATTGAGAGCTAATTTTGGTCCATGTGTTGCGAGTCTCAGAAACCAATAAATCAATCTTAACGTATGCTCAATTTTTGCTTGATTCGCCGATCTCAAGGCATGTTCACAATCAATTGACATATCAAACAACATGGTTAACAGTGATTATGATGGATTGAACAATAGTATCCTCATATGATAATTATGATGATGATATTTAGATCATTTTTCATTTTTGTTAAAAGCAAAAGCTAGAGTGATTATTTCGTAATCTTGAAATATTATTCTACACCCATTATTACTTGACAAATGTCAGGTTAGTATCCAAAATTCTAAGTCTTATTATTTTAACCAATAAAAATAAAATAAGAATACCATATGAATTTTGCCTCAAGACCATTACATAATTTTTTTCAGAAGTGGGCTGACTATGGGCTCAAGTGAGTCAATATAAGGAAGGATCTTTGCTTCTTCGGCCTCTTAAAGGACAATTCACAAGCAAATAAATTAGGAAATTTACTGATAAGTCTTATACATAAAGTTTAAAATTTATTAAGTCTCAAAATAAAATACTTGCATCAAATAGTTTTATATATTTTTAATTATTACTAAAAATTTCTTCTTTTTCTTTTTTAAATTCAAAAAATGCTCCTACATTCCACAGCCGCTGAATTTCGGTCAAACAACCACTAGAGACTTATTAAAATATCACCAGAAATTCGCTGGAATATCACCGAAGTGTTCTAGACATCACCGAAAATTATCAGAATGTCTAGAACGTTAGCTGGACGTCAAGAATATCGCTGGAGATTCACCGGAATGTCCAAAATATTATCCAAAAAAAGAATAAATTGAGAAATTATAGTGAAAAAAACATAACAAAATATACTAAATATTGATAAACTGAAAGAAGAAAAAAAGTAAGAACAACAAACAGCAACAATAACAAAAAAACATATGTTATTTTCAATTTTTGTAAGGTTTACACAAATAATCTCTAATATTGATCAAACTAAAAAGCAAGTTTTGAAACTGTAAAATGTTATAATTTCAAAGTATGATTCTATTAAGCATTTATCTTTATCAATCAAATTAAAAAACATGTTATGAAATTGTAAAATCTTATAGTTATAAAGAAAGTTATGAAACTATAAAATTTTATAGTTCTAAATAATGATTCATTTAGCACAAAAAAAATTTTAAATTGTAAAATTTTACAGTTTTAACCACCTATAACTATAACTCGAAAACAACTTATTTAGAATTTAAAATTTTTTTTCCATTATAACAAGAAAATAGAAGTGTGTAGTACAGAAAAAGTAAAAAAACTGAGCGATCGAAGGAAATAGCCAAATATAGAGAGAGACTTGTACTCCGGCAACTATTTTTTGTTTAGATCTAACTGGATCTGATGTAAATCTACTCAGATCTGATGTAGATCCGAGTACATCTACATTACATCAAATCTGAGTAAATTTACTCGTCTTCTTTGTTGGAAACTCATCTCATTCGCCATCGATGAGTGCAAACCAAGGAGTCGGTGCTCAGTGGTTGCCAGTGAACTCCAATCAATGGTGGTTGCCGATCGCCAGTGGCTGTAGATTAGAAAGAGAAAGAAAAAAAAGAAGGCACGGTCATAGTCGTTGTCGATATAAGAGAAAGAGAGATCAAGAGAAGAAGCAAGGTGCAGAGAAAAAAGAAAAAATAAATGAGCACAAGACTTTTTGGTCTATCTAAAAGGTTTTGAAATTAAATAGAATACACACTTTTCAAAAATGACTTGTAAGTAATTTGCCTTTTATAAATTTAATAAAAACACTAATGCTTGGGACCCCCACTGGGAGAGACCCTCAGCACCTCCAGTGGGCGGTCATTGGCCAAAACTGTTTTCTTTTTTTCTTTTCTTTTTTTTCTTTCGAATCACTAACCTCCACGTGTGTGTGGAGGTAGCGGGGATGAGAAATAGTGGAAGTTTGTATCATGGTTGTAATAAAAATAAAGGAGAAGCTAATAAAGAAATGATGGAACCTACTTTAGTCATTTCAACACAAATAGTTGTAAGAAAATAAAAAAGCAAAGAATTTATATCAAAAAATTAAAGATTTAATTTTTTTTTACTTTTTGCATATCTTTTCGTAAAAAATTAAAAAATCATTCCAAACATATTAATTTTTTTATCTCATATTTTAACTAAAAAATTATTAAAATAACTTGTTACCAAACGATAAGAATCTAGTCTATACTTTGTCCACTATTATTAGATTGTGGCACAAATGAAGGAGAACTTTCAAAATTTTGGGGGATTATTTTCACGTACTCGTCACTTTCAACTTCAATTCTTCATAATATGGACCCTTTTTTCAAAAGTTCCATTTAAAAATGCCAAATTCATCTCCACAAATCATTTGTCACAACTGTTGAAAGTAAGTTCTTTGAACTGATAGTCTCACGATTTAATTTAGAAAAATGATCTAGACCACTAAAAAGAGAGCTCTAAAGGACCTCTAATTTGTCTTTTACTTCCCCTCATTTTGTCTTTTACCTCACTGTTTTTTTTTTTTTTTTTTTTATAAGGCAGCCAGCTCATTAGAGCTGCACTGTAGCAGCTCTAATTAGAGCTCTACAGCAGCTCCCTTTAATTTAAATTTTTTTTTTTAAAAAAAAAAATTAAAGTTAATGTGAGTGCATGGGACAAATGACATGATTTTTTAAGGGAAAAAGATCAGTCTCCTTATCATGATGAAACTCACCATTTTAAACTGAATCACACAGATCTTGATGGGAAGCTAGATGCGACTCAATCACTACCAAAAAGCCACGAGCTACACTGCTACTCATGAGCTGGTGAGAAGGTCCACCGCTAATAACTTGGTCTTCTTTTTTATTTTATATTTTAAAAGGAATCTTAACATCACATTAGAGACAGTAATGTTAGGTCAAGTTTGGGAAGACTAAATAAGTGCACTTTTTGACTTTTTATAAAATATGGATTGGATTTGGGTTGGGTTTGAAGTGATGTGTTAGAGAGGTGATGTAACTTAAATAAGATGATGTGACTTAAATAGGATAGTGACTTTTTCACTTTTTGAATTTTTTTGAGGATGCCAAACTTGACCTTAGTGCACAAAAACTACTTTGTATATTTAACATTCATTTTGAGTGGGTCATATTTAACTAAATCTCAATTGATTATCTTTTAATTGGTTATGTATTCCAAATTTATTGTTAGAACCCACAAAGATGTATGTGTGTAAATTAAATGTATAAAATAAATAAATAATAAAATAAAATAATTTAGAAAACAATTATATCAATTATTTTTCGAATTAAATGCTTATAGAAAATAATGTCGAAACTTGTGTTAGACATAATCTCCTTAAAATAGATTTTGCCCTCGTTCCGATGCTTCGAGTTTTACCAGCGTCGACTTCCCAAGATGTAACGACTAACACTTGATTTCACAGCACTATAAAATTAAGTCTGGCGAACCAAAAAATGTTGTAACTCTTTCTCTTTATTTCCCTAAAAATAAATACAGAAAAAATGCAAAGAAACACAGAGAGGAAAGACAAATTTATGATAGAAAAATCTGATGAAATGAATTGCTGGAAGCATGCTTTATATAGACAGAAAGGTGGCTATTCCGAACAGGTGCCAACAGATAGGCAACTGTTCGGACAAATAGACAATATGTTTGGACAGATTCGGCTAGAAAGCAACAGGTAGAAACCTGTTTGAACCTTTTGAACTAGTTCAGGTGGTATAGACCTGTAAGGGACTTGTTTGGGTGAAGAAAAATTCTTGACCAATTTATTTTGAATTTTGAAACCAAAATTAAAAATTAAAAATAATTTACAAAATTTTTTGGCCCAAAAAGATAAGTATTGGCCCGCACTCGCCCAAGCCAACCTCGCCCAAGCCAGGCCCAACTCGCCCGACCGGCGGCGGCGCGCGCATGTGGTTTTAATTTTGGATCCAATGGGTTTAGCCCACTTCACCCATAACCTCACCCTTCTAAAAACTTGGGTACCCCTTGGAGCCCATCCCAAGTATTCAATGCTAAGGTTTATAAACCCAAACAATTCCTCAAGCCTTTCCAATGTGGGACAAGCACATTTCACAGATGTGTAGCAGACCCACCAAAAACTAGTTCCACGAACCTGAAAACATGCGTTGAATTCTCATTCATTTGGAAATGGTTTTGAGCAATCAAATACACGAATTTATTCACTACGTGACATTAAACATGAACCCAATTAGAAATGTTAAAAATTACGCTTGCGTCCCACCTTAATTAATGCTCAAAGTTAGCAAAAAATAAGAAAGTTCTAAAGCCATTTTCCAACAATCCCCCACATGAATGAAATTCACAATAACAGACATGCAACAAGATGCAGACAAAGAAAGAGTACATTAAGAAGATACACCACATCGAGATAGGTAGCTTTTGGCTTTGAACCTCCTCTAGTGAAAGCCTATCGGACTTACTGGCTAACCAGTAGACACGATGCCTCGAGCAGTTCAGCTGTTTGTGTAAACCAAGACAATAGACTACACATAGTGTATCCGCAAACACAGTTTGGTTCTTACGGTTATGTTCATTTTGGCCCTGAACAATGCTTAGTAATTCATGAGTGTTCTAGAGAATTTAGCCTTCTCAATTCTCACAAAACCGGCCCAGTTCACACTCATATGAGTATCCTGTTATACCTTACTTGGATGTCCAAGCTATAAGAATCATTAAAAGCAAAGCTTATCTTACTAACGTTGTAAGTATCACTCTTTTTATCATAGAAATGGGTAGGAGTAAACCTCTTTACTGATATGTGAAGTCATCTATAATTCGGTTGTCCCTTTGAACCTAGATCTTGGGATCTCCAGTCAACTAGATTGGGTTGCCATTGTGGTGACTTTTAAGTAATAGGCTTTAATCTCATTCCCCTTGATAAATAGTACACTTGCTCTCTGGCTAGCCCTTTAGTCAACGGATCTGCAATATTCTCCTTTGACTTTACATATTCTATGGAAATTAGTCTATGTGAGAGCAAATGCCTAACAGTATTATGTCTTCGATGAATGTGTCGAGACTTACTGTTATACATATGATTCTGTGCCCATCCTATTGCTGGTTCACTATCACAGTAAATGCATATAGCTGGCACAAATTTAGGTCACATTGGAATGTCTTCTAAGAAATTACGAAGCCATTCTACTTCTTCTCCTGTTTTATCTAATACGATAAACTCAGATTCCATTCTCAACCTAGCTATGCATGGCTGCTTGGAAGATTATACAAAGCTGCAATCGCAATCAACATGCGCATAGATGTTATTCTTGTTACTGGTGAATAGGTGTCAAAATAATTAAGGCCTTCCTTCTGCCTGTATCCCTTAATAACAAGTCTAGCCTTGTATTTATCTATTGAACCATTTGCCTTCATTTTTCTCTTAAATATCCACTTATATCCAAAAGGTTTACATCTTGATGGAAGATCCACCAGTTCTCAAGTATGATTTTGCAGTATTGATTCAATTTCACTATTTACAGCCTTTCTCTACAATGGAGCTTCAAGACTTGACATTGCTTCCTTCAAGTTTTGAGGCTCATTTTCTAATAGGTATGTCAGAAAATCTGAACCAAACGATTTAGAGATCCTAGCCCTCTTACTACGTTTAGGTTCATCTGATTCATTATCATTGTGGTCTTCACTGCTACCCATAGCAGTATTAAAGTTCTTTTATCCGAACTTTTCTCTTCAATTTCCTTGCTAGGAAAAATGTGTTCAAAAAACGATGCATTTCTTAACTCAATAATAGTGTTTACATGCAT
The DNA here is from genome assembly GCA_036172215.1 of Camellia granthamiana. NCBI lineage: Eukaryota > Viridiplantae > Streptophyta > Magnoliopsida > Ericales > Theaceae > Camellia > Camellia granthamiana. The sequence goes on along the minus strand of CM069903.1, from coordinate 38,636,528 downwards.
ATCAAGATTTTCAGATCTATGAACTAAACATCTATATGCACTACTATTATTGGCATAACCAATAAACACACAATCAACGATTTTTGGTCCTATCTTAGTCGTTTTAGGACTAAGCACTGCCACCTTGGCCAAACACCCCCGTACTTTGAGGTAATTATAGGTAGGTCGTCGACCTTTCCATAATTCATAAGGTGTTTGATTGAGCTTCTTGTGGGGTACCCTGTTAAGGATAAAGTTAGCATACAAAATTGCCTCTCCCTACAAGTTCTGAGGTAACCCTGAACTAATCAACATGGCATTTATCATCTCTTTAAGAGTTTGGTTCTTTCTCTCAGCAACACCATTTGACTGAGGAGAATAGGGCGCAGTGGTTTGGTGAATGATACCATGTTCAGAACAAAATTCTTCAAATGGTGCATCATACTTACCACTTCTGTCACTCCTCACTATCTTAATAGTTTTGCCAAGTTGATTTTCAACCTCAAGTTTATATTGGCTAAAAGCTTCTATGGTTTCATCTTTACTTCTCAATAAGTAAATATAGCAATATCGAGTGCAATCATCAATAAAAGTAATAAAGTACTTCTTACTTCCTCTAGTTTGAACAAATTTTAAATCACAGATATCTGTGTGAATTAAACTTAGAGGTTCAATACTTCTTTCAACTTTATTAAATGATGCTTTAGTGAGTTTTGCCTTAACACAAATCTCACATTTATGATTAGGATCAAATTTTAAATTTGGTAAACATTCTAAAGCAACAATTCTATGCAAAGAATTAAAATTAACTTGTCCTAATCTACTATGCCATAAAAAAGAAGACTCAGTAATATAAACAGAAGATGTGTTTTTATTATTAAAAGCCAAATTAATTGAAGATCTTGAACTTGGCTAATAACCGTTTTGGAATTTATCATTTTAAAATCCAGAAAACAGCCGATAACAAATTTCTTTGTACTGGCTTCCTCTGTTTTATACTTATGATCTAGAGATTCCCACAGTTCTTTAGCTGTGCTTTTCACACTATATACATTGTACAGTGTATTGTCCAACCCATTGAGGATATAGTTTCGACACAGAAAATCACCATGTTTCCATGCATCGACTGCGGCAACCACTTGCCAGTTAATTTCTCCTTCGTTTAGTGCTGGTACCTTTTCATGAGTGAAGCGAGCCAAATTCAATGTGGTAAGTGCCTTTTTATGAGTGAAGTGAGCCAAATTCAATGTGGTAAGTGGGTTTTATCTTACCACATTGAATTTGGCTCGCTTCACTCATGAAAAGGCACCGACACTGAATGAGAGAGAAACTGACCGGCAAGTGGTTGCCACAGTCGATATATGGAAACATGGTGATTTTCTGTGTCGAAACTATATCCTCAATGGGTTAGACAATACACTGTACAATGTGCATAGTGTGAAAAGCACAGCTAAAGAACTGTGGGAATCTCTAGATCATAAGTCTAAAACAGAGGATGCCGGTACAAAGAAATTTGTTGTCGGTCGTTTTCTAGATTTTAAAATGATGGATTCCAGAACGGTTATTAGCCAAGTTCAAGATCTCCGATTAATTCTCCATGAAATACATACAAAAGAGATGGTTCTCAATGAATCTTTCCAAATAGTGGCAATCATTGAAAAATTGCCACCATCTTGGAAAGAATTCAAGAATTATCTGAAGCATAAACGCAAGGAGATGAAATTAGAGGAACTGATAGTGCGGCTCCGAATTGAGGAGGACAACCATGGTTTTGACAAGAAGTCAAGAAACCATGTCATGTAGGCTAAAGCAAACGTTATGGAACACGAACAAAGGTCAAAGTTCAAAAACAAAAAGTGGAAGCATAATGGCAATGGTCCCAAACAAGAATCCACTAGTAAGATCAACAAAGGGATCAACAATGGGTTCAACAAGAGGTTCAAAGGCAAGTGTTTTGTGTGTGGCAAAGATGGGCATCGCGCTAAGGATTGTCATGTTCGCAAGGACGAAGGGAGTTCAAGCAAAAAGCTAGCACAAGCCAACATAGTTGAGGATTTTTATTTTTCCGATCGAGTAGCAGACATCAATCTTGCTACAGTAGTCTCTGAAGCAAATTTGTTGGGCAATCCCAAGGAATGATGGGTGGATACTGAAGCAACCCGCCATATCTGTGCAAATAAGAAGATGTTCACAACCTACAAAATGGTGGAAAGTGGGGAACAGCTTTTTATGGGAAACTCCTCCACTTCAATTGTAGAAGGACAAGGAAAGATTGTGCTAAAAATGACCTCGGGGAAAGAACTCACTCTTAACAATGTACTCCATGTGCCAGAGATTTGTAAGAATTTGATTTCTGGGTCATTGTTGATCAAGAATGAGTTTAAATTAGTCTTTGAATCTGATAAAGTTATACTCTCCAAAAGTGGAATGCATGTGAAGTGAGATTACATGAGTGATGGGCTTTTTAAGCTCAATGCAATAACTGTTGTACCTAATTTGGCTTTTAATAATAAGAACACGTCTTCTGTTTATATTGCTGAGTCTTCTTTTTTATGACATGGTAGATTATGACATGTTAATTTTAATTCTTTGCGTAAACTTGTTGCTTTAGAATGTTTACCAAATTTAAAATTTGATCCTAATCATAAATGTGAGATTTGTGTTGTGGCAAAACTCACAAAGGTATCATTTAATAAAGTTGAAAGAAGTATTGAACCTCTAAGTTTAATTTACACAGATACTTGTGATTTAAAATTTGTTCAAACTAGAGGAGGTAAGAAGTACTTTATTACTTTTATTGATGATTGCACTCGATATTGCTATATTTACTTATTGAAAAGTAAAGATGAAGCCTTAGAAGCTTTTAGCCAATATAAACTTAAGGTTGAAAATCAACTTGGCAAAACTATTAAGATAGTGATGAGTGACAGAAGTGGTGAGTATGATGCACCATTTGAAGAATTTTGTTCTGAATATGGTATCATTCACCAAACCACTGCGCCCTATTCTCCTCAGTCAAATGGTGTTGCTGAGAGAAAGAATCAAACTCTTAAAGAGATGATGAATGCCATGTTGATTAGTTCAGGGTTACCTCAGAACTTGTGGAGGGAGGCAATTTTGTATGATAACTTTATCCTTAATAGGGTACCCCACAAGAAACTCAATCGAACACCTAATGAATTATGGAAAGGTCAACGACCTACCTATAATTACCTCAAAGTGTGGGGGTGTTTGGCCAAGGTGGTAGTGCCTAGTTCCAAAACGACTAAGATAGGACCAAAAACCGTTGATTGTGTGTTTATTGGTCATGCCAATAATAGTAGTGCATATAGATGTTTAGTTCATAGATCTGAAAATCCTGGTATGGATGTAAACACTATTATTGAGTCAAGAAATGCATTTTTTTTTTAACACATTTTTCCTAGCAAAGAAAATAAAGAGAAAAGTTCGAATTAAATTTTTTTTGATACTGCTATGGGTAGCAATGAAGACCACAATGATAATGAATCAGATGAACCTAGACGTAGCAAGATGGCTAGGATCTCTAAATCATTTGGTCCAGATTTTCTGAAATACTTGTTAGAAAATGAGCCTCAAAACTTCAAAGAAAAAATGTCAAGTCCTGAAGCTCTATTTGTCACGACCCAAACCCGCCCCTATAGGTTTAGCGTCGTAACCGGCTAGTAATCCTTGGATTACCAAAGGCCTTTTGACATAATAGTATATAGTTAGGGGCTGCGGAAGCAAATATAAAAAACATACGAAGTCCATTGAGCTGTGAAGACATACATGGAACTGACAACCTTAAACTTTATATACATACAAGTGACGTCATAGGTACAGTATTGACACGTCACTAACAAGTACATACAAAAGGTGACTTGTTCATAAAACAAAAGAGACAGTCTTATACATCCATATTGACACAGCCACAATACATGACTTGATCTGGAATCTCCTCGTGAGGCGCAGAGGGTGGCTGACCAACACAAAATACCCTAGGCATCATCTTAAGCCTGATCACAAGCCTGCTCACCTACATACATAATAAATAACTAGTGAGCGGAAGCCCAGTGAATAATAACAAAGTAAAAGGGTAAATGAATAATGTCCCATCACTGTGGCTGAAACTGAAATTCACATTTGTATTCTCATTCTGAGTGTATATAAAATTCAGAGTTCATGCTTAGTCTTACATAGTACACCCATCAGCGCTGACAGATCACACACAGAATGTCTTAAATTATACTTGTCAATTCTATATAAGAATCTTCGGCCGGGTGAGAATAACTTGTCAGTCCCGTAAAGGAACCTCCGGACTGGGAACTTGTAAACTTGTCAGTTCCACTTAGGAACCTCCAGCCGGGTATAGATAGCTTGTCAGTCCCATAAAGAACCTCCGGTACCGGGAACTTGCATATACTTGAATCATGGCATTACTTGAATCATAGCATAATGTCGTAAGTGCCTATTAGACTTGGACAATCATTCATTGCATAAAACATGACATTTCATAGAACAGTTTTTAATTTGTATGCAGAAAATAATTTACTTGAACATAACTTTACTAAGTTATTACTCACAGATAACTAGTAGCTCCAAATTGGCAGCAAAGTAGGCAATTCACCTATCCTGAGGTGCGTAACCTACATAACATGGCAAATTCATACATTGAATACACATGCTCGGATATTTCATTTGTTCTTAGTGTGTTTCTAGCCTTTAACCTCATTATGGAGTCTTAATCATGGCCTAGGAATGCCTACGATAGAATGAGAATGCAAAAATGCACTTGAAAACATTTTTCAAAACTTGCTAAAAATAAGGTCCTCGCTTGAGCGTTCATGCAGAAAGTGAGGGGTCGCTCGAGCGTGACTTACCTCGCTTGAGCGGACTGCAAATTTTGAAAAAGTACTAGTTGCTTGTTTTTCACGCTCAACAGACGCTCGATCTCTGCTCGAGCGTGAAACTCAGACCCTCGCTCGAGCGTACTACAAAACACATGAACTTTTGGGTACATGCATTTCACGCTCGGGCAGAAATAAGGTCGCTCAAGCGGAAGTGCATGTATTTAGAGTTCTCGCTCGAGCGTGAATTCAAATTTTAGAATTTCCAGATTTGATCTCCAAGTTTCAAACTCAAACTAAACACTTCAAAACTCAATATTGTTGGCCAAAATTCTGGGAAACATTAAGGAATTCATAAAACATCATGATTTAAAGATTATTTCATGAAATCAAAGCCCAAAAATATGGCAATTGGCCACAAATCCAACTTAAGATTCATGAATGCTCTAAAACATGACATGCATGCGTTTCTTTGAACTTAATCATCCCCAAAACATGATCAATTTACACAAATTGGTAGAAAACATGATAAGTTCTCAATGTATGATTGAAATGAACACATGCATGAAAGAATTCTTTGAAATCATGCTCAATTTATGAAGAAATGGATATGCATGCATGGTATAGCTCAATCCTCTTCAATTCTACCTCAAATCCCATATGAATTCACCTAATCCACTTGAAGTCCTGCAAAGTCTAATTCAATTACCCAATTAAGAGGTTGGTTCCTTACCTAGAGACTTGAATTCACCAATGTTGAAATTGAATCCTCAAATCCTCTCCAATTGTCAACAATTCTAGCATTTCCTTGGTTGAGCTCAATTTTCTTCCCTCAATCTTTCCCTCACGTTTGTATCAACAAAAAAGTGAAATGGGAGTGTATGGGTGCCCAAGGAAGCCCACTAGTGCCTCAATTGGGCTTGGACAATGTGTAATTAGTTAAGGCTAAATAAGTGGACATTAAATTAATCTAATTTAATCGTTCCGAATCGAATTTCAATTAAACCTACCATAAAATTCTAAAAATCCTAATTAACATATAAATCAAGTTGGTTTCTGAATTGAATGCCGATGAGGCCTTCAATTCGCAAACCGAAACGAAAACACGAACAGGTTTTTCTACGTTAAACAGATATAAACACAAAATGATGCAATACACGTTTAATTAATTGAGGATTTCTTCTTAATTACTCATTTGGCATACTTAAACATGAATTAGCGTTAATCATGGGTCGGGGTTGTTACACCATTGTGGAGAGAGGCTGTGAATAGTGAAATTGAATCAATACTGCAAAATCATACTTAGGAACTGGTGGATCTTCCACCAGGATGTAAACCTCTTGGATATAAGTGGATATTCAAAAGAAAAATGAAGACAGATGGTTCAATAGATAAATATAAGGCTAGGCTTGTTGTTAAGGGATACAGGCAGAAGGAAGGCCTTGATTATTTTGACACCTATTCACCAGTGACAAGAATAACATCCATTCGCATGTTGATTATGATTGCAGCTTTGTATAATCTTCCAAGCTGACATGCATAGCTAGGTCCACAATGGAATCTGAGTTTATCGCATTAGATAAAACAAGAGAAGAAGCAGAATGGCTTCGTAATTTCTTAGAAGACATTTCAATGTGGCCTAAACCTATGCCAGCTATATGTATTCACTATGATAGTGAAGCAGCAATAGGACCGGCACAGAATCATATGTATAACGGTAAGTCTCGACACATTCGTCGAAAACATAATACCGTTAGGCATTTGCTCTCACATGGAATAATTTCCATAGAATATGTAAAAGCAAAGGAGAATATTGCGGATCCATTGACTAAAGGGCTAGCCAGAGAGCAAGTGTACTATTTATCGAGGAGAATGGGATTAAAGCCTATTACTTAAAAGTCGCCATAATGGCAACCCAACCTAGTTGATTGGAGATCCCAAGATCTAGGTTTAGAGGGATAACCGAATTATGGATAACTTCACGTATTACTAAGGAGGTTTATTCTTACCTATTTCTATGATAAAAAGAGTGATATCTACAGCGTTAGTAGAATAAGCTTTGCTTTTAATGATTCTTATAGCTTGGATATCCAAATGGGGTATAGCAAGATACTTTTAATAAGAAATCACCTATATGAGTGTGAACGAGGCCGGTTCTGTGAGAATTGAGAATACCAAATTCTCTAGAGCACTCATGAATTACTAGGCGTTGTTCAGGGCTAAAATGAACACAACCGTAAGAACCAAACTGTGTCTGCGGATACACTATAGGAGGTTCAAAGCTGAACAGTTCAAGACATTGCGTCCACTGATTAGCTAGTAAGTCCGATAGACTTTCACTATAGGAGGTTCAAAGCCAAAAGCTACCTATCTCAATGTGGTGTACCTGCTTAATGTACTATTTCTTTGTCTGCATCTTGTTGCATGTCCGTTCTCGTGAATTCCATTCATGTGAGGGATTGTTGGAAAATGGCTTTTGTGTTACCTTATTTTTTGCTAACTTTAAGCATTAATTAAGGTGGGACCCAAGTGTTATTTTTAACATTTCTAATTGGGTTCATGTTTAATGCCGCGTAGTGAATAAATTCGTGTATTTTGTTGCTCAAAACCATTTCCGAATGAATGAGAATTCAATGCGTGTTTTCGGGTTCGTGAAACTAGTTTTTTGGTGGGTTTACTACACATTTATGAAATGTGCTTGTTCCACATTGGAAAGGCTTGAGGAATTGTTTGGGTTTATAAACCTTAGCATTGGATACTTGGGATGGGCCCTAAGGGGTACCCAAGTTTGTGGAAGGGTGAGGTTATGAGTGTAGTGGGCTTGGCCCATTGGACCCAAAACTAAAACCGCGCGCGTGCCACCGCGGTCGGACGAGCTGTGCTGGGCTTAGGCACGGATGCGTGGTGTGAAGTTGGGTTGGGCTTGTCCAGGCCAATACTTATCTTTTTGGGCCAAAAACTTTTGTATTTTATTTATTTATTTTTTTAATTTTGTTTCAAAATTCAAAAGAAATTTGGTCCAGATTTTTTCCACTTGAACAGTTCCTAACCCGAACAGGTTCATACTTGTTCATTCCAAAACCGGACAGATCTGTATGAGTTCAAACAAGTCCCTTACAGGTCCATACCACCCGAACTGGTTCAAAAGGTTCAAACAGGTTTCTACCTGTTGCTTTCCAACCGAATCTGTCCAAACAGATTGTCTATCTGTTCGAACAGCTGCCTATCTGTTGGCAACTGTTCGGAACAGCCACCTTTCTGTCTATATAAAGCATGCTTCCAGCAATTCATTTCATCAGATTTTTCTATCATAAATTCGTCCTCCCTCTCTGTGTTTCTTTGCATTTTTTCTGCATTTATTTTTAAGGAAATAAAGAGAAAGAGTTACAATATGTTTTGGTTCGCCAGACTTGATTTTATAGTGCTGTAAAATCAAGTGTTAGTCGTTGCATCCTGAGAAGTAGACGCCGGTAAAACTCGAAGCACCGGAGCGAGGGCGAAATCTACTTTAAGGAGATTGTGTCCAATACAAGTCTCGACATTATTATCTGTAAGCATTTAATTCGGAAAATAACTGATATAATTATTTTCTGAATTATTTTATTTTATTGTTTATTTATTTTATATATTTAATTTATACACATACACCTTTGTGGATTTTAACAAATTTATCCACCTAAAATTGAAAACCTTGGTAAACAAATGTGCCTTAATTGCCCCACAATACATAATCGGACAGAAGATATTCGAAACTTACAAGTGCACTAAACCCATTCAAGTTTTGTATTTTGTCCATTAATAGGGGAGAGATAATTTAAATGATATTGCTACTTGTAAATATCATTGAATCACTCGAGTATAGACAACCTTACTCGAGTTAAGCAAACAAGTTTATAGTTTCTATTAATTAATGAGTTTTTTCTTGTACAATATTATGGTTTCAATCACATAATAAATCAATAACTAACAAAACAAAACACACAAAAATAAAAGTGATCTGATGAAGTGTTCTTATGTTACTGGCAAAAAGAGAGAGAACGAATCTATTATGTTGGAATAGAAATGCAAAAAACACGATCAATCTAACGGCCTCAATTCTCAACTATAGTGAAATAATTTTTGTAATATTTACAAATCAGTGATATTTTTACAAGATATTTATAAATTCATAGAAACACTTATAACTTTAATTATTAAAATTTATTATTTTTTATTTATTATTTTTAAATGAACAGTAAATATAAAATATTTCACTAATATATGATTTAAGAGTTGTAAATTGGAATGACTCACAATCAAAAGCATGTCATTTTCATTCATGATTTGGGTCATATTCAAAAGTCTTATACAACTAAGACCCCAAATACCAATTAGATTGCTTCCCAAGTAAGGATATTGAAAACAAAAGTGCTTTGGTTTTGCTTCGAAATGAGTGTTATCCCCCACTTTTTTTGCAAGTTCTTGGTTGCTTCCCATTGATCTTATCCTCCCTAGCATTTCAACACATTCTTATACCAGGGGTCCATCCATAAGCTTAGCTAGTAAAATCCTTCACGTCACATTTATAGAAACCTAAGCTTGAACGGTTTTTAATTGGCAACTTGCCCCCCAAAAAATTGCTATATAAATTAATAAATCAATTGAAGTTTTGAAGTAATGTCTTTGTAGCTGAGAAGTGATTCATATTGCAACAAATGGAGCCCGAATTTGGATGAATTTGGGAAAAGATTTGTGGGTGACAAGCAAGCCTAGTGGAACAATGCCTATCTTACATGATGTGTCAGTTTAATTGTCAACACTGCATTTGAGATATATATTAGTGGTGAGATTTATTGTATCAATATTATATTAAAAATAAAATAATAAATATAATGTAGTATAAAAATATAATAAGTATAGCATTATTATTAGCGGATTAGAAGTTCCATATTAAGAGATAATGTACTCAACTCAATTTTTAAGTAGCAAGTAGTCATTTAGTGCAATGTATGATAATATCCCGAAACATCTATTATTATCTCAAGTGAATATGCCTTTTTATCAAATAAATAAATAATTTAAATTACAAAAAATAAAGTAATTTAGAACTATGGATCATTGGAGTCTAAAAAATTTCGCATACCTAAAATTTGTCAAAACTTTTACAAAAGTTACTTCTAATGATCTATCATTCATCTTTATCAAATTTTAACATAATTATTTCTCTCTATCTCTCTAATAATTGGACATTCAAACCATATTTAATTTGATATTTTGTGAAAAATAAAAGAATGGGATTCACACTACTATATCGTTCACGATGGTCAAAATTATAATATTTTGACGTTGTCATTTTGACATCCATCACTGGAAATATTCTTAATTATTCTTTAGAAATTAGTCTATATGAACTCTATGATTAATTAATAGATGCGTTTACCAATCAGTCCTATTAATTAGGCTTATTTATCTAACAATCAGTCATATTAATTAGGCTTATTTATCTACAAGTCTTGATTGATAAATTTGTCACTATAAATTTATTTACAAAAATAAAACTTAATGAATAATAAATCTCAAAAGTAGGACTTATTGGTAATTTACCTTAAGTATAATATGATTAATATTGAACTCAATATTAGGAAGTTGAACAAAATCCCTCCCAGTAGTGCCTGGAATGATAATGGGCCCCAGAGTTTGATGAGGCCCAGTTATAGATCCATCATGGATTCTTTTGAAGGACGACACATCCAGCCCATCACTCTTGTGAGTTGTTTTTTTTTTTTTTGAACGTGGTAAACTCCATTAAGGAGAAGCCAAACGGCACTTACAAAAGACTCCATGCCATAACAGATAGAGCTTACACTAATCAAAGGGAAAATGAGAAAATAAGCACACAGGTAAAGCTAAAATAGCATCAAAGACATGATCAAACACAATCCTAACCCGTACTGCAACGCAGAAGCGATCATAAGAGATCAACACTAGGGCTAATCAGAGATACCATAAAAGCATACACCCCAGAGAGGGTAAGCTACCAATGAACACAGTCATGGAATCCAAATAACACAAATAAACTGAAAAAACAAACTGACTGAAAAAAATAAAAAGAAAATAAAGCTCAAAAAAATGAAACCGAAGCCATCGATCTGGAGGGTGGAAGCTATCAGATCTGGTGGAGGATGGCCGTGGCGTGGAAACGGTGGCTTCAGCGGCGAGAGAAGGCGAATGGTGGTATAGATCTAGAGGAGGGAGGGAGTTAGCAGATCTGGTGGAGGAACGGCAGCGAGAAATGGCGAAGGGTTGTAGAACCGGCGGCGAGAAACGGTAGATCGTGCTCCGGCATGAAGGGGGAGGAGGGGGAAACTCAAAAAAACCACCCGAAGGGGAAAGAAACACCTCAAAAAGATGGAGAGATTGGGAAGACAGAGCTCCCAAAGATTATATTGCAGAAAATAGAAGAGAAAAAAGAGGGGGAAGAGAGGAGGGAGGTGGCCGGAAGGAGGTCGGAACCCCCCTCCTCCTCTCAAGCGGCACACTCTGAAAAAACCCTAAGAGAGAAAACTTAGAGAGGGAAAAAAGAGAGAAGTGTTTTTGTGAGTTGTTTAGTCCGCCCAAAATCAAGTTAGGGCTACGTTACGTTTTATGAAAATGTTTCGATTCTTAAATAGGCCTGATTATAGCGTGGTTAGGGCAACTTCTTACAAGTTAAAAGACAGAAGTTAATAATTAAAAACTAAAAATTAAAAATACAATTCCTTGTGTTTTCTAATAATCAACATATTTAAATTATTATTTTTATTGAATAAAAACTGCATCAAATACTCTTGTAGAAATTATCAAAATCAAATAAGTTACAAACAAGTCACAAATTGCACCACACAACACCTTGTGAGACCAAGGGTGGCTTCAGCAAGCTTTACTTCTTCTTTTTTCAATTGATAGGGGAATAATTATAAATGGGGCCAATTACACTAATGATTCTTAAAGTTTGGAACTTGTATCACTGTGGTTCTTAACTTTTTAATTATGAAATATTTGACCTTGAATTTTAAATCTTGTTTTAAATAAGGACAATTGAAGATACCATTGCTTAATTTAAGGACAAAATCATCAATTTAATAAAATATAAACTAATTTGATAAAAATAAATATCAAAAAAATATTTTTAAATTTTTAAAAATTATTTCTACCTACTAAAGATAAAATTATGTAAAATTAATAAATCTCTTAGACATTTATTTATTTATTTTTTTATCAAATTAATTTTTATTATGTGCTTGGATGATGATCATGTAATGGGTGGTTGTTTTTATTTTCATTAAATTAGTTTCTATTTTTACAAAAATCAAATATGACGACAATTTTGATATCATTATTAAACCAATTCGTTAAATCAAAAAATTAAAAATTAAAAATATTTCATATATTAAATATATCAATTACACATTAAAATTCTAACAATCACTCATTACATGATCATTAGCCAAACATATAATAAAAATTAATTTGGTAAAAAAATAAATAAATGTCTAAAAGATTTATTAATTTTACATAATTTTATCTTTGGTTGGTAGAAATAATTTTTAAAAATTAAAAATATTTTTTGACTTTTATTTTTGTCAAATTAGTTTATATTTTATCAAATTGACAATTTTACCCTTGAAATTAAACAATGACATCTTCAATTGTCCTTATTTGAAACAAAATTCAAAATTCAAAGTCAAATATGTCATAATTGAAAAGTCGGGATCAAAATGACATGAGCTCAAATTACAGGGACTACTAGTATAATTCGCCATTATAAATTTGAGAAACAGTATATCAAATATGATAATTTAATAATAATTAAAAAATCAATAATCATCCAGCCCAATAACTAACCATCAAACAAACCCTGATTGATTAGTATGGTTATCTAATATTTTGAGGTAATGTTATGAGGTAACGGCCTATTCATGACGAAAACAAAACAAAATAAAATAGAATACGTTGGTTGGTTTGCTTAAATTGGTATTGCAAAAGCCCATTGCTTTCCAAGCTCAGGCCCAAGTAGCGGGAGGACAAGTTTGGACTTTAATTAAACAGAGAGTGGAAATCAATTGAAATAGTTTTGAAAAACTGTTTGATAAAAATTTTAAGTGTTGATTTAAAAGTAAATTATTTAATATGTATAAAATTAAATTTAAAATTTATTATTTTTAAATTATATATTTTAATTTTTTATATTGTAATGGTGGTAGTGGTAGTGGTAGTAATGGCAATGGCATAGTGGTGGCGGTGGTGATGATAGCGATAGTAATGGTGGTGTTTATGGCAATAATGACAATGGTGATAAAAGTGATATTAGTAGTGGCAGCAGCAGCAGTGGTAGTAGCGGCAGTGACATGGTGGTAGTAGCGATAGAAATAGTGGTGGTGGTGGTAGTAGTGGCGATGGCATGTTAGTGGTGGTGGTGGTGGTGATGGTAATTGTAGTAGTGATGGTAGTAGTGGCGCTGCCATAATGGTAGCGGTGACAGTAGTGGTAATGATGGTGGTGGTGGTGGTAATAATGGCGGTGGCATAATGGTGGTGGTTGTATTGGTAGTGGTTGTATTAATAGTGGCGGTGGCATAATGTTGGTGGTGGTAGTAATAACGGTTATGGTGGTGGTAGTGATGAGTTTATAATAGTGTACATTGATACTTATATTCAGTATTTATAAATTCAGTTAGAATTAAGTAAGTTTTATATGATTTAAATTTTTTTAAAATTTTAGCCTATATTTTAAGAGAAACTTAAATTTTTAAGTGATATCAATTATGATTATCAAACGAACTTAATCAATTATCACTTAATCAATTCAATTTTAAGTGCTGAATAATATTATCAAACACCCTCTTAGCCTCCGTTTGGGAAGTGAGTTGGCTTTTTGGCTTTTTTGGTTATTTTAGCCTGGGGCTAAAAAGCCTGGTTTGAGAAGGGCTTTTTGGTTTTTTTGGCTTTTTGGCTTTTTGGTGAGGTGTCATCTTGTTAAATGACCAAATTGCCCTTTTCCATTTTTTTTTATTTTTTAATTTGGGTTTGGATTTGGCATATTTTCGGTTTTTTTTTTTTTTTTTTTTTTTTTTTTTTTTTTTACAATTTTGGCTTTTTGCTGGAAAAAAAAATGTTGGTTTTTTTTTTTTTGGTATTTTTTTTTTCAATTTTGGCTTTTTGTTTAATTTTATTTATTTATTTATTTTTGGATTTGGCATATTTTGGTTATTTTTTTATTTTAATTTTTTTATGTTATCTTTCGATTTCGCGTATTTTGCTAATTTTTTTTTTTTTTTTTGGGGTTTGGATTTGGCTTTTTTTTTTGTGTTTTTTTTTTATGTTTTTTTTTTGTATATTGGGTGTCGATCTGCCGACTTTTGCTTAATTTGTTTATTTTTTATTTTTTTTTTTTATTTTGGGTTTGAATTTGCCATATTTTGGTTCTTCTTTTTTATTTTAATTTTTTTATGTTGGGGTTTCGATTTTGCCTTTTTTTTGTTTTTTTTTTTTTTTTTTTGGGTTTCGCTTTGGCATTTTTTGCTTTATGTTTTTTTGTTGACAATTTTTGTATGTTGGGTTTCGATCTCCCGAATTTTGCAAATCCAATTTTTTTTTTTTTTGTTTTTTTTTTTTTTTTGAGTTTGGCGGATTTTGCGTTAATTTTTTTTTTGTTTGAATTTTTTTTATTTTGCGCTTGGATTTTTCGTATTTTGCTTAATTTTTTTTCCTGTTACTTTTTTTAATTTTGGGTTTGGATTTGGGGTATTGTGCTTAAATTTTTCGATTTTTATTTGGGAATTTATGTTTTTGTCTTTTTTTTTTTTTTTTTTTTTTTTACTATAACTATGTTTTTTTTTAACTATGTTTTTTTTTTGTCTTGGATTTTTATTTTTAACTGTCTTGTTTTTTTTAATTGGTATACAATAACTTGTTTTTAATATATTTATGTGTTTCATTTATTTGTAATTTACGTCGCACATGACAATTTGTGTATTAGTTTTCTTTTTCATTTGTTTTTATTTGTTTCACCTTTTTTTGTTTTTTCAAAAGCAAAATTTGTATGGATTGTTGTTTTTTAAAGTTAGGCACATCAGCAACTAAAAGGGGTTACATTCCCGTGGAAACTCATACATATTGTACATGATAATATATTTGAATACAGTCTGTTCCACGTGTGTCATTATGTGACAACCATACGAAAATTATTTCGACTACTATATATTTCCTAACATTCCGTTATTACGCATGTAACATAATTTGTCGCGTATGTGAAGGCGGACCAATGCCATATGGGGGTCCTCATCTCCAACCATTAAACCATCCTCGTCATGTTCAACTTCTGGTATGACATTTACTATTGTCATAGCCTCTTCCTCGTCATAGATTGGCTGAACAGTTGTTGGGTTACCTGTGTTTCGCCGTATATAATTATGTAATGCCATTGACGCACCTACTAACTGAACTTGCACATTTGCAAAGTCATACCGAGGCATGTCTCGAATAAACCCCCATCGATTTTTCCAGGCACCGAAAGTGCATTCCACCACACTGCGTAAGGACGAGTGCACTTTGTTAAATAATTCCCTTGGCGTGTTTGCCATCGCGTTCCGTGCAATACGTCGGAATTCTTGTTGGTGGTAACGGTGGCCTTTGAATGGTGCTAAGTAACCAATCCGGTTTGAATAGCCAGAATCGACGAGATAATATTTGCCTGCAGACATGACAACAATGTATGACACCAAAACGAACATTCTGCGTCATTTTCATATAACGCTTTCTCAAGAAAAACGTATTTGTTAATAAATCTAATAACAGGACCATGTGTTACCTTAGTCAGGATGTGGGAAGGGGACATTGTCATTTGTTAGTATCTCGTTGAATATGCGACTATCATGCATACTTCCTTCCCATCCGCAAGAAATGAATATGAAACACATGTCAAAATCGACAGCGGCCATTATATTTTGCGTGTGATAGTATTTCCTATCGAAATATGTTGCCGCATCTGGCCCCGTAACCCATGCACTGACATGTGTTCTGTCTATTGCGCCAATGCAGTCCTGCAAACATAGATAAATTGTTTTGTTGCGTAAATTGGTAACAAGTGTTTCGTTTTTGCCAAGCGTCACGTGTAGTTAATAACAAAAACAAAATATATTATCTTGATTTATATGTCAATCATGTTTTTCAGAAGTACCTTGAACGGTAGGTATTTCCGTCTAGACCGCACGTATGGATGTATACGATGCTGACTGTATGTGGGCCGGCAATGAACAACGGTGAACTCTTTCATGGAAGTTAATACGTTATGCACGTGCCTCGACACAGTCTCCCCGGAATGTTGGAACCGTTTTTGGATTTCTCGATTTTGCTTCCCTTTCAACACATGGATAAACATCGCAACGCTTTCTTCAACAGCTAAGCCATGTGGACGTTGCGGGACTTGTAACCCAAAATCATTTACTAACGTCTCACACAATGCGGCAAAAACTTCCTTCGGCATGCAAACATTTTCCTCAAATCGACCCATATGCCCCGCATATAGTTCGCATATCCATGCATTCTCGGTTAGTATAGAAGTGCAACACGGCGTTTTATTCATGTGTTTTTCGTACCATTTTGTCGCCCACTGGCATGCTTGTAGAAATGTGCAATTCTGTTCTTGTTGCACCTGGACCGCCATTTGATTAAGTATTTCCGTTATTTCATCATGGTTGCTTCCATCCCAGGGATTCATCGCGCCTTCGTTCATGCGAAACCTACAAAAGTGGCAGCCTTTCAATCAGTTGGCACGTGATTCATTGACTTAAATTATATTGAAGTTTGCAATTAAAAAATGTCGACATTGTTTTTAATCAAAGCAATGCCGTCACCAATGTCATTTGGAACGCATGCTCATATGAATTGCACAAAAAATTAAGATGTTCAACTTATGCTTTACAGGGGGACCATGGTGGTAACAACCACAAAACTAGCCAGCAAACTACACTAACAAATGAACTTGCGACATATAGGCATTCAAAAGCGTGCAAGTAAAACGTAATTCCCTGTCTTAAATGTAGCCACACAAAATATTAAAACATAAACATCCCATTCATTTCCCAAAAACGAAGCACAACCATGCTTCCGATCCGTCAACCCATGCGCTTACCTAAAACTTGTTGCTGCCCGTAGCTAGCAAGAAAAAAACAAAAACGACAGAATGAAAACATTCACACAGCACCATCCTGTTTTAGTACATTGCCAACAATACCATAAGTCAAAGTTTTAAAAAGGAAGACAAGGACATGCATCTTCAACACTCGTAACACCGCTACATCACATCCGGCGACCCCCAAACAGGTTTGCAAAAGGCGCCGACGCAGTACACTGGAGCTGCTTCTGTGTAAGCTATCCAATGATGTGCTCGTCATCAGGCTGGCACATCATAACCTCCCGGTAATCGGCGTTATCCATAAGTGTAGAGGCGAAGTGGAATAACGGCGTACCAATCAGGGATGGAATACTGCTCAGTTTATGCATGCACTCGGAAATAGTGTAGAGCGATTCGTTGCCTGTGAGGTACCTAACCGTGACCTGCTGATTCTTCGAACAAACCACATCTGTCATTCTGTTCATGCTTTCCGCAATAACGGATGCACCACTTGTTGCCTTCTTCGACTTTGAAACACTTGTTGATGGCGTCTTTCTCCTTTTTGGCTTTTCAATCGGAACATGCTCGAGTGAAGAATCAGAATCCACGTCCTGTACTCCTGCGGGTATCGGATTAGCAAATGGCTGGGCTCCCAAACTACGCACTGAATCAGATGAGTCCTCATCAGCTTCAGGAAGGGTCTCTCCCGGGGTCCAATGGTGCTTCCCAGTAGCTGATGCCCCCATGAAAACCGTCTCCATCAAGTCACGGTGTTCCAAAGTTTTTTTCCTGAACTTCGCACACGCCTTGTTGATATGCAGAAATATAGATGTATAAAAGAGGCAGACGTTATATTTCATATAAATAAATTGTATTGCAGTTAAATGAAGAAGTAAAAAATGTACTGGTAAATGACAGATATGAAACTTGTTTGTACATGTACTTACTGATTCCATCTTGTCCCACCACTCATCAGGTGCTTGAAACAAATCGGTGTCATAGTCAAAGCCTATCCCGGACACTCCCTTATTTGAATCCATCAACTTTGTCCACGCTTGCCACTATTTTTTCAAGCTCATGTACTTATTCTTCAACTGTTTCAGTCCATGTTTTTTTCCTGTTTTTTTCTCAAATTTCCTTGCCAACGACTTGTACCCTGCCTGGCTGAGGACTAAGAATGGGCGATTTCCTTTACTAATCTCATTTGCGATCAACTGGAGGAAAGCTCGGACTGAGTTACTGTCCCATGAGACCTTGTGGCTTAACTGATTTTGTGTCTCCTCAAGACTGCTTGACTTGTCACTGACAATGCCTTTGCTTTTTCGAGTGGTTACGCGGCAAAGTACGTGTGGAAGCCATTACTAATGTATGGTTACAAAAGATTACCATCACAAATTTTGTTGTTATATACACACGCAGAAACCATGACACATTAATAACAACAAACAGAGATATATGATGCTAAAGTTAAATTTGCATATACCCATTGAAAATTACTAATGTACGTAAACAGGTTCCATGGAAGTTAGTAGTGGACAAAAATATGATAGTTAGTATTACGGCTCCCATATGCGACAACATACTACCAACATACTACGAACATACTAACTACATACTAACAACATACTAACGTCTTTGTACATACTAAGAACATGGTAACGGTGCTTACATACGGCACAACAAAATGACAACGACAATGCAGAGCACATACACAATGGTCTTAAGGACACGCAAGGATTGTTGAATGTCTATGACATCAGCCCGCAATTGCATGGCAATTTTATCTCCGGGTAACGCATAGCCTTGGTTCTCTTGCCTTCGTTCTTCACACCAAGCAATCCAACTTACACAGGGCTGATGAGTGAAAATTATGGAACTATTAGTTTCATGGGTTGTTAACGTTCATAAAGTTATGACCGATAAAGATTGGGTCACTCACCACAGGGCGGGGACAGACAAAGTAGGAACGCCCTGAATTTTTTGTGGACCTGAAAATCTTAACAATACACGGGCCATGTCCACAGGCACACATTCGTCGTGGCCATGTACTGGAAGTTACAGTAGAGGTGAACGACGCCATGCTATGCTTTAATATAAATTAAATTTACATGAATCAACATGAACAGATACGAAGACTAACGTAAATTTATATTTTAATATGTTTTTAACATCGTTTTAATATATTTGTAATATTTTTTTTAATAAACCCAATTTTGTCATATATTTGTAATAACAACGTGAATATATTTACCTTCCTTCCCAAATTTAGTTTGTAATATATTTTTGACACTCTTTACTATTTAAATCAAAAATTCTAATATTTATTTTAATATATTATTAATATCTTTCTAATATAGTTTTAATATATTTGTTAATAAACTTTTTTTTTTAATATATTTGTAATATAAATTTCATGTATTTTGTAATTTGTTGTTAATATATATAGATAATATATCTACCTTCCTTCCCAAATTTAGGTCCAAATATATTTTTTATCTAATTATTTTATTTTTTAGAAATGAGAATTGAGCATTTCGTATTGAGTAAAAAATATACTGAAATTAATAAATCTATTTTGTAATATATTTTCAATATATTTTTTATGATATTTTGAAAATGGATTTTTGAAAATATTTGTACTATATTTTTTAATAATTAAATTTTGTCATATATGTTTAATAAAATTTTTACACTCTTTACTTTTTAACTCTAAATTTGTAATATATAATTTAATATATTATTAATATCTTTCTAATATTTTTTTAATATATTTGTTAATAAACTGTTTTTTTTCATATATTTGTAATATAAATTTGTAATATTTTGTAATTTGTTGTTAATATATGTAGATAATATATGTACCTTCCTTCCCAAATTTAGTTCCAAATATATTTTTTATCTAATTAATATATTTTTTAGAAATGAGAATTGAGCATTTCGTCTTGAGTAAAAAATATATGCAAATTAATACATCTAATTTGTAATATATTTTCAATATATTTTTTTTGATATTTTGAAAACATTTTTCAATATATTTATGATATAGTTTTTCATAATTAAATTTTGTCATATATGTCTAATAAAATTTTTACAGTATTTACTTTTTAATCTAAATTTGTAATATACATTTCACATATATTTTTTTTCATATCTTGGTAATATATTTTTAATATATTGTTTTTATTTGTTGACAATTTTTGTTATTTTTTTTTGTACTATAAGTTTTATATATTTTGTAATTTGTTGTTAATATATCTAACTTCCTTCCCAAATTGAGTTGGAATTATATCTAATTTGTTATATACATTTCATATATATTTTGTAATTTGTTGTTAATATATATATATTTATGTAATTGAGTTGGAATTATATTTTTTATATATTTTTCACAAATGGGAATTGAGCATTTCTATTAGCAAAAATTCAGGGTTCAGCATTGATTATAAACAAAAAATATAACAAATCTGCCTCAAATGTGTGATAACCGAACAGATATATAAGAGCTGCATTTGAAAATATAACCGAATAGATACAAAAAATATAGAACAGATTTGTACATCAGAACAGATATATAACATTGGCATTTCCTTCAGTTTAAACAACGGTGCCTTCATAAATCTGCCCCAAATTTGTGATTCAGAACAGATATATAAGATCAACAGATCTGATTTTCATAAATAAGAACAAATATTTTAAGAAGAACAGATATATTTTATATATATATATGTATGTATATATACAAATCTGCTCCAAATTTGTGATTACCGAACAGATTTTGAACATAACAATAGATCCAGAATCCCAGATTTGTCACAGAGACAGATCGGTGCCCCGTCTGTGTGTAATGTAAGCGTAATCAACCCAATTACGACCGTAAAGCAACAGATCGACTATGAACCGATGTTGTTATGAACCTAAACTATGCAGATGGGAAGAAGAAGAAGAGAAATCAGATAAGCCATAGAGCATTACCTGCAGATCGGTTTGAGTTTGAGAGGCTTCGTTGTTGTTCGCCGCCGCGGATGCGTACTCCGGTGACGATTTCCTCTGCCAAGGTCGCTCAGATGCCGTCGGATAGCTCCGTTCTTCTTCTCTTCTGCTTTGCGAAGGGTGTGTTGGGTTCAATATGAGGCTTGTCCTGCAGATGGAAGAGAGTTTAACCTATCGGGGCATTTGGGTAAATTTACACGACCAAGCCTCTCCCATACCCGTGAAATGCATTTTTGTCGGGACGTGACTGAAATAGCCAACTTTGTCGCGACGTGGCTAATTTAGCTCGGCTTTTCCTTCCCAAACAACACCTTAGTCACTCTTGTATACTCAAGTAATAAGTTATGCCTCAATAATTATTAAATATAAAAATTGGTTATTTCTTACGTATTTTAGCATTTTATTTACATGTTTCTATTCATTTCATATTAAAGAGCTCTTTCTTGTATTGATGTAATTATTGTTAAAGTTGGATTTGCGAATTTTATTGTAAAACTTTCCTATAGTTAATTGTCTAATTTGATAATTTATGACGACAAGAAAGAGAGTAAACATAAAAATAAAAAACAAAATTAAGAAGAAAAAAAAAGAAAACAAAATCAAAAACAAAAACAAAAAAAAGAAAAAGTAGAGAGGTAAAAGCAATTACCCCACTCCTTGGCAGGAAAACTATGTTTTTACATTTTAAAATAATTCGACACAACACCTGACTGTATTATTAACTACAAAAATATTAGCAACGATACACATCGGACGATGGAGAAATTTTTTTGTGCGAGTAGGGTAGGTGTTATGTGATACCTTTCTCTTCTTTTATTGGTTGAGAGAGTGGGAGCTACATTTATGTGTTGGGTGATGGGAGACAACATAAGAGACTATAGTATTTGTGATTGATTGAATGTACCATGTAACATATTACATGGTACCCTATCTGCACCCAAATTTTTTTCCAGACGGTGAGATTCAACTACTGAGGAGACTACTTTCCTTATGTATTTTATTCGTATTTTTCATGGTGAATTTTATAATTGGCTTTGTTTACTTAAAATTATGGATAAATTACAAATACACCCCTGACATTTGATTAAAATACGAATTGCCTTTTGTGATTTTGGAAATTACATTCCACTCTTTGAGATTTCTAATTTCATAACAAATCGTCCCTTTTATTAATAAATTATCAAGTCAATTAACAGTTTTTAATGATGTTAGAAATACGTTTCAATTAATAATTTAAGTAATTTTATTATTGTATAGAAGAGCAATTACGAATTTCATTTTTTCAATTAATTTTGTTAAATAAAAAATTATGACAAGGGAGTATTCATAATTTTCACAATTTTTTAAATCACAAAGGACAATCTGTAGTTTAAAAAAAGTTTAGAGAGCGTATTTGCAATTTATCCTAAAATTATTTGTCACAGTTGATCATGATGTATAAGTTCGACAACCATGAGTTGTAAATGCTTTTCCTACATCCGCCAGTTGTACATATTGTCTGATCACAAATCTCCAAAATTGAAGAGGTTCTACAAAGTTCATGATTTTGTTTCTCTTTTTATGCTGCACTTGAGGAGCATGGGATTCATGACTTGGATTTGGAAATTCAATATATACAAATTCTTATTGCAAATTTTGAACTATGATTACATCTGTTTTCAATCCAAAGCATGGATTCCATGATCTCTTTTTGTCAGATTTTAAAATCAGATGTTTACTCATACAAAATATACTAGAAAAATGACTTCTTTTGTTTCTTTTTATTTTTATTTTTATTTTTATGTAGGTACAAATTATACTAGAAAGATGACTTTCACAAAGTGTGTACACATATGAATAAAATAAATTAATTAATTAAAATAAAATGTAGAAGCAGTTGAAAATAAGTACTAGTATGGGATTCATAATTTTTTTAGATTAATAATTCAACCAGACTTCTTTTTTTTTTTTTTATGACCGTTGTCTAAACTAATTTACGCAAACCAAACTATTAATAATACCTTTCTCTATGGGGCAAACCACACATCGGGTTAGGGGACTAAGGAAGGAATAAAAAACATATGGGATCTAAGTATTTTTTTTTAGTTCAATCCCTTCTAATCCAACGAAATAAACATGGTTAAAATAATTTTAAGAACAAGATATGCACAATCCTTTTTAAGCCTCTCACATTTGAGTTGCAGTCTCTCACACTTGCTTTTTACTATCTTTTAACATTTCGTACTATGAATAGCATTACTTTAACTGTAAGACCATCTTTGATATGTGCATTATGGATTTGGAACTTATAACATTTTTCTTATAGATTGTTTAACATTGTTTGGGAATGAAGTTGGCATTACTAATACTTTAGGATAAAAATGAAGTTACATATTGCGAGTACTTATACTATAATTTATTGTGGTAAAATATAACATTGATAAGAGATATAAAATTATTTTTTACCATAAGATGAAGTGATATGACTAATCCTCCCAAGTATATGATTAGCTATATTATAACATAATATTCTAATCTCACCGTTAGAGAATTCGCAATCCTATATGCTATCGACCCCACTAATTTTTGCTAATGAAACATGTTTTTGGAAGATAATAAATAAATAAATGGGCTTATATAAACTTTACAATATGACCAATCCTAATTTTACATCCAATTTCCCTTTCAAACCCCATATCAAACAAGGATTAAAGGTAATTTTGATAATCTTACGGTGAAGAACAAGTGGATACCAATGGGTATTTCAAATTAGGGTAATGCTATAGTGTGCAACTTATACCTTACACCTTTTTGTGTTCACTTACACCTTACACTTACACCTATTTTACCTTGCACTTACACCTTTTGTGTAAGTGGCACCTGGTGTGCAACTTATACATTTCATTTATACCTTCCACTTACACTTACACCTTACACTTACACCTTTTGTGTGAGTGGCACATGGTGTGCAACCCACTTACACTTTTTGTGGGTTGCACACCTAAGAAAACTCCTTCAAATTATTAATATATATATGTATAGAGGGCATTAGTAACAAGTGTTCTTAGAGTACAAGTAAAAAACAAAATAGAGTTATGTTAGGGATTCCAAATGAATTACCAAATATTCTATCAAACTTTTCACGTGAGTGTGGGACTCACACAAATCACATGTGTGTGGGTCTCACAACCATGTAAGAGGTTTGGTAAAATATTTGGTAATTCATTTGGGGTCTATAGCATTTTCCAATAACATATTTATAAAACATAATACATTTTTCACTAACTTCAATTTATTTTTATTGATATCAATATACTTTTTAATATTTTTATATATTTTCAAGATATTTTTTTACACATTTCTCAATATTAAACAATATTTAGGGAGCATTTGTTAGCATATATATGTGCCACTAAAATATATGATTGACACGTAGAAACAACAAGAAGATTATTTTACCATAATTTTGATACAGTTAAGGCTGCAAATGAGTTGAACCGAGCCGAGTCGAGCTTTTCTGAACTCGAGCTCAGCTCGTTTACTTATTGAGCTTGTTTATTGAACTCGAATTCGACTTGATAAGTAACTGAGTTCGAATTCGACTCGGCTTGATAAATTTTTTTAATAGTATTTAATATATAAATAATATATTTATTATATAATTTAAATAAAGATAAACGAACCGAACTTGACGAGCCGAGTTTATTCGAGTTCGCGTTCGAACTCGAGCTCAACTTGTTTACTAAACAAGCCTAATATTCAAATTCAAGTTTAGCTTGTTTATTAAACAAGCCGAGCCGAACCGAACCGAGCCGAGTCTGTTTATGAACAATTCAATTCATTTGTAGCCTTAGATACCACCAATGTTTTATAGTCTAATAGAATAAGTTTGTATAAAAAAAAAATTAAAAAAACCTCTCATGTTATTCTTCAATTTTTTATTTTTTTATTTTTCCACAATCCATATAAAATCCAAACAAACATTATAATAATTGTAGATAAAAGCATCCCATGTTGTAAAATGAAAATAAAAAATTACAGCATTGACCTTCAACATATACACACATTTTACGGACATACGATATCTATCTATATATACACGTCCTTTAGGTAAGTTTCAATATCCATTAGCAGTAATAATTTTTTTGGAATTATATTCATACAGGACATTTATTCTGATTTTAAATGGAGTGGATAGTAAAATTGATATCTTAAAATTAATTGAGATGCGCAAAATTAATCCGAATGCTGAATTAACAAAAATGAAAAATAAATAAATCTATCTATATATACATACACCCACTGATATCCTTCCTATAACTTTCTAGAAAGATTTTCATTTTCATTATATCATCTAAATAGTTATGAGCATTTTTTAATATTTTTAAATTGAAAAAAAATACTATCAGCTTTTAAGACTTTGTTTGACAACATGGGTTTATAATTAAAAAAATTACTATAAATTACATCATTCTTTTTATATTTTATATAATTTTTTTTATAAAAAATAAAAAAAATTCATAATATAATAAAAATCTTCTATTATAACTTTAAAATTGAGATATTTTTGTAGTTATATATAAAAATGTACTGTTAGTCAAGCCACGTGCCATTACGCTTGGCAACAAAAGAGATAAACATGTCAGTCTCTTATTGGATTGATGAGCAGACTCACTCATCTAACGGAGCAATTATTCATTGCTCATGGGACATGAACATATTTTTTCCATTTAACGGCTCAGCCTCAAAACCATCACACACCAAGTCCTTGACATAATTACAATTAATTTTATATTTTTAATATAATTTTATTGTTTTTAAAATATAATTAAAGTGATTAAAATTAATGATAATAATAGATTGATACTGATATAAATAAAAAATAAATACATATTTTAATAAGAAAAAAATAATTTTCATTCAAACGACTATGAAATTGTTGATAAAAAAATGACTTAAAAAAGACAATAATTATGTCGAATGTATGAGATTAATTATATTTTTTAAAAATTTTAGAGTTAGTGAATGTAATTTACCCATTACTTTTTATTAGTTTAAATAGGGATTCGTAATTTTTATTTTTTATACTAGTAATTCTCTGAGTGCGTCATTTAATGTCGGCGTTTGTGTAAAAAATATTTTGAAAATAAGTATAAAAAAATTAAATAAAATTAGTGAAAACAAATTTAAAATAAGTAAAAATTATATCATGTTTTTATTTATTTATTATATTTTCTTGTACCAATGAAATTGTTAATAAGGGAGAGGTGGTTGTTGTGCGGTAATATATATTACAAAAAATTAAGATTTTAAAGATTAAAATTTAGAGATAAAATTATTTTATAAGAATTAAATATTTTTGTTGTGAAAAGTGTTGTTATTATATTTTTAGTAATAAAAATTAGACATTCGTAATGAATTATTATTCTTTGGGGATCAAATTTTTTGTCTCAAAAAATGAACCATTTTTAGATCAAATTATTTTGTCTCTAAAAATCGATTTAGTAGTGATATTTTCAAAAATTTGTCGTTAAGAGCCTTGTTTTGGACTTTTCGGGACGACCTTTTAACGATTATCCTCCTGACGATAGAAATTGGTCCCTAAATGTCTTTTGCAACAAAATTTTCATTTTTAGAGACCAAAGCATTTGGTCTCTAAAACTCTTATTTGTTGTAGTGATATGCTCATTTTAGAATCCGTTTCGATGATTTGAACCGTTCATATTTTAGAATGTATCGAATAAAACATATCTGCAAAAAATCAAGTTAATTAGATATCGTTAACCCTTTTAACCACTAATATTTGTATTTGTTTTTATACTTTAAACTACAATTATTATTTATTTTTATATATACAAATGCATTTCAATTTAATGGTTAATGATATTCAATTAACTTATTTTTTACGAATATGTCCTACTCGATATATTTTAAAATATGAACGATTTAAATTATTCAAACGGACTCTAAAATGAACTCATATGACTATACAGTAATCACCCCATGTCGGTTAATAAGACATGTAATTATTTGGTAGCATTTGAATCACTGTGTTAGCATTGATTGTCAATTATTTATGATAATTGACTCAAATCTCACTTTTCACATTCTTGCCAAGTTGAGCCCCAATAAGGTACGACCTCGAGACTAATTATGTTGTCAATAAGGACTACACACGGTCACTTTGTCCCAAGATTTTGCATAAACCATCATGTGTCTTCTGTTTAGGCATGGTAAATAACTCGAGTTAACTAAGAACTCATTTGGGACGTGAGTTTTTTTAATTTTTTTAACTATGTTGTAATATTTAAGAGAGAAAAAAGCGAGATTGAAAAAATTATAACTTTATATATTTCAATGAATATTATGTTTGCATAATATGTAATAATGTATATAAGACTCCTTTATATAGAAGAATAGAAACCTACGTATAGTAATTTTAAATATGATAATTAATATAATATGGTATTTATAACAGACATAATATATAGTTATTATATTTAACATCCTCCCTCAAACTCAAGTAGGGATACCAACTTGAGTTTGGAGAGAGAAACTAAAATATAAAATAAAACTAAAAAATAAAATAAAAGCCAAATAGATTGCAAAGTCCGAACGCGAGTGTAAGGGCGTTTGAGATAGACCAGAGGCTGGAGTTAATACCGGGAGACAGTTTATGGTCATGTCGAATCGTTGTAGGAACTGGCCGGAACTAATGCCGGGACAGCTTGAGGCCATGCCAGATTGTTGTAAAAACTGACAAAAATCAATGTTAGGATAGTTTACGGGGTCATGCCGGACCGTTGTAGAAACTGACCATAATTAATGTCGGGACAGTTTAAAGGGTTATGTCGAACCGTTGTAAAAACTAACCAAAATCAATGTCGAGACAGTTTAAAAAGAGTCATACCAAATCGATATAGAAAATTGGATGTTGAACCAGCAAGGATGGCACATACATAACTTATGACGTGGTGTTGAACGATGATGGTAGCTTATTAGAATGGGCGCCAGGGGGTGGTTTTAGTGGTACGCCAATGGGGCGACTTTAGTGTGCTAGAGGGCAGCTTTATGAGAAAGTGCGGTAAGAGGCGGTTTAGGTAGTGCTCCAAGGAATCGATCTTAGATTGTGCACCAGAAGGGATAGCTTATGTTATGCGCCAGAGAGGACGGTTTAGATTGTGCGCTAAAGAGAGCGATTTGGGTGGCGCGCCACAAGGGGCAACTTAAGTGGTGTACATGGTATATAACCATGTTTATCATGATATAAATATGATACCCCCTCAAACTCAAATAGGTTTAAAGATGAAAACTTATTTGAGGTTAAAGCAGAGGGAAAGACAGAGTGGAATAGAAGTGCACACAAAAAAAAAGAAAAAAGAATTGGGAGTGAAAAAAAAAACCAACGAACAGAGGAAGAGATCACCACGAAACAATACTGAAAGAAAAATACGACAGTGGAATGGGTTGAGGTTCGATGGGCGACTAAGCCAAGGTTGCCGCCCGCCAGTAAGGCAAAGAATATTAAGAGCTTAACCTATAACTTTGATACGATGTTACAATATTTAAGAGAGAGAGAGAGAGAGAGAGAGAGAGAATATAACTCTATATATTTCAATGAATATTGTGTTGAATAATTATGTAAGAATGTATATAAGACTCCTTTATACAAGAGAAGAGAAACCCAAGTATAGTAATATTATATGATAATGAATATAATATGGTATGTATGACAAACAGAGTATATAGATACTATATTTAACAATTATTAGTTATAAAAAGATAAAATAAATTAAAAAGTCAATAAGATAAAATATTTCATTTAAATCATAATCATTTCATTTTTTCTCTCATAAAAGTTAAAAAAGCTAACACAAACAAACTTTTTAATTAGGGTTAAAATAGCCAAAAAGTCAACCTAACTTCTCAAATGAAACCTAAGTTAACATGATCAACAAAGAATTTCATTTAAAAATTTAATGAGTTTTAAAATGTGTTTCAATTTAATTAATTATTTTTTTTAGAGTTAAAAATTTAGTCAAATAGATAGTTAATCCAATTTGAATAACTTAATTTTTAATAGTACGTATACGTTTACAAATTAATGAATATTAGCAAACTTTAAAATGTGCCTACATTTTATTTGTTTATGAGTGTCTCAAACTAAAATATGTTAGTGCTTCCATTCTAAATTATTTATCTATTTATCTATTTAACTATTTCAAATATTCCAAAAAATTGTCTCTATTTTTTAAATTTATTTTTTCAATGATTTTGATGATTTTATCTATAATAACTAATGGAGATCTTTTAATTTATGGAAAAAATTTGAATATTTTACAAATAAAATATATTATTTATTGACTTGATTAAATGCCACGAGTATTTAAAATAGATAAACTATTTGGAAAGAATATTTTGTAAGAAAAATGTTAAAAAAAACCCATTAAGATTGTTATTAGAATTAGAAAATGTGAAAAATTATACGGAGGGATTATTTGGGGTGATCTACTTTAGATCATTTTTTTTTTTAATTTTTTTATCTTATTTGGGTCACATATAAATAGAATTAAATAAACATATTTTGATATGGATAAAATATAAACATTTTTAGTTTGAATTTATTAAAGTTAAAAACTTTAATTTCATAGGTGAAGTTGACACATTATAAAACCAATTTATACTAATTTCAGCCACTATTTGGCATCTCCTACAAAAGTGTATTTATTTATTTTTTTTAATCTTTTTTGGATCATATCACCTTTATATTTTTTCTATATATTTTTGTAAAAAGTTAAAAAATATACTTATTTAAATCATCTCATACACTCTCTTAGTAATCTAAACCGTTCATATCATTTGACATGCTGAGAAAAATATATATGCAAAACATTAGGTTAATCAGACATAAATAATCACATAACCAAATAAGATATATAACAACAAATAAACTGTTTATTTTTAAAAATATATATGTTGTATAGATAAAAATTAGATAATCATATAAAAAAATAAATATTAGATCAACATAATTTTTTATATAAGTAATTATATTAATTAATTGGATGATATGAACTGTTTAGATCAAATATTTTAGTGATTTGAACTTCTTAGAGGTAGCATCACTCATTTTGTAATCCTATGAACTTGAATTTGTTAACTACGATTAAAGAACTTGCTAAACTATGATTACTAATCGTTGTTAAAATGTTAACCATGGTTAAGTTAAAGTCACCGGCAAAAGCGGAGGTCATCCAGCATTGGGTCCCTTTGTCGTGGCACAGGCCCGCAAAATCTGTGGCTCTAAAGCAAGCAACCCCACCAAAAATGCACTATTTACTATTTTTTTATTTTTCTATTCGTATTTAACTTCACATTCTCACATACATACTCATACATATCATCATCAATGAACACATGAGCCATCACATTCTCACCGTTGATTTCTGATCGGAGGGCAGGAAATTGGGGATTGATTAGGTGGAGATGACGTGGGGGTGATGTGAGGAGAGGCCATGGAACATGGGGTATGTGACATGCACCCATGGTATATTATGTTTTGGCTGAGGCCAAGCGTGCAAAGGGTAGTGGCAGTTAATGATGATTGCAAGACCAAAATTGAATTTAATATTTTACAACTTTGATAAAAATATTTGTATGTAATTAAGTAGAGAGAGAAAGATAAGAAGTGAGGAGAGATGAAGGGAAGTCTTTAAATAGCTTTTTTCCTATTACTATTTTCTATACTGGTTAATATTTTATTTTGTGGGCCTAAAAAAATAATTTAAATTGTTCATTTAAAAAATTTTGTAGTAAATATTATTTGTGTAAAAAATTAATTTTATTGAATATTGATGAATAGATGAACAAATCACATTTTATTTTATAAAATAAATAATTTAAATTTAAATTCATAGATGTTATTCATTTTAAAAAATATAATATAATTTGTTCATATGTCCAATAAAAGTGACTTTTTTCCATAACTTATTTTTATTGTTAGACTTACAAAATTAATGGTTTGGATAATTGATGTGAACGTATAATGGGGGGGCTCGCGAGATAAAACATAGAGGAATATAGAGAATAGTGGTATAGAAGGGACCATTTGTAATAAAAAATTATTATTTAGTTTTGAAATATCAAGTTTAGAGTGTTTTTATGGCATTATAATGCTACATTGACTATATTAGAGGTGTGAGATGAGACATTTCTCATTTGTTTACGATGAAATATGTAAATAATATATCTAGGTTGATGGCATTTTATAGTGATGCAATGATGATATATGAAATAATAAATATTTTATGTTATACCAATGTGGTCATCATAATGTTATTATGATATAAATTTAGAAAGTAGGTTAAAAGTTGATTTTTTTTTTTTATAAAAAATATGTAAAAAAATAGAGAGATGATATGATTTAAAAAACTAAAAATTGGCTTTTAATAGTATGTGATGTTTTTACAAATAAAAAACTATATGATACATAAGTTTGTTTTTTGAATGAGTAATGCTACGTCGCTCGAAATCTGCCCCCCGAATCTCCTTAATTGGAAAAACGACGTCGTTTTCCCTTTTCTTTTTTTTCTTTTTTTTTGGTTGAATAAAAAACGAAGAAGAAGAAGGGAGAAGAAGAAGAAGAATAAGAAGAAGAGAAGGGAGAAGAAGAAGAAGAAGAGGAAGAAGGGAAGGGAGAAGAGAGAACTGGACAGGAGGGGGCATAAACCAGGGGTGAAGGCGCGGCGGAGGCGAGGCGGAGGCTGAGCTGCTGCGACGATCGGCGATCGGCTGACGATCGGCCGAGCTGCTGCGACGGCCGACCTTCTCGCTCTCTGTTTCCCTCTCTCCTCTCCTCTCTCTTTCTTCCTCTCCATCTCCCTCTCCCTCTGTTTCCCTCTGTTTCTCCATTTTCGGGGGATTCGGGGGGGGGGGAGCTCATTCGAGCTCCCAAGCTTTATCCTTTTTGAATATAAAAATTTTTTTTGGGTGAGGGGGGGGGAAGAGAGATTTTTCTCATTTTTTCTTCGTTGTTTTTTCACATTGGACATTGAAACACAACAATAATTGAATAGTGATCCATATCATAGTATTACCGTTATATTGATTTTTTTTTTTTTAAGATTTTTTTTTTTTTTTGAGAAGTAGAAAAAAACAATGTAGTAAAAGAAAAACAGGATAAAAAAACAACAAAGGAGTACAAAATGTGTCTACCATCTAACAACAATGTGGTTTCTCAGCTAAAATTTTAAAATATAAATTCATAATTACCTCTCCAAATATAAAATATGTTAAAATACAATAACCCCTACTCTTTTTCGTGAATGGAATAGGCATATTAATTCAAATATGGTGCTGGAAGTGTAAATGTTTTTAAGGAATGCATAGCCTGTGTCTTGATAATATTGGTTAATAATATTTAAATTACTTGTATATTTTAATATTAGGGAAAATTAGTCTAAGGTCCCTCTCCCATATTTAGTAATGGAAGAGATCCACAATTTTATTTTATAATGTCTAAGGTCCCTCAACTCTCACATCCATATATCACAGAGAAATTCCCACCTCTCTCTCTCTCTCTCTCTCTTACTCCCCGATCTCATCACTTCACCTCCACCGCAGCTGCCGCCTCTTCCATTGTTGCTTCATCAGAGGGCCTGTCTGACGAAGATTGCAAATTCAAACTTCAAACCATGTAAGTCATGCCCACTTGTATCAGATGTGAATGAGGAACACTCAAATTCGTAATCCCTCTCCGGCAATTATTTCTCAAGAAAGCATAGAAGTAATTTATGACTAGCTTCTTAACATGAATCCTTTCTTGCCCTAATGTTGCCGTGACTAGCTCTTTCTCAAAACTCTGCTCTGCGTCAAAACCCATTGGATCTGCGGGTGGCTCTGGCTTTACCTCCCCTGAAGTGCTTGCTTCTAAGATGGGTTTGCTTGTGTTGTCATAGTCAACCAGGAGGGGAACACCAAGTGAGTACACACCACCATTAGGAGCTATGAGAACTCTAGTAGTGTTCTTATCTTCAAAATTTGAATCATCATCTCTATCACTCTTTGGGGTTGCTCATTGTCATAGCCATGACGTTCTTCATAGGTAATTATCTGCTGCTTGTCAGGATGGTGTGCTCACTAAATTTCTCTGGAGCAGAATTTCTCTAGAGAGAAATTCCGAAGTGCAAAGAAAATTGGTCAAAACCCAGATAATCCAAAGAAATTCAGAGAAAGAGAGAAATTCCGAAGTCTAGAGAAATTTGGTTAAAATACAGAGAATCCAGAATTTATCTGGAGAGAAATTCCGAAGTTCAGAGAAATTTCCAGAATTTATCTGGAGAGAAATTTCTTTAGAGAGAAATTCTCTTGATTGAATTTTTTTTGAATCAATGTTGAGGGATCTTAGACATTATGAAAATATTTAGTGTCCTTTATGCTATAAAATCTTTATACTAGGGATCTTAAAAAAAAATCCCCTTTATATTATATGTATTTTCGTTTATTTTGTACAAATATTTAAAATTTCTTAATAAATGTTCAAAGCACACTTGTTATCAAAATCTCATGTTTTTATTCAAATTTCGTCAAATTAGTTCCTAATATTTAAAAAATACATGTTTTATTGCTTATTTTCGTTTTTAGTATAAGTGTTCTGAAAGTGAAATCCAATTGAACTTATGTAGTTAATTTTTATAAAAAATGTCTAATTACCTCATGAAAGTCTGGGTTTGTTTTTTTTATAGCTTATTTTCATTTTTAATGATTTTTTTTAAAAATTTCAGGCTTTTAAATTTTACTTGACGGGAGAAATTAAAAAAAAATTCAGAACATATAAAAATAAAAGCAAAAAATAGCGATTTTTTAATATAATTTTTCAAATTTTATTTTGGTCTACACAAAACAGACAAAAAAAAAAAAAAAAAGAGTAAATTTTTTATACATGATTTAAAAAAATCAAAAAAATATGTATTTTTTCTTTATTTCCAAACAGTCATGATGTTTTTAGTTTGGATTGGATTTTTCTCATGTTCACATCTCAAATGAGAGTAGCTCATCACAAGTCCTATTTCGATGATCCAAACTATTTATTTTGTAAGGCCCTCAGTGTATATTATCGATGAAAAAAATTATGTCGATTTGATAATTGTAACTTTTTCATCTCTAAAAGCTAGATGGTCTATTTTTAAAAATATATTTGTCGTCTATTTTTTAGAGACAAATGTGATAAAATAAAAATATTATAATTATCAG
The DNA here is from genome assembly GCA_036172215.1 of Camellia granthamiana. Taxonomy (NCBI): domain Eukaryota; kingdom Viridiplantae; phylum Streptophyta; class Magnoliopsida; order Ericales; family Theaceae; genus Camellia; species Camellia granthamiana. Next base: position 38,602,350 of record CM069903.1, on the reverse strand, counting down.
ACCGAACTAATTTTTTTTTGTGGACGATATACGTCAAAGGCTCTATAAAACGAACGGTTTCAATCATTAAAACGGAACCCATGGTATTACTATTCAAATTGTCTAATTTTATACGTTAATGTGAGAGAAGTCAAACCCTTTTAATTTTTAAAAAAAAATACTTATTTGTAGTATTATCCAAAAAAAATTATTATAGAATAATAAAAAAATTATAACTTTAATTATTAGTGTGTATAAAATTATCACTTAGACCATCTTCTATGGTTACTCAGATTTGTCATTAAATTTGAATTTGGTGAAAAAAATCTCTTTTTTTGCTCCAACAGTTTTTTCAAATAGGTATTAAATTCAAGATTTCACTTTTCTTTCATCAAACTGAAGACAATGTGTCTTTTATCAAATCACTGTTCATTACCGTTGCCGGATGTCCTCTTGAATTACCACTTCAATACAAAAATTTGTAAAAAAATTGCATTGGCCGGTCGACTGCCCAGTCAACCGATGCTCTGATGAAGCTTCAAAATCTTCCGTTGGAACATTTGATATGAAAAAAAGTTTCCTCAAATTTTTATTTAAATTTAATAAAAAAATTAATATACCATATGTTGTTATATGTTATTATTATTATTTTTTTATACAACTCCACTGCAGACCCCCAGTGGAGGTTGCGCCCCCAGTGATGTGGCGCGGCCCCACTGGCTGAAACTTCAAAAAAAAAGAAAAAAAAAAAATTTTTTTGGTCCAATCACGGACTGCCACCTCACTGAGGGTCGACCCCAGTGAGGATCCGAAGTAATTTTCTTTTTTATAATATAAACTTGAAATTCTTCGTTTAATTTGAGCCTTCTCAATAAAAATAAAATTTAAAGTTAAATAGTGGAAGAGATAGGGTAATTAATGATGGAATTAAAGTGAATAGGTAGGAGAGAGAAATAGAGAGAGAGAGAGAGAGAGAGAGAGAGAGTGTGTTAGGAGGGTTAAATGTCCCGTTCACCACCCGGCAATCCAACTTCAAATGCCGCTTTCCTGTCCCCTTATCACAGCTGTTCCCCTGTTTTCCTCTGTCCCCTCAATCCAATCTCCCCCACAATATAAATGCTCTTTTACGTGACTTACACTTTTACCCCTCCTCCTTTCCCTTTTTTTTCAATTCGCCCCCTTTGCTTTTATATTCCCCACATTCCCCCTTGTTGCCCAGTCTATATAGCAAAGCTACTGAGGGTAGTTTAGTCAATTCGTTGACGAGCATGATTCCCATGCAATGAGTGGAGTAGTTCAATATATGATATTTTTGGCTAAGCAAGTGGGTCTATTGTTTTCTTTAGTTTTCGCAATTTTGTTATTTCTGCACATTTCCCACTTTGTCTACACTCTTAAAGTCTTCATGATCAGCCAGCCCCCCCTCTGCAAATAAATGATAACTTGGGATCTTCCAAAATTACCACTTTGTCACTTCAGTAAATTAGCATATTGTTTTATGTAGTATGTTTTTACATTACATATGAAACAAGAGAAACACTTACATATGTCCAAAATATAAAAACAAAGTAAAATCAACTCCAACCCCATTATTTTTTTGGCACATATTGATTATTTTACGAAATTGAGAGCTTCTAAAATGACTTGTATTGTCATCCATTAATATTTTCAATTTAGTTTAAACAATAATTTCTTAAATATTGAAAAATGCTATGTATACTTACATTTTGTACCACACGCTTTTAATGACAAGTGAAATACATTTGTATTTACTATTTTGAGTCCCATTATCGTATTTATAGTGAATAAAATATGTAATATGTATTAAATTATCATTAAAATAAATAAGACATGCACATCGCTTAATTAAAAATATAAATCATGTAACTCTTGCTCTGGAGTTGCAAAGTGCGAGTTAAACTACCATGTTGGGCATGTTTAAAATTTTATGCATTCCAAACTAACTAAAGGGTAATGTTAGAAAATTAACTGTTACTATGTCAATTAGGCTGATTGGGCGGGTATTAAAATTTACAATCACATATGTTAAGCAATCGTTTGGTTTCGCACTTTTTCATGTTTAAAACATTTTTGAGTTTTCAATTTAAGAAGATTCAACACACTTTTTAAACAATGTTTTAGACATTTTTTAGCTAAAATCAATGTTTTTTAAGAAATTGTTAACTAAATGGCATATGTTGATAGCCTATTCTTCTCGACTCTTTTCTCACAATACAAACAAATTTTTTTCCTCCATACAAGTATTCTACTAAAAAAAAATATATAAAAACATGCACATAATCAACCATACAAGCATCAAATCAACTAATCAATTAAGCAATTTATTTATTATTATTGCCAACCCCCTACCGGGTCCAATCTCACATTTTTTTATTTACAAACAAATTTAATTATAAAATTAAAATGATTATGGATTATTTTGAGAGGCTAGTAAAAAATTAAATTTTTAATTTTTGTAATTTTTTTAAAAAAATATAAAAAAATAATGATATAACCAAAAATAGACTAAAAAGCCAAACATCTTTCCAAAAGAACCCTAAACAAAACAAAGGGCAAATTTTAGTCATTTCAAAACAACAGGGGCATATTCGTCATTTGAGTTGTAAACCCCGTGCGCATTATAGCAGAGAGACTAATGAAAGCAAGAGACAGAAACCGTCTTTACGAAACCTTTTCCTCGCACAATGATGCGCTCATACCATACCACCTGCAACAGCGGCATTTTTTTTTAATTTTCATGATCAACGGGTCAGATTCGCCTATCTCAACCAATCACAACCGTCGATCAAATTCCTCCCCTCCAGATCGGTACAATATAATAATAAAAAAATGACATAGCTTTTCGTGTAATTTTCCTTTTTGCCCTCCTTGGCCTTTTATCTTTGCTGAGGCTTCGAGGTTCTCGGCGAACAGCTCTTGCTTTTGTTTGCTTTCTGCTTAATGGAGGGACCTTAATCTCTCTCTCTCTCTCTCTCTGCTTTTCGTTCTTTGCGTTTGGTGCTCTTTCTTGTGATCTCAAATCTTATATCGATAGTTTTCTGCGATTAAAGTGAAGTGAAGTGAAGTGAAGTGAATAGAGAAGCTTGTTCAGGTTTGTTTTATGATTATGTAGTCTCTGATATTACATATATGTGTGTGTGTGTGTGTGTGTAATGAGCTCTACTTTGTTAGAAATCCGGTTTTTACAGTGAGATCTTGATGCTGTGCAAGTCTCGTTTGATTTTGTCTTAATTTCGGGTGTTTATTTGTATTTTTCTGTTTGTTTCTCTTTAAAAAAAAAAAAAAAAATTGAAATTTTACCTGGTTGTGCTGAAATTTTTTTGGGCATTTTTCTTTGTTTGATGATAAAATTCTGATTTGTCTATTCGTGTTTGGTTGCCGAGAATGCCTGGGAAAAGCTAAGGAGAATAAACCGAAAGTTTCCTTTTTTGGCTGTCTGTTAACCCAGTACTGCAAACTGCAAAATCCAGCATAATAATCTCGTTTCAAATTTTAGATCATGGCTTGTGAGCATGAGATTTCTCGTTTGTTTTGATTGGACTTTTTCTATGGAAGTTTAGTTTTCTTCTTTTCAAGCATGCGGATTTTTCTTTGCTGATTTAAATTAGGGTTTTAAGTCTGAGGTCGGCCTAATTTCAACTGTTATTGATGACTGTCTCTTAATTTCTTCTAGTTCGGTTGTTAACATCGTTGAAACCCTGTAAAAAATGGATCTTCTTAGTATTTTTAATTTTGTTCTCTCACGTTGACCATTGGAAATTGTTGGAGGGTCGGCAAAAGGATCTGTCTACACTCTGTAGAGACTTTTTGTAATTTGTCTTTTGCCTTTTTCAACAAGTATACTATTCCTCCTAGAGCTGCACTGTAGATTAGTCTCCGATGTTGTTCGAACGCGGGTGCGTGATTATCTGAATTTGTGTAGTCCATTGCGGTCTTTGTCCTCGTGGGCACTCGGGCCTGTTGGTCTGGGATACTTCGAAGAACATACTACATACGCGGAGTAATACATCAGAAAATTAAACCTAATAGCGCCAACCATTATCAACTGTTTTTGATCTACGGACACCTCTTCTGAGGTCTCCTACTGCCTTTCATAGGGATATTCATGCTTTTGTATTGTTTGACACTTGCTTTTAATGTATCTATGCTTTATTTTATGTGTTAATTTTAGTTGAAACCTCTTAAAGCTGTTTTATAATATTGAACTGTGGTTTCTGTTTTTCCATGATGTGCCATAATTTCAAATTTTAAAGAGGGAACGCATGTCAAAATATAAACAATAGAATGAAATTCCTTTTCTTCCCTATGGTAGATGCATTTCTGAGTTCTTTTTTAAAGACCATTTCTGCTTTATATAGCTGGATTTTGTTGAAAAATTCAATGTTTGTATGCCTTATGTGCACGTACACACATTTGATCAATGGAAACTACTCCTATTAGTTGTTGAAATTTAATTGTTTTTTTAATTTCAAGCAGGTTCAGAGGAAATTCTGGAAGTTCTGGAGTCTGATGTCTCCACCGCTGTTAGGTGTTGAGGGGGAAGGTCGGGCCAATGTCTCCTTAGTGGCTGCTTCAGCCTCTATGGACACTATCTCCCAGAATGGGTTGGGATTAAAAGAGCGTAATTATCTGGGTTTGTCGGATTGTTCTTCAGTGGACAGCTCCCCTGTCTCAAGTGTGTCGGAGGATAACAAGAGTAATCTGAATCTGAAGGCTACTGAGTTAAGACTTGGTCTACCAGGATCCCAATCCCCCGAACGAGATTCAGATCTTAGCCAGCTGAGCTCGGGGAAATTTGAGGAGAAGCCCTTGTTTCCTTTGGTCCCTTCGAAAGATGGAATCTATTCATCATCACAAAAGACTGTTGTTTCAGGCAGCAAAAGAGGTTTCTCTGATACAATGGATGGGTTCTCAGAGATGAAAGGTTCTGTGTATGCTGAAGGAAAGTGGATGTTTCATGCAGCTGGGTCTGATTCTGAGACTCCACAATCTGTGGGACAAGGAAAGTTTCCTGGTAATGCAGGAAAAAATGTAATGCTGACCTCTAGGCCATCTGGGGCTCAACCAAACATAACGAAGGAAGTGCCCTCAAAGATGTTACAGGAACGGCCTCGTGCCACAAATGGAACTAATCATAACGAAATAAAGGCTTCCAACAACAATAACAATGCACCTGCTGCAAAGTAAGTGCAAAATCCACTATAAAGAGGGAATTTGGGGGAGAAAAATGAAACAAGCACTCACACACGTATGGGCACGCATCTACACACTGGAGTTTTTTTATTTTTTATTTTGGGCAAATTACCAACACCCCCCTCGAGGGTTGACTAAAATATGGATTTCTCCCTGAGGTTTATATTTGCATAACAAATGAGGGGGCAATTTGTAATGCAAACATAAACCTCAGGGGGCAGGATATAATTTCTCAAACCTCGGGAGAATCTGTATTTTAAGCAAACCTCGAGGGGGTGTTGGTAATTTGCCCTTTTATTTTTATTCCGTCAGGATTATTTTTACTTATATTCCTTCCATTGCAGGGCACAGGTAGTTGGCTGGCCTCCTATAAGATCATTTAGGAAGAATACACTGGCTACCACTTCAAAGAACAACGATGAAGTTGACGGAAAACCAGGCCCTGGCACTCTTTTTGTCAAGGTCAGCATGGATGGTGCTCCTTATCTGAGGAAGGTAGATCTACGATTGTACTCTACATATCAAGAACTTTCTACTGCTCTAGAGAAGATGTTCAGCTGCTTCACCATCGGTGAGCTATTTTTGTAGGTTCAAATATTTCATAATTTATGTTTATTTCTTTGATTTTGTGGATGGGTACTAATCTGTTCTGTTGAGATTTAAGAAATGCACCTTGTGTAACTATCTTGGTATGGATTCAGTTACCACCATTCTATTGCAATTTCAGGTCAGTGTGGATCCCATGGAGCTCCAGGGAAGGAAATGTTGAGTGAAAGCAAGTTGAGGGATATTCTGCATGGATCAGAGTATGTGCTTACATATGAGGATAAGGATGGTGATTGGATGCTTGTGGGAGATGTCCCTTGGGAGTAAGCTTCCATCAACTCCGCTTGTTTTATAACTTTATGCTTATATTTATTTACATTTTTCTGTAATTCCAAAAATAAATATTAGTAAAATCCAATATAACCTGTATGTCTAAAAGATTTCATCCATATTTTGTCTTTGTGATGTACCTAAGGATCTTGGCTTCCCTTGACCTGTGGAGAGATAATTTTTCTATTCCAGTATTGTTTTTAACTGGAAAAGCAAGTGAATAAAGAATGGCTAAGTGAGTCATTTACAAGTCCTGTAAATTGAACTTCTTACTCGTGCTAATTGTTGACCAACCACTAATGTGAGTTTATATTACAAATGTATTGTTCAAGTTGAACATTAGTTACAGCACTATCATATTGTAGAATTATTTGGTGCCTTGCCATTAAGCAACTATATGTAAGTTGACCACGATCTACCCCATTACTAAGAAAGCAAGACTGTATTAAGAAATGTCAAACTAGCTGCATTCATGGGCATCAAATCTGTGTGTTGGAATGCTTATGTTACGACATATTTCCTTGTTAGATTGTTTGTCAATGAGATATATTACTCATCTGATGAGCAGATTTTTACCCGTACACATTTGTGTTTGGGATTTGTTTGATCCCATTATCTCAGGAACCCATATTTCAAGTATGACAGACTAAGAATGCTAAATTGATATAATTAAGTGGTGGAGGATCACTATTATAAATTATCATAAAAAGTTCCAGTTTTACAATGTGATTATTGGCTAGATATCCAAGATGTGATTTAGATACTCTTGAGAGCCAAATGCAAACCAAAGTATGAATATATGGGTTCCTGAGATGAAGGAAAGGAAATAGAAAATCATTGGAACGAAGTAATGTATATTCATAAATGTAAAACCTAGAAACTAACCTTTTCTTGTTTGGAAAAATTGACCATTGGTGGATCATTACAGATAGTTTGGTCATGTCTCATATAAAGTGAAAGATTTCTTCATATTTGATTTTAGGTAATTGAATACGCATCTAGGTTTGAATAATCCTAATTTTGTAAAGTGACCATGAATATTATTCAATAATTATTCAGATATTCAGGCTTTATAGTTCATTAAAAAAAGTTAAAACTTTCTCCAGTCCAGTCAGCTAAATTTATTTGATACCACTCAACTATCTGCTTGAAGTTGTGTACCACAATAAATCAACTCAAAATTTTGGTAATGGTTACTCATGATCCTTTTCCTTCATATATGTTTTAATGGATGGGATCATGGTGTACATGTAACATGTACAGTGGGCAGATTAGCTTGCTACCGCTATAGTCTTTCAGCTGGCTTTATCAACAAGGTATCAAACTTCGTTGCATTACACATGAATAAAAGATAAAAATAAAAAATAAAAAAATTGGACTATGTTAGTTAAAGCACAGTTCATGATGTATTTTCTCAGCTTTGGTTCAGTATTTTTGTTGTTTTTTTTTGTTTATTTATTTATTTTTCATCATTGCCCTTTCTTAAGTGTCTTGCTAAAATGCCTTTTCTTGAATCGTTTAACTTGTATAGAGAAGTGTGCAGAGAAACATAGAAAGTTGCATGAGTCTCCTTTATGTTTGATTTCAACTTTCACATCCTGCATGTTTTCAGCTATGTTACATGTACTCAAGTGCTACTATCGGGTGTGAAGGGTATGTCTAGTCATCGAATATCTGTAACCCTAAATCTTATGATAAATATCCAATAGTTAGCTACAAGTACATGCACTCGCCCCAAACATTTATATATGTAGTATATTGTATAATATTTTAATTATAGATATTATTTAGGAGTGTACTTATAATTAAACGAGATTCAAAAAAAGAAGGGATTTCTATCTTTCAATCGTGTGAGGTTAAATTTTTTTCTTTACTATCAACTTTGTGCTTCTTCTTTAAACATAGTAATAAATTAGATGATCCAAATGTTTAATTTGGGTAGGGGTTGTACACATTTTCCATATCCTTACATTTGTCATATTTAGCGGGCACTGGTAAATTGGGGGTAAGAGAAGAGTACATGTAACCCAGGTTTTTCACTATGAAGTAGTTTGAAAGTGCAATTTACTTGTTGGAATAGCTGGATGGAAATAGACAAACAGTTGAGGTTGTTGATCTCATAATCTATGGATTAGGGGATCTTACCCAATGTTTCTATTGGAACATATATTGATAATAAGATGGCTACTTGTATAGATCACTCACTTAAAGAATTTTGAACTGTTCATTGATATACGGTATATTATGTTCTAGAATTTTGTTATTGGATAGCTAGTGATAACAAATGTCACATCTCTTCTATTGTATGTATGGCTGGCTCTTAAACTTCTGCATTACTTACTTGGCCTACCTTTTGATTCTTGTGTTGCTTGATGATGCATTTCCTTGTTTTTGGGTATATTTTTTCAAATAAACTGCACTGTTAGCTTAACCCCATTAAGTCTTCAGAGTTGTACACGCTAATATTTTTGAAATGAAATTGGTTTTTCTTTGGTTGCTTTGCATACGAGTACTCTAACTTCAATTTTGTTTCTTTGCAGGATGTTTATTGAATCATGCAAGAGGCTCAAGATCATGAAGAGCTCTGATGCCATTGGATTAGGTATGTATTTTCAGTCTAGTGATTCATTTTGCCAAAAATAACCGTTAAGAAGTTTTTCTAGTGATTGGAACTGAAAATATCACGTTATTGTTACTTTTATTTTGTTAAGTAAAAAGGTCACATTGTTTAGTTCTAAGAGAATGTCTTTTTTGGGTGACGAATGCTTGGAATTGGGATAAGTAGAAAAGAATCACCTGTTTCTATCTTTTTTAAACCTGGTTAATAATGTTTAGTAGACAATCCATGTGGTTTTTATCCTTGACTTCAATATGCACTACACTATCTCGTAGGCTATACTTATTGTAAGGTATGGAAGGACAGGCAAAGATGACTTGAACAAACCGGAACCAATCAGATTATTCAGGGTCTTGTAGGGGGAAAATCCCAAATTTTTTAGATGGCAAGATATCTCAAAACTTGTTCATCATTTGTTTTAGAATTCGAGCTATAGCCTTCAAACATATGCTTGCTTGTGTTTTGTTGTTGGCACCCAACCTGAACTCTGCTAAGAGATTTAGGTGCATATAAAGCATGAATGGATGAATTGGACCATCTAATGTCCATTCTTTCATACTATATATGTGAAAATTTGACTATAACCCTGTGTGTTTGGTTAGGAGATTTGGGAAGGGATTTGGAAAGAGAAAGGGAAAAGGTAGATGAAATGTGAATAAAATATATTTACATTTCACATAGTTTCACACACATTTTCTCTTTCCTTTTTCAAATCCCTTCACAAATCTTCCAACCAAACATAGCGTAAGGGGATTAAGTGGTTCGACATCATAGGTTATAATTCTACATGCTAAAATAGTTTTGTGGCATTCTACAAAATAATTCTGTCTGTTTGTATTTTTGCTAGTATTTCGTTTGTTTTTGCAAGAAAAAGAGGAACCAAAAAAAAAAAAAAGGCATCATGTTTTGTATCATGAATGAAGGACAAATTAGATTACCTGATCTGCCCTTCTGGTTTGGTCTACAGCTCCCAGGGCAGTGGAAAAATCCAAGAACCGGGACTAACCAGTGCTTGGATATGATGACTGCTTTCCAGTCACGTAGTCTGAGGTCAAAAGATTCTCGAGTATTGTTGGAAGCCGATGAAGGTGTTTGGTTGATGAAAGAAGCAAAGTGAGAGGATGGTTTGGGCTGGACTGCAGATCATGGTTTAGATGCTTTTCATGTCTTACCGTGTTTACTTTTTTGCATGGATGTTTTTTTATCTGTGTGTCTGAACTCTGAAGCCTATGATTCATTATAGGATGTCCTTGTTATGATATTTGAGAAGATTACTGTTTGGGGAGTTAATATTTTCTTTCAACCAACTTTAGTTATGCTTTTGTATTTGATGTGTGATAAAAAACCAAGTGGTAATTATGCTTCTTCATCTGATGTTTTGTTGAATGTCCTGTTTGGTTGATTATGTTGAGCATTGTTTTCGTTCTTTAACTCACTAGTTTCTTTAATGTTGCAATTGGTGAACAATTTGCAAGATGCATTACCATAGCTGTGTTTGACAAGCAATGAAGTTAGAACTCTAATGAGATTTTTTTTTTTTTTTTTTTGTGAGGAAGAATCATGAGAGTATTTGTCCTGTGTTTAGAATAGCATATAAGATGGGATAATAAGAGAATTTTGATAATTGGATAGAGTGATGTGATTAATCCTATAAATTTCATGGCCATGGAATTAGCAAATTAGTAATACTATGGGGTGATATTTCTGTTCTCACCATTTGGCTTGATTGGTAGTGTGAATCTTAAGTTTTTACTAGAACAAACTTGAGCTTACCTGACCCAAAAAAAAAATGTGAGTTTCATGTGGGCTCTGTGTATTTTTATTCTCCAACATAAGAGACTGGGAAGTTTTATGCGACCGACATATCAGACATAGTCTTAACGTATTCTCAAGTATTAAATTATATTTTAGATTATATTTTCAGATTCATGTGACTTGAGATTTATATATTAGTTATTATATGGGGAGGGAAATATGAAAATAAAAAATTATTAACTTGTTTAAAGTGGTTTTTTAATAATGGATATTTGGTTTTTCTCCATAAATTCAAATTTCTTACCTTTCTGTTTGTACCAAATGATACAACCACTCAAGGTAAATTCGAATTTTTATGCTCCTTTCAACATATAACCTTTTCATCTCATTCCATTTGAATCTGAGTTTATTTATTTATTTATTTTTATTTAAAGAATCAGAAAATGGCTGAAAGATATAAATGAGAATTTGAGATATACTGAAAATGGATTAAGATAATTTGTTGTGAATTAAACTATATAATTAAAATAACAGGGTCTAAAATATTGGGAAAATTATTTATAAGTTCTATTAGGGAGACTTATGCTACATATGGTCCTACTAAAAAATTTATGTTCTCATAAGTCCTGTGGAAAGTTTGTTGACACATTTACTCTCAATATTAGTTGTTAATATCATAAATAATAGTAAAACTATATATAAGAAATTGAATGTCATCATAGATTATATCTATATAAACGTAACGTAACGTGACACCTACATAAACGTAACGTAACACTTATACATAACGTGACACCTATGATTTATGGCAACATTTAATTTCCTAAAAAATTGAATGTTGACATAGATCATATTTATATAAACGTAACGTAACGTGACACCTAGGAAATTAAATGTTATTATAGATCATATTTATATGAAATGTAACGTGACACCAACATAAACCAACAACATTTTCACATTCAATTTAAAAAAATAAAAACTCATTAAGTTTGCGAAATGTAACGTGACATGTTACGTTACGTTTATGTAGGTGTCACGTTACGTTACGTTTATGTAAGTGTCACCTCACGTTACATTTATGTAGGATCTTGTGGAATATATTCCTATCTAAATAGGACTTGAGACTCTATAAGAAATTACATAGGACTTAGCCTACCATAAATGTCTAAAAAAGGACTTATAAATAAGTCTCTCTAATATATTCGGCTATAAACTTTTTAATAATTAATATACTTTTTAAACTTATTTAAATAATTTTTACAAAATAAATACAAAAAAAAAAAAAAAATCTTAAAATAAATATAGGGAAAATTTCAAATAAGTGGTAACTTCATAAAATATTCACAAATTTATGACTTTAATTATTAAATTTGCTAAAGTTTATCACTAATTTAAAATTATTTTTGAAAATATACACTACTTTACAATTTTCTCAATTATATATATATATAATAAAGTAAAATTTGGTGATAAACCTAAGGAATGTGTAAGGCATTAGATCCAATGAATATTTTTTATTGGTGAGAAGTTCAGGTTTCGTGAAATAGTTTGGTGAGAAATCTTAGAAGACATTTTGTTTTCAATTTTACCAATTAACTTTTTTTTTTTTTATTTGTTTGACTTTCATTAATTATTTGTTCAAATTTATATCTATATCTATTCCATTTTTTGTTGTGATTTGTTTAATTTTTGGGAGACTTATTTATAGGTCTTTTTTCAGACATTTATGGTAGGTTAAGTCCTGTGTAATTTTTTATAGAGTCTCAACTCCTATTTAAATAGGAATGTATTCCACAAGATCCTACATAAACGTAATGTGATGTGACACTTACATAAACGTAACGTAACGTGACACCTATATAAACGTAATGTAACGTGACACTTACATAAACGTAACGTAACGTGTCACGTTACGTTTCGCAAACTTAATGAGTTTTTATTTTTTTAAATTGAATGTGAAAATGTTGCTAGTTTATGTTGGTGTCACGTTACGTTTCATATAAATATGATCTATGGAAATTGAATGTTACCATAAATTATAGGTGTCACGATACATTTATGTAGGTGTCACGTTATGTTACGTTTATGTAGATATGATTTATGGTAACATGCAATTTCCTATAGATCATAGGTGTCACGTTACGTTTATGTAGGTGTCACGTTACGTTTATGCAAGTGTTACGTTACGTTACGTTTATATAGATATGATCTATGGTAACATTCAATTTCCTATATATGGTTTTACTATTATTTATGATATTAACAACTAATATTGAGGGTAAATGTGTCAACAAACTTCTCACAGGACTTATGAGAACACAAATTTTTTAATAGGACCATATGTAACATAAGTCTCCCTAATAGGACTTATAAATAGTTTTTCCTTAATTTTTCTCTTAAATTCTATCTATCTGTTTAATTTTTTCGTTAAATTCTATTTATTTATTCAATTTTATATCCATCTACTTAATTTTTTTCCTTAAATTCTATCTATCTGTTCAAAGATTTCCACCCGATCATTCATCATCATCAACAACAACTCAGTGTTGAACAATTCAACTTTCTCATCAACCAAACAGAGAACGAAAATTGAACTCGATGCCTTATGATTTTTGATTTGATTTGATATCGCGGTCAATAACGCTATCATCACTGGTCTTCTTCCAAGTTTCAATTAAGTTCACGTTGAATTCGATGCCTTTTACCTTAAGGTTGATCTAATTTTTGATCCAGAAATCAGAACCTTAGTGTTTCACTTCAATGTCGTGCAAAGCACTGATTTGGGTTCTCACATGTACAATCTTTGCCTTAATTCTGAAACTGTTGTCGGTTGTGATAATTGGAGGTCGGAGGAGCAGAAAGAGAGCGGTAGGGTTCTTCCACCCCTACACCAACGATGGCGGCTGCGGAGAGAGAGTTCTGTGGTGCGCCGTCAAGGCCATCCAATCTGATCTCGACTGCGTCGTCTACACCGGCGATCATGATGCTAATCGAAAGAGAAGAACCCACCGCCGATCTGAGAGAGATGATGTGGTGACCCAGCGACGAGTTTCCGATTCGGCTGAAATCGTCGTCGTGGTTCAGCAGAGTCGATCGAACTCGCCGGAATTACCTTTTCCACAGCCGGAAATTGTTGAATACCCTTCGGCGTCGCCTCTGAAGCGTTCCTAGAGACTCCGGCGCCATCATTATGGCCACTGATCTTGCTGTGGCAGTGGATCTGAAGTGGTGAAGACTTGCACAGAGAGAGAGAAATGAGTGGTCTTCGACTCCAATTCAACAGATTGAGGAGGGAGAGAAAAAAAAAGAAGGTAGAGATAGAAGAAAATGAGTTTGATTTCAACAGATAACAAGCGTGGTTCCAATGAAGAGAGTTTAGATTGAAGAAGGGCAGTTTGGTCATTTTGTGGAGCCATGTCCTTATGGCCTGAATAGTTTAGTTTAGCTTGTGGCCTGTTCGACCAAATAAATTCAAATTTGGACGTTTGAACTGAGCGCCAAATATAAATTGTTAGAGGCAGAAATAGAGATAGAGATGGGAGTTGTAGCTTCCCATTCTTAAAAACGTCCGGAGTTGGTTGGAGAGAGCGAGTATTTATTTAACTGAAAAAATTCAACTCCACTGTATGTATACTGTTGTTTGTCACCCAATCAATTCTTATTTTTGTGTTGTCTTGATGTTGATCTTCTCATACTCTACTGATATGGTCATTTTGAATATGCCCCCAATCTTGTTTTACTTCACAAGAAAAATCAATATTATTACACCACAATGTTGTAATACACATCTGACATTGGCATTGCCTTCTTTGAGCTAATTAATTGTTTTTGTAAATGTATTATTGTTGGTATGATGTGCTAATTCTGATAATTAACTTTTCTGAGATATTTGCACAATGAGAATTCATCGTCACTAGAGATTTTATTTGGGGGTTATTGCATGCTTGCTAAGGATTAGCCTTAACAACTAGAAAACCAAAAACGAAAAGAAAAAAAAAAAAAAAAAAAAAGCCCAAATCATTTTACATATATAGTAGTGGCTTTCTAATGTTAATTCAAGTCAGATGTATTTTTTGGATTTCGAATTGTTTTAGAGAATGCGATCTCTCACACACAACGCAAGATTATTATTGTATAGTGAAAGTTCTGTTGTTAAGGGTCACATCATGTTCGTAGAGCCTCTTAGTTTAAAATTCATGCATGAGCTCATCTAAAAACTGGTTGAGCCATTCTATTCAAGGGCACTACAAAGCGCAATTATTTTAATCTGAGTGGAGTTTAGAGAAGACGACCATCCACCAATTGCATTAGGCAAAAGGATGCAATGGCAGTAAGGGGTCAAAGGTTACATGCACTTGCTGGTGGTTTTGACACAAGACTTATCATCTCATAGTAATTGACTTGCTATAACTCGAGTTCTTTGCATCATTCAGTGAGAACTTTGGGGTTGGATCTATCTCTCATTGCATTCTGAAGGCCAATACGAAACGAGGCACTACATGAGTTAATTTTGTTTGGAGATATGATAGTGCAACTGCTAATTTTATATCAATAAGGGATAAATTTTGTTTGTTGGAGGTTATTGGGCTTTAAATATACTATCAAGAGAAATTACAACATAGGTTGCACGAAGTTGTAGCGTTAATTGATAACATGCCTCCATTGGTTGATTGCTAAAATTTTAACGGATAACTGAAATATGTCTTTTTCATGCTCTTAGAGAATGATTATCAATATAATCACCCATTCAAAAATCCCATTACTGTGCTTGTTTTTGCTTTATGTGATTGTTGTTTTTTTTATTCGTTCCTTTATAAGATTATGACATCTGCATTTATGCTAAAAAGTGACTGCTCAGAGATGTCAAATTAGTTCAGATTCTTTGATCTTTATGTCAAAGAGATATTTTAATAAAAAAGGAAAAAGATTGTTAGATTCTATGATCTCATAAAAAAAACATATCGTATCTGGAGTGGTGGGCATTTTCACACTCGGATAGATGATCCCTTTCTTGCTGCAGAAACATGCATTCATTTTCAATTTAAATAGGATCTTTGTGTAGTGGAATCAATAATTTCTAGATTAACAAGAGTATAAACACTGTAATTGTTCTTGGAGGGCTATCTTTGATAGGTGAAGCTGTATTAAAATAACATCTCACTCCAATATGGTGCATAACTTCATGTGAAGAAACATTTCTCTAATCCAATTGCTTGTTATTACTTTATTATTTTTGATGTGACAACGGTAAAAATAAGAATTGATCATCATAACTTTTGATTTGTCTTTCGGCAATATTGTTGACCTTTATATTTGGCTATACTATTAGGTCTATGATATTTTCTGTCACCTTTTTTGCTATTGCAGCTTTCAGCTCTTCCCAAATTAGTGCTTGTTTAATCATGACAAACTTTATAAATAAATACAAAAGCAATATTTTGATGGGATTTTATCCCTTATCTACTCTTGTGGATTCTAGAGATTGTCAGATTTTCGTGAATCCAATCATGTAAAGCTGAATGACATCTAATTTTGTGTGTCCAGGTTCTTTTTTCAGTGTATTTTTGATAATCCTTGTCACTATCATTATTTTTTTTGAAAATGGTGGCATCTTTATAGAACATTGAGCTACATGAATGGTTGGAGAGTTATCTTAAGGAGACTAGGGACTTGATAGCACTTGCAAGTACTGTACTGGGTGTAAAATCATATGGTGGTGGTATATGGTCCAGAATCAGTCCATCTGCTAATTGTTTCGTTATCTACAATGCAGTCATATTTGGAAAGATAATTAAGGCGGTTTTAATGATTATCAGCTTTTTGGTAAATTTTAATAATATATATTTTTTTGGTTGGGGGGAGGGGAAGGGGATTATGGAATTATATTTGTTGACATGGTGCTTTGGACCAATAAGAACAGTAATCACACAATGGGTGGAACCTGACCCACCTTAATCGGCTGAGTGGGAAACAATGTTGGCCCTATCCACACCCCTTTGTATGGCCCTGTTAGTCAAGAGCATCGCACACACATGCCACGGTGCTCTCAGACTACTAAATAATTTTCAATCTTCTTCTAGTCTTCGTTACTGAATAGTTTTCTGTTCTTGCATGCTTGTGGATTTCTTTCTTTTCTTTTCTGTTTTGGTTTCAATGCATACTCTTTTGCATCCTGTTTCTTCTCCCATGGGTTGTCTTGAAAATATGCAGTGTGTAAAGCCAGAACTTGTTTTGTGATTGTGTGATTTGTCACCACCACCTTGGAATTAGTTCTTATCTGCGTTTCAGTTCGGACATGCAGAGAAGATTGGTGTTTTGATGTCTGACTCGCCCCTTGTGTAAGCGTCTCTATTGGACTTAGGCACTCAATTTTTCTGTTTATGCTTGTTCAATGAACTATTGTGAGAACACTGAGTCTCAAGAGAATAATGGAGTTTATTATTCCTGTGTATTGAATTTGGTTATTACTTTAATTTTTGAGCACTAATGAATCACTCATGGGTTTGATAATTATGTTCTTGGTTGAAAGTTGGATTGCATGTCACATTTTTTATGAAAAGATATAAAATGTAAAAAGAGTGGCTAGTGGAAGATTAGTTGCAACCATTATTCAATTAGTGATGAAACTGGAGTGGTTAATAATGCTCTAGTGAAATAATAAGCATTTTCTGTGTTTTAGGTTTCTCCTTATTGTAAAGGATTTATTAAGCATAGTTGTAGTGGTATAATATTATAGGATTGGGCTTCTCTAGTAAGTCAAAGTAAAAAAAATTAACGAATTAAATTATCAAAGTAAAGCACATGATGCGCTTAAGTTGGATGGTCTAGTACTGGAGAGAAGCCGAGCCTATCCTAAAATTAATTTGTGATGGAATAAATGATTCCTTAAAATATCCTTTCTAAAAATGGAACAAATGCTAATCCAAATCATGCCTTCCCATTTCAACTAACATGTTTCATTTATAACAACACTGATAAAAAGTTGACAGGCAATCCAAATATTTATATGGTTTTGTAATCAGAAAATGTTGAAATTTTTGATAGTTGAAGTTGGAGCCCTCATGGCTTGAAGTTGAACCATCACAATCAACTGGGCTGTGGGCTCGGCCAGTCACAATTCATTTACCTTTCGCTTCTGGTTCCTCCGATAATTTGATGGGACACCCAGACTAGTCTGCTCTGCTTCTGCAAGTCATTTTTTGAAGCAATTGGTGGGTTACCACTTCTTGAGGCTTGGAAAATTACTCCGGCATATGCAAGTGCCACGAAATTGGAAATTTCATAAGAATTGTATTCCTCTTCGAAATTCCAAGATATGACTACTTTTTTTTTCCTTTCTCAAGACTTCCAGTATTAGCTTCCCTCCAGTCCAATTATGGACTAGAGAGGTCCAATCTGACTCGTAAGGTCCATCATAGGTCCCACCCTATTGGTGAGCTGACCGTGCAAGAGCCTGTGCCCAACCACTAGGCTAGGCCATCATCTCTCTTGTAAGCTCAATTGTCATTTGACAAGTGGGCATATTCTAACAATAATGTCTATAATTTAGTCTCTCTTATGAGTAGTACTTTATTTTCAGGAAAGAGATTGAGCAGTCCTTGTATCTATCACATTGATTGCTTCTGAAGACTCTAATCAATGCTCCTTCGTGCTTCAGATATGTGCCTCAAGCTGCCACATTGCTTGATTCAACACCTTTGGTTGCACTCCAAAAACTTGGGTATGGTCCTTCAAAACTGCTATCTATATGTGGCTCTCACCTTTCCCTGTCATTGTGTGTCGTGTTTTTCCTCTAGCCCTCCACGCGTTTCTCCTACTACCGCACTCCTACATGAGTACCACTAGTTTGTCGATGGTCATCTTCAAGACACAGGATCTCGTGCCATTTTTTAGAAATCTCTCTAGTCATCAAGTTAGTCGTAATCAGTTATTGTGAATTTGTGACCATCATCTTTATTTGTTTGCTCGTTTTAGTTAATTCATTTCATGCCTTCAGACAAATATTTGATCCATATAGCAATTAGAGATCCTTGTATCACTGTTGACATTAATAGAAACATATGGTTGAAGCCATAATATAGAATAATTGACATGGCCAAAATCTGACCTAAATCACCAAGGCTTTACTGGGATTTATTGTAGTAACAAATGCTAAATTAGAAGTAGTGAAACTGATGAATTTACCAAATCATGTTTTAATTCACTTCCATGAATTTCCTTTATGACAGTCATTTCTAACCATCGGTTTGGTAAACTGGGAGAGAAAATTCAAGAAATGATTAGGTAGGAGAGGATGGAAAGAAATAAGATAAAGGATAGTGACGAGAAAAATGAATAGAAAATAGTGGGTTATCTTTTACTTGCTAGAGAAAAGAAAAAGAAGAAAGATTTATATTGTGAGTAAGGGAGGGACAAAATCAGAAACCACTTCTTATAAAAAAAGCAAGGGCAAAACAGATAATTACCAACTCCATCTCTTTTCTTTCCAAGTCACTCCAATTTTGGGGAGATTCACAAAGTGATTTCAACTCTTTTGTCTATTTCTCCACATTCCTCTATTTCTTCTTAGCTATTAAGCTATTCAAAGATTCTAAACAAGTCATTTGGGAAGACGGACTGGATTTTTTTCTCTTAGAATCATCCAATCCAAACTGACTGTAAAAGAAGGATGCATCACTTGACTTCTTTTTTTTTGTTGCGGCCTATTTTGAGAAGTGGGTTAAAAGTCATTTCACAGCTTTTAATTCACTTTCCTCTCTCACAAAAACATTAAAAAGTAATTTTTAATCATCTTCCCAAAATACCCTCTGTATATTTTTAAAAGCAATTGCATTTTTGTAGTTAGATGAACAACTTTTCATTCAAAACATTCTTTAAATAATTAAGTCTTCGTACATTTGAACATTATCAAACTCTGTAGGGAAAGATTTCTTACACTAGGGTTGTCTTTTTAGTACACAATTAATTGTTTGGTACCAAGTAACCAAGTGTACATCATTAAGTCTCCCATGACTTGGGAGAACTTTTTCTAGATGCATATTAGGTATATCATGTGTGTTAGTAAACTAAGAACTGATCAACCATGAATCATCAACAAAATAATTGTACCTTTTTCTGCATATACTGTGTGTAGTATACTAGTATTAATTGGGGTAAGAAAATTTAACTGTTCTTCTGAGCTTGCCCAGTTGCTTAAATCATTTCAGTGATTTAATACATAAATTTTCAACTGTTGTTCTGACTTTACCTTTGAGTTCAAATTTCACCACCTATCATATATCACTTTCTTATTCCTATCTTACTATGATGATAATAATAACAATATCTAATTAAATACATTGTTTTCCTTTCTTCTAGTTGTTTCTCTTGGATTGACTGAAAAATTATCCATTTCCTTTGAAAAATGATATGACCCCTCTTGCAAAACATGAATTATAAAGATGTATATTATTCATCACATCTTACTTACACATACATTATGTCATTGTACATGTATATATATATATATATAATATGTATAGTTGGTTGGTGGGGATTCTAGCATTAATGAGTTCATGACATGTGACCCAATAATGAAAACATCTCAACAACCAGCCCTGAGAGCCAATCCCCTATCAATCACATTATATGATTCAATATTATATTTATATAGAAATAAATAAATAATTATGTATGTATAAACATATGGAACTAATGATCCCCCTCTCCTCCCTATCCTACTTATCCATGTGGTCTCACCTAATACTAGTAATGACAGTTTTAAACGAATATCGCTTGAATATAATTTGCTTGTTTTGTCTCTTTTATATATCGGAAGTTATAGAACAGGAAGGGAAGTCTTACATGTGACAAGAGTAGAGCTTGAGAGTCAATTGCTAATCGAATTATTCCAAAACATACAAAAGTGAAAAATGGAGAAAAGAGGGTACAAAATCATGAATGCGATTAAACATTATTATGTCATTTTGTCTCATCTTTTGAGATTGAAAACATTTGAGACCCAAGCAGTATGATGGTTGGCCCTTCTTTGGTCATTATGACACCTTTTTTTTTGGGATTGAACACATATGATGCTAAGCAGAATGATTGGGTTACCAGCAGCTTAAGGATTTTTGGGCTGGTTTGGGAACTTAAAAAAAAAATTAAAATGTCAAAAAATTACTAAAAAAGTTGAAAAATTATCACTATTCAACAAAAAATAAAAATAAAAAAATTAATATACAAATATTAAAATACAAATCAATTTTTTGGCCCATCAACGTACTGACATCAAAGCAACTGCAGTGAAAGGGAGAAAAAAAAAATTACATGTGTATATTCACTAAGTTGGATGGTAAAGTTGGGCCTGTGGGGGTCCACCATGGGTCCCGTTTTGAAAATCCGAACCGTTCAATATGTAGAACTCGTCTAATACTATATGCCTTAAAAAAATCACGTCTATCGGATATCGCTAACTACATGATCAAATCAGTTTTGTATAAAAAATGGATGGTGTTATAGTTAACAGTTGACAAAAAAAAACTAACACGATCAGATAGCTATCGATATCCAATCAACGTGATTTTTTTACAAGCATATAGTACTCGACGAGTTCGACACATTGAATGGTTCCGATTAGAAAAAGGGACCCGTGGTGGGTCCTCACAGGCCGAACAAAACCGTCCAATCAAAGCCCGAAAAAGAGGCAATCTTTTCCCATCTACTCACCCAGCCGACTACACTGTCAACTCTTACGGCCTACTACACTATCTTCTTCTACACACTTATTTATATAATTTTTTAATACACATTTTTTCATAAAAAGTCAAAAAGTTAACCCAAACATCCATTTTTTTCCTCAACTTTTTAGTCCAAAAAGACAATAAATGCACTTATTTAGGACACCCCAAACAACCCAAATACATTGAAATAAGATCTTATTTTTTGAACTTTCCAAAAACTAAGGCATTCAGTAATAAGAAAACTTTAAGGCTCTGTTTGGTAGAATTCTGGAATCCTAGTTCCACCTCTTACTTTGAGT
Organism: Camellia granthamiana; assembly: GCA_036172215.1. Classification (NCBI taxonomy): domain Eukaryota; kingdom Viridiplantae; phylum Streptophyta; class Magnoliopsida; order Ericales; family Theaceae; genus Camellia; species Camellia granthamiana. Next base: position 38,580,886 of record CM069903.1, on the reverse strand, counting down.
GTCGTATTTGGTTAGCGTTTTCAAAAATTGATTCCACACCCACTTTTCAAAACACATCTATCCGGTCATTCCCCCGGACGTCCCCCGAATGTCCGACCGAAACAGTGTTCGAGTGTTTTTTTTTTTTTTTTGCACACATGTTATTTTTATATTTTAAATAAAAAATATTTTTGGATTTTTTTTATGAGCTTTGAATAGAATTTCGGGTTATGTGTTTGGTTATGAGTTGTAAGTTTTTTAATCAAATATTATATGTCACATCATTCATTTCAAACTCAATTCAAAACTTTTTTTAAAACTTATAACCAAATAAATTTTTTATACTCAAATCATAATTTCAAAACTCACAAATTCAAAATACAATTTTATTCCTAAATCATAATTCTAAAACTCTACCAAACGCTACTTAAGTTTTTCTTGTTGTGTGTTAGGTGACAAATTAAGGCTCCGTTTGGTGGAACTTTCAAAATATAGTTCCACACTCACTTTTGAGTGTGGTGTTTGTTTAACGTTTTTAAAAATTAATTCCATATTCACTTTTGAAAACTCTTTCTAAGGCAGGAAAATTTGGACTAGCCGGTGGTTCCACCGGACGTCCTACCGGTCGTCCGGCCAGTTGACCGAAACAGTGTTTGTTTTTTTGTTTTTGCACTTGTTATTTTTATATTACAAAAAAAAAAAAAATTACAAAATTTTTTTAATTTTTTCTATGAGTTTTGAATAGAATTTTAGGTTGTGTGTTTGATTATGAGTTGTAATTTTTTGTATCAAATATCATATGTCACATTACTCAATTCAAACTCAATTTAAAACTCTTTTCAAAACTCATAACCAAATAAATTTTTTACACTCAAATCATAATTCCAAAACTCACAAACTCAAAATACAACTCTATTATCAAATCATAATCCTAAAACTCTACCAAACACTACCTAAGTCTTCGTTTGGTATGTGAGTTTGAGAGGTTTTTTGGTTATTTTAATTACAAAAAGATAAAATAGATCAAAAAGTCAATAAGACAAAATGTCACATCTAAACCATAATCATTTTATTTTTGCTCTCACAATAGTTAAAAAAACTAAAAACTTCATCAAAAATGAGATTTTTTAATCCCAAATTAAAATAATAATAAAAAATTAAAAAATCAACCCACATCCCAAACGAAGCTTCAGTAGTAATGTAAGAGCATGTTTGTTTTGAGGGATAAGGGGGTAGAATTGGACTATTAGTCCCACCGGACTAATAGTCCATTATTTGTTTGAAAAATTTTGCTCCGAACTAATAGTCCCCCAGGACTATTAGTCCCACAAATGTGGGACTATCCTATCCCATGGGGGGTGTGGGATAGAAACCATGGGATTGGTATCCCATGGAATTATTTTGTGAAATGTCCATTTTACCGTCCATGCTATTACTTAGTAAACAATTAGAAAATGATAAAATAGTCTTTTGAACATTTATAAATTATTTTTTTAGTGTTGTTAATTTAAAACTATATATTAAATAAAAAATTTAAATTATAAATTATAAATTATAAATTAAATTTAATTAAAAATAATAAATTATAAATTATGGCCTTATAAATTAATTTTTTTTAGTGTTGTTAAAAAATTAAATTTACATATTAAATAAATTTTTTTTTAGTATTGTTAATTTAAAATTATATATTAAATAAAAAATATAAATTATAAATTAAATTTATTTAAAAATAATAAATTATAAATTATGGCCTTATAAATTAAATTTTTTTAGTGTTGCTAAAAATTTAATTTATATATTAAATAAAATTATTTTTTATTGTCGTTATTTAAAATTATATATTAAATAAAAATATAAATTATAAATTTAATTTAATTGAAAATAATAAATTAAAAATTGTGGCCTTATAAATTAAACTTTTTTAGTGTTGTTAAATTATAAATTATAGATTATAAGGGTAAAATAGTCTTTTGAACATTTATCCTTATCCAGTCCGTCTAACCAAACATTGGATTTACTAAAAATAGTCAAATCCAGACATCTAATTCCATGACTAAACAAACATAGGATACAAATCCAATCCAACCAAATAGTCCCGAGATAATATATTCCGAGACTAGCAGTCCGATGAATTACAATCCCTCCTTATCCAGTCTATCCAAACAAACACACCCTAATGGTTGAGTACTAAACTTTAGAGTCGGTTTACATTGAGGAGCGTTTATGGAAAGGGACTGTTTGGTTCCAAGCCAAATTGACCAAATTTGGGCATTTCAAAAAATGGAAGGGTTTCTCTGGATAATTACAATTTGTATTTTGTGTGTAGAATAAGATTAAGATTTTTATATATTTATTTATTTATTATTTATTTTACATCTATCTATTATATAAGGAAAATGATCTTTTTAATTTACAAACTTTGTGAGAGTTTCATTATTCTAATCCTAATTTCTTAATTTTTTTATTAAAAAAAAATATTTATTACCTATTATTATCCATTAATACCTACTAACCTAAACCCTAAGACAGCACACAGCAACCTAATAAAGAAAAAATTTAGGCCCATTATTACACAACACACAGCAGCTTAAAGAAAAAAATTTGGGCGAAAGAGTTCACATAAAGTAAGACAGAATCTTCGAGCCTTCTATCACAGTAGCAACAGTTTTGGGATAGAATTTTAGAAGAAAAATATTTCAAAGTCTGTAAATGAATCATTTATTTTTTAATATAGTGATTATATTTTTAAATTGATTAAGAATGATTGTATTCATTAGGTTCATATAAAATATTAATTATTGATGATGATTAGATTGTATTCTGTGATTGTAATTAAAACTTTGTTTATTTTTCAATATTTTATTTTTAATTTATGTTTTTTGGAAAAAAAATAGATTGTATTCATTAGGTTCACATAAAGTACGTATTATTGATGATAATGATTAAATTATTTTTTGTAATTAGGTATTTTAACTCACTAAAATTTTCAAATAAAAAATAAAAAATGGTTGTGCTTAATTTGTGATTAGGTTTTTAACTCGCTATGTTTTTTGATAAAAAAATAATTGTATTTTTTAATTATTGAGTGACTTCATTGCTCTTTTTTATTTTATGAGGAAAAATGTGATTGTATTTTTTTACACTCCATTTAAATCACACGGTGATTTTATTTTTTTAAATGATTATGTTTTTTTACACTTCATTTAATATGTGTTTTTTGAAAAAAAGAAAGAAAGATTGTATTCATGTTTTTTTAATACAATCATACGGTGATTGTATTTTTAGTCTATGTTTTTTGAAGAAAAAAATAGATTGTATTTATTAGATTCACATAAAGTAGTCATTGTATTTTTTTTTTTTTAAAAAGTTGTGCTTTTTAACTTTCAATTAACTTAATTTGTATTTTTAACTATCAATTAACTTAATTTGTATTTTTTTTAAAAAAATAATTTTTTTTTTAATTACCAATTGACTTCAATGTTTTTCAATACGGTGATTGTATTTTTACACTATGTTTGATTGATAATGATTGGATTGTATTTTGTAATTGTGATTGGACTTAATTTATTTTTCAATATGGTGATTATATTTTTAATCTATGTTTTTTGAAAAAAAAAATTAGATTGTATTCATTAGGCTCACATAAACTATCACTATTGATGATGATAATTATATTATATTTTGTAATTAGATTTTTTAACTCACTGCATTTAAATAAAAAAAAATGGTCATGCTTTTTAGCTATTAATTACCTTAATTACTGATTAGATTTTTAACTCACTATGCTTTTTGGAAAAAAAAAAAAAAATCGTATTTTTTAATTATCAATTGACTTCATTGCTTTTTTTTAAGTAGCTTAATTTGTGATTGTGTTTTTTCACACTCTATTTTGATCACACGGTGATTTTGTTTTTTTAATGATTGTATTTTTCTACACTCCATTTAATCTGTGTTTTTAAAAAAAAAGAAGAAGACTGTATTCATTTTTTTTAATACAATCACATGGTGATTATATTTTTAATTTATGTTTTTTGAAAAAAAAAAAATTAGATTATATTTATTAGTTTCACATAAAATACCCACTATTAATGATAATTAGATTGTATTTTGTGATTGTGATTGTGATTGGATTGTATTCATTAGGTTCACATAAAGTATCCACTATTGATGATGATGATCAGATTGTATTTTGTAATTGAATTTTTTAACTCGCTGTATTTTTTGGGAAAAAAAATTTATTGTGCTTTTTTACTATCAATTAACTTAATTCGAGATTGGATTTTTAACTCATGACGTTTTTTGAAAAAAAAATAATTGTATTTTTTAATTACCAATTAACTTCGTTGCTTTGTTTGAGTAATGACAATTTCTATATTTTTTGATGATTAGATTATATGTTATCTTGCAAAAAATTGTAATTGGGTCTTTAAAAAATTATAAAAATTATTAGACATTGGTCAATTTCTTTATCAAGATGTTTAATTAATAGGTACGTTATTTTTACTAAAATACTTATCTAGATTACATACTTACATAATTTATTACTCATAGAAAAAATTTAAACTATCAAAATGATAAATATGTCAATGCTAAATTATGCAGATGTGATTGGCTTGGTTGTTAATAAAACTGAATGTTAAGGTATTGCAAATCGTGATAATTATAAAAGGGAGATTCTACTACTTGATACAAGATATGATACCATAATATATTTCTGTGTTTTTACCAAATTTGAAATACTCTACGAATGATTTAATCTTTTTTTTTTTTAATTGTAAAAACAGTTTCACATTAGTAAGACTAACTCTATAGGACGTGTTTGCAACAACTGATAGCATGCAACTATATCATACTCTAGAAAATGATAATATTTTATTTGTCACTGGTTTAACAGTTAAAGATTATTATGGTAAGATTATATTTCACTGACTTTTATAATATATAAATGCATATACAAATATTAATATTGATAAATTATCTTTTCTCAACTTCGAGGTCCATGTCTCGCTATATGCAAATACAACAAGTTATATACCAATCATTTATTCTGTTATACAAATCAGATTCGAGTGTGGTATGTTATGATTGTATAATATTAACCAATTATATATGACAATATAATTATCACAATTATATATATATTGATGTCTATCTAGGCTTGCTATCAATCCTCTATCACAAAAGTTGGTATCTTGGAATTGAAAAAATGAATTCTCAATTTTACAGTCATTGGTAATATCAAATGCCAAAAGAATTCGATTACGTGATTTTACACCTATGCTAAAGGTAAAAATTGTTATCATCCCAAGTAATGAAAGTTAAACGATATGTATATATATTCGTTTATGGAGAGATATTAATTTATGTTTTTTCAAATATTTTGTAGGTTTTATATGGGAGCCGAATATCAGGGGACGCAGATGGGCCGAATATTTATTTGGAAAATCAGGATATATATTATATTCGGCCCCATCTCGTACGTTCTAGGTGCCGAGTATCCTAATCGGCCATAAAGCTAATTGAGCGAGGAGCCGAGTGAAAATTGGGATACGACAAAAGGAGGGCCGAGTGAATAATTACACGACGGATTGAGAATGGGCCTTGCCCTGAGGACCAGGAGCGTATATAAATAGAGGAACAACAGCCCAAGAGAGGTATGTGAGAACAAGTAAGTTCAACTTAAGATATAAGTAACCAAGAGAGTATACACTGACTTATCCGTCGGAGTGCTATTTCCGGCACCCCCGACTGGAGTGTTCATTCTTTTTCAGGTGACTAGCTAAGGCTTACGAGCATCCCATTGGATTAGAAGAGTATTTCTGAACCACTTCTCCACAATTGGCGCCGTCTGTGGGAATACTCCAGCATATCCATGGCAGGTTTAACAGAAGATCCTCCGATAGTCGCTAACGACCTTACGCGACAAGACGAAACCACTCCGAGCAACATGCTTGGACCCGAGACCTTCGCCGCACGAAGAACCTTGAACTTCGACACAGTTGCCCAAACCTCACCCTTGACATCAGCACAAGAGACAATGCAAGCGATTATGGATCAGGCAAAGCAAAACGAACAGAGGTTGGAAAATATGATCGTTGAGAACGAGCGCCTTCGACAGGATTTGGCCTTGGAGGTGGCAAAATCCCAACAAGCCGCATGCCAAGAACCGAGATGACCTTTGAGAAGAGATGTTCGATGACCTCGAGTTCGAAGACAAGATAGTGACGGTGGTTCTGACTTATCATCACCAGAATCCAAAAAGAAGGGACGAGTCGAAACCTCCAGTTCCTCCGAAGAAAGTTCGCGTACAGGGAATAAACGAAGAAGAAATGGTTCAGACGAAAAGGATCAACACGACCCCTTTGTTCGAAGGATAGCAAGGACAGTGCTATCCAAAAAGTTCAAAGCTCCATCGTTCACCCTATATGATGGAAAATCAGACCCCACAGATCACATTCGTCATTACAAACAAGCCATGACGTTTCATGCAGACGACGAGGCCCACATGTGTCGAATATTTCCGAGCAGTTTGGGACCACTGGCTGTCAGATGGTATTATAAATTGGAGCCGACATCGATCAAGAGCTTCCACCAACTCCAAAAATCTTTCAGGGCAAGGTTCATCACTAATGAGGTCCAGCCGAAGCAAGCCGATTCTCTGTGGGCCATATAAATTCAACCACGAGAACCCTTCGTGCATATTCGGTGCGCTATTAGGAATGTTTTAATCTAGTAGATAATGCCTGCAATGACTCCATGACCATTACCGCCTTCAAGATGGGGTTGCATCCTGATAGTGCCCTCTGTAACTCTTTGACTAGACAGCCCCCGAAAATGGTCTGGTCGTCGATGAAAAAAGTCAAGGAATACTACAAAGTGGAAGACGATGCCCTATGGGTCAAAGCCGAGAACAAAGCCAACAAGCCGACTCCTCCTGAAATTGTGCAGCCGATAAACACCGTATCACCACGGAGCCCTAAATCACAAAATCGGGCCAAACGAGATAGAAGATGGGATTCGCGCTGACCAAATGACCAATGTTCACATCGAGCTAATGAGCAGCTTCAAGTGGATAGCAAGCGCGCAAGGCGCGCGGACAAGAAATACACAGAGTTATCGGAGCCGATCAGTACAACTATGTTTAAAGTTCAACATTTGCCATTCTTTAAATGGCCGTCTAAGATGGTGGGACCTCCCGACACGAGAAGACGGGGATAAGCGGTGTGAATATCACAAGGACCATGGTCATGATAGCGACAGTTGTTATGCGTTGAGGAATCACCTTGAGGAGTTGATGCAAGACTGTCGGTTTAAGCAATACGCCTGAAAGAATGACTCAGCCAAAACAGTTGCTTTGTGGCAGGATTCACCACCACTCGGCGTAATTTATATGATATACAGCTTACCGACGGCTTCCGCGGTACATACAATTTAGTCGCATCCTAACCTCCAACAGCAAATCACACCGGCGAAACGGCCCCATGAGGCTGCGAGTATTTCTTTCGATGATTCTGATTTGGTCGGCATAATGCTCCCCCACAATGATCCCTTGGTCATCGAACTACGTGTAAACCGATTCACCGTTGAACGGGTTCTCATTGACCAGGAGAGTACTTCGGAAGTCATGTACTACAAGACCTTCATCAAACTCAGCTTTACCGAGTCGGACCTGTCTCCAGCTCATTATCCTTTATTCGGCTTCAACGCCAATCCGGAATATTCGTTGGGCAAAATCACGCTACCAGTTCGAGCGGGCTCCCGATCAGTGGATGTGGAATTTTTGGTCGTCAAGCTTCCTTTGCCGTATAATCTTATCATGGGACGAACTTGGCTGCATACCATGTAAGCCGTGCCAAGCACCTATCATCAACTACTTCGCTTCCCGACTGAACGCGGTATTGAACAAATTCGTGGTTTCCAGAAATCGGCACAAGCTTGTTATCTTCTCGCCACAAAAACACCAAGAGAGCTGGAAGTGAATTCTATTGAGGTGACGGATCGAGAGAGCCTCGACGATGTTGGGCGGCTTCCAACTGAAAAGGCAACCAAAGATCTGGATCGAGTTGAGATTGACGGGAACCCTGATAGGTTTTTTATAATTGGCGCTTCCCTGAACAAAGTCGACAGACAGCAGCTAGTCTTCTTCTTACTCGGCAACTTTGATGTATTTGCGTGGTCACTATATGAGATGCCGAGGGTGGATCCATTTGTTTCTCAGCACCGATTAAATGTTGACCCCAAATGTAAACCGATTATTTAGAAAAGCAGGCGGTCAGCCACGGAACACACTACTGCCGTTGTTGAAGAAGTTGACCAGTTACTTGATGCCGGGGCAATCCGTGAAGTGACCTATCCTACATGACTGTCGAATGCTGTGGTTGTAAAGAAGAAAAATAGGACTTGGTGTGTTTGTGTGGATTTCACGGACTTAAACAAAGCTTGTCCTAAGGATTGCTTTCCCCTTCCCAGAATAGACCAACTCGTAGATGCCACGGCACATCATCAACGTATGAGCTTTTTGGATGCCTACAGAGGCTACTATTAAATTACCATGCATCCGGAGGACCAAGACAAAACTGCATTCCTCACCCCAAGAGGAATCTATTGCTATAAGGTTATGCCTTTTGGGCTGAAGAATGCGGGGGCAACTTACCAAAGACTAGTCACTGCCATGTTCAAGGAGCAACTCGGCCGTACTATGGAAGTGTACATTGACGATATGGTGGTCAAGTCCAAAGAGGAGCAAAGTCATCTAGCCGATCTGGAGGAGACATTCGGCATTTTATGCAAGTACAAAATAAAGCTGAACGCTTCCAAATGTGCATTTGGGATCGGATTCGGCAAATTCCTTGGCTACATTGTTAACCACCGCGAAATCGAAGCCAACCCAAGGCAAATCACAGCAATTCTGGAACTCGGCTCTCCTCGATCGGTTAAGGAGGTTCAAAAGTTGATGGGGATGGTCGCCGCACTCAACAGGTTCATTAATCGTTCCACAGATTGCTGCTGACATTTCTTTCATACTCTATCGCAATGTAAAGCTTTTGAATGGACCTCTGAGTGCGAAGCCGCTTTGAACGGTTTGAAGACTTACCTCTGATCAGTTCTGCTCTTGACAACACCTTCGGCAGGTGATCCGCTCATTTTGTATCTAGCAGTCTCCGACCGGGCCGTCAATGCTGTACTGTTAAAGAAAGAACTTGGGGAGCAGTGGCCAGTGTATTATGTGAGCAAAGCAATGGTTGACGCCGAAACACGTTACCTTCCATTGGAAAAACTCGTCCTCGCTCTCGTCATGGCAGCAAGAAAACTAATGCATTACTTTCAGGGCCATACCATTGGGGTACTAACGGACTACCCCCTTCAGTCAGTACTTCGTAGTGCAGAAGCATCGGGGCATGTTTCAAAGTGGGCTCTCGAGCTCGGCCAGTACGATATTAAATTTCTGCCTAGGACCTCAATCAAGGGGCAAGTGCTCGCCGATTTTGTGGCCGAATTCACTGGAGGCCTCGCCGAATTTAAGTCTGATTAGACTCAACCTAAGCTGAACTGGAGAATTTATGTTGGGGACATTTGGTAGTTGTATTGTGACGGATCGTCCAACCAACGTGGCAGTGGGGCGGGCGTAGTGATCATGGCTCCCGATGGGGCAATAATTGAGCAGGCCGTCAAACTAGGCTTCGATGCATCGAACAATGAGGCCGAATACAAAACATTGTTAACCGGCTTACGGAATGCACATCTCCTTGGTGCTCGGCGTCTGCTTATCTTCTGCAATTCAAAGCTAGTCATCAACCAATTGAAAGGGAAATACGTAGCCAAAAATGACCGTATGGCAGCTTACATGAAAACGGTGAATTCTCTGCTGGCAAAATTCGACCATCATGAACTAAATCAAATAACCCGAGATCAGAACACGCATGTAGATGCCCTGGCCTGCCTAGCCTCCGCTATCAACTCAGAAATCAAACAGACAATTAAAGTAGGATTCATCCCTGAGCCGAGCATTGCCCCCTCAGAGTTAATTCAAATTAATGTCATAGAATCAGGTCCTAGTTGGATGGACCCTATCACTGCATTTCTATCTTCTGAACAGCTCCCAGCGGATAAGAAAGAAGCACACAAACTGCGAAACAAAGCCCTGCGATATTACTTGGATCCGCAAGGAAAGCTCTACAAGAAATCCCTTTCTGGTCCATACCTAGAATGCTTTCATCCGGATAAAGTCGAAGAACTCCTGACTGAAATACATGAAAGCAGTTGTGGTGCCCATTCTGGCGGGCGCTCTTTGGCTCATCGAGCTGTGACACAAGGGTATTATTAGCCGACAATGAGAGCCGATGCCGAGTGTTACGTCAAGAAATGTGAAGAGTGCTAGAAGTTTTCCCCTTTAACCCATTTGTTTGCTAAAGAGTTGAGCTCTATCACCAGTCCTTAGCCGTTTGCCCAATGCGGACTTGACATCGTCGGGCCACTACCTCGTGTCCCGGGCAACAAGCGATTTTTGTTTGTCGCGATAGATTACTTCACAAAATGGGTCGAAGCGGAGGCATTAACGCACATTTGATATACTGATGTTAAGCGTTTTGTATGGAGAAATATCATAACACGATTCGGCATTCCAAGAGTACTTATTTCAAACAACAGCACCCAGTTTGATTGTGGCGTCTACCGGGAACTGTGCAGCACATATGGTATTCGGCCTTATTTCTCTACGCCGGCTTATCCATAGAGCAATGGTTAAGCCGAAGCCTCCAATAAAGCCATCTTGGACAGTATCAAGAAGAGGCTGCAGAAAGCCAAAGGCAGATGGGTCGAAGAATTGCCGAGTGTGTTGTGGGCTCATTGCACTATGCTGAGGCGATCCACCGGGGAAACGCCGTTTGCCTTATGCTTTGTAACCCAGGCAACCATCCCCCTGGAGATCGGCCTCCCAACCTTGAAATCGAAAGTTTTTGATTTGGGTTGAAATGACATGATGTTGGCTTTGGATTTGACTCTGATTAAAGAACGACGAGACCGTGTGCTTATGTTCATGGCACGGTACCAACAATAGCTTGCTAAGTTGTATAATCAACATGTTCAGCTGCGTCGCAATACACCAGGAGAATTGGTCCTCAAGAAAGTACTTCCGGCTGCTAGGAATTCGGCTGACGGAAAGCTGGGTCCTAACTGGGACAGCTCCTATCAGATCGATTCAATCGTGAGGACTGGGGCATATCGGCTCAAAGATATGTCTGAGAGAAGTTTGTCACGTCCTTGGAATTCCACGCATTTGTGTAAATTTTATCATTAACACGACATGTGGGGCATGGTAACTTGTTTTGAATGTTCGCCGTGTACAACTTTCACTTTTATAATGCAAGACTTCTTATCTCACTATGTGGAATTTTAGTTCGAAGTTAAAGGCCTCCAAATTCGGATCCCCATCAGTGAATGCCACTTTTGGGCCGAGTAAGCCTCCGGATTCGGAGCGCCCTTCGTGGATTTCACGATCGGCCAAGTGAAAAGCCTCTGAATTCGAAACCCCATCAGTGAATGCCACTTTTGGGCCGAGTAAGCCTCCGGATTCGGAGTGCCCTTCGTGGATTTCACGATTGGACAAGTTAAAATCCTCTGAATTCGGAGCCCCATTAGTGAATGCCACTTTTGGGTCGAGTAAGCCTCCGGATTCAGAGCGCCTTTCGTGGATTTCACGATTGGCCAAGTTAAAAGCCTCCGAATTCGGAGCCCCATCGGTGAATGTCACTTTTGGGCCGAGTAAGCCTCCGGATTCGGAGCGCCCTTCGTGGATTTCACAATTGGCCAAGTGAAAAGCCTCCGAATTTGGAGCCCCATCAGTGAATGCCACTTTTGGGCCGAGTAAGCCTTCGGATTTGGAGCCCCATCAGTGAATGCCACTTTTGGGGGAGTAAGCCTCCGGATTCGGAGCGCCCTTCGTGGGTTTCATGATTGGCCAAGTGAAAAGCCTCCGAATTCGAAGCCTCATTAGTGAATGCCATTTTTGAGCCGAATAAGCCTCCGGATTCGGAGCACCCTTTATGGATTTCACGATCGGCCAAGTCAAAAGCCTTCGGATTCAGAGCCCTATCAGTGAATGCCACTTTTGGGCCGAGTAAGCCTCTGGATTCGGAGCGCCCTTTGTGGGTTTCACAATTGGCCAAGTGAAAAGCCTCTGAATTCAGAGCCCCATCAGTGAATACCACTTTTGGGTCGAGTAAGCCTCCGGATTCGGAGCGCCCTTCGTGGGTTTCACAATTGGCCAAGTGAAAAGTCTTTAAATTCGGAGCCCCATCAGTGAATGCCACTTTTGGGCCGAGTAAGCCTCCGGATTCGGAGTGCCCTTCGTGGATTTCACGATCGGCTAAGTGAAAAGCCTCCGAATTCAGAGCCCCATCAGTGAATGCCACTTTTGGGCCGAGTAAGCCTCCGGATTCGGAGCGCCCTTCGTGGATTTCACGATTGGCCAAGTTAAAAGCCTTCGAATTCGGAGCCTCATCAGTGAATGCCACTTTTGGACCGAGTAAGCTTCCAGATTCGGAGCGCCCTTCGTGGAATTCACGATTGGCCAAAAGCCTCTAAATTCGGAGTTAAAAGCCTCTGAATTCGGAGCCCTTTGTGAATTTCACGATTAGCCAAGATAAAAGCCTCTGAATTCGGCGCGTTTTTCACGTATTATGATTGACAAGCATAAACGTCGTTGGCAAACATCTAAAATGACACAAATTGACACAACAATAAATTTATAAACATAAATTGACACAACATGCAAGCATTTAAAATAATATGTTTCATTGAATTGATCAATAATACATCATTCACTCCCAATCTACGTTAGAGCGATACAATATGTTTAGTATTATTCGGCATCCCCCTCGTCGTCGCTCTTCTCAACTTCGAAAGCCGCAAAGGGAAAATGACGACTCTGAAATAGAGACGAGGCTGAATCAACGCCTGCTACCCGGAGAGCTTTTGTGGCCTGGAGAGCCTTGATCCATCTGTACTTAAATCCACAGTTCTCACATCGGCAGACCTCCTCGGCGAGCTTTTCCTTAGTTCTCTATATCCCAACTTTCCGGCCATCGTGGAAGCCTTATTTATAAGACCTGGTCTTTGCGGCCTCTATTGCGAACATGCTCACCGTATCGCGATCGGCAATCACATGACTTATAAGCCGTTGGGTCACCTTTCATCCACAATCGGGTTAGCTTGTCCGGCCGACTGAGTCTCCGCGGTCTTGATTTTTCTTAATTTACGCTCTGCCTTCTCCTCGCAAGCCTCTAAATTACAAACGCGTTCATCATTTTGTTCGATCTCCTACCGCGCGGCACGAAGGCGTATGCCTACCTCATAGGCAGTATACAGTCCTTTCACCGCTTCGTGAACGCCCTCTCGAAACACTTCGAAGTCTGGTCAACCAACCATCGACTGCTGGACTTCTTGAGGGAAAATCTATCATGCAAATTCAACTGCCACATTTGGGTCGTGCACAATTGAATCCGTTTCCGTCATCGATTTGTTCTCTACAAAAACCACAAAACTCAACGGACGCGGAGTCGCACTAGTTTCTCCTCTCGAGCGTGGTTGAGGGGAGCTGCCTCGTTGCTGTTTTTTCCTTCTAGGTGATCTACTTCAACGATGCGAGGACTGGCATTTTTCACCTTCCCTCGACGTCCTGCTCCCCGTGCGCGTTGTCCTACCACCCTGATTCATCTCTACGTCCAACTCCACAAGCGTCCTCCCTTCTCCTTTGCTGTTGAAGAACACTCTTCTTGCCATCCACAAATTGTCCACACTGCTCTTTCCCTCCCTAAATTTATTAACACTAAACGCAATAATGGCCCCTCCGCGCACCCACCACTCAACCCATTTATACCATAAAGGTGCCGCACCCCCAAGGCGACATCATCAATGCTCAATTTCAAAACCTGCCGATCATCTCATGTGCCCTAGCCGCTCCAAGAGCTAGTGTCATTCGGCGTTAATCATGCACCAGTTGGGGCAAGTGCAGATTCCTTAATCTAATCGGCCACAGGGCAAGCCCTTGCGCCGATCGGGCTGAGTGCCCCAGCTGCTCCAAGAGCTAATATCATTCGGTGTTAATCATGCACCGGGTGGGGCAAGGGCAGATTCATTAATCTAGTCGGCCACAGGGCAAGCCCTTGTGCCGATCGGGCTGAGCGCCCCAACCGCTCCAAGAGCTGATGTCATCGGCGTCCCAGTTCATGCACCGGCTGGGGCAAAGGCAGATTCGTTAATATAATCGGCCAGACGTCGAAGCCTTAAGCCGTTTTACTTGTTAGTCTATCAAAGTAATATAATCGGCCAGACGTCGAAGCCTTAAGCTGTATTACTTGTTAGTCTATCGAATTTTATGTACCTTTCCAAATTGATTAACTACTGATTCTGTTAGTTATTCGACTAAATAACAAAGAGGCAGAGGATGTTTAATTGATTCGGTTGACTTATTGGATATATTATTTACTCTTATAACAAACAGAAAAGCGTAAGGAACTGTCATTAATGAATTAAAGACAGATAATATATGTAGTAAACTTGAGAGCATAGAAAATTTTCATTAATAAATTGAACGCTAATAGCAGTCATTTTACACATGAAAATTAGCTTACATTTAAAGAAATGAAAATCTACTAACAAAAACTATGCATCTAAGATGCCTACCAAAAATCGAAATATGCCTTAATCAATCTTCAGGGTCAGACGCCAGCTCAATGTCCACCTGCTCATATGGAATCGGTTGTGCCAATGTCACATTCGCAGCAGTGAGGGCTTTGACCCAGCCGTGTTTGAATCCTCGATTCTCAAGCTTCGGCACTTCTTCCATGTAGTTTTCCAAGGCGGCATCCTTCCCAGCTTGGAACGCTTTGGAAATCTCAGAGTCGGCTATTTCCTTTGCCTTCTTCGATTTTTCCAAGTCGGCTTCCAGCTTGGCGATCACCTCCTTGGGTAACTTGAGGGCATCTTCGCTCGCTTTTGCCCTCTCCTTGGCGGCAAGCCTTAATTGGTCAGAATTCCTTGATCGCTCGTCCTCGGTGTCTGCTCTCGCTCGTTCCTCCGTCGCCTGCGCTGCCTCATAATCAGCCATTTGAGTGGCTACCACAGCCTTGTTCTTTTCATTGTCAATTTGGGCTTTCAAGAGGCCGATCTGTTCTATAGCGTTATGTTGACAACGGCCGATCTCGGCTATCCTGCCCACCATCTACAAAACAAGGAAATAGAGTAACAACAAACAAATAATAAGAATAATATTTATCATGTATTTAGACAGAAGACTGCAGATAAGGCAAGTAATGTACCAATAAGGCCAACTAAGCGGCCAAAGCAATTAGAATTGGATCTGGCTCCGCGCGAAATGTGGCTCGGTCAACCAGTAGGGATATTGAGGAGGCCATACTCAAGGCCACAGCCGGGTCCTTTAGAGCCGACGCATTAGAGGCAATCGGCATATTCCTTATCCTTGGTTGAACAGTGAACGAAACGACCAATTCCGATTCCTCAATGCGCGGCCGTTTGTCGTTTTGGTCCTCATCGTGCACAGCTTCTTGCTCGACGGGGCACTTTTTTCCCCTTTGCTCAGCCTCATTCGCCCACTCTACTTGCTTCACCTCGGCTGATTCGGTCTGGGTTATTTCTTTCGCAATAACAGGTGGAGAAGACTCAGCGACTGTGGCGGGTGGAGTTTCCGATCGGACGACCTCAGCTCTTCTCCTTGCGGCCATCCTTTCGGCGTTTTTCCTCCGAGCAAGTTGCGTGAGAAATTCCCCAGCCATATTCTCAAGATAAGCGCCGGGAAGGTCTCCTAAGTGTGTAAAATGTCTTCGAATGAGACGTCTGCCCAGCCTGATATGGATGGAGGGTCGGACGAATTGAGTCTGGCTTCCTCAAAGGTCGAGTTAAGAGCTTCGTCAACCTCGGCTTCCAACTGGTTCGGGTCCTCGGCGACCAGT
Organism: Camellia granthamiana; assembly: GCA_036172215.1. Taxonomy (NCBI): domain Eukaryota; kingdom Viridiplantae; phylum Streptophyta; class Magnoliopsida; order Ericales; family Theaceae; genus Camellia; species Camellia granthamiana. Next base: position 38,564,939 of record CM069903.1, on the reverse strand, counting down.
TCGGGTGCTTGCTCTTCCACGTGTTCCGAATCGAAGGCTTATAAACCAATCTACCTTAGGTTTCTGAAGTTGAGGAAAATAAGGGCTGTAAGATGCTGTAACAGGTCCGCGGGGGACCTCGCTACAGTTCGGACTCGATTTGTGTCACGGTTCTTAATCTGAACCAAAGAGTCCAAATCCGGCAAATCGTTTTGAGAAAACAAATTTTTAGAAAGAAGTGCCAAACATGGACTGCTTTGCCAGATACAGAGTCGCCACCTAAATATTTTATTTTTGGGAAATTTAGGAAACCCTGACTCGTTGCCTAAGGCCACGTGTCCGTCATCACCAAAGTTGCCTCGGCTCGGGAACTTGGGTACGATTGGGGAAGGTCACTTCGTGAGCACCCCCGCTCGCCCGATCAAAGATCGGCCTCTACTAACCATGATATCTAGTGTTGAAACAATTATGCATTCTTATTTCGGTTATTAGCCTAGATTTACTATGTGATGCGCACAGCATACAAGTATAGACCGGGTCGCCTGAATTGGAACAAAACATTTCATGTTTATTTTTGAAAGGGGTTTGCTACTCGCAAGTAGGCTTAAAATGCAGATTTTGCCACCCTCAGGTGGGCTTAAGAAAACATGATTTTGCCACTGTCTAGTGGGCTTAAAACTCACAGTCGATGATTTGTTCCAATCCAAATAACCCAACCTTCACCCACAGGCATTCAGGCAGTTATATCACGTAAGCACATAGCCTCATGGTAAGCATGCTATCATGGCAGTCACTCACACGCATGCAAGGATGCTAAAGCATAAAACTTACCGAGTACTCCAAGCCAAAATAGAAGCTAATTAGAAATCCATACATGATCCTAACTATACAGAAATGCCTAATGCAACACATGCAAAATGCAACTAAGATAGCAGGCTCGGCTATTCTAAACATGGCATATGGAATGCTACAGCTAACAAGTATTCAACTTGGAATTGAAATACAAATGCAGTTAGTATGATGCGCCGAGCTCGGTGCATGCAAAACAAATGAATGAATGCAAACATGCTATCATACTGTATGCTAATTGAAACATGCCCTAATCTAACCATCATAAGTTGGTAAATAAAAGGGAGAAAGACGTGGGGTTGGAAGACATACATCACACACACGCACACTTATTACAGTTGTGCCCTCGCTCGGAGGGTCCGAATAAATAATACAGTCCCGAATGAATACAGTCCGAATAAATACAAAACCCTGATTAATTAACAAATTTAACTAGGAAAGCTATAAATTGGCATGCAAGCCAGGGATTGCCTCGACTCTGCTCCGGATGATGAATGATGTATGTTCGGGTTGCTTGGCGCGGAAATCCATTGTGACGCCCCGATTAGCCTCTGTTTGCAATTGTTCTTGGAATGCGTGCCAAGCTCCGGAAGGCTGCTGATTCTTGATTTGCTACAACAGAGAGCAAGAAAGGGGCATGGCAATGTATTTTCGCATATGTATGCATGTCTCGATCCTCGTGCCACCAATCACGCATATCGATGCATGATGGCCGAGGAGTCGAACTGCACAACTCAATATGGAATGAATGCACATGAAAACACAACAAGACCAAGACTCCATCATGGATAATCCGGAGTGTCGGTGACTGGGAATTGAGACACGTTCCGTCACTCGAAGTACGAAACGTCCCTCGTTTCCCGTGCTTGGGCTAACTTCTATCCCAAGCACAATGCAATATGCATGGCATGCATGAATGCAACTAAGATACAACCTAACATACACAATGCTATGAAATGGCATACACAATACTCGATGTAACATGGCATACACAATGCACTAACATACAACCTAGCATACACAATGCTATGAAATGAAATGGCATACACAATGCATAATGGACTTACACCAACACAAGTGGACCTCAGTCACACTCACATAGGAGGCCATAAGGTGAAAATGAGACACCCGAGATGCGTGCACGCAAACCGAGGACCGAACCTAAGGCGCGAATGCCACTCTACCAAAGCATGGTAAGGCATGGGATATGGCATACGAACAAGCAAATTTCAGCACTAAAACATGATGCTAAACAGCCCCGAAGCATGGAAAAATGGCACTCGATGCATGGAATGGTCCCGAAACACAAAACTAGGTACATGCATTGACCCATAGCAATATAAAGCATGCATTATTTGATCATGAAGCATGAAGACAGAAGCAAGGCAGTCCCAAAACATGCATATTTCCAGTTCAAAGCATGGCCAAAAGGTGCTAGCAAGATGGACTAAATTAGCATGCAATTTCGACTAGCAAACATGGTTTACATGGCAAGTATATGATGCACATGGAATCTTACCAAACCATCAAAAATCAGTGAATAAAACATATGAAAATAGGCCCAAATAACCACTGATATGCAATCATGTCATGCCAAAATGATGAGTTGCTTTAGAGGGCCATACAAGGGATTCTTAAGCACATATAAGATGGGCATGTGGCAGCCCCACACCCACTTTGAAAATCAAATATGGTAGTCTCAAAACTCACCAAATTGACCCCAAAATCAATCCACAAAGCATGCAAGATAGGGTCTCTTTGGAAGGGCCAAGATGGCCATCAAACAAGCCAAGGTGAGAGGGGGGCACCCCCCTCTAATTTGGAGGCTCAAAACAGTGGCCAAGTGGCTAGAGGGCCAAACAAGGTATGCAACAATAGCTAGGATATAAAGCTCAAAATAAGAGGCAACCAAGCATACAAGATAGCATATGACCTCAAACAAGAATGGAACCTTAATAAAACATGAAGACATTGTCAAAAAAACCCTTTTTTCAGTTTACAAAAAGTCTCAAAAACGGACACAAATAAGGCTAATCCATCATGCAAAAAAAGGCCCTAAAAGAGAGAATAGAGGGAAGGGGCAGCAGCTGGTCCCAAATGGCCAAGAGCCCTTCAACAAAGTTGAAGAGGGGCTCAAAACATGGCACTTCACAGTTTACATCAAGCCACGAAAACAATCACAAGTAGGGCTAAACAAGCATGCGAGAAAAAGGCCAAAAGAGGGATAAAGAAGCAAGTGATATCTGCTGGCCTCAAAAAGAAGAGAGCCCTTCAACAATGTTTAAGAGGGGCTCAAAAAAAGCCACTTTATAGTTTATGACCGAGCCCAAAACAGTTCACAAATAAGCCTAAAATACCATGCAAAAATAGGTCTAAAAGGGAGTTTAAACACAAAGGGTAAGAAGGAAGCCTCAAACAGGGAAAGGACCTTAATCAAACATGAAAAAAAGCTCAAAATAAGACTATTTTTAGTTAGGGTCGGAGCCCAAAAATGCAAGCAAGTATGGCTTAGATATAGAGCAAAGAAAGGCAAGAAAAGAGGAGGAGAAGACTTACCCTTGTAGGCCAATGAACCAGCAGCCTTTGAACCAAGAAGAGGAGCTCCTAGCCTCTGGAAAACAACCTCAAAGTGTTGGAAAGGAGGATGGAGAGGTGGTGCTATGTGGTGGTGTTGAAATGGTCCAAAAACAAAAGGGTTTTGATGCTTGGAATAGAGAGGGAGAGGGATTGAATGCCAGAGGCTTAGAACCAATTTTGTAACCCTTAAAACTGAAGGGGAGGGGCTGGTTATATAGGCACAAGAGTGGGAAAAAGGGGGGGAGATTCAAATTTAAGTTTCCCCCCCAAAAGTTCCCCCCTCGGATACAGAATCTGGGAGGAAAAGGAGGGTATATTTGTACTGTACCTGATGTAAGGATTCTGGCCAGCTAGTTATCTAGGGTTTAGGTGGGCGGCCGGCCTTCCCCATGGCCGGTCGGCTAAGGGTCAAAAGGGTCAATCATGATTAGTGGCCGGCCATATCATATTAGTGGCCTCCCATGTGTGCACAACACAACTATGTGGTCAAAACCCTGAAAATGTGAACCAGGAGAGAGAATAACCCACTTTTTAGAGGGGTTCAAAAGGGTCAGAGACAATTACTGGCCGGCCATGTCATATTAGTGGCCTCCCAGGTGTGCACAACACAAATATGGGGTTTAGGACTAGAAAAAGTGGCCCAAGGGTGGTCAACATTGGCTTTCTAGTGAGAAAAACGAGCGACGGAGGGCGATAAAGGAATAAAACTGGTTGCTAGAACAATTACTGGCCTCCCACCCTTCTACGACCTTCACAATAATGAAAATGAGGTCCCTGCCAAAAATGAACCCAAACCGATGCAAAACGAAGGTTCGGGGGCCAAAACATGCAGCCTGGGGCCCCGAAAACTGACTGTTAGGCACCGGAAGTGGCGTTCGACCACGAAGTTGGTCTCTCGGACCACAGTGTCCCTCAAAAGGGAGGAAATAAGATGTATGCCAAAAACCGGAGCAAACGGAGGTGGTTAAGCGGTCCCGAACCGAGGCACACGGCCAACGGCTCCGAAAAACCGGGAAACGGGCTCCAAATGGAAAAAATGGCCTACGACCACAAAACGTAGCCTACGGCCACTGAGAGATGATCTACGAGACCTCTCCCTCGCTTCGGGAAGAGAAAACAGGGAAAACGGAGCCTGGTTCACAAACCGAGGCTAGGCACAAAAGAGTCCGGAAGTCCGGAGACAAGGCTCGCAGCCGTGACTCTGAAACCTCTGAACGAGCACAATATGCAACATCACCAAGTGCTCAATCGATGACGTCTGAGTCTTAAGGTTGGTCAAAAATGGGGTGTCTACAGATGCTCTTCACCTCTTGGAATTGAAATGTGGTCTGCCGCTGAAAACGTTGTGTAAATCGGCTCGTATCGCAAGAGAATGTGGGTCACCCTCCCTTGCTTCTGAAGGCTTGGGCGGCCAACGAACTGTAGTGCACTTTTAATTTCTGCAAGTGCAGCGTCGTCGGCTGAAGCTAACACTTTCTTCAAATCGTTTCCTGCATAAACAAAACGGTGAGTACATGGAAGGAGAGCCAAATACATATAAGATAATAAAAGAAATGAAAATGAGCTATACGGCCACCTGGTTCGCCTTGGCACGGGATCTAGGCGATCTTCATCCTTGCCGAATTCCCAGTCGCCTCGGACAATGACCATCACGTCGTCAACACGCTTGCCAGAGCTGGCAAGTATAGTCACTAAGTGATGATCGGTATCCTTGGCCCTGAGAAAATAGCGTCCCAGCCGGCCAGTAGACTTGGCTAAGGCATAACAATGCCGAATTGCAGGTATACCTAGGTTAATCTTAAGATGTCGGTTTAACTCTATAATCCCCATTATGATGCGGAAAAAATTCACGTTAGGCTGGGAGGGAATTAGACCCCAGTGTCGAAGGACGACCCTTAAAAACGGGTGAAGGAGAAAACGGACTCCGCCCTCAGCAATCGATAGGAAAGGAAAGATGATTGTACTATCATCAGTCCTCTCCATATCAGTTGTACTGTCTGCCACGAGTGACAAATGGACGTCGTCGGGGATGGAATAATGGCGTCGGAAGCCGAAAATTCGGTCCGCAGAAAGGAGCTCTTTCAAATGCTTTGCCATCCTAGCCAGCCTAAAGATTATGCAAAACTAAAAGTAAACAAGGAAATGGGATTGGAAGTGAAGGAGAAGAAAACTTACAAGAAGCAGAAGAGATAATGAGAAACAGGAAGAAGTTGCAGAGGTCTTGAAGTGAAAGAGTCGTACTAGAAGGCGAACCAGAAACTGAATATTCAAAACATACATTCGAAGAGACAAAGTTTCAAAATCACATTAAATGTTGGAAGAGTACGAAGGGGCGGGAAATTGTAATGATAACCAAAAAGCGTATGCGTTCTGACATAAGTTGGAATGAGGTTAACCGCCGAATTTTTGAATTTTCAAGTTCGAAACCAAACACGCCGACTAACTGGTGTTAGTAGGGTGTTAGTAGGGTGTTTGGGAGGCAATTGTGAGAGCCGAATATCAGCGGACGCAGATCGGCCGAATATTTATTTGGAAAATCAGGATATACATTATATTCGGCCCCATCTCGTACGTTCTAGGTGCCAAGTATCCTAATCGGCCATAAAGCTAATTGAGCGAGGAGCCGAGTGAAAATTGGGATACGACAAAAGAAGGGCCGAGTGAATAATTACACGACAGATTAAGAATGGGCCCTGCCCTGAGGACCAGGAGTGTATATAAATAGAGGAACAACAGCCCAAGAGAGGTACGTGAGAACAAATAAGTTTAACTTAAGATATAAGCAACCAAGAGAGTATACACTGACTTATCTGTCGGAGTGCTAATTCCGGCACCCCCGACTGGAGTGTTAATTCCTTTTAAGGTGACTAGTTGAGGCTCACGAGCGTCCCATTAGATCATAAGAGTATTTCCGAACCACTTCTCCACATTTTATATTTTCGAATACTTGGGTACGTCAAACAAATTGATATTAACAACCTTCGAATTGATTTGTACAAAAGTTGCTATCAAAAAGTTGAATATCATTATGGTCACATTGTTTGTCGCCAATGAATGCATGATGATACTGATATTATAATGAGGTAATTTTCTTTAGGTAAATAATTGTTATATACAATAATAATTCAAACTTAACAAGTATTTTAATTTTTTATTAAATACAATATTTTATTTTAACAAGTTTTTTTTTTTTTTTAATATAAATTTTCTATTAGATACAATGTTAACATTGTGGTCAAAGACAATACTGGTTCAATAAATCTCTTTGTTCAAGATAAACGGGCAAAGTTTGTCTTGCGATCAAAGATGCGAAACTACATAATTTATTATAAATAACTTATTCCTACATTTTCAAGCACAATGTTATAATTCTAAAATTTTACAAATTAATGGAGTTAGAATGATTAAAGATTATATTGCGTCATGCCAAGATCGTGTCTATGCATTTATCATACATGTACCAATAGTGCAAAGTCAACTAGGTTGTGCACCGTGAGTAACCTTTGTTTTAAATATAGATTGGTCTGAAAAATGTCTACACCTTTTAAAAGGTAATATATATATATATGTGTGTGTGTGTGTGTGTGTGTGTCTATGTATAAGTATAACATTTTATAAATACATAATATATGTGTTGTTCATCAATTATAATACTAACCATTATGCTGACAATGCAGGAATGCTAATGGAAGACCCACAACAATTTAGATTTTAGTTATACTTTGTTTTATTTATTCAGTGAATTCCGAATAAATGTAATAAATTCTTATTTTTATTACTTTAATTATGCAATGTCAACATTTTCTTTTAAAATTACGTATATTTTATGCTAACAATTTAAAAATATATTTGACATAATCATAAATAGTTTTTTTTTTTTTTTTTTTTTAATTCAATCCCGTGCATAGCACGGGTGATATGCTAGTATATTATATAAAGAAAAGGGGATTTCTAGCCCACAAGCCTTGTGGGAGCTCCAATATCCCAATATTAATTTTCTAATTTTTTGATTTACAAAAAAAAAAAAAAAAAATCGCAGCATTTATTGATTTCTCCCAACCTACAAACCTTTTTGACTTCTCTCATACCTACTGCCCCACCATTTTCAACTTCTCCCATACACTATGGTTAGTGATGGGATTGTTAAATTATTTTTATAAAAAATCTAAAAAAAATAATTTGTATATTAAAAAATATCTAAAACAAATAACAGGTTGCAATTGCGAAAAAAAGAGAAAAAAAATTGCACTGTAAAAAATAACTTGTATATTAAAAAAATATCTAAAACAAATATAAATTCTTATTAAAAAATAACATAATGCAATTGTGACAAAAAAAAGAAAAAAAAATTACACTGTGCATTTCATTAATAATATTAAAAAAATGTGCCAATTATTTGTGTAAAGACTTGACACGTGTTAACTATCAAGTGAATATAGGTGAAATCAAAGAGCTCAGTTTTAATGGCCAACAAATATTAGAAGTCTGACCATTGAAGGCTAATAACTATTAATTAATAGAATTCAGCAATTGAAAGGTCTAAAACCACATCTCTTTATCTTCTCAAATATTCTTTTTTTTTGGTTTATACATTCATGCTAATATTGATAAAGAATTGAACGTGTGGAAGAGTGAGAGATATTAAAATTATATATTGAGTTATGTAACTGTTGTGATGAAAAATAAAGGTTGTTTTCCTCTTTTATGGCGATTTATCTAGTTACACTTCCAATTAAAACGTTAGGTGTGCTTTTATATCATCATTGAACATTGCTTTCATTTTTTTTAGATACTTTATCTCACAATTACTTGTCTTTTGTGTTATGAAATTTATTACATCTGTGTTTGATAAAGTTATTAGATGGATCTAATGTAAGAAATGCAAACTATTTCAATGTCATTTTTGAGATTAGAAACACAAAAAATATACACAAAACGTATATGAATAGACAAGATTTTACAAAATTTATTTATCAGTCTCACTTCTTGAAAATCTTATAATTCATTTACTTTTTATATTATATTTTATGCTTGGTTTCTGTACCTTTTTTTTTTTAAATATAGTTTTATTTGTTTTCATAAAAATAAGAAAAGTTTATTTTTAAAAATTAATTAATAAATAAATAAATTATTTTCTATTTCAAATAATTTCATTTTTGTTTTTATTATTATTTTTTTCTTAAAGTAGTTTTCATTTTGGGCAATTACTTTTTTTTTCTTTCTTTCTATATATTGTAATTTTATTCATTTTAAGTGTATGATGTTTTCACTAATACACTCAAAGATGCACTATGAAAGAAATATAAATACGATGAATGTGGAGTAAAGATCAAATATCGAAACTCCCAAAACAAGTAAGTAAACAAACAAATAAGTAAGTAGAATAGAATGTTTAACAATAGATATTTGAAAATTTACAACAAAATTTTGTAACTTTCTTTTTTGCTAAGAAAATTATATTTGGTACTAGCTAAATAAAATGTTTTAAATATATATATATATATATGTATATATTTATAAACTTTGAAATTAAAACTATAACAAATTTATGTAAGCTTAATTGCTTATCACATTTTTTTACTTAATGTATAATATTTATATTCACTACCTTTTTCAAGTTTATTTTTTTTAAGTATTTATGTAGAAGTAAAAAAATATTGTTAGGAATACATTTTTTCTTAATTTAGTTATAAATTTTGTCCATATATTATTTTTAAATTTTGAATAAAAGCAAACATGAAATAATTGATTGAAGATATGCTGCATTTGTTATATTCTTTTTTCTGTGTGAAAAAAAAATTTAAAAATCGCAATTCACATATATATACAAATAATTATAAACACAATACGTGCATAACACGGGTGGAACACTAGTTATATTATATAAGCAAAAACGTTGTGACCTCTTTGAGGTTGAAAGTCTCACTCTAATTTTCTCAATTTTCTTGAATTTTATAACACTTAAAATATACATGTCATTCTATGAATAGCTCAAAATATAATTTATATAAATCAAGTTAATTTTTAAATCCTCTCAATCATTACCAAAATTTATTAGTGTTGTTTCCTTAAATTTTACGATTGTTATTCCTAGAATTACCTTATTCTAATTAGAACCATAATATATATGGTTATACATACCAAACTTCAAAGACTTTTATAATTATATTTAAAAAGTTTAAGAGATATAACAATGCGGAAAGTGTTGCACGTTAAGTCCTCAATTTTTTTTTTTTTTTTTTATTTCAAACAAAATCACAACATAATTCTTTAAGAATAGGGGAAAAAAATAGAAATACAAAAAAAAATATTCAGAGATTTTAACTTAAAAAACAAGTAAATTGTGTAGATTAAATTATAAATATGATTCACATATTTTAAATGATGGATAGTCATATTATTTATTTAATATGAGTTGTTAACGGGTTGTTTTAGCCAATTTCTTTATGGGCAATGCACCAATAAATCCCAAATTATGAACTTATACACTGTTTAGTCCCAAATCTTTTCTTATAAACCGAACAGTCCCATTGTAAGTGAAATGACCATTTACGTCATATACATTGGGGAGCTGGGCGGTGAAACTGAAGGGCAATGTTGGTAATATAGTAATGTTAAATTACGGAAAAGGGCAGAAACTTCGTATGCTGTTACATTAGTCGTTCCTTATTCGGCGGTGGTGAGGACTGATATGAAGGAAAGATTTGGGGTTTTCAGAAGGAAATCTACATTCGAAATCGGAAAGTCGAATCTGTTTGGGGCGAGATAACACTACGTTACGAGAACCCTAATACAGATTAATTTCTCAACGTTGTGGTGGTGACGTTCAGTGTGAAGACATTGGGGTTGAAGCGAGAAGGGCTCATACACGTCAATATCGGACTGTGTTCGCGATAAGGTCTACTGCGGATTGGAAGGCGGTGTGACGTGAGGGTACGTCTGAGAATGACAGCAAGGAGTGGAGGTTTGTTTGTTTTTGATCGGTTTGTTTTTGATTTTTGAAGTTGTTCTGTTTGATACGAGTAACAGTGTTGTGGGTTGTAATGTAGTAGTTGTTGTTTTGTTTTTTTAAGGGGTTTTGTGGTTTTGGAGGAATGGGAAATGTTGTTACTGAGTCTGAGTCGGCATGTGGCTAATGTTTATGTTCTGGTTGTTTTTGTTTGTAATTGGTTGTGGGTATGGGTTTCTGAGATGTTATGTGTGGGGTTTCGACGATGTTTCGTATTGTGGGTAGGGGAAAAGGGGGGAGGGGGGCCACGAGGTTAGGTTGGGTGATGTTAATGTCACCTGTTGCATGACGTTTCAGAGTATGTCAATGTCACGGTGTGAACTATATGCTTGTTGTTGAGAAACTCTGTCATGTTCTGTATAATGTTGGGTAGGATATGATGTATTCTTGGCAATGTTACTGTGTATGTGTGCATGGTGTTGTTTATGTTATGAGTAGTCTTAGTGGGTGGGTATGATGTCGGGGTTGATGTTGTAGTGGGTGGACAATGTTGATGACTCTGTTTTTGCAATGTTGCTAATTAATGGGAATGTAACAGTGTAGAATGTTCTTGTTTTTTTGTAGAATTACGGGCTGTTTGGTTCGATGTTGTGTATGATGTTGGGTATGATGTTATTTTGGGTTGTCAATGTTAATGTGTCTGTTGTGTTGTTGTTTTTGATTATGGCAGTTTTAAAGCGTAGAATGTACATGTTGTGGTTGTTCTACTGTGCCTTTTTTTCGTTCTTAGTGATGTTTTTTATTTGTGCAGGGGTGATTTTGAGGCAGTCGCCACGGAAGAAAAGTGTTGCTGTGGCACGTGACATGGCCGATTCTGATTTTACGACAGAGCCGATTGTTGTGAAAAGATAGGGGAAGATACCATTCAAGGGGAAGAAACAGAATGTTCGTGTAATGAAGAAAATGGTGGTTGACACTGCGCGTCTTGCGTATCGTTCTAACATAAACGGTGTTATCAAAACCGTGTTGGAAATGAAGTTGCGAGAAGGCCATGAACGAGAACTGCGAAGAACACCATTTTGGGCAATGATTAATGCCATCCGCAAACACAACTTGTCGCCGAATGCATATAAGAAATGCGATGAGACGGTGTTCCAAATACTGCAGACATATAATCCCGATGATGAAAAATTCTACATTGGTGGGAAAGGCGTTCCATTGCGTCGAAGTGATATCCGACTTGTTTTTGGTATTCAGTGCGGCATGGACCAGCTAGATTTAGCTCATGGGTCGAGGCCACCGTCTGATTTTATTCAGCGTCGCTGTGATATTGTGGGGAGGATATCTTGCAAAAAAATTAAGGAACTGTTGGATGATGCGTTGCAGGGGGACAGTCGTAATGACGAGGAAGACGTTGCAAAGTTGCTGTCATTATATATATGTGGGAAACTGTTTTTCACAACGACCGGAGAGTCTATTGGGTGGGCGTTTGTCCGAGTTATTGACAAACTAAGCACGATGCAATTGTATGATTGGGCTGCTGCAATACGTGCTGCGTTAATTGCGTCACTGAACGAGTTTCATGATCGGCCGGAAAGGGTAACCGGATGTGTTGTCGTTTTACTTGTAAGTTAATCTGTTATTTGTTGTAATGTACCTTTTTTTAAGCAGCTCTCATGTTTGCATATGTTTGTTAGTATGTGATGTTATTAAATGTGTGTTCAAATGTAATGCAGTTTTTTGTTTGTGAGCACACTAACATCATAGAGCCGGAACGACGCAGTGTTCTCCCAAGGATGTGCAGATGGAACATTGCAAGTTTGACAAGCAAAATGAAAGGGATCGACTTGACGTGCAGCGGACAATTTGAGGTATGACATGGGATGTTGATTTGTTTGGTTATATTGGATGGTACGTGTTGGACTGGTTAACAATGTTGTAACATGTCGTGGCAGGTAAGGTGCGGTAAATTGGAGGGTGCAATTCTTGAACGGTACAAAGTAGGTACGACATTGCTTAGTGCTGAATGTATGAGGAAAGAAGGGAAAGTGCTTGACGTACAACCGTTGTCAGTGAATGTTGGTGTGCCACGTAAAGAGGTTCGTGATGATGGTGTAGAGGCAAGTTTTAACTGTTGGCAAGTGGACTCATCGCCACGGGTCGATGTTGATAAAGGCAGAATGACTGACGAGGCGAACACTGCCGATGGAGGCAGTAAGTTTGTCACGAAGCGTGGATTGGGCGCGGTTGAACGAGGTGAAGGGTGGCCAGTACTGTTCCCAGATCTGCTGGATTTGTCAAGCACGCAACCAGCTAAAGATGCAGACGCAGAAGCAGTCAATGGTAGCGATAAAATAAGTGAAGCGCGTGACAAAGTAGCAGAGTTGGAGGAAGAATTGAGGCTAAAATCTGAACGTGTGCGTGAACTTGAATGTAAGGTTACGAGCATGGAGCGGGCAGTTGGTTCACATGTTGCAAATTTGTGTATGGGGTTCGATACTGTAATAAGTTTGAAGGATACTGAAATTGCACGTTTGAATACACTCTTGTCGGATATGAAAACGACAATTGCACGGTTGGAGGACCAGGTTGACGAGTACGAGGCGCACGAGGTAACACAGCTGGCTAGGGAAAAAAATAAAACTGAAGGCACAACATCAGACCAACAGGGTGGGTGTGAGTCCATTGCGCAGTGTTGTACTGAAAACAGAACGGATGGTCCGGTTAATAACACAACTGTTGGTGAAAGTTGTCAATTGAACGAAACATGTGAAATTGATGTCAATGTGGGTAACACCATTGTCGGTGGGCACGCCGTGATGGTGGGAACAAATGATGGTGTTGTGATTGAGGGGGCAACGTTACGTACAGGGGTATGTTGTCCGAGTAAGGAAGAAGGTACATGCAATTCTAATGGCGCAAGTGACGCGGCCGCAGCAGCAAAGGATTCGAATGTTAAGCATGTTCTTGATCGGACAGGCAGCGGTGTGGTGGACAGGGTAATTGACTTTGTAAATCTTGAGGAACCAAACATCACATCATTGGTTCGGCGTGTGAAGAGCAAAGCTAGGCGGGAGTGGAGGTTACAAGATTACGAGTATCCTGGGTTGGGGAAGCGTTGCAAACAGTCAAAGGGTGAGGGGAATGTAGATAAAGACACAACGGAGGATGTAATTAACATTGTAGACGACGAGGGGGGGCGTAAAACATGGCATGGATTTGGAATGAAAGGTCGATATCCGGTTTGGAAGTTGTTTGCTGAAGATGAACAGAAACTGCTGGAGGTGGTCTACACATTTGAAGGGGACGGGTACAGTACTTGTTTTTTATTTTGGTTGTTGTGGTCTTTTGTTTAAATGTTTATTGCATTTCAAATGTAATTATGTAATTGTAATTTATTGTAGAGTTGTGATATGGAGTGCAGCTGATTACGGTGTGCACGTTAACTTTAAAGACATCCAGTCACTTGTGCATGGAAGGGCGACTGCCGGGAATGTAAGTATGATTTGATGTAGTCAAAATGAGATTGTCAGTACGCACACCAAATGTGATGGGTTACGTTCAAAAAAAATATATGGGTAAGTACATCGGTCTGTACGTCTAATGTAATTTGTGTTGGTAGGTTATTGACGCATATGCCGAAATTTTGAAAAGTTTGCAGAACATATCGGATGTAAATTGTGCTAATTTCAGCAAATCTTACTTCTACAGCAGTGTGTGTTCGGTATGTGTGTGTTATTATGTGAATTTTTACAGTGTTTGTCATTTTTGTGTAATTGTATTGGAGTACTGGGGCAGTGTGTTTTTGGTGTTTGATTGTTTTGTAATTTTGTGTAGGATATGATCAGGAACCATAGCGTATCGTCGAAGGACCGTTACTTGAACGTGCACGTTAATGCTGCGTCTGCATCTGGGTGCCGATACATCCATTACCCCATATACCATGCGAGTCATTGGACGATAATGGTGTACGATTCAGACTCGGGGACATGGACACACTACAATTCAATCAAAACGCGAAGAGGCAGCCGAGATGGTCATTTCGCTGAGGCAGTGAAAGTGGTAAGTACAATTGAATTGTAATTACATCTATGTGTTGGTTGTGCGTGCATTGCGTATAAGGTAATGGGGTGTGTACAGTTTGACTGATTGGGCCATGTTACGTAACGCAGAAACAGTGGGTTGTTGATTATACGAAACGGGTACGAGGAAAAGTGCAATCGGTTGTCGGTGTGACATCAGAGAATATCGACGGACCGTTGGAGGCTTTGGGTGATTGTCCTCAACAACAACCAGAATCGTATGTTGATTTTTTGAAGTCTGTTTTCAGTTTGTTCTGTTGTTTGTTAAGTTATGTATTTGGTTTGGTAATGTTGATTAACGTTGGCACGTGTTGGTAAATGGCAGACCGGACTGCGCGATTATGGTATGCTTCATCATGCGGCAATACGCAAACAACGTAGAGGTTGAAGGTTCTATAGATGGGATGACGGCCAATGCGTTTAGAGCAGAAATGGTTAAGGCATTCATCAATGATCCGCACAGAGGGCTCAGAAATCGCCCTCTGCCGTGACTGAATTACTGGAAATGCATACATTAGTTCAAAGTTTATGTGTTTTTTTGTTTTTTGGTGGAACGTAGAACTGTTTTGATTATGTGCTAGTGTTTTGTGAATGGTCGAGTAGCTATGTGACTGTTAGTAAATATGAACATCAAATACCGTACAGCAACATTGGTAAAAACATGGGGCGAAACCTTTGTCGTTTATTTTTGGCAGGCTTGATAATGATAATTAATTTTGTGTGTTTCATTAAATTGTGTTTTGTGGATGATGTTATTTATGGTTGTGACATGTTTGTAATGTGTAAGTGCTGGATATGGTGGACAGTAGTGAGTGTGGTTTGCTATGGGTTAATGTGTACATAGGATTTAATGCATTTTAATGTGTAGGAGTTAATGCAAAAGTTGTGTGGTTAAAGTTTACTGAGTAGTTGATTGTGTTTAGGTGTTAGAATTGGAGGACGTGGGCAGTGGTGTAATTCGAAGTATCGTCGTTCGTATTGAGTCACGTAGTTGTGAATGTGCAGAACATAATGTGTGATGACTGAAATGCTAGTGTTTGGCAGTGTTAATGTGGTTTGCAGCGTGGTATTCTTGACTGCGGAGGGTATGGTGTTCGTCTCGTACAATTAAATTTGAGGATGCTACGTTGATGTAGTAAGGTGTGTGATTAAAAATGTGTTCATTTTTTTGAGGGGAAAATTAACTTGTAAACATTGCAGTTGTTAACTTCATGCATAGTACATGTAATTTTCAAGTGACGACTCTGCACCAAGAACAAGCAGTAAATTGTTAATAACATATTAAAGTAGTAGAGTTGGGTGTAATAGTAGCTGGACGCTACACAGTGTAGGTGTTGGTGATGAAAGCAGATGCTGTTGGGTAATGTAGTTTTGCAAAGTTGTATCGAAATGTCGAATATAGTGTCAGGTGGCAGGGCACGATGCGTCTGAGAAAAATGTGGTAATATGTAAAACCAAACCAAAAGGGGTGTTCCATATGTAGTTATCAAATCAGGAAAATGTTTTGATGTCCGAATTGAAATGAGTAGGTAACAATGTTGTAACAAAAAATAAAAAATGTGCAAAGTTCAATGAATTGGGAAACACCCACAAACCGACACATAAAATAGACTTGTTGTGATATTACTAAATTGGCTCCTTGCATGTCTTCTTATTGTGGTTTCCAAATTTTCCACACCTACCACACCGGATCCATTGCACAACCTCACCCTTCGACGAAATTCGTTTACGTTTCGGCCTGCCAGGCGGACGCTTGACCTTTGGGGGTGTTATGATAAAATCATGGGGCGTAAATGGGGGTTTCTCAACAGTCGGGATCGGAAAAATTGTTCCACTATACGAAGCTTTGAAATCGCTAATACGGTAGTACGTTTCAATGGAATCATATATATTCTGTCCACTATTACGGAAAGCAACCACAGCATGAGAACACGGAAACCCATTCAGCTGCCATTGGAAACATGAACACGATCGCCTTGCCACATCAACGAAAACAGAGGGCTGACTGTGAACCTCGTAAACATTGTCATCAGCCTGACTAACACTCCAACCCCTACTATCATTATACGCTGCGACCAATTTCTTCTCCATTTTCGGGCATAATACACCGGTCCACCCTCTTGCTTTGACTCTACGCTCAGCCATTTGTTCCATTATTTCACCCCTAACCATGTCGACCAGCCTAGTAATTGGAAGATGGCGCGCATCCCGTGTCCAGTTGTTAAAAGATTCAGCTGCGCTCGACCACATCTCACCGTAACGTTGGCCCCTGGAAAGGGATATTACAATTGAAAACGAATTTATTTTTCCCAAAAAAACGAACTTGTAAGCATTTTAGCGTATATAATGATTTTTTTTAAAATGAAGGCACTAAAGTATTATAGAAGAAGGGTGCGATCAAGCTTACATGAAATACGCGTTAGCCCAGTGCGATGGATTCAAGTCTTTCAAGAAGTTGTCAATCACAGCCGGGCTACACTCTCTTAACACCTCTATGTTTTGGTTAAAAGATGGTATAGTAGGCGCATAAGCACATTCTCGGAGCTTCCGCATCAACCCAACTTTGTGAGACGCGTTAACGTATTTCATTCGGTCTCTCAAATTCATTTGAAGATGTAGCAAGCAAAATGCGTGATGTGCTGAAGGGAAAATAAGTGGCATAGATTGCAAAAGACCCGCGTGACGATCAGATACGAACGTCAATGTGCGCCCGTTACCCACGACTTCTTTAAGATTACGTAAAAACCACTCCCAATTTTGTTGATTTTCAGAGTCAACAATTGCAAAGGCCACCGGAAACAACCCTGTAAAAAAGTAGAAAGCAAAGCCATATATGGATTACACATCATGGAGTACACATATAAAATCTTGGGTGCACTACATATATATGTATATAGTTTCGTAAAATATAATTTGAAATGTTACAATCTTTTTGAAGTAGAAAGTAAGGGATTAAATTAGATACGTCACCTTTATTGCCATCTTTCGCAGTAGCAGCTAACAAATTCCCCTTGAATCTGCCTTTCAAAAACGTGCCGTCCAAGAAAAGTAACGACCGACAATGGTTGAACCCATCTATACATGCACGGAAGGATATAAAATACCGAACGAACCTCTCAGTTTGTTGGTTAAATTCAAGGTTAATGTAACTGTTTGGGTTCTTTTCCATGATGGAATCACTATACCATCTAAGTTGGTCGAATGACGTAGCGTGATCTCCATAGGCTTCACCTCTTGCTTTTTCAACCCCTAACCACGCAACCCGATAACTAATATCCAAACCATAGTCATTTTTCATATCGAACACAATGTCCGTTGGACGCGTCAGTGGCTGAGCACGCACCCGATCTGCGACAACGCTTGAAACCAAATTGGACCCCGTACGTGGGTTTGTACGTGTACGAACTGCAGCTCCACAACTGTTCACACTATCGAACTTCTTCACACACAAAATCCCATTCGATGACAACACCCTCGCATGTACCGACCACGCACATCCTGTGGAGGCTGCAAACTTACAAATTGCCGTGATGCGAACACAATCATTCTTCAAATACTTGAATTGAAACCCGCGTTCGACGGCGTACTTGCATAATATTTCCCGAAATTCATTCGCACCACCAACGAAACATTGTCCAACATGGGTAATCCCAAATGCCCATTGAGCAGACAAAAACGTCTTTGATATATTAGGACAATATGATGGTAACAAATCCGTCTGATCATCCACACCGAACGTTTTATTACTGAAATTCGACTCCTCACCTTCATTGCAATCCGCACTCCCGTAGTTACCACCACCTTGAACATCCCGGAGTTGAATGAGAACATCGAAATGGGTCAAACCCAATGACTCCGCAAGGCATAACATGTTTTGGATATCATCATCGCTGTCAACCTTAAACCTCTTATACCCAGGGACATCCCACAACATGTACACCGCATCCCGTACCAAGTTGTTGAACTTTCCAGAAATATCATTGACCAGCTGTGTGAATGTCATAGTGCGATGCAACCGAACAACAACATTTGTTTGCCCGTACGTGCACAACAACAACACACCGTCCATACCTGTAACGCAAGCCAAAATCGAACCGTAAAACGAATAACGCATACGGCAATTAGACAAAAATAACATTACAATTGGCATTATATTGAAACAATTCCATCAACATAGCACGACATACGCAAACACTCCCATACTTCATCCAATTACAAAAAAAAAAAAAACCTTACCCGTTGATCTACACGAAGAAGACCCACTGACATTGACAACAGACAATATAAAAATATTTAAAACAACATAACATAACCAAAAACATTGTGTTCTGGGAGAAAACGTGATGCTAAACCCACTGATGTTGACATATTTGCAACGACATAACATGAACATAACATTGGTTTGGGGAACAAAAGAGAGATCACAATGTTGTACAGGTTTACATTTACGTAACATCAAGTAAGGAAAAAGGTTAAAGTCACAGACAGTCAACGCAACATAACATGAGGAGAACATTGTTACAGCCACTAACATTGACATATTTGCACCGGAATAACACAAACAGGACATCGATTTGGGGAAAAAAAAGAGATGGCAATGTTACAATGTTTAAAGTAACGTAACGTCAGCTGAACAGAATGTTAAAGTTACCAACACTGAAAGCAACGTACCATCAACAGAACATAACATCACCGAAGATGTTGTGTTATGGGATATAACGTAATGTTACACCCACAAAAATTGACATATTTGCAACGAAATAACATCAACAGAAAGTTGATGTTACATTTTAAAAAGAAATCGTAATGTTACAAAGGTTTGCAGCAACGTGACATCAACTATACAAAATGTTAAAGTCACCAACATTGAAAAGCAACATAACATCGACAGAGCCTAATGTTACATCCCCGACATTAAAAGCAACCAACGTAAAAGTCTTAGCACAAACGTAACATCAAGAACACATTGTTGCAGAAAAAAACCAGACTGTTACAAATATTTACAAACAAACATAACATCAACAAAACATTGTCATGCATGTACATGGCACAACCAAACTTATACCAAACATTAACGTTACCACAACACTGTCACAAGTGATTCCAATCGAATGATTGCAGACAACAGAGAGAGAAGCCTCTGAACCAATGGAACAAACACAATAGATGCACCACTCCACTAGCCCCGTTTTCCCAAACCCCTGCAAAACCGCCACCACCAAATCAGGGAAAAAACATAACAAAAAAGGGTAGAATTGTAACCTGCAAACATTACCAAAAACAAAATGGGACTAATAGGTGCATAAGAAAACTTTTAGGACTAAATGGTTCAACTTTTTAGGAAGTAGGATTTTTTGGTAAATTTTCCTTTCTTTATATATATCTTTTTTTAATTTTAATAAACTATTTTTTATATTCATTTTTGTATAAATGAAAAAAATACAAAATATAAAAAAAATAATCATTTTTATAGCTGGTAAATCTACCTTCGGCACAACAAGAGCACCAAGCTCCCTCCTATAGATAAAATAGAAGTGATGATAATCTTGGATTGACATTCTTATAATACTGACGTAAGGGAAACTATAAGTAGCTTTTACTATAGTGTAAGGGGAATTGAAATGAGTTTTTACTATCAATATAAGAGAAACTATTTAGATTTTTTTCCGATTATGTGGCCATTTGAAAATCAAAGTATGTATGTGTGGGGACATATTTTATGAACGACAACACGTGGCTAAGGTAACACTGAAGTGTCAACTGAGGTGCCATGTGGCTTGGTCGCGTTGCCGAGATAATCTCGGCTAGGCCGAGGATATCTGCGGAGATGTTCGAATCCGAGATAAAGTAGATAAGGGACAAGAGTCCTAGAATAGAGGAGGATCTCAGTCTGGATAAGGATAAGGCTCAATGAGAGTTTATTTCTATCTGGCTGAAGGTCCAGGATGAGCCTGGAGCTTGAGTCCATTGGAGTGAGGCTTCTAAAGGAACCACGTCACTGTTGGTTATAAAAGCAAGGCACCCTCGTGGGTCAGAGGTAAGTTCTTTCTTGTAAGTTTAAGCACAATTTGCTATCTTTGAGAGATATTAATTACTTACTTGATCGTCGGAGTGCCCTCAGGTGGACGAACCACCATCGGATTCTCATCTTCTTGTGTAGGTTGTTGGGCTTAATTTATTCTATCGGTGCTCTCCAGTTGAGTTTCCCTTTTGGTTGTGTGGTCAAAAATCAACACGCACAATTTGGCATCGTCTGTGGGAACTTAAGAAGAATAAATGGCCAACGATGGACAGGAAGAAAAGATTGGGGATGACATTAACAGTGAGAGTTGTGAACATAGAGATCCTAACATCGGGAAAGAAAACTGTAATGAAGAAGCACAAGATCCGAATCCTGGGGAGAAGGACATCGGCAAAGAAGGGAATGCCCCGAAGAAAGCTGACCGAGATGAGTACTACAACAAAAGCGACCTCTAGGTATGGAAGGACAGATGCATGAGAAGGGACGGCGAGATGAAAGGGATGGCGAACAAGTTGGCAGGCGTATAGTCCGTTGTCAACTTTATGATGCAGAATAACGTGATGCAATCACTGTTCCTGTTGCAGGACACGCCGGTACTTGCGACAAAGACTGACGCCTAGAAAGGAGGGCAGAGAACAATCCCAGTAGTCCCATAGCATGGCAAGGAAAAGGACCGCTCACATCGACCTTCACGGGATATCGGGCGAGCAGAGTCAGTGAGAAGTGAGTCGCAGAAGATGCCTCGTACCAAGGGAACTTATGTCAGAGAACCTCGCCATGTCTAGGGGAAGGGACTGTGTTTTGATACAGTGAATGAAGAGAAGTCCAAGAGGACACACAATGATGCTGGAAGCAGCGCGCCAAAAAGGCTGAAATTTGTTGATAGCTGAGCTCCCGATCAAACGAAGAAGGATATGAGAGATTACCTCCAGAGGAAGCGACTCAATGCTGGGGTCACATCCCTAGTCAAGTTGAGAACGCCGTTCTCAGTGGAGTTGGATAGGTTTGAGGCCCCAAAGAGGTTCTATATGCCGAGGTTCTAGATTTATGACGGTGAGTCTGATCTGAACTTTTATGTCAGTCTATATTTGAATTCGATGGCTTTGTATAGCAGGAATGAGCAGTTACTGTGCAAAGTGTTCCCCTCATCCTTTGGGGAAATCGCATCGGATTTATTCCACAAGTTGCTGAAAGGAACTGTGAAGAGTTAGGAGGCCTGGCTGAGATGTTTGTGGCCAGGTTTGTTACGAACAAATTACAGCCACTAAGAGTAGACTCCCTGCTGGCTTTGAACATTAGTGAGGGCGAAAGCCTCAGGGCATACACCAAGAGGTATTACGAGGTGTTCAACTGAATTCTTGCTTCCAACCAGGAGCTGGCGGCCATGTCCTTTACAAATGGCCTGGAGGATGAATGCTCTCTTTGGAAATCACTGGGAAAAACTCTACCAAAAAGTATGGAAAAGCTAATGGCACAGATCGAGAAGTACGCCAGTGCAGAAGATGACACACCAGGGACGAAGACACCAAATAAGGAGAACAGAAATGGCTCGCCGAAGCGACGCGAGGTAATACTGGTTTTAATAGGTATGAAACGGGGTTGAGGACTGTACAGGCAGTCACCACTGTCTTTAGAATCCCGGTCTACAAAGTTCTGGAAAGGATCAAGAACCAACCGTATTACAGAGTGCCGGAGAAGATCCTTGGTGAGTTTATCGGAATGAGTCTTGGGAAGCATGGTGCTTACCATAATTAGGATGAGCACTTGACTCAAGGATATAGGGCTTTAAAGACACACTTGGAGGATCTGGTCAGACAAGGTCACCTGAGAGACCTAGTAGATAAGGTCAGGACAAGGGAAGAGCAAGCAAGGCTACCCCAGGCACCAGCAGCACCACCTTCACCACTGCCACCACAACAAGCAGATGGACCTCGGGTGATCAATGTGATTCACTCGAAGGTCAATGAGAACGATGTACGTGGGAAAACTCAGAGGGTAAGGCACCTACAGCATGTGTATGAGGTCCAGCAAAAGAAGCCTAGGACAAACAAGTACTAGGGGCCAATGGTTTCTTTTACTGAGGCAGACTTGGATATAGTGCAGAATCCACACAACGATGCCCTGGTGATAACGTTGAAGATTGGAGAGTGCTAGATGAGACGCATGCTGGTCGACCAAGACAGTTCTTGTGACATCATGTATGTTAGATGTTACAAGGAGCTTGGCCTTTACCTAGATGATTTGGAATAATCCAATAGCCCGATGGTTGGATTCAATGAAATGCCGACGTGGCCTCTAGATGCCACGAATTTGGAGGTGTAGGTAGGCACCAAGAAGGTAAGCACGGAGTTACAGTAATTGATACCCCATCCCCTTACAATGTTATCCTGGGCAGACTGTGGTTACATGCAATGAGGGCTATTCCCTCAACATTGTACCAGTTATTGTGATTCCCAACCGAACATGGGATTGAGGATGTCAGAGGGGATCAGGTGCAGACAAAAAATTACTCTATGGCAGTAATGAAGTCCACCTGCAACGTGTAAGAAGCAGAGATAGTAAAAATTGAAGACGAGCACATGGAGGTCCTAGATGATGTCGGCAAAAAACCACCCAACAAAAGTAAGGAAGTTTTGAAGAAAATTCTGGTCCAAGAAGATGATGGAGAGCCCTACTTCCTTATCAACTCAGGCTTAGCTGAAGAGGAGGAAAAGGGATTTTGAGACTTTCTTACGAGCAAACATAGAAGCGTTTGTCTGAACGACCTATGAGATGCCTGGGATTGACCCCGAGGTCACTTGTCATCGGCTCAATATGGCTAGGTCGGCTAAACCTGTCATCCAGCGGGCAAGGAGGCTAACATTGATACATGTGGAGGCAGTTGAGGAGGAAGTAGATAAACTGCTGGAAGCCCAGACCATTCGAGAGGTGAACTACCCTATCTGGCTATCTAACACAGTGGTAGTGAAAAAGAAGAATGCGAAGTAGAGGGTCTGCGTGGACTTTACCAGCCTAAATAAGGCTTGCCCCAAGGATAGTTTCTCACTACCCAAGATTGATCAATTAGTAGATGCCACTTTAGGGCATGGGAGGATGAGTTTCTTGGACACGTATAGAGGCTACCACCAAATAGCAATATATGCCCCAAATGAAGAGAAGACAACATTCATCACCCCGAAAGGACTCTATTGTTACAAAGTGATGCCTTTCGGGTTGAAGAATGTAGGAGCAACCTACCAAAGGTTAGTGATGAAGATGTTTAAGCATCTGGTCGGAAGGACAGTAGAGTTCTACATTGATGACATGGTCGTGAAGACCATAGAACCTGGAAACCACCTGGCCAACTTAAAGACAGTTTTTGATATCCTAAGAACATATCAGTTTCGACTCAATGCTTCGAAATGTGCATTTGGAGTCAGGTCTGGTAAGTTCCTGGGGTGCTTGGTCACCAGAAGGGACATTAAGGCAAGCCCAGATCAAATCAAGGCCATCATTGAATTAAAGAGTCTAACATCGGCCAAGTAGGTCCAAATTTTGACCGGCAAGACAGTAGCCCTGAACAGGTTCATTAGCCGAAGTTTAGATAAGTGTAAACTATTTTTTATTTTGTTGAAGAAGGCCACAGATTTTTTGTGAATAGAAGAGTGTGAGGTCGCCATGGCCGACTTGAAAAGGTACTTGACAACATATCCAGTTCTGTCAAATCCAATACTTGGAGAAGAGTTGTTCCTATACTTAGCAGTTTCAGACCACGCAGTAAGTGCAGTGGTAATCTGAGAACAGGATGGAGAACAAAAGGTGGTATACTATGTCAGTAAAACCCTAGCAAGTGCAGAAACCAGGTACCTGCCCTTAGAGAAGTTAACACTAGCCCTAGTGATGGCTTCCAAAAAATTGAATCACTACTTCCAAGTCCACAAGATTGTGGTGCTAACTGAGCATCCCCTAAAATCCCTATTGTAGCATGGAGATCTGACAGGCAGAGTAGCCAAGTTGGGCCAATATGACTTGGAGTTCAGGCCTAGAACAACAATCAAGGGCCAGGTGTTAGCCGACTTCGTAGCCGAGTTCACTCCTGGCACAATCCCAAGGCAGGCTTTGGTGAGCCGCGGCTTAAGATGTCCAAAGGAGCAGGAAGAAACCCAACTAGGGCCAAAGAACCCCACGCCAGCAACGTAGAAGAAGGAAGAGAAGCCAAAGCCTTACGATATTTACATCGGTGACTCCTTTCGGTTCTTTGTTAATGAAAGTTCAAATTGGCAGGGAGCAGGGGCAAGAGTAGTATTGGTATCGCCAGATAGGCGAATGATAGAGTAGTCTATTCGTTTGGGGTTCGAGGCCTTAAACAACGAAGCAGAGTATGAAGCGCTAATTGCAGGACTGAAACTAGCAGCAGCTATGGAAACCGATGAGGTGGTAGTCTTCTGTGACTCCCAACTTATTGTGAATCAAGCAACGGATGAATATACAGCCCAAGATAAAAGGATAATTTCCTATGTCAAGGAGGTTGTCAGGCTACTAACACTGTTTGAGAATTGTCGGCTACAACAAGTCAGCCGAGACGATAATAGTCATGTCGACGCCTTGGCAAACCTGGCTAGTGCAATAAAGTCAGGGAAACCAGGACAATCATGGTTAATTATCTGACAGGGCTAAGTGTAGAGCCTCTGATAATGGAACACGAAGCAATGTGCATGGAAATAGGTCCCAGTTGGATGGACGCCATAATTGTGTTTCTTAAAGAGAAGAGACTGCCAAACGACCGAAAAGAGGCACCCAAGACTAGATTGAAGTCGACCAGGTTCTACCTGTCAATAGAAGGCCATCTGTACAGAAGATCCTTCACTGGACCTCTACTCCGATGTGTGCATCCCTCTCACGTAGAGGATTTTTTATATGAGAACCATAAGGGAGTTTGTGAAAGCCATACAGGGGGCAAGTTACTTGCCTATAAAGCCATCTCCTAGGGATACTGGTGGCCATACATGCAAAAGGATACTGAAGCCTATGTTAGGAAGTGTGAGAAGTGTTAAAGGTTTGCACCTCTGATACATCAGCTAGCAGCAGATCTGAACCCAGTGTCCCGTCCTTGGCCGTTTTCCTAGCGGGGCATGGACCTAGTCGACCATTGCCCCAGGCAACTAGACAGAGAAAGTTCTTGCTAGTAGCCACAAACTACTTTACAAAGTGGGTAGAGACTGAACCTCTTGCGGAGATTCGAGATATTGATGTGAAGAACTTCATCTGGAAGAACATGATAACCAAGTTCGGGGTCCCAATGGCCATTATAGTAAACAATGGCACTTAGTTTGACAGTAAGCTGATTAAGAGCTTCTGTTCAAAGTATAAGATTAAAAACTATTACTCTACTCCAAGTTTTTTCTAGAATAATGGTCAGGCAGAAGCATCCAACAAGATCATCTTGGATGCGATCAAGAAGAGGCTGGAAACAGCCAAGGGAAAATGGGTAGAAGAATTGCCCAATGTACTGTGGGCATATCGGACTACACTGAGAAGATCAACTGGGGAATCTCCTTTTGCCATGGCATATGGCACTGAAGCAGGCATCCCGCTGGAGGTCAGCATTCTTGGAATTAGAACCTAGGGAGTGGAGAACGGAACCAATGAGGCATTCCTTGCACGAGATCTAGATCTATTGGAAGAAAGAAGGGAGATAGCAGTAATTTGGCTGGAGGAATACCAGTAGCAGCTTGCTAGGGCTTATAACAAGAAGGTCAATCTAAGAGAGTTCAAGGTTGGGACCTCGTGTAGACACTCCAATTTTGACCACTCGTAAGACTTAGGCGCTTTATTCTGAGCACTCGATGATGACGATTACATTGAGTCAATGGTTTGAATTCTCAATAAAGGAATCCAAGTTCGAGCTCTAAACAATTCCAACCTGCCATGCCCACTGTATTTCTATCCCAGAATTTTAGTATTGCACCTTGTACCAACCTGTATTGAACCTGAAAGTAAGAAATAGTGGAAATACACTGAAGTCCGGTCGGACCTCAGTGAAATCCGGCCGGAGACACAAAGGTCCAGCCAGACCTCTTGACTTTTCAGGCAATTTCAGCAGTGTTCTGCTAGCTGCCCAATTTTGCTGATATTTTGATCAGACCTGCTCAAGGCCTATAAATAGCAGGGTTCAGACTGCTGTGAAGGGGGTTGAAAAACAATATAGAATTTGGTTAGAGAGATATATGCCAAGTGTTAGACAACAAGATCAAAGGTTAGAACAAATCAATATCAAGTGAGTTAAAAATATCAAGAGTTAGAAAAGATCAAAGCTACCATCCATCTTGTTCTTCCATAGCTTTCAAGTTCTCATATCATCTATACATACCAACTAGAGCTTGAACTTGGAACTTGGATTAAGACTTGAAGATCATAACTCAAACTTGAGGGTGCTTTGGAATCAAGTTTGGTTTATAATAAGAAAACCTTCTCTACAAGAGGTAAAGCTTCCTCGCTTTCAATTCAATCTTTGTTCATCTTTTTCTTGTGTTTTCATATTGTTTTGGGACTGTTTTAAAGGCTAAAACTTGTGATTAAAAGCTACCCAAAGGTGGAAGGGTTAATCACCCTTGCTTGAACCTTATTCTAAGCTTTTATCCTTATGTTTCCCACTTGTTTTCTCTAATTTTTGCCACTGTTTTGGGGCTGTTTTTCAACATCTAAAATATGTGATTTGAAGTTACAAGAGTGGAGGGGTTAGCCACCATTCCTTGAACTTGTTTACTAGCTTTAATCTATTTATAGTTGTTCACCTTTGTTAGCTTAATTTTAGCACTATTTTATGCTATTTAGGGGGTTGTTTAATTTATTTCAATAATTTTGTTTTGCATATTATATTTGTTTTATAATAACCAATTAATCAACTTTGCATAATCATCTCTGCAATCTCCCTCTATTATTTGATTATTTTGATTAAAAAGTTGTGAAAAATTAAGGTTATTATTCAAGTATTAGAAAGAAAATTTTTCCATGCTTAATAGTTTAATCTCTTTGGAGGTTCATTACCAAAGGCATACATCTTTCTTATACTAAAGCCAATCTTTTATTTTTTTTATTTCTTTTTATCACCAGTGTGTTTACTTTTAAGGGACTAATTGACCCTTGGAAATCACCAAGGAAAGTGTCATTATAGCTTATTATCAAGTTTGGATTTCAAGTCATTATCGCTCACTTTAGGTTTTTCTAAGTCATTATCACTCTTCTGAGTTTAACTAGTCCTTGTTGCGCATCTTGGGTTTGACTTGAAATCCCTAACTTGTAAATAAGTTTGACTCTTCCTTTGTAATTTATGCCGAAGAAAATAAGGTTTATTTCCTCGGGTTAAGTTGACACTTATTTCCCTTTATTGTGTTTCGGACTTAGTGGATATAAATATCACCGTGGACTTAAAATGTAATATAAAAGAGGCTAACAAAATTGAGTTTAAAATGAATCAACCGACATAAAGAATTAATATGATTGATTGGATTTGGTCGGACGTTATACCGAGTCTATTGTGTCAAGGCTTGTGTTACATCAATTCATGATGTTTTGATGAATCTTGAAGTGTCTTTACGGCCAGACGTTATGTCGAAGTCTATTTTGTCAAGGCTTGTCTTACATCAATTCATGATATTTTGATGAACCTTGAAGCGTCTCTACTTCCCTTCTTGAATTCACTTCATGATAGGAGGAATGGGTGGTTATTATGCATTACATTTATTGATCTTTGTTTTATCGTGTCCAAAATCATCTTGCAAATCAACTTGCAACCATAGATGGTTTGGGGACCAAGTTCACTCATCTCTTAAGTATTTTCTATGATAGAGAAGGGTAGAAGAGACAAAAATGGCTAGGAATACCCTGTCTGAACTGTTTCACCTTAGGCACAAAAAATAGATTTCCGCAAGAAAACAAGGTATTGGATTTATTTGGAGCTCGACTGAGTCTCGTTTTAGGTAAACAAGGCTGCAATAAATTGCAAACAATACACTTTTGGTTGAAAGCAATGATAGGGTGAAACAAAATAGTTCCCAACAAGGCAGACAGAGTAATTCCTGAGGAACATCGCGTAATCATTGCACATTTGTTGTAATAAATTAGACAGCCTCTTTTAGTTATTATTCATTCGGATTTGTAATAATTATTTATTCGGACACTTAGACATTCAGACCCTCCTTCACGAGGACAAATATGTAATAAGTTGTATGTCTTCCAACTCCCATTCTTTCTCCCTTTTATTTATCTGCTTATGATGGTTAGCATAGGGACATTATATTTTCAAATTATCATTTCCATGACTTGCATCCATTCGTTTTGCATGCTTATCATATACATTTATAAAATTCAATATTTTAAAATACATACTCATCATATACATTTATAAAATTCAATATTTTATTTTACTTTTGTTCTTATTATATTAATTCAATGTTTGAGGTGTCACATTTCTCTCCTCCTAAATAGAAGTTTGTCCTCAAACTTGATGTACCTTAGCTTTCTAAGAGGTGCGGGTATTTGACTCACATTTGACTCTTTGTTTTCCATGTAGCTTCTTCGACACGATGATTCTTCCATAAGACTTTTACTAGAGGTATGGTCTTGTTTCGGAGAACTTGATCACGATGATTGAGAATCTGCACCGGTTGCTCTTCATAAGAGAGATCTTCTTGAACTTCAAGATTCCCATAATCGACAACATGTTCTGGATCCCGAAGGTACCGTCGAAGCATCGAAACGTGGAACACATTGTGAACATTAGACAGTTCAGGTGGCAGTGCTATGCGATATGCCACAGGACCAATCCTTTCCAATATCTCGAATGGCCCGATGTAAAGTGGGTTTAACTTTCCTTGCTTCCCAAATCGAATAACTCCTCTTATGGGTGAGATTTTGAGGAAAACATGATCTCCTAATTGGAATTCCAATTCCCGTCTTCGTGTATCTCCATAGCTTTGTTGGCAACTCTAAGCAGTGCGAATTCGCTGTTGAATGAGTTAGATTTTATCACTTGTGATTTGCACGATCTCATGGCCTAACAGTTTCCTGTCCTCAACTTCCATCCAACACAAAGGTGATCGACATCTTCTTCCATACAGAGCTTTGTATGGTGCTGTAGACACCCCATTTTTGACCGCCTTTAAGACTTGGGCACTTTATTCCAAACACTCGATGATGAAAGTTACACTGTGCAATCTTTTGAATTCTCAGCGAAGAAATTTGGATTCAGGCTCTAATCCCAAACCTTACGCCCCATTTTGGCCAAACTATTTTAGACCTTAAAACCCTCATTTTCAAAATATTTTTCCAAAGGTTTCTACGATGTTCCGAGGCTCACATTTCGTTTAAAACATTTCACTTTTCGATAAACCGAGTAAGGACAAAGTGGAAATAAATAGAAGGGAGGTGAACTCTTTGAAAAATCTTTAAAACTTCTTCTTTATAGGTTTGGAGTTGAAGGAAATAGAAGGGGAGGGAAGAAAACTAGTTGGGGAAGAAGTTGGACATCAAATCGTTGAGAAAGAATGAGCAGCCTTCACTAAATTAGTCATATCTATTTGAACACTTATAATTTATATGTGAGGCCACCTCCATTGAAAATTAGACTTTCAGGGATTCAATTTAGACTCAAGAATCACCTAAAATCAAGTTCGGATGAGGGAGATATCCCCGTTTGAAGTTGGACCTGAAGTGCAGATTTTTAGACCCGGCTGGGCCTCAATGAAAACTTTCCCTGGGTTGCTTTTTAGGCCTGGCCTTGTGTTTTTAGGCCCATTCGTGGATTTTGGGGCCCGATTGGGTCTCAATGGCGCCAGACAGACAACTGGCGGGAATTGAACAAATATCTTTGTTTGAAGATATTTTTGACCATTTTGGCTCAAATTCTATAAATAGAGCCTCTTCCTTTAGAATTCAAGGTTAGCAAATTTTCCAAAAGCTTTGAAGAGCTAAAAAGACCTCATTCCCTCTTCCTTCCTCTTTTGACCTTCAAACATTCTTTAGTTATACATGCACCATTAGAGCTTATTCTTGAAGCTTTTTGTTAGAATTTTAAACCATATTTCATGAACTTGAGAGTGTTTAGAATCAAATTTGATCAACAACCAAAGCTTGCTCTCTTCAAGAGGTATAAGCTTGTCACTTTTTTCCTTGCTTTTATTTCAATCTTTTTCTTGTGTTTTCCTACTATTTTGGATCCATTCCAAGTGTTGGAACTTGGGGTTGAAGAGCTACCAAAGATAAAGAGGCTTAACACCCTTTCTTACACCTTATCCCATAGCTCATACCTTTTGTTTTTGCACTCATTTCTTTGTTTTTTTACACTTTTTTTCAAAGTTGAAAAAGGCTGAAAAACATGATTTAAAAGTCTCAAAAGTGGAGGGGTTAACCACCTCTCCTTGATTTTGCTTACTAGCCTTATATCTCTTGCTTTTGTCTATCTTTTTGTGCTCTTTAAACACACTTTTAGCCACTGTTTTTGGGCTGTTTTGGGATTGTTCTTGGACTGTTTTGGGGCTGAAACATGTGATTTAAAATTACAAAAAGTGGAGGGGTTAGCCATTCCTCTTTAGGCTTTGTTTCATAGCTTTTTTTTTTACTCTTTTTACTTACTTTCTCTTGCTTTTAGCTACTATTTTTTTACATTTTAGGGGCAGTTATAGGCTGTTTAATTCATTTAAATAGTTTATGCTTTGAATATCATGCTTGTTGTGTTGTAAGTCCTCATGGCTTTGGTTGTTTAGGTCTTAGACACCGAGTCATTTGAGTTGATAGTTTTATTTACTTAGTTTTCATGCAAAGAGTTTTATTTTAACGAATCAATCTCGCAATCATGTCTACAACCTCCCCCCCCCTTTCTTATTTTTTTCTCTTGTTTGAGAGTTATTTTAACCGATCGATGGTTATTCAAAATATGAGCTAAAGACCTATGCTCAATGGTTTAATCTCTACGGAGGTTCATCGTTAAAGGCATAGTCTCTCCTTCATATTTAGGAGAACCTCTCGCTTGACATTCTTCTCATTTAGCGGACTTAATCATCACTTTGGACAAATGGATTAAAGAATGGAAAGGTTTAAAAATTGCTAAAATGAACCAACCCACATAAAGAAGATGAGTTATATTGCTTGGATTCGGCCGGACGTTATGCCGAGTCTATTGTGTCAAGGGTTGTCTTACATCAATTCATGATGTTTTGATGAACCTTAAAGTGTCTTTACCTCTCTCTTTGAGTTCACTCTATGATAAGATGAAAGGGTGGTTATTGATTCATTACATTCATTAATTTTTGTCCAAAATCATGCCCTAACTCATCAAGAAATCAATTTGCTCATTGATAGTTTTGGAAATGACTTCATTCTTCTCTTGAAGCTTACCATGAGAAAGAGATTAGAAGGGACAAACAGAGTTCAGAATAACTTTGTCTGCACTGTTTTCACTTCAGAATACAAAAACAGGATTTTCCATAAAATTAAGACACGGCTGGCCTTATTTGGGCCCAGTCGGCCTTCATTGGGGGCCAGCTGGCCATCAATGTTTGGTAAGGCAGTGTGTTTTGCAGAAGCAGAGGGCAGTGGCTGAAGGTGAAACAGAATGGTCTGGGCAGACAGAGTAGTTTCTAGACGCTGCCCATGTGAGCATTGTGCATCCTTGTGCATCCTTGTTTGTTTGATGATTAATAATTAATTATTATTGTTGTAATTAATTATTGATTGTCGTAATTAATATTGTTATAGCAATGTTTCGTTAGATGGTTAGTTTATTTTGTTGTAATAAATTAGCTAGTTAGTTAATTATAGCTTCGCAGTTAGTTACTTATTCGTTCACTTAGCTTTGTAATGATTAGTTTAATTTGGACTCTTGGACATTGATTTGCACCCTCTTGCACGAGGGCAAATATGTAATAACGTGTATGTCTCCTAACCCCGCGTCTTTCTCTCTTTTATTTTTTTACTTATGATGGTTAGTTTAGAACATCATGTTTCTTTTAGCATTTCTCATGATTGCATCCACTTGTCTTGCATGCATGAGGTTTGGCTCATCACTTGCATTGTTAGTTAATACTTCTTTGAATACGTGTTTAAACCGCATGCTATCAAAGCAATTCATATGCCATATTAGTAGCCGAGCCTAGTAATTGCATATCGCATGTATTGCATTAGTCATATTGCATAGTTAGGATCATGCATTATTCTAACTCTGTCATCTTTTTGGCTTGGAGTACTAGGTGAGCTTTTACTTGTTTTAGTATATCGCATGAGTGTGGTTGTTACCATGACAAAGCATGATCACCATGAGGCTAAGTGCTTAAGTGATAAACTGTTTAAATGCTTGTGGGTGAAGGTTAATTGCTTGAATTGAAATAATTTAAGTAATGTACATATGCAATCACTTTTTCAAGTGGTACATATTTGAAATTCTTTTGAAAAACAAACATGAAATCAAATGTTCCAATTTTTGCAAATTAATCTATATTTGTGTGCGCATCACATAGTAAGTTAGCCTAATAACCGGAACAAGAGTATATAATGTAAATAAAAATCACATTATGATTAGTAGAGGCCAATCTTTGATCGGGCGAGCGGGGGTGCTTAATTCATGACCTTCCTCTTTCGTACCTAAGTTCCCGAGCTGAGACAATCTTAGTGATGACGAACACGTGGCCTTTGGCATGAATCATGGGTTTCCTAAATTTTTCAAAAATATGTAGGTGGCGACTCTGTATCTGGCAAAGTAGTCCATTTTTGGCATTTTGATTCAAAATTGATTTTCCAAAAGATTTATCGGATTTGGACTCTTTTGTGTTTATCTATTTCACATTGCACTTGTGAAATCAAATTCAGAACCATGGGAGTCTACACTATAGGGTTATCGTATCCGAAAGGAGCACAAAAAGTCGAGTTACAGGTGCCATTCCAATGCTTGCTTGGTAGCTATTGTTATAGGCGAATTCCACTAAAGGTAAATGCTCATCCTAATTACCTTTGAGGTCCGACACGCATATACGTAACATGTCTTCCAACGTCTGGATTGTTCTTTCGGATTGCCCATCAGTTTGTGGGTGATAAGCAATACTAAACCTCTGTGTGGTTCCCAAAGCTTCTTGCAATTGGTTCTAGAAGTGAGACACGAAGCGGGGGTCTCGGTCAGACACGATTAGAACTGGAGTACTATGTAACCGAATGATTTCCTTGATGTATCTAGTGGCAAACTTATTAAGGGAGTACGTGATTTGATTGGTAGAAAATGCGCTAACTTCGTTAATTGGTCGACTATAACCCATATTGCATCATTCTTCGAAACTGACTGTGGTAGCTCGACCACGAAGTCAATAGTAATATGCTCTCATTTCCATTCAAGAATATGAAGTGGCTGTAGCATTCTTGTAGGTCTCTGATGTTCTACTTTAACACGCTGACAATGCAGCCATTTGGAGACGTGGCTTGCTATATCTCTTTTCATTCATGTCCACCAGTAGTATTCTTTCAGATCATGATACATCTTCGTATTGCCAGGGTGGACCGTAAACCTCGAGTTATGAGCTTCTACCAATATCTTCTTCTTGAGTTCCAGAATGTTGGGTACGCAAATTTGATTTTGAAATTTTGGCATCCCATTGCTTATAGTGAAGTTAAGATCGAGCGTACTCCTTTGCTCCTTGTACTTTTTCTTCAAAAGTTGATCTTCACATTGGCAGACTTTAATTTCTTCAATCAATGCGCGTTCCATGATTATGTTGGCGAGCAGTCCATTGATCTTGCGGGAAACGACAGTGCACGCCAAACTTCTGGTCATCTTTCAGCTCAATGCGTCTGCCACCACGTTAGGTTTGCCTGGATGGTGATGGATCTCAACATCATAGTCTTTCATAAATTCTAGCTACCGCTGTTGCCTCATTGTAACAACCCTAACTTATGATTAACTGACTAACCATAATTAATTATGCCTAATAAATAATTAAGGTGAATTTTGAATTAATTGCATGTGTGTTGCATTATTTGTGTTTTTATCTGTCTCGCGTAGAAAGATCTATTTGTGTTTCTGTCCGATTGTGCGAATTGAAGGCATTATCGGCATTCAATCACGAAATTAACTTGATATATGTGTTACTTGAAATTTTTAGGAATTTATGGTAGGCTCAATTGAAATTTGATTCGGAACAAAATAATTAGAATAAAATAATTACAATTGATTAGTCCAAGTTAGAATTAATTAATCTCTACTAATCAAGCCTATATAAGGTTAATGAGAGTTCTAGATTTCTTTATATACACACACTCTTTCATCTTCTTTTGATCAAAAACATAGGATAGAGAGAGAGAGAGAGAGAGAGAGAGAGAGAGATTGAAGCCAAACATTAAGGAAAAAGAGAATTAAGAAAGAAATAAAGGAGATTGAAGGGAATTTTGGAAGTTTAGCTCCAACACTTGCAAACTCAAGGTTTGGTAGGAAATTCAACTCCTTAATTATGAATTTGAAATTACTTAGTGCAAGCATTCGAGAGAATTAGAAGATGAAGCATGAGAATTAAATTAAGAATGTAGAATGAAAGATTACTTCATGCATGCATGCATGCATAATTCATGAATTATGAGTTAATTCTCAAACAATTCCTACATGCAAGAGGACATTTTTGTTAAAGGCTGAGAGCTCACTATAGTTTTGCACTTACAATCCCAAATTACTCATTTTTTGAAAGAAAATATCTTATATCGTTGCATGCATGTTATATACATAAAGTTTCAAGCTTGGTTTTAAAGAATTGATTTGGTTTTTAAGCCTTGATTTTGTGAATTGATCTTCATCTCATATTGTTGCACAAGTTTCTAAATGTTTTCTTAAGTTTTTGGCCTAAGGAACCATAAATTTGCAGCTTTGGGTTAAATTTGAAGCTTGGAAGCAATTCTGGAAATTCCAGAATTCTGCCTCCACGCTCAAGCGACAAATCCTACGCTCGAGCGACCACCTTTATTTTTGCACTTCCGCTCGAGCAACCAAAAGTCCGCTCAAGCATAAAATGTATGCTCCCAGAAGTTTGCGTGTTTTGCAGATCGCTCGAGCGAGGGCATGAGTCTCACGCTCGAGCGAGCGAGCATCGAGCGGAAAAATCAAGCAACCAGCACTTTTGTAAAGTTTACAGACTGCTCGAGCGAAGGAATGTGCACTCGAGCGACCACTTTCATTTTGTATGTCCGCTCGAGCGAAGAAAGCTGCGCTCAGGCGAAACCCCTGTTTTCAGCAATTTTTGTTAAATGTTTTCAAATGCATTTTAGCATCTTCATTGCATCCTAGGCATTCCTAGGCCAAGATTAAGATGTAACAATGAGGGTAAAATGTAGAAATACACTAAGATTAGAACGTAATGAGTTAGATATATTCTAATGTGTGTTTCAAATGTGTATTTGTTATGTGTTAATGTAGGTCACGTGCCGTAAACCGTTTGATTAGTCTACTCTGTCTGTCTGCACCCAGGGCCATTTGTGAGTAATAACTTAGTAAAGCTATGTTCAACTTCATTTATTTTCTGTATGATGAAATAAGATATATTTTTTGAAATGTTATGTTCTGTATAATGAATGATTGTCCAAATTCTAACATGTATTTGTGGCATCCTTAGCATCATGTGATATCTGTTAGCTGTTACCCAGTATCAGAGGTTCCATTATAGAACTTATTATGTTTGTTATCTGTTACTCGTACCGGAGGCTCCATCATGGAGCTCAGCATATATGTTATCTGTTACCCGGATCCGGAGGTTCCTTTATGAAACTGGTTACTCAAAACCACCATATGTTCTGCATCTGTTTTGTTAGCACTAATGAATGTACCACGTATGATTAAACATGAACTCTAACTTCTGTATATGATTTGAACAAGATTATGAATATGGATCTGCTTCTGTTTCTGAAATAAATATGAATCTATTTTCTGAAGTTGGTATGGGACATCATTCATTAAACCCTTTTACTCTGTTATTATTCACTGGGCTTCTGTAACAACCCTCATACTGCTTACCGATTAATTACCGAGTACTGCTAAACTGAGAATGATTATGATTGGTAATTGAACTGACTGGATCACTGAACTGACTGACTGAAACTGGAACTGAATCGATCAAGTATACCTATTGTATTGCATTTCTATCTGTTTGATTTATTTGATTATCTGTTCATGTTTTGTGTTTAAACTGCTAATTGAAGGCCTTATCGGCGACCGAATTGGAAACTGATTAGCGTTTTATGACTGTCATAATTTATGTGATCTTATGGTATAATTATCTGAAAATTTATTTGGTATGACTAAATTAGATTTAAATAAGCTAAATTGCATAGTTTGACATATTTACCTTAATGCCATTGTGAGTGGCCCACTATGTGATCAACATTTGAGCCTTATTACACACTTAGGCACACATTTTGCTCAGCTCCTTCCTTGTTATTGCCGACCAAGAGTGAGAGAGGGAGAGAATTGAGTTCAAACTTGAAGATTGGCTTGTAATTGGAAGAGTTGAAGTATAGA
This sequence comes from Camellia granthamiana, assembly GCA_036172215.1. Classification (NCBI taxonomy): domain Eukaryota; kingdom Viridiplantae; phylum Streptophyta; class Magnoliopsida; order Ericales; family Theaceae; genus Camellia; species Camellia granthamiana. The sequence goes on along the minus strand of CM069903.1, from coordinate 38,527,965 downwards.
TTGCATAGTTGAGCTTGTTCATCTTACATTCAAGACCTAGGTAAGAGAATTTAACCTTTCATTCATGTATTTGAGCTTGTTCATGCTTAGTTCTTAAGCCTCTAGTGATTTGAGCCTTGTTTTGGTTCAATAATGTTGAATTAGAGATTAATTGGTGCATGCATGTGCATATTGTTAAGTTTGGAGGTTGTTCTTCATAGATTTTTGCATGCATGTCCATGTTAATGCTTAGGACCATGTTTTCATCTTGTTTTTCAAAGAATTGAGCTCATTTGAGCTAGCATTGAGGCTTGGAGTTGTTTTAAACTCATGCATGTCATGTTTATAGCATGTTCATGAAATTGGTTTGAAATTGAATTTGAATTAGACACCCTTGGGCTTTGATTTCTTAAATTGAGCTTTGAAACATGTTATTCTATGTGTTTAAAAGAGTTTTCCAGAAAATAGGCCCAAGAGGATCGAATTGGGAGCATCAAATTTGAGTTTTGGACTTAGAACACAAACCTGGGTTTTCCAGATTTTTGCCTCCCGTTCAAGCGGGGAAAGTAGCGCTCGAGCGGGGAAATCGAGCTCCCAGTACTTTGACCTGTTTTACAGTCCGCTCGAGCTGAAGAAGTAGCGCTCGAGCGGAGAAATCGAGCATCCAGTACTTTGCACTGTTCATCATTCCGTTCGAGCGGAGAAATGTATGCTCGAGCGAGGTATTGAGTGACACGCTCGAGCGAGGAAAGTGGCGCTTGAGCGGGTACCTTTGTCTGCTTGTCCGCTCGAGCGGAGAAACCTGCGCTCGAGCGGGACTCTGTTTCACTGAAAATTCTGAAAATGTTTTCTAGGTGCATCTTTGCATCCTCATCTCATCCGAGGCATTCTTAGGCCTAGTTTAAGGCATCTTAATGGGGATGTAGATGTAGAACACACCGAGACATTTAGGGATTAAGTTATTATCTTTCCCAACTATGAACTTAGTGTGTGTTCACTCTGTTAACTGTATAGGGTTGGCATTCCAGGGAGACACGCTCTAGCATACTGTAGCCCAGAACTCTGTGAGTAACAATTGTGTAAAGATATGTTCAAATGATTATCTTCTGAAATACTGAACTGAACCATTTACTGAATTGATATTGTTGACTGTATGAATGTATGTCCTATATTCTGAACTGTACTGTGGCATCCTTAGCAACTATCGTTTACTGTTACTGCTACTGTTTGAGAAATCTCTGCCATCGACGGTCTGTGGACGGATGGCCCCACCGACGGTCTATGAACGGGTGGAATTGTCTAATCGACTCGGTTCCCATGTTGGAACCACTACTGTTTACTGATTGATGGCCATCAATTATTGTTCGGTCTTTTAAGACCTACCGTTTACTGTACTGCTATGCTAATGGATGTACCACATATCACTGAACGACAGATATACTGAATCAATGAACTGTTTTTATTACTGTAAGGACATTCATTCTTAACCCCTTTACGCATTATGTTATTCACTGGGCTTTAGCTCACTGCTCATATATATATGTAGGTGTGCAGGCACCGGATCAAAGCTAGAAGCGTCGAAGTATACTCCAGTTTTGTCAAGTCAACCAATGTGCCTCACTGCGAGGTTCCGAGCCTGCATGCTAAGGCTTAGGGGTGTTTTAGTATTTCCCCTTTTTGCACTGTCTCACTGTTTTGTAATACTGTATAGACTGTATTGTACTGTTAGTGGGGATTGAGTCCCCGACTTGAATGATTGTATATATTGTAGATACTGTTTTGTTACTGACTGTTTATATGAATGTACGAAAAATCTTTTTGGCATGCAGACTGTCACGGCTCATTGGACATTATTTATTTACTGTATTGGCTTCCGCCAGGCCCTGTACTCTGTTTTACTGTATTACTGTTAAGCAGGCCTTCGGTAATCTCGGATTACTGGCCGGTTACGGTGCTAAACCCATAGGGCCGGGTTTGGGTCGTGACAGAGTGGTATCAGAACGATACTTAACCACGAGTTATACCGCACACACGTGTCCAAATGAGCTATAGGGTGTCCTAGGAAAGTGATTAGGGCATTCATGAGCATGAAAAGTGTGTGGTTATGACATGACTGATTATATGCCAATGTGTTAACCTATTTAAACATATGACTGCTTATGTGATAAACTGTTTAAGTATGTAACTGCTTATGATTGAAACTGTTATAACTGTTTATAGAATAATGGATAATGCAAGCACTGCAAATGAAACTGAATCCTCATCCTCCGAGGCCAGAATGGCCAGACTGGAAAGAATGATGGAACTGATAACTGCTAGACTTGATCAACAACAGAACCAACAGCCCCCACCTCCTCCTCCGGTACAGCCGGAACCGAATGTGAATGTAAACGATGGGGACATAATTGCTCTTACCCAGAAGTTTAGCAAAATGAAACCGCCATCCTTCCAGGGAGGCCTTGAACCGTTGAAAGCTGAAGCTTGGGTACTTGAAACTGAAAAGCTATTTGAAGTGTTTCCGTGCTCGGAAGCAAATAAAGTACTGTTAGCTACCTTCACCTTGCAAGAAGAGGCCAGAAGGTGGTGGATGCTGATCCGTGACACCAACACTGTAGTAACTTGGGCTCAGTTTAAGGAGTCCTTCTTTGAGAAGTATTTTCCCCAGTGTGTCAGGGACAGGAAAGTGACAGAATTTGAACAACTGAAACAGGGCACAATGTCTGTTGCAGAATATGAAACAAAGTTCACCGAACTTGCCAGATATGCACCACACATGGTGGACACCGACTATAAGAAGGCCAGAAAATTTGAGGGCGGCCTGAATGTTGCGATACTGGACAGAATTAATGTTCTGAAACTCCCGACCTATGTAGGTGTTCTCGACCGAGCATTGATGGCTGAGTCGAACATCGAAACAGTGAAACAATCTGAATCACCAGCGTCTGAATGGCGTAGTAAAAGACAGAATTTCAAATTCAAGAAAGGCAAGCACAATCAATTGAACAATAAGCAAAATACAGGGTCAACGACTACTTCTAGTCAAGGAAACCGTCCCTTTCCGCCCTGTTCCGAATGTAGCAGAAACAACAAGGGAGTTTGTTACAAGATATCAGGAGCTTGCTACAGGTGTGGCAAAATAGGCCACATGGTTAAAGACTGTCCCTCTGCTCCACAAGCTAGTAGTAAAGCTACACCGAGTGCAGCAGCATCAACAGTTGCACCAAAGCCTAACCCCAAGGCTACCGGGAAAGAGCCTGTGAGGCAGGGCCGAGTGTTTGCCCTAGTACCGGGAGACGTGCAAAATACTGAGACCGTTGTGTCAGGTATCCTCTCTATCTGTGTTTAAAATGCATATGTACTGATTGATTCGGGGTCTACACATTCTTATGTGTCGCATGCTTTTTCACGGAAATTGAATAGACCCTTAGAACCCGTGAACTATCTGTTAGCTGTATCATCACCTGTTGGGGGATCCATGACATGTGCATATATGTATCCTACTTGTGAAATTATTGTTGGGGATATGCATCTGTTTATTGATTTACTGCCATTGAACATAGACCATTTTGATGTTATATTGGGGATGGACTGGTTAACGAAATATCATGCCACCATTGACTGTGTAACGAAACAAGTAGTTTTCCGTCCACCGGGTTTGCCCGAATTTGTGTTTAATGGGAGTGGAGTAGTACCTCCTCCGTATTTGATTTCTTCTGTGAAAGCTGTTAAATTGATTAGAAAATGGTGTAAAGGATATCTGTGTTCTGTACTGACTATATCTACTGATGATAATGTTAAAACTGATGTGAACTGTATTCCTATAGTCAGAGAATTCCCAGATGTATTTCCAGATGATCTGCCAGGGGATTTGATTGACAGGGAGATTGAGTTCACCGTTGATGTAATTCCGGGAACACAACCGATATCTAAAGCTCCTTACCGAATGGCCCCAACTGAACTGAAAGAATTGAAAGTACAACTGCAAGAACTGTTAGATAAAAAGTTCATCAGACTTAGTACCTCACCGTGGGGCACACCTGTTCTGTTTGTAAAGAAGAAAGATGGCTCACTGAGACTGTGTATTGACTACCGTGAACTGAATAAGGTAACCGTGAAAAATAAATACCCATTACCTCGTATTGATGACTTATTTGATTAGTTACAGGGTGCCCAAGTATTTTCCAAAATTGATCTCAGATCGGGATACCATCAATTGAAAGTTAAACCAGAAGACATTGATAAGACTGCTTTTAGAACAAGGTATGGACATTACGAATTTTTAGTTATGCCTTTTGGAGTTACCAATGCACCTGCAGCATTTATGGACCTCATGAATAGAATCTTTAGACCGTACCTTGATGACTTTATTGTTGTATTCATCGATGACATCCTGATTTATTCTAAGACTAGAGGAGAACATGAACATCATCTGAGACTTGCCCTACAGACCCTAAGGGAACAGAAACTGTATGCTAAACTGTCTAAGTGTGAGTTTTGGCTTGATCATGTTATGTTTTTGGGGCATGTTGTTAGCAAAGATGGAATTTCTGTTGATCCGCAGAAAATTGAAGCTGTAGTAAACTGGCCTAGACCGACAAATGTGACAGAAGTCCGAAGCTTTTTGGGATTGGCTGGATATTACAGAAGATTTGTCAAAGATTTCTCCAAAATTGCTTTACCATTGACTCAACTGACACAGAAGGGGATATCATTTGACTGGACTGACCAGAGGGAATCAGCGTTCCAAGAGTTGAAAACCCGATTGGTGACTGCACCTGTCCTTACCCTACCTTCAGGTACGGATGGTTATACTGTATTTAGTGATACTTCTCATAAGGGTTTGGGATGTGTTTTAATGCAGAATGGGAGAGTAATTGCCTATACTTCCCGACAACTGAGGCCTCATGAAAAGAACTACCCAACCCATGACCTGGAACTTGCTGCAGTAGTTTTTGCACTGAAAATCTGGCGTCACTATCTGTATGGGGCAACATGTGAAGTATATACCGACCACAAGAGTCTGAAGTATTTCTTCACCCAGAAAGAATTGAACATGAGACAGCGGAGATGGCTAGAACTGATTAAAGACTATGACCTACAGATTCTGTATCATCCGGGAAAAGCCAACACCGTTGCCGATGCATTGAGTCGGAAATCGATTGGGAACCTAGCTTGTTTGCTCACCAGGCAGAGAGAGTTGCTTTGTGACCTTAAAAGATCTGGAATTGAAATTGTTTTGCGAGAACAAGGTGGAACCTTAGCTGCTATTTCTGCTCAACCAGCATTGATTGAAGAGATTAAAGAGAAACAGCAACAGGATGACTTCTTGAAGAAGATCATCGAAGAAAGAGAATCTAAACCGAAACCGGGATTCAAATTTGAAAACAATGTACTGAAATTTCAGGAAAGACTGTGTGTACCGAATGACACTGAACTGAAAAGAAGAGTTCTGTGAGAGGGCCACAACTCAAAATTTTCTATCCACCCAGGGAATACGAAAATGTATCAAGATTTGAAACTGAATTTCTGGTGGCCGGGGATGAAGAAAGAAATTGCCGACTTTGTGTCAAAATGTCTTCATTGCCAACAAGTCAAAGCGGAACATCAGCGACCCGCAGGCTTATTGCAACCCCTACCCATACCGGAGTGGAAATGGGAGCATATCACGATGGATTTTATCGTTGGATTGCCTCGCTCCAAAAAAGGTATGGATTCAATTTGGGTCATTGTTGATAGACTGACCAAATCTGCTCACTTCTTACCTGTTAAGACAATTTATAATGCGGACAAACTGGCTATACTCTATATTGATGAAATTGTTAGACTGCATGGAGTGCCTGTGTCCATTGTTTCTGACAGGGATTCGAAGTTTACATCGAGATTTTGGCAAAGCCTACAGACTGCATTGGGGACTGAACTGAGACTGAGTAGTGCCTATCATCCTCAGACAGATGGCCAGTCAGAGAGGACCATCCAGACTCTGGAGGATTTACTGAGAATGTGTGTCCTTGATTTTCAGGGAAATTGGGAAAGTCATTTGCCATTGGCTGAATTCGCCTACAACAACAGCTACCATTCGAGTATTGGTATGGCGCCTTTCGAGGCATTGTATGGCAGGAAATGTAGATCTCCGATTTCCCGGGCAGAAGTTGGAGATGGGTCTTTGCTTGGGCCCGAGATTGTGTATGAAACGACTGAGAAAGTGAAACTGATACAACAGAGACTGAAAACTGCACAGAGTAGACAGAAAAGTTATGCAGATGTTAGAAGACGGGACAGGAGTATGAAGTAGGTGATCACGTCTTTGTGAAAGTGACACCAATGAAAGGCCAAACTCGTTTTGGAGTCAAAGGCAAGTTAGCGCCGAGGTATGTCGGACCGTACGAGATTGTTGAGAAAATCAATCCGGTGGCGTATCAAGTTGCGCTTCCTCCTGAAATGGAGCATATGCATAACGTCTTCCATATTTCTATGTTGAGAGATTATCTCCGGGATCCTTTCCATGTGATTGAGCCCACTCGGATAGTGTTGAGTGACAACTACACTTATGAGGAGCGGCCTATACAGATTGTAAACCGACGGATCAAGAAACTGAGAAACAAGGAGATCCCGTTAGTGAAAGTTGATTGGCAGAACCATGGTGGTGTGTATGCCACCTGGGAAAGGGAAGATGACATGGCTAAAAGATACCCAGAACTGTTTCCACTGAACCCTGTTTTCTTCCAGAATGAAGGTAACTCGAGTTTCGAGGACTAAACTCTTTTTAAGGAGGGGAGACTGTAACAACCCTCATACTGCTTACCGATTAATTACCGAGTACTGCTAAACTGAGAATGATTATGATTGGTAATTGAACTGACTGGATCACTGAACTGACTGACTAAAACTGGAATTGAATCGATCAAGTATACCTATTGTATTGCATTTCTATCTGTTTGATTTATTTGATTATCTGTTCATGTTTTGTGTTTAAACTGCTAATTGAAGGCCTTATCGGCGGCCGAATTGGAAACTGATTAGCGTTTTATGACTGTCATAATTTATGTGATCTTATGGTATAATTATCTGAAAATTTATTTGGTATGACTAAATTAGATTTAAATAAGCTAAATTGCATAGTTTGGCATATTTACCTTAATGCCATTGTGAGTGGCCCACTATGTGATCAACATTTGAGCCTTATTACACACTTAGGCACACATTTTGCTTAGCTCCTTCCTTGTTATTGCCGACCAAGAGTGAGAGAGGGAGAGAATTGAGTTCAAACTTGAAGATTGGCTTGTAATTGGAAGAGTTGAAGTATAGATTGCATAGTTGAGCTTGTTCATCTTACATTCAAGACCTAGGTAAGAGAATTCAACCTTTCATTCATGTATTTGAGCTTGTTCATGCTTAGTTCTTGAGCCTCTAGTGATTTGAGCCTTGTTTTGGTTCAATAATGTTGAATTAGAGATTAATTGGTGCATGCATGTGCATATTGTTAAGTTTGGAGGTTGTTCTTCATGGATTTTTGCATGCATGTCCATGTTAATGCTTAGGACCATGTTTTCATCTTGTTTTTCAAAGAATTGAGCTCATTTGAGCTAGCATTGAGGCTTGGAGTTGTTTTAAACTCATGCATGTCATGTTTATAGCATGTTCATGAAATTGGTTTGAAATTGAATTTGAATTAGACACCCTTGGGCTTTGATTTCTTAAATTGAGCTTTGAAACATGTTATTCTATGTGTTTAAAAGAGTTTTCCAGAAAATGGGCCCAAGAGAATCGAATTGGGAGCATCAAATTTGAGTTTTGGACTTAGAACACAAACCTGGGTTTTCCAGATTTTTGCCTCCCGCTCGAGCGGGGAAATCGAGCTCCCAGTACTTTGACCTGTTTTACAGTCCGCTCGAGCGGAAGAAGTAGCGCTCGAGCGGAGAAATCGAGCATCCAGTACTTTGCACTGTTCATCATTCCGCTCGAGCGGAGAAATGTATGCTCGAGCGGAGTATTGAGTGACACGCTCGAGCGGGGAAAGTGGCGCTCGAGCGGGTATCTTTGTCTGCTTGTCCGCTCGAGCGGGGAAACCTGCGCTCGAGCGGGACTCTGTTTCACTGAAAATTCTAAAAAATTTTCTAAGTGCATCTTTGCATCCTCATCTCATCCTAGGCATTCTTAGGCCTAGTTTAAGGCATCTTAATGGGGATGTAGATGTAGAACACACCGAGACATTTAGGGATTAAGTTATTATCTTTCCCAACTATGAACTTAGTGTGTGTTCACTCTGTTAACTGTATAGGGTTGGCATTCCAGGGAGACACGCTCTAGCATACTGTAGCCCAGAACTCTGTGAGTAACAATTGTGTAAAGATATGTTCAAATGATTATCTTCTGAAATACTGAACTGAACCGTTTACTGAATTGATATTGTTGACTGTATGAATGTATGTCCTATATTCTGAACTGTACTGTGGCATCCTTAGTAACTATCGTTTACTGTTACTGCTACTGTTTGAGAAATCTCTGCCATCGACGGTCTGTGGACGGATGGCCCCACCGACGGTCTATGAACGGGTGGAATTGTCTAATCGACTCGGTTCCCATGTTGGAACCACTACTGTTTACTGATTGATGGCCATCAATTATTGTTCGGTCTTTTAAGACTTACCGTTTACTGTACTGCTATGCTAATGGATGTACCACATATCACTGAATGACAGATATACTGAATCAATAAACTGTTTTTATTACTGTAAGGACATTCATTCTTAACCCCTTTACGCATTATGTTATTCACTGGGCTTTAGCTCACTGCTCATATATATATGTAGGTGTGCAGGCACCAGATCAAAGCTAGAAGCGTCGGAGTAAACTCCAGTTTTGTCAAGTCAACCAATGTGCCTCACTGCGAGGTTCCGAGCCTGCATGCTAAGGCTTAGGGGTGTTTTAGTATTTCCCCTTTTTGCACTGTCTCACTGTTTTGTAATACTGTATAGACTGTACTGTACTGTTAGTGGGGATTGAGTCCCCGACTTGAATGATTGTATATATTGTAGATACTGTTTTGTTACTGACTGTTTATATGAATGTACGAAAAATCTTTTTGGCATGCAGACTGTCACGGCTCATTGGACATTGTTTATTTACTGTATTGGCTTCCGCCAGGCCCTGTACTCTGTTTTACTGTATTACTGTTAAGCAGGCCTTCGGTAATCTCGGATTACTGGCCGGTTACGGTGCTAAACCCATAGGGCCGGGTTTGGGTCGTGACAGCTTCCGCTCACTATTTCTATTATATATGTAGGTGATCAGGCACGTGACCAGGCTAAGAGTTGAGAACCTGACGTATCAGTTTTTGTCAGCCAGCGTTTGTGCCTCCCGAGAAGGTTCCAGATTAAGTCAAATTTAGTGGCTATATTTTTGTGAATGTATAAGATTTTTTAAGATTTTGTTCCTTTTGATTTACGGATAAGTTTTCGCTTATATGTATACGGAATGACATGTAAATACTGTCTCTTTTAATATCACTCTTATGTCTATGAAAGCGTAAGATTATCTATCTCATGTATGTCTTCATAGCTCGATAGACTATGCGTATTTTATATATTTGCCTCAGCAGCCCCTATATACATGTTATTCTGTTAAGAGGCCTTTGGTAATCCAAGGATTACTGGCCGGTTACGACACTAAACCTATAGGGGCAGGTTTGGGTCGTGACACTCATATTCAGTTCCTTCTATGTAAACAGATATTTAAGACTCTTGTGATCAGTGTAAATCTCGCAGGTTACAACGTAGAGATAATGATGCCAGATCTTGGGGGTAAAGATTACCGTAGCCAACTCTAGATCATGAGTTGGGTAGTTCTTTTCGCGAGTCTTTAGTTGTTGTGAGGCATAAGCAATGACTTTTCCGTTTTGAATATGAACACAACCCAAACCATTATATGAGGTATCGTTGTAAATTATGAACCCTTTTGTTCCCATAGGGAGTGCTAATATAGTAAGGGTGTAATTTTGGCCTGGCCCAGCCCATGTTGGGCCTTGAGGGCTCCCGCAAAAAATCGGGCCAACCCACGGGCCAGAAAACTAGGCCTAGGCCTAGGGGTATTCGAGCTTTAGGCGAGCCAGTAGGCCGGGCCTCGGGCTGGGCCTGGGCTCGGGTTTTGGGCAGGCTTGGGCGGGCCTAAAAAATTTTATTTTTATTTTTTCCACCAAAATTTTATTATTTTCCATTAAAAATAACACTGGGCCTTGGCCAGGCTTTTGAGTGGACCAATGGGCCGGGTCACGGGCCAGTCCAAACGGGCCAGGCCAGGCTTCAAAACGATGGCCCAAGCTTAGGCCCAAGGCTTCGGGCTGGGCTTGGGCCTAAACAGGTCGGGCCCACCCCGGGCCTCGAACGGGCTTCGGGCCGCCCATGGGCCACGGGCCATTTTTATACTCCTATAGTATAGGAGCTGTCATGAGTCTGTTTTTGAATTCTTGGAAGTAACGTTCCTGCTTGTCTGTCCACTCAGAAGTGTGTTCTTATGAGTCAGTTGGGTCAAGAGTGATGCTATCTTTGAGAAATCTTGCACGAAGCATTAGTGGGGATGTAATTTTGGCCCGGCCTGGCCCACCCTAGCTCGGACCGGGCCACGGGCCAGAAAACTAGGCCCAGGGGTATTTGGGTTTTGGATGGACCAGTGGGCTGGGCCTCAGGCCGAGCTCTTGGGCTTGGACCTGGGCTCGGGCTTGGACGGGCCTAAACAATTGTTTTAAATTTTTTCCACCAAAATTTTATTATTTTCCATTAAAAATAACACTTGGCATCGGGCGGGCCGGGCTTCAAAACGATGGCCCAGGCCCTGGCCTAAGGCCTCGGGCTAAGCTTGGGCTCAGGCCTAAACGGGCTTTAACGGGTCGGGCCCACCTCGGGCCGTGGGCGGGCTTCAAGTCGTCCGTGGGCCACAGGCCAAAATTACACCCCTAAGCATCAATAATAGCCAACTAGACTGAAGAAATTTTGTATTTCTGACACATTAGTAAGTCGTGGCTAGTCCACAATTGCTGCAACTTTTGGGGGGTCAATCGAGATATCATCTTTGTTAATGACGTGACCGAGGAACTAGTGATCCAGAATTCGCATTTCTTCAATTTGGCATATAGTTTGTGATCACGTAGTGCTTGCAGAACGGTTCATAAGTGTCGCACATGGTCCTCTGGTGACTTGGAGTATATATGAGAATGCCATCAATAAAGACAATAACGAACTCGTCAAGATAGGGTTTGAACACTCGGTTCATGAGATCCATGAAGGTTGCTGGAGCATTTGTGACACCAAATGGCATGACGAGAAACTCATAATGCCCGTAACGGGTTCTGAAGGCAGTCTTTTCGATGTTTTCCATTTTGACTTTTAGTTTATGGTAGCCAGAACGCAAGTCGATTTTTTAGAATACTTGGGCACCTTGAAGTTGATCGAACAAGTTATCGATTCATGGCAGAGGGTACCGATTCTTGATGGTGACCTTGTTCAACTCCCGGTAATCGATGCATAACCTCATCATGCCATTCTTTTTTTTCACAAATAATACTAGAGCTCCCCAGGGTGAGGTACTAGATCGAATGAAGCCTTTGTCTAGTAGTTCCTGGAGTTGAGTCTTTAGTTCTTTCAATTCTGTCATTGGCATGAGATAAGGGGCTTTTGATATTGGTTGGATACCAGGTTGAGTTTCAATGATGAATTCAATTTTCCGGTCAATCGGGGTACCCGGTAGATCTTCAGGAAAGACATCCGAGAATTCTCGAACCACGGGGATTGCATTAACGGTGGGGACCTCTTTTTGTATATCGATCACATAACAAATATAACTACAACAACCCTTTCTTAGAAGTCGTTGGACAATCATGAAGGATATAAGAAAAAGAGGAGTGGAAACTCCAGTCCCATCAAATATAAGCTCAAGTTGGTTTGGTAACCAGAAAGAAACTTTTTTGGTTTTGCAATCAATAGAGGCGTGGTTGGTAGCCAGCTAGTCCATTTCTAAGATCACATCAAAGTTCCCAATGCGGAGGAGAATCAAGTCTATGTATAAGGTTTTGCCTTTTAAGGATATAGTACATGATCTGTACACATCAGTACTACAGGCAGAATTACCAGAAAGAAAAGACATAAACAATATATATCCTAAGGATTCGGGTGTTGATGCCAGCTTGGCAACAAAGTGTGGTGCAATAAAAGAATGAGTTGACCTAGAGTCAATAAGAACATGAGCTAAATGACCACAGACAGCAAGTGTACCTAACATAACATTTTCAGCAATTTCTGGTTTTTCAGGTACCAAGGCAAAAACTCTTCCTCAGCGTTTTTGGTCCTTCCTCTCTCCTCCAGGTCCTACAGGTTTTCTAACTAGGCCAGAGGGCCTGGCTATAGGATTGATAAGCTTTGGACAATCCCTCAGCAAGTGGCCAACTTGACCGCATTTAAAGCATGCTCCCGTATCTCGATAGCATTGTCCCCAATGAGCCCTTCCATACGTAAGGCAAGCTGGAATGGTGCCATCTTTGGGGTTAGTAGAATCTTGATTGCCTGACCTAGTTGTGCCCGTATTCACCCTCTTGGGAGGCGCAACACCGAATCTTCTGTTGTCTCTTTCCCAGAATCGCTTCTTTTGGCATGGTTCCCCAGAACGGGAGGCTTTAATTCATTTTTTTGCAATGTATGCTCGGTCTACCATTTCTGTATAGGTTGGTAGCTTCAAAACCTCAAGCCTATCTTTGATTTCAGCATCCGATCCTGCTTCGAATTTCCTTGCTTTTCGAGCTTCGATGGGGATGACATATGTCACAAATCGAGCAAGTTGTGCAAACTTGCTCTCGTATTTGGCCACCATCATGGTTCCTTGCTTTGGCTACATTAATTCCAACCCTTTTTGTTCCCGTAGTGAATTTGGAAAGTATTTTTCATAAAATACTTCCAAGAATCTTGCACAAGTCACAATCTCTTCTTTCTCCAGGGTGAGAAGCCACCATTCCTACGTATTATCTTTAAAAGTGAAAGTGACAAAAGTTACCTTCTATCTTTCGGTGCAGGGTAAGACGCGAAAAATCTTTTCCATGCCTTTAACCCAAGCATCTGCTACCATTGGGTCTGGACCGCTGGTAAATATGATAGGTTTCAGATCTTGGAATTGTTTTATGGTAACCGGCTTTTCTCACCGTTCTGGCATCCCATTGTTGATGGTGGTCAGCAAGGCTTGCAAAAAGCTAGTAACCGCTCTTTCCATGATTTTTTCCATCGATTCAGTGCCACTAACTGATGATTTGCTTCTGTTACCATTATTGGCCTTTCTACAAAGTAATAAACGAGGCATTATATCCATAACTCAGCATATATATAAGCATATATAGCACAATATATATAAAATACCAACTTTACTATTTTTGCAAATATGACATTACATCTTTGTTCTAAAAATCAAAAATTGTGTTAGTGTCTCATCCCTTTATTATTAAAAAAAAAAAAAAAAAAGGGATCAGAACCCATTATGGTTAGCTTACAAAAGAATTTTCTTCTCCAAAATCTAGAGTGGTGGGTCAAATGGGTCAAACAACCACGAAAAGTTGTATTGCATAAAAAGCTCAAATTCTAATCCTAACTGTACCACACCAAAACAAGCCCATGTGGCCTGGACTGTGTAAAATGGATGGACTGTATGTTGCCCCAAAACGCTAGATCGACAATCCATCCAGGTCGATCAATGTATGATAGGTCATTACTAAAATCAACATTTTTAATATCGATAATTTCCAATGGGGTTAGGGACATTGGTGAAGATGTAGTCCTCGGGATACACATTTCCCCTTCTGGCAACAAAATCTGAGGGCAAAGGGCCAATGATGTAGTATAGGCGGTCATATTTTGGGACAAGGCCGAGGACACGGGTGGGTTTGAGAAAGCATCTGTGCGTATAGGCACGACTTTGCCTCCACAGTAAGTATGTCGGTCTGTATATATATTGGCCGACCCATTAATTGGGCAAGGCCTGGATGCAGTCTCCTGACTACATCCTCCGAGTCTCCCCATCCTTCCGGTGAAGAGGAGGCAGGGTGCTCTGCTAAAATATCCTCCAAATTAAGGGCCCCGAGCTCCTCCCAAAATGCCTCATCAAGGTTAATCTCGGACATTCCTACATCACTAGAATAAACATGAGATTTTACAGAAAAGGATTAACGTCACAAGTAAATATTTATTTCTTAGTTTATTTTATTTATTATTTCTAACCATTGCTTTGATACCACCTTTATCAGGTCCCAACCCCAGGGGCTTAGGACTAGAATCGCAACTTATTAAATAATTCTAATCGTAACAAATTAAATGGCGCAGACAGAAGCAAAATGGAAAATTTACTTCATTCTACTATTTTGATAAAAGAAAATACATCTATAGGGTTTTTATTATTTTATTATTCAGTGATTGGCCCTCAGTAAAAAAAACCAAAGGGAGAAAAGAAAAGAAAAAAAATAAAATAATGGATCAGCATCAAATTCTTGTGCTGGTTCCACTACATGAGGTTACAGGTCTTCCTTACATCTCATCACCTGAAAGGGTAACAGCTATAAGCACACAGCAGAGTGAGAAATATTATGCTAAAAGTATAGGGAACACAAAATAACCATGGATAGTTAGTTAAGCTAGACCATTTACATAACTTAATTTGAATAAACAAATTATTTAAGTGGCAGAAACTGAAATACAGAAATTATGTAAATAAATAGCCATAACCACAGTACAGAACGGAACAGAACAGAGGTCGATAGATCCACGACAAACAGAGGACCACAAAAGTGGCCAAACAGAGGTCAATGGTTATTTAAGTCTCCCAAGACATGGAACTCCTGTGGTGGTACTTACAAAACATAATTGTTTACAAAATCATTGTCAAATAGTTTCTAAAATTTAAACAAAAATATCCATGGATTTCAATATAAGCAAATGGAGTTCAGAAAATAATTAACGTAATTGACATATAAATATAAGTTATAAAACATAACTTGTATAAAATAAATTATGGTAGTTCAAAACATACGTAAAATATATTATGGTGACTCAAGGTATAATATAACTCATCTTAATAGTGATCCTTTACGTTACCGAAATTTCCCCTTTTTTACTGACTTACTCAAAGCACCCTTCTTCCGTTCCTTACTTTTGTTTCTTATCTTCCGATGGTTAGACTATGTTTTATGCTCTTATTTATACTAGTGTTGCTACTGTAAACTTCTGCCACGTTTCCTAGGTCTATTGTCCTAGGAGCTAAACCTCCCAAGCCATATCTCCAAGCAACTTAACTTCCAAGCATGTAGGAGATTAGTCTAGAGTTCATGCCTATTTACACCTTGGCTCAGAGTTCATGCCTATTTACACCTTAGCCCAAATATCCAAAATCATTACACTCTTTTTTTTTATATATAATTTATGTTCAGCTTATTTACAACTTTACTTAATTCTATACTTATCCTAATTAGTATAATAATTGTGCAATAACCCCTAATTTTAAATTAAAATACATGCTTATCATATACATTTATAAAATTCAATATTTTATTTTACTTTTGGTTCTTATTATATTAATTCAACGTTTGGGGTGTCACATTGGCGTCGACATTGTTAAGGGAGGCAAGGTAGCCAGCAACGTCTTGAGTCTTTTGGATTAGCTCCTTTCTGAAAGCCTCGGCCTTCACTGCGAAAGAGTAAGCATGCTGGATAATCTAGAAGGAAAGGAACAAACAAGTTAGTAAAATGGCTTAAAAGTGCAAGGAGTTGAAACATGACGCTAAATGAAAAAGTATAAGTTCTGGGAACTTACTAAAACAGAGTGTTGCATCATCAACGCAAAATTTTCATATTCAGTGATCTCGGCTATACGATTCAAGTCGGTAGGCAAGAGAACAACGTTGGAAAAAGCGGCGCCAACCTCAATGCTGTCAATTGCATTGTTAGCAGCAATCATTGGTCAGTCCCCAACCACGAATGTAGGGGCCCAAGACTCGTCGGCTTAGAAAACACCTGGCCCCACTGAACCTTCTGACCTTGGCTTCTTGGAATGCTGTTGGTTGGAAGGCTCGGCCTTCGCAGGCCTCTTCTCGACAACAATTGTGCTTTTCTTGATCTCAACCAATTTGGAGATCGGCACGATATCTTCGGAGTCTACTTGGGAGGTAGAGACCTTTGCTTTAGATCTTTTGACTCTTTTTGGCATGGGCTTTTGTTGGGATTGAGAGAGGGAAGAGTGAACGGTAACAACTCTTAGAAGGTTGGCCAGTAAATCTTCAATGATAGCTTGACTACGGCCCATATCGTCGGCTGTGGAAACGACGGTAACTCTGGGGTCGAAATAAATTACAGGCAATGCGATTGGAGGATTTGTTGGATTGTACACTAATGCCTCGGAATCTCGGCGCTTAGGACTTCGGGTTCGTCTGGTAGGGGCGTTGGGAACTCGGTGACGTTGCTGGCGTTAGAATGGTGGAATGAGTTGAACTGTGACTGAAGTGGATGGTTGGTACACTGGATCTAATGAGGAGGCCTGATCAAGCCTTGGTGAGGAAGTAGCTGGTTGAGTGGCTACCGAAGCCTTGCTCCTTCTGGGAGTGTCGGACAGAGGACTTAGGTTGGTCGGTATGTAATTAAGCAGCAGTAGGGCTTTGCGTTTCTTAACTGAAAAACCCAATAGCCTTTTCAGATCTTTTCTAGGGAAGAAAGTTTGGCGGAAGTCTTTTGATGGTTAAGGACAAACTAAAAAAAGCAAGAAGCAAACATTATTACAAATAGATAAATTAACAAGTGTTGACAGAGATGGAGTTTTGAGATAACTCAGTTCTTACCCTCATCCACTCTAAACACTGCTCGGCGTAGAGGAAAGAGATGAAGATTGTCATTAAGTGCAAATTCCCAATTACTCGAGACGATCAAATAATCATCTCTAGCATCCTTGTTGGAGTCTGGGAGGTCGACTGTAGTGGAGGACTTCTCGAAAAAGAGTGTCTAAAGGGAATCAAAGTCCACACTCAATGAAGGCAACTACAGGGAAAGGCATGGAGTCTCCATCAGGCATGATAGAGTCCTCTTCTCGAACCAACCTAATTTGAACATCGGCTGGAATAGAGAACTCTCGCCTGAAGTGTTCTAGTTTGGTCGAAGTGTCTACCCTCCACCTAAACATACCCATGATGTCAGCTCAATGAAACTGGTACTGGATTTTAGAAAATAGTGATTGGTATGGGTTCGAAAACTCCGGCTAAAACCTAGAAAACACTAGGTTTAGGGTTTCTGAAGATCAATGGAAGGATCTTTGTTTCAGTTTTCCTAAGAAACAGAGTTCTAAAATCAAACCCAAAAATTTGTGAAACAGTGCACAGGTGTGTACAAGAACCACGAACAGAGTATAAAGACACAGGGGCAAATTGAACAGCATAGAACAAATTCAAGAACAACAATGGCAACCAAAATTAGGGAATGAATGAAGAAAAACATAGTATAGTCATGAACACAGATTCAATGGCGACAGATATAATGAAAACATATGGAAAATTCTAAAGGAAATTGCATTGAAGAACATGGCCAGAAATTAAAAAGAAGTTAAGGACTTACCGAGTGACGCCGATACAACAGACGCCGGAATAAGGCTTGCCAAAGCCAGACGACGGAAGCTAACGACGGAAAGCTCGCCGGAGGAGACATTACACCGGTTGCAGGGAGCTCAAGAACACAGCAATGGAGGATTTGGGAGTGTAGAGAGAGAGAGTTTAAACACAGTGAGAGAATGCAAGAATGAGAAGTGAAGAGACAGAAAGAGAAAGAAGAAGTTTTGTCAAAAATGTGAAAAAATGGTAAAACATAATGAGCTGCCTTGGATGACGTGCTTGTCAGGCTACGTGGACAGGAATGACGCGCCCTAATAGTGCGTGTCAGGTACAAACAAACAAAGAAATGACACGTGTATAAAATGATTGGAAAGACTATGCGTGACAGCTCATGCACAGTTAGAGCTCTTGAACTTCTTAACTAATGAAGCAATAACCTCGGTTAAAGGAGCAATCTCGGTTGAGATGCTTAAAGAACTGGATTCTTGGTTCTTGATCCTTGAGAAAGTGGACAGCTGATTCCTCTGGTTATATAAAGCCGACGAGTCACGATCTCGGTCGGGGAGATGAATAGATTGTTAGCCGGCATGCTATATAGACAAACGATGTAGGTTCCATCATCTCAGGTTGCCAAGGTAATAGAACTTAGGGGGCAGTTGTGGGGACATATTTTATGAACGATAGCACGTGGCTAAGGTGACACCGAAGTGTCAGCCGAGGTGCCACGTGGCTTGGTCGCGTTGCCGAGATGATCTGCGGAGATACCGAAATCCGAGATAAAACAGATAAGGGACAAGAGTCCTAGAACAGGGGAGGATCTCAGTCTGGATAAGGATAAGGCTCAAGGAGAGTTTATCCCTATCTGGCTGAAGGTCTAGGATGAGCGTTGAGCTTGAGTCCATTGGAGTGAGGCTTCTAAAGGGACCAGGTCACTGCTGGTTATAAAAGCAAGGCACCCTCATGGGTTTGAGGTAAGTTCTTTCTTGTGAGTTTAAGCACAATTTGCTATCTTTGAGAGAGATTGATTACTGACTTGATCGTCGGAGTGCCCTAAGGTGGACAAACCACTACCAGATTCTCATCTTCTTGTGTAGGTTGTTGGGCTTAATCTATTCTGCCAGTGCTCTCTAACTAAGTTTCCTTTTGAGTTGTGTGGTCAAAAATCAACACCTATAGTATGTTTATATTTTTCTTAGTTTAAGTATTTTTTTAACTGAAGACCAGTTAATGGGGTACATTTTTTTTAGATTGGAAAAAAAATTTAAAAAAATAAAAGAATTGGAAGAGACGTGAGATTTTTGTAACTTTATGTCTATATAAATTTGGAAACTGTGGAAGGAGTAATCAATTAAGAGTCACAAAATCTAAAATTAAGAGTCAAATTTGATTAAATTGAAAGTGTAGGGATCAAAATGACATAAGGGGCAAAGTGTAGGGACTATTAATGTAATATGTTCCTGTTTTATTAATTTTGTACTCATAATTTACCTTATTCTTTATTTTTTATGTTTGGTAATTTTTTTTATATTGCAAAATTTTGAACGTATTAAACATGATAGGAAATTTAGTCAAAACTCCTCCATTAGACCCTTATTTGGTGAAAATAATAGCTCAATCTATTTTGCTTCATAAATCTCCTAAAAAGAAAACGCATAATTGAATAAGGACAAAGTAAATTTTTTTTTTTTTTTTGACAATATTGCCAGAATAACATGTTACTGTGAACTAGAGTAACATGTCAAATAGAGAAACTGTCAAACAGAGTAATATGTTACTGTTGCTGTTTACATCAATTTTTACAGTAATAAATTTTTTTTTTTAAGAATTTCATAGTTAACATGGATCTTATTTGATAAATCTTGATGAGAGAATTTTAAAAATACTAATTTTATTAAAAACCGACATCTACACCAAAAGTTATATTATTTTAAAATTTAACATTTTGATAATAGTGGTATGTGTTAGACTTTTCAAGAAAAACTTTTTGTACTTGTCCTTAATGTATTAAAATTTTATTATGAGAGGGTTTTGATCAAATCCCCCTTAAATGAATGTAATGATATTTCATTATCAAACAATTTTTATTATTGCTTTTGGTTTAAATGGATGAAAAATTAGTGTATATTTAATTGCATTATTATTTAGATTGATTTGAATTTAATTTTGAAATAATTTGATTTGTTTAATTGATTTACAATTTATCATTATATTGTAATGCTTCACATAATTTTTAATATTTTGTGTTTGTTATACACTACACATTGATTTTTTTATTTATTGTATTTTATTAAGATAAAATTAATATGTCAAAAATATATATACATTAGTCGTGCATAACACGGGCTTCATACTAGTATATATATACTATTATTAAGTGAAAGCTATGGCAAATTTTTCATGTCACGTGACAGATTTTTCTATTCTAAAATAAAAAATTATACAAAGAGGTGGTGCACAAGATTTGCACCTAATATCATGAGTTTCATTAAAAATATTTTTACTACTTAAGCAACATACATATTAAAATACTAATTTTTTTATTATTTATTTTTATTTTTACTTATTTAAATTACACGTATCGCGTGTGTTACTCACTAGTATAGTTTAACTAAGCGCATGGTCTAGGATTCTAGTGGCAGCAGCTGCATGATCTTCACCATGTCTGTTTCCATCCAATGATCAGCGGAGAGGTTTTACATAGATAGATAGATCTATGTAGAGAAAAAAAATGAGGTCCAAAATTCATATCAATTTGGTGTGTTTTAAGAATATACTAACCAGTCTTGGGTGGATACTTCATATGGGTTGTCCCAATTACTCGTGTCTACTCTTTCTTTATGTTTATATATATATAAACAAGGGTATTTAAAACTGTCTCAATTAATTTCTAGATACATGTAATTTCCGGTCTTACACATAATGTATAATTAATAGGCATAGCCTCTAAGGTTACCTCAAGGGGATCAAACAGTTCATGTTATTCATACTTATAACTAGGGGTATTCGCGGTTCGGATTTGGATGGTTTGCGGATCGGTTTGGACCGGCTCGCATCTATGCGGTTTGGAAAAAAGACAACCCGCAACTGCCCACAGTGCGATTTGCGGTTTGTGCGGATAGGGTTTGCGAATGTGCGAACGGTTTGCGGATTAGACTTTTTTCTTCAAAAAATTATTTTTGAGCCTTATTTTTTTTCTATTCTGTAAATATTTATTTTGGGCCCTTTTCCCCCCATTTTCTAAAATGCTTCAACATTAATAATTAATGAATCAAAACTTATAAAATTAAAAATACAACAAAATCAATTTGTAATACAAACAAATCATTCAAAATCTTAAATCAAATCATAAACTAACACATGCATATATTTCAAAATCCTAAACTATAACTCCATATTCATTAAGGAATTTAAAATTCAAAATCACACTTCATCCGGGACAAGTTCAGTTATGTAACAATAATAATATGATCAGTATTTATTTAGTTTCAGTTGATATAATACTATTAGCAAATGTAATGCTAGAGCAAGTTCAAAAAATAAAGGGTGTTTTGTTTTGGACAAAAATATCTAGGTGGGATATAGAAATGAAATCAATCATTCTGTTTGGTTCCTATTTTCTAATTCATTTTTTTGAAAATTTTGGAGTTTTTGTTTGATTATTTTGAAAACCGGACAAAGTTTTTTGAAAACTAACATGGGAGTATTTTTTGATGTGATAATTTTTTTTTAAAAAAAAATTTATTTCTCTCCTTAAATTGGAGGGAAACTTGAATATGCAATAATGCATTTTTTTTAAAACCAAACAAAGATTCTTTTTCAAAATAGAGTTTTCAAATCACTTTTTGGAAAAATAATTCAAAAAAATGGAACCAAACATGATGAATAGTTAATATAAAAATAAATAAAGTGCGGGCAGTTTCTTGCGGGTGCGGGTTAAACCCGCAACCCACAACCCACAAAGATGTCATATTTCAAACCGCATCCGCCCGTATTGTATTTGCGAAACCGCCCATTTGTATGCTGGTAGAGCGATTTTTGCAGATCGGATAAACTGTTGCCCACCCTTACTTATAACATATGCTTCTTGAATTGTTATCCTAGTTCTACTCACCATTTGACTAAGATTTTTTTAACTCAACTTCTTAATCTTTTGAAAATTAAGATTTGGTGGCTAAAACTATTGGACCAAATTCATTTTAGTCCTTTCATCTTCTTGACATTTAAAAATAGTAAATTTGACATTATGCGATTTTGACTTCTTTTTTCTTTTCTTTTTTTAGTTTACCTCTCTCTGTTAATAGTTTTGTCCAACAGTAGCGCTACAGGGCCCGAAAGGGCTCAGGCTCGAATGGCTCGAATTTGAGAACGAAGGAGGAAGAAGAAGAAGAAGAGGAGGAAGAAGAAGGAGAAGAGGAAGGAGAAGAATGGAACTGGATGGGGCCATAAAAATGGGGCTGGAGGCGGAGGTGGGCGGAAGCAGAGGCGGAGGCGGGCGGAGGCAGAGGCGAAGTCTTCCGACGAGCGACGAGCTGCGACGATCGGCCGACGAGCGACGACCTGCGACGACGACGAGCTCCCGCATCTCGCCTCTGGTTCTCTCTCTCGCCTCTGCCTCTCCTATGTTCAAAACGGAGAAGAAGAAGAAAAGAAAGAGGAGGAAGAAAATGGGAGAAAAAAAAAAAAAATTGAAACCCAAAACAACGTCGTTTTGGGTTTTGAGCCCCAGATTTCGGGCCCTCAAACATTTTCCTTTGTCCAAACTAGTAGAAATTGTGCACATGCACTTGTTTTGAGAGCAAGTGAAAAATATAATGTAAGTTGAAGTCTAATTTTTAATGCAAAAAGGCAACATTGTTCCTGTTTCAACTCACAACATGCATGTTAAGGGTATCTCGATCACACTATCTCTCTCACTTCACCACCCCAACCACTCCCTTTTATAACACACTTTATTATCCTTCAACGATCTCAGCGCTCTACTCTATAAATACAAAAAACTTTACAACATATAGTAAGATATTCTCAAATAATTTGATCAATTATATATCAAATACTCAACATGCATATTGTGAGCTTCTAATCTTGACCGATAAATTAGTTGAGTTTAATCTAAGAGGTTTTTAATTATTTTTAGTTTAAAATTATATGAGAGGTTTTTAGTTATTTTTAAATGTAATGAAGGTGAAGTACTCTATAATAATACCACAATGGGGTAAAATATATTTTATCCAAAATTATTTTATAATCGAGATACCCTCCTGAGAAAATGACACTTCTGTCCACTTTGAGATCTAGTTTTTAGTATTAGTGCATTCATTCAATCAGAGGCCCTTTTTTTCAATTTGTGTCCATATCAGGTGTACTGGGATATTCCTAATAGGATTAAAATAAACCTCAGTAGTCGCTTGATTCTAACATAAACCAATTCCAATTTTCTATTCCTTCTAAAAGTCAAAAGGGAAGATGGGGTTTGGTAGCTTTTTGTGGTCACACTAAAACCCTTATAATAAGGAAAAATTATTAATATGAAGATCATCATTCAAATAGCATACTGTAAAAAAATATTATATATATATATACATATAGTAATACGAGTAACTCAGGATGGATGAAAAAAAGAATGATAAATTACACTGACACCTCTAAGCTTTTATTTAATACAAATTCTTTCATTATAGTTGAAAAATTACACTTACTTTTCTGTCATATTAAAATAATATATTTATTCTTTAACTTTTATGCATATAAAATAATAAAATAATACAAATATTTTATTTATGTTATTTTAAGATAAATAACAATCATCTTATTTGGTTTAACTCATACAAAAAATTGAGTAATGTGTGTGTCAATTTCCGACCACACTGTCAATCAAGCACTCAGCTGGAGAATACTGGCAGAATAGATTAAGCCTGAACGACCTGCAACAGAAAGAAGAGATTCCAGCGGTGGTTCGTCCACCCAGGGCACTCCGACGATCAAATTAGTAAAATATCTCTGACGATCAAGTTAGTAAAATATCTCTCAAAGATAATCAATAGTGCTTAACTCACTAGACAAAGCATAAAAGACATACCTTAGACCCATGGGGGTGCCTCCCTTTTATAGCCAACACAATCCTAATCCCAATAGAAGCCTAACTTCAATGGACTCAGGATTACTGCTAATCTTGAACTCCCAGTATGATTGGGATAAACTCTCTAAGAGTCTTATATTTACCCAAACTGAAGTGTTCTCTCATTCTAGGACTCTTGTTCCTTATCCGCTTATCTCGGATTCCGGTTTCTTCGCAGATAATCTCGGCCTAGCCGAGATCATCTCGGCGTCATGACCAGGACACATGGCACATCGGCTGGCACTTCGGTGACACCTCGGCCACGTGTTGTCATTCAAAAATTATGTCCCCACAAGTAATATTATTTTTCATATTTTTTTTATTTTTACTAAATTTTAAAAAATATTTTAATCAATTTTTATTTTTATTTTTATATATACTTAAGAAGTATAATATTTTGTAATTTTTTTTAAGTTCACCCAATACAAAAAAAATATATAAAAATATAAAAATTCAATACATTATCTTATTTTATTATGTTCAATAGATTTTTTTTTTTTTTTTTAAATTTATACAAATTTTATACATTTTAAATATATCTAGATTGATCTAATCTAGATATAATGGTAGAAATAAAAATGAAAAATTATATTCATATATAAAAATTTATACAAAAAATATCATAAAAATAAAAATGTTGTGATAATGATATTGTTGTAAATGTAAATCATGTTTATGCATGTTTTGTTTTAAAGTGAAATGTCACTATTAAATTATATTATTGTATTTGAAAATTCTATAAAATTTATGTCTATATATCATCACTCAATAAAAATATGTTCAGATATAATTTAATGATGAAAAGTTATAGAATATACTCCTGATGATAAGAAGAAGAAATGATAGGAAAAATGACAAAATGATCATTTAAAAATTTTTAAGATATGACATCAGCAATCTAAAAAGTAATTTGGCAGTGGACCTCGCCCACTGCCTATGCCTTGTTTTTTTTTTATATTTTCAATACATTAGTGTTATTAATTATCTTTTTTTTTAGTGGTATAAATCATTATTATTTTTCAAATATGATAAAAAAAAAAATAGTATTAAACAGAAATGTCAAGATAAGTGTAATTTACCTAGAAAAGAAAGGATTCTAAGCTACGGACATCCTCGGTACTCACTACTCCTCCTCCTCCTCCTCCTCCTCCTCCGACATGCATTTAGTTGTTGTTTGGTAAAAAAAAAAAAATTAACTGTTTTTCTGAGTTGGGACTTTTTAAATTTGAGATTAAAAAATTCGTTTGGTAAATTTCTTTGATTTAATTTTAAAATTATTATTTAAGTGTGAAATTATCATTTGAGTTATGAGTTTTGAGTTGAGTATTTGTTTGGTTGAGTTTTGAAAAGAATTTTAAGTTTTTAAAAGAGTTTTAAATTGTATTTTGAGTTTTGAGTTCTTTTGAAATTTTTTTATTTTTTTAAATATTCAAATATTTTCTTAATTTTATTTTTTTAAGGTAAGTATTTTTTATTGTAAATATTTATTTATTTATTTATTTATTAATGTGCACTGTATTTACATGTGTGCGCAGTATTTTTTTAAAAAAATTAAAAATTTAGAGTGAGTTGTATTTTTTTATTTTAAATATTTTTTATTTTTTAAAATGTTTTAAATATTTTTTTAAATTATTTTAATTTTTTTAAATTTAAAAAAAAATTCTGGATCACCCTTATATACTAAACCATAAAAAATTATTTAGTCAATACTTAAAAAAATAACAAAATATTTTTTTGAAAAAATAAAAATATTTTTCTTCAAAAATAAAAATAAACAAAATATTTTTTGAAATTTTATATTTTTTCAAAAAATTATAAAATAAAAAAATTAAATTTTTTTTTTTTGAAACAGAATTTTGAAAAGAGTTTGGTTATGAGTTTTTGAATTGAATATTGAATTATATATTTTGTTATGAGTTTTGCAAAAATTTTTATTAGAATCAAGATTCAAAAACTGAACCAAACACTACCTTTGGCTCTTTTGATATTTGTAAGAAAAAATTAAAATGATTATGATTTGGTTGTAACAGTTTGTCTTATTAACTTATTTTACCTATTTTTGGGGTGTTTTGACAACACATTAAAAAAACGAAAAGCTAACTTTTAATCCATTTTTAGTCATATCACCTCTCACATGAAATAGTGAAAAAAGTCAAAAAAATCAAAAAATTAATTTTTAACCTTCTTCCCAAAATACCCTTTTTTAGTCCCAACCAACTTAGCCAAACGACCTTAAGTCTTGTTTAGGAACAAGTTATTTTAATAATTTTTTAATATTTTACCAAAAGTTATCCAAAAAAATATAAAAAATGATGTAATAATTATTGTGACTTGACTTTTTAATTTTTTTCAATTAAAATGTTATTCCAAACAAGGTTTTAGTGTTTTGTCTATCCTAGTGAAGAAATTATAGTTTACCAAAAAAAAAAAATTTAAAATTACAAATATATTTTTTGAAATTTGCTTAAAATGTATTTTTTATTTAACAAAATTAATTAAAAAAATGAAATGCATAATTGGTCTCTTATACAATAATAAAATTATGAAATTATTGATTGAAATATATTTCTAATATCATTAAAAATTGTTAATTAATTTGTTGATTTATTAATAAAAAAGACGATTTGTTATGAAATTAAAAACCTCAACAATAGAATGTAATTTCCAAAATTACAGAGACGATTCGCATAAAGTATATTTATAATTTATCAAAAAAAAAAAGGCAACCTGAGAGCCTCTCCAACCCTTTAGGCATATAATGTTTATTAGTCAAAATGCCTAATATGACTCATTTCTTTTAACTCCAACACACTAGGCATATGATTAGGCATTTTAACTCAACTCACATTCACTAGTTACATGTAGCTAGTCTTCAAGGTTAGGCAAAATGTATTTAATCATTAGGATCATTTTTCTCCATCTTTGTTGCTGATGTAACATTCTGTAAAATTAATAGTATTTAGATGAATAGGTAAAATACAGAGCTTAGTTGGAATAAAAATATAAAACAGTTGATAGGTAAAATAAAATGTATACTTTATAGTAATGGTTAGATAGGTAAAATGTCTATTATCATTGAAGATGTTCTGATAAGTGTAATCTATCACTTTTTATCTCTTATAACGAGGTAACTTGACAAGTGTCATAATTTATGTGGTGTTATATGGCGATAGGATCCTCTGGAGTGTTTTTCCTAGAGTGATCCCTAGAGTAATTCATCAATGGTTGACACGTGCTCCACTAGAAGATCTAAGGGCTGATATGCAAAATAACCACCCTCAGATTACCTTCACATTACCACCTTCAGATTTTGAAGAAAATGTGGACTCAGACACCGGCGATGGTGTCGCAGCCTTCCGATCTTTCACCGGCGAGAATGAAATGGTGCTCCAGAACTTCTGACCGTTGTTCCTTCCTTTGCTTTTACTTCTGTACAGAAATTCTTTCAAGAACACCCACCGATTCGAGCTCCGACTCACCGATGAATGAGTTCAACTCCATTTCTAAATGAGGAAATCTGAATGGTTGCTGGGAAGGTATGGTTGTTGGGAGGGTCTTCAAAAATGGAGAGAATGGATTTGAGAGAGAGAGTTATTGCTGTGATTGAGTTGAAAGAGAGTTTGATTGGGTTGTTGGGTTGTGATGATGATGATGAATTGAAGGCTTGAAGCCATTGTTGATCTGTCAAAAAAGCTTCAAAAAATCTGAAATTTTTTTTTTTTTCAAAATACTCACCAAAAAAGTTTGATTGGCTTGAAATTGAAGGCTTGAAGCCATTTTTTTCAAAATACTCACCAAAAATCTGAAAGAGAGTCGATTGAGGCGAGCCAGCCATAGCCCAAGACTACAGAAACAGAACAAAACACAAATCAGAACAGAACAGAGAACGAAACAGAGGATCTGAATCGAATCAGAAATCACAAAATAAGCTGAACATAAACATACCTTGTGGGTCTCATAGGAAAGCCCAGAGTCTGTTTTCCACAAATCGTCGTGGACAGTTGAGCGAGCCATTTTCCGAGTCAACCCAGCTATGTAGTCTTCCTCGTCGCTCTCAGTCTCGGTAGAGCTCACCACGGGCTCCACCGGAGAACTCAAATCCGAGCCAAACCCATATGGAAACTCGTTGGGAAAACAACACCCAGAAGAAGATGAAGCCGCAAGGGCTTACGACATCGCAGCCCAACAAAGAAGACGAAGACGCTTTTGAAATCTGATGATGATGATGAATTGAAGCCACCATTGTTGATCTGCAAACAGAGCTTCAAAAAATCTGATTTTTATTTTATTTTATTTTTTTGAAAATCCTCACCAAAACGATGTCGTTTTGGTGAGGGGTAACCACAGCCGTTCGATCATTTACTCTAGAGGATCACTCTAGAGAGTTACTCTAGAGGATCCGGACGCGTGTTATATGGTGTAGAGCAGTGTTCCTAATCACTAAATAACTTCTCATCCAGTGCTCCTGTGCAGTGGAGGTGCAGGGTGGACGGGCAGCACAATTGCCAATGCAAAGGAAGGCATTCTTTTCTTGTAGTAGGAGGAAAGGAACGAAGGAAGGAGCAAGGATCCTCTAGAGTTTTTTTTTTAAAGTTTTTTTAGAGTGGTGCATTGTGTGTTTAAGAGTTAATGACAAGTCATATCAATTTTTCAGCATTAAATCTCAACCACACAATACATCACTTTAAAAAATTTAAAAAAAAAAACACTCTAGAAGACCCTTTGTGCGAAGGAAGGGGATCCTTCTGACACTCCCCCACAAAAATCACGTGCCACATTGCCCTCCCTACCGACAAGTGTTTTTTTGGTACGTATTTATTTGTAATTGTATTCAAATTTGAATGTTATATTCATTTCAAACACTCCTCCATAAATTGATGTTTCTAATAAATTTTTATTTGATTATTTTTAAAGTAAAACATTCATTAAGGTAGTTCATTTATTTTTAAATACTACTTAAATATATATATATAAACATTACTTATCATTCTCCTTAACATAATATATTAATAATTAGTATTATTACATGAGCACCTAAAAGTTTTGCCTTGCTATTATGATAAATTTGATTGTAAATTTTTAAAGGGTTCTCAATTTTTTTTTTGAACAGTGAAAGGGCAATCTAACCATAATTTTTTTGGTCAAGAATCTTATCTAATCTTAATATTATGGAAAAAGATTGGTAGCTCGAGAAATTGGCTCGAAAAATAGCTCGAAAGAGAAGAGATGGGAAGAGGAGGAGAAAGGAGAGGTCGTCGCAGCTCCCCGCTGTCGTCGCAGCTCCCCGCTGTCGTCGCAGCTCCCCTCCAGTCCTTCTTCTTCTTCCTCCGTCGCAGCCCCGCCGCAGCCCCCACAGCTCGTCGCAGCCCCGCGCAGCCCTGCCTCCTCCTCCAGCCCAATTTTTATTGCCCCTTCCCCTCCACTTCTCCTTCTTCCCCCTCCTCCCGATCTGCAGACCCACCATTCTTCTTCTTCTCCCTTCTTTTTCTTCTTCCTTTTGCAACAAAAACACAGGAAAAAAGAAAAAAAAAAAAAAAAAAAGAGACACCAAAACGACGTCGTTTTGGTGTCGAGCCAAATTCGGGCCATTGAGTTTCGAGCTACGTAGCGAGGTCGTAATATTATTAGTTGTTAGTTAAAAGGGAGATTTATTAAAAAATTCTCATATTTAAAGTATTTTAAGGATATTTTTACCCTTACAAATATTTTTTGAACGGTTAGCAATTTAATGATGTGAAAATTCATATTTTACGATGTGAATATTTACATTGACGGTGTGAATATTCACATCACAGAACATTTATTTTGTAAATGTAAGTATTATTAAGGGTATATTTTGGTAACTATGTCATCTATAGGACTTATTGGAATATAAAAAAATAATATGGACTAAATAGAACATAAATAGGTGAAAATGGATTTATGAAAAAATGCCCTTGGTCAAAATTTCAAGGCATTTTTTAAAATATATTTGTATGTATTCTTTTCATCTTTTTAAACACCTCTTTTCAAATAAATTGAAGCTCGAACCATTATTTGTATTTTTCAATTTGAAAAGAACTTTGCTAATGTATGCCCTTTAAGCAATTTTGAAAAACTAATGTACAAATTTTTAATGTGTGCTAAGAGTACACAAGTTAATCAAACTTCTTTTTTCTTTTTCTCTTTTTCTTTTTAAATATCCAACTAGTGCCTTATCTTTAACAATGTATTACATTCTTTACTTAACTTATTTTTTAGATAAATGTATAATTATTTTAAAGCCTACATCCTTAAATTTTGGTTAACAATATAAAAAAGTTGTACATTTTCCTTAAAGTTGTACTTCAAAATTAAATCATATATAACCAAAGGTATTGGTTAAAAATGAACTCTTAAATTCTATTTCATCTCATTTGTTTGACCATTTATGTTATGTTTAGACTGACATTTTAGATTTAATTTTAAAAATTAATTTAAAAGTTTTGTCAATTTAAAATGGCAAGGCATAAAAAGTCATTTAAAATCTTTTATGGTAAAGGTTCAAGTAATACAAAAATCCTAATAAAATACATTTATACTATCCTTAATTTATTTATTTATTTTTTAATTTCTCAATCTATCACTAATACATTAATCTACGATAATTTTTATAAAAATCAATTTCAAATTTATTTATTTAAGAATTGAGGACACGAGCATGAACCCCTCTCTCTCTCTCTCTCTCTTAGTGGACATGCACCCTACTGTGGAGTTTGTGGGTCTTAGACTTATTTTGATAATTTAAATTGTTCATATTGGCCCTGTTTGGTAGAGCTGTGGGAAACTGCTTATAGCTTATGCCCAAACAGCTTATAGCTTATAACTTTCAGCTTAAGCTGATTTCCAGCTTATTCTTAAAGCATCTCATGCCCCACTCAAAGAATAAACTGATTTCTGACTTCCACAAAGCTATAAGCTATAAGTATAAGCTAAACCAAACATATCAAAACAGCTTAAATTAAGCTGAAAGCTGAAAATAAACAGTAACAAACAGGGCCATTGTTAGCTTAGTCAAATAGATTATTATTTATAAAAAAAATCTAATTAATTGGATATCTATAATCCTATGACAAGACTCTATTTATTTTAAAAAAATAAATAGTTGGCATAATTTTTATAAAAATAATTAGAACTAAATTTTTTTTGTTGATGATATATTCAACGAATCATATAATATAAACGATTCGAATTATCAAAATAACATAAATTCAAAATAAATTATCCTTATTTTAAATTTTTTTCATTGTTTTGAAAAGAAAAAGTTAAATGAGTCTTGCCTCAGGCGGTAGCCGGTTGAGCTCTGAAATTCAAATGGGGAAAACTATCATTAAGCCGGGAGCAAGAAAGCAAGGAAGAAATCATTTGAGTGATTTTTGTCTCCTAATCAATTAACATGTGGGTTAACATAATGCCAAATTAGAGCATCTTCAATATGTTAGTTAAAAAATTATATTAAAATGTGTTATATGACAAAAAAAAAAAATAATGAAAGTGAGATCCATTTGTATTTATTAAGGTCTCGTTTAGCTCCGTTTGGGAAGAGCTATTTGGGGTTTTTTTGGTTATTTTAATCACAAAAGACAAAAAAAAATGAGTGAGACCCCCTTTGTGGAGGACCCCCACAACCACCTTACTGATCTACACCATTCATGATGTGTGGGGCCCACTCATGTATGTGTGGGGTCCACATCATGAATGATGTGGATCACAAAGGGGGTTGTGGGGGTCCTCCACAAAGGGGGTCTCTATCATTGCTGAAAGACAAAATAGGTTATTTTAGTCACAAAAAACAGAACATCACATCTAACCCATAATCATTACACTCTTCTCTCATAAAAAAAGTCAAAAAAACTAAAAAACCAAAAAGCTCTTCCCAAAAGCTCTTCCCAAACCAAGCTTTTTAGCCCAGGCTAAAATAACCAAAAAAGTCAAAAAGCCAACCCACTCTCCAAACGACACCTGTAATTTTTAAATTTTTTTATTAAAATATGAGGTAAAAAAAGATTAGTATGTTTGGAATAATTTTTTAATTTTTACGAAAGGATGTGTAAAAAAAATAGAAAAAATGAAATATTTAATTTTTTTGTATAAGTTGTTGGTTTTTTAATTTTTTTTATTAATTTTTTGACTTTTAAACTAAAACAATATGTTAGCAAAGGAGACATAAGTATTTGTTTGTTAGTTTAATCCTTTTTAAGGAAGGATTATAATTTCATTGGATGACTTTCCATCAAAATGAATTCTATTATTATGGATTGGTTATTACCAATTGTAATTAATCAAGTTATGTGTAACCACTGAATTGTTAATATAAATTAGTGATCAGATTGGTTCAATTAATACAATTATAATATACGATATTATGAATAAAATAAATTATAACTATTAGCTAAAAGTTGACGTATTCTTTAAATCGAATATGTAAGTAACATTCATACATGGTTTTTTTTTTTTTTTTGGGCCGTGTGGATAATAAATTTCCAGTCAGTCAAATATCACATTAAAAGTTTATGAGAAGTAAATTAATACTCTGTTTGATTTTGGAGACCCAAAAAAAAAATCACTTCAAACTATTTAAGCCAAAATCAGTTTGCATGTTTGGTTTCAATTTATTTAGCTAACAGGGGGGGGACTTTTTTAATAGGATTCAGAGGATTCACTCTATTTGGCAAATGATAAACATTTTTTTCCATTTTTTTTTCTAAGAATCCAAAAAGTTTATGTGTGGGTGAAAATCTGACTACACTGCAATCTTAGTATTCAGCTGGAGAACATTGGCAAAATAGATGGCACCTGTCTAACCTGCAACAGAAAGAGAAGACTCCGGTGGTGGTTCGCCACCCGGGGGTACTCTGACGATCAAGTCAATACTCAATATCTCTCAAAGATAAATCAATTATTCAACTCACAAGCTTGAGCATAAAAAGCATACCTTAGACCCATGGGGATGCCTCTCTTTTATAGCCAATACAATCTTAGTCCCAATAGGAGCCTAGCCCTAATGGACTTAGGATTACTGCTAATATAGGACTCCCAGTGGAATTATGATAAACTCTCTAAGAGTTTTATCTTTACCCAAACTGAAATCTTCTCCTAATCTAGGATTCTTGTCCCTCATCCATGTTGAGTTCTCTCTTCATTCTAGGACTCTTATCCCTTATCCACTTATCTCGGATTCCGATATCTTCGGAGATAACCTCGGCCTAACCGAGATTACCTCGGCATAACGACCAGGACACGTGGCACCTCGGCTGATACGTCGGCGTAACCTTGGCCACGTGTTGGTGCTCAGAAAATATATCCCCACAACTGCCCCCTAGGTTCTATTACCTCGGCATTCTGAGGTGATGGAACCTACATTGTTTGTTCATCTGTGCCCCTCTGTCCAAGATCAAACTCCCCGACCTCAAAGTTCCCTGGACTTTACTGTCCACTTGTGTCAAGTATCAAGTTTCAAGCTTTCCAAGCGGCTTGAGATCGCACCTCCTAGCCGAGGTTCTGGTTCCATTAATTCGAAAACTCCAAGAGCTTTGTAACTGCTCCATTCACATCTTCAGGTGGGTTCGCGATGTCCAGTCATCTATTTGACTCTGGCAATATTCATACCGGCGTTCATTTCACTTGGTAGGCTCATAAATTCCTTACTTGTTATTAAGCTCAATCTTTCATAACTCTTCCGAATCTGTTTACTTGCCATCTGTTGTCTTCTATTTTGATTTCTTTTCCTGTTTGAATGTCTGGCACTGTTCTTGCCATATCCACTTTCTGTTGCTAGCATCGTGCTTGGGTCATTACTTTCTTATTCTTCACATACTTACTTAGTGCCTGTGCACTTGGCTTTATTCATGAACTTTGTTGTCTTCTTGACTCTGAATTTTCTCTTCTTGTTTTTCTTGTTGTATTTCTAGATTCTTGCCTTCGCATAGTCTTAGAACCACGTCCCTTCTTGAAGTTGATGCCGAGATAACGGTAGAGAAGCTCCCCCTACTGACTGTCGATGCTGAACCACCGTCAACCGTCTAAGCAGATTAGTCCGACATTCTTCCCTAATTCTTAGGGTCTTCATTCTTGTACTTTTGTTTTCTTTGCATATGTAACTTTTTTTGCTTCTGAAAAATTTCTGTTGTTTGATGTTAACATTCCTTATTCCTTGATTATCATTCCTTCTTCCACTGTATTTGATAGCCATGTCGAGTAATTGACTTTTCTGATGGCCCTAGCCTCCAGAAGTCTGTTTACTTCTTCTTCCACTACTTCGTCGTGCATCAACATCGGTCTTTTTGTTCGTTGGATTACAGGTTTGGCCGACCTGTCAACGTTCAATTGGTGGCAAGTGACCTCGGGGTCAATGCTAGGCATTTCGTAAGGTGTCCAAGCGAATACTTCAATGTTTGCTCTAAAAAAAGCTTCTAATTCTCTTTCTTCTTCTTCAGCTAAGCCTGAGCCGGGAAGAAAGAAGCGTTCTTCGTCCCCCTCCTGGACGAGGATTTTTTTCAGTGCCTCTTCACTCTTCTCGGCTGGCTCCTTGCCGACATCATCTAGGACCTCTATGTCCTCGTTTTCAATCTCTGCCTTCTCTGGTTCTCGAATGCTGCAGGTGGATTTCATTGCTGCCATGGAGCAATTTTTTGCCTCCAGTTGGTCTCCTCTGACTTCTTCAATCCCATGTTCTGTTGGGAACCGCAATGGTTGATGCAATGTTTGAGGGAACTGCCCCCATTGCATGCAACCATGATCTTCCCAAGATTTGTAAGGAGATGGAGTGTCGATGATGGTGAATTCTATTATGATCTTTCTGGTGCCAGCTTGCACCTCCAAGTTTACTGCTCTCAGTGGCCATGTCGGCGTTCCAATGAACCCAACCATTGGGCCATTGGGTTGCTCCATATCGTCTGGATGAAGGTCGAGCTCCTTGTAACATCGGACATACATGATGTCACAAGAGCTTCCTTGGTCAATCAGGATGCGTTTCACTTGGCACTCCCCAACCTGGAGGGATACTACCAAAGCATCATTATGAGGGTATTGGACCATCTCGAGGTCGGCTTCAGTAAAAGACACTACTGGTCCCAAGCACTCATATGCCCGATGTCTCTTGTCCCCGACTTGGTAGACATGTTGCAGGTGCTTCACCTTTTGAGTCTCCCCCCTAATTTCGTTCTCGTTGACCCTCGAGTGAATTACATTAATTACCCGAGGTCCTCCTGCCTGAGGTTACTGTGGTGGGGGAGGCGGAGCTGCTGGCGCCTGAGGCAGTTTTGCCTGTTCTTCCCTTGTTCTGGTCTCATCAACGAGATCCCTTCAGATGGTCTTGCCTCATCAGATCTTCTAAGTGAGCTTTTAGTGCTCTGCAGCCTTGAGTCATATGTCCGTCTTCAGCATACACTTTAACTGTGCAATCTCCTCGGGATATAACACCTCGGTTGTACCCATTAATCGGTTTATCTCGGCTTTGACCTAACACTTGAAAATATTTATCATAATATTTCCATAAGTGTTATTTACAACTTGATACTTCACTCTTAGCAAGACTTCTATCTTCAAATTTCTTTCAAGTCTCGGCAACATGGTTATCTTGTCATGTGTATAGATACTTCATAACCTTGGTTTAACTTCAACTTATAAATTTTCTCAAAATTTCAACAAGTGTTAAACTAATCTTCTCTCAATCATGACCTCGGTTTAACTTTAACTTGTAAATTCTCTCAGAATTTCAACAAGTGTTAAACCAATCTTCGTTTCTCAGCTTAACTCCAACTTGTAAATTCTCTCAGAATTTCAACAAACGTTAAGCATCATATCGGTTTTAACTTCAACTTGTAAATTGCTACAAATTTCAACAAGTGTTAAACATCATCTCGGTTTAACTTCAACTTGTAAATTGTTACAAATTTCAACAAGTGTTAAACATCATATATCGGCCTAACTTCAACTTGTAAATTGCTACAAATTTCAATAAGTGTTAAGCATTGCTTCAGTTTAACTTCAACTTGTAAATTACTACAAATTTCAACAAGTGTTAAACATCATATATCGGCTTAATTTCAACTTGTAAATTGCTACAAATTTCAACAAGTGTTAAACATCATATATCGGCCTAACTTCAACTTGTAAATTGCTACAAATTTCAACAAGTGTTAAGCATTGCTTCGGTCTAACTTCAACTTGTAAATTGCTACAAATTTCAACAAGTGTTAAACATCATCTTGGTTTAACTCTGCTTGTAAACTTTTCTCAAGTTTCAACAAGCGTTAAACATATTCTTCTTCTCTCTGCCTCTTGCTTGTTGGATCCCTTGTTACCTCGGCCTCGCTTCGGCGAACCGTTTCCTTTCTCATGCTTTTATAAGCCTCTGCATCCTTTTATACGTAGGGTCACCAGAATCTCTATGATATGATTCTGTGGGCAAGGGATCTGCCCCCTGCATAGCTTCCACATACTCCTTTGTGGACTTTATAAAAGGTCTTCATCTTGGCTAACTTCAGTCCGATCTTGTGTGCTTTCTTTTTTATCTTCTGGGATCTGAGATTTGCTCACTGAGCTCTTCTCTTCTCAAATTTAAGTGCCGAGCTCTTGTCTTCTGGAATCTTGGATCTGCTCACTCAGGTTGAGCTCTTCGAATGTCATCTTCTTGGGAGTGCGCATGCCCCCTGTCTTTGTATTCCTTCTGGAAGGGTCTTCATTCCGTTTATGTCGACACATTCTCCATCCTTGCTAAACTAGTCGTTTCCAACACGTTGATCTTGTACGGTGGTGGCCATCTATTCTCCTTTCGTTCCCACGGACGACGCCAAATTGTGTGGGTGAAAATCTGACCACACTGCAATCTTAGTGTCCAGCTGGAGAGCACCGACAGAATAGATGGCACCTGTCTAATCTGCAACAGAAAGAGAAGACTTCGTTGGTGGTTCGCCACCCGGGGGT
Organism: Camellia granthamiana; assembly: GCA_036172215.1. NCBI lineage: Eukaryota > Viridiplantae > Streptophyta > Magnoliopsida > Ericales > Theaceae > Camellia > Camellia granthamiana. The sequence goes on along the minus strand of CM069903.1, from coordinate 38,491,318 downwards.
ACTCCGACGATCAAGTCAGTACTTAATATCTCTCAAAGATAAATCAATTATTCAACTCACAAGCTTGAGCATAAAAAACATACCTTAGACCCATGGGGGTGCCTCTCTTTTATAGCCAATACAATCCTAGTCCCAATAGGAGCCTAGCCCTAATGGACTTAGGATTACTGCTAATCTGGGACTCCCAGTGGGATTATGATAAACTCTCTAAGAGTCTTATCTTTACCCAAACTGAAGTCTTCTCCCAATCTAGGACTCTTGTCCCTCATCCATGTTGAGTTCCCTCTTCATTCTAGGACTCTTGTCCCTTATCCACTTATCTCGGATTCCGATATCTTCGAAGATAACCTCGGCTTAACCGAGATTACCTCGGCATAACGACTAGGACACGTGGCACCTCAGCTGATACGTCGGCGTCACCTTGGCCACGTGTTGGTGCTCAGAAAATATATCCCCACAGTTTATAAAAAAATATATTTAAAATCTAAAAAATAGTTCAATAAGAAAAAAAAAAAATTCTAGACTTCACCTGAATTTTTCTAAAAACAAAATTAACTTTTTAAACATTTGTCAAATGCATCAATATTTTTAGCAACAATTTTATCTTAAAAGGATAAATTTAAACCAAAAAAAAAATTATTATCAAATCAACCCTAAACATAGGGTTGAAATATTCGGCATTTCTCCTCAAGTCTAGGTCAATTTTTTGAGTTATTTCTTTCTTTCTTTTTTATTAGGACAAATTATCAATATATCCTAATAATTTGATTTAATTCTTATAAAATCTTATTGAAAATAGTTATAGTAAAAAGGTTGCTCAAAATAATTTTTTGTGACAATGTTTTATAGTGACTTTTTATCATAGTTTTTATAAATTGTAGCCAAAACTTACAATTAGTGATATTTTTCTATAGCAAATTTTTTAAACTGTTGCTAAAACTTATAATTAGTGAAATTTTTATGACAATTTTTAAATTGTCGCTGAAAATTAATAATTAGTAATTTTTTAATTGTATTTAATAAAAATATCATTAATTATTATAGGACTTATTAAATAATAAATTTATTGTAAGTCTAAGTTTTTATTACTATGGATTTTTACTGTTTAAATAGAGAATGAGAGGTTATATTCAAAAGATTTGGATGCAAAATGCAGTAGAAACTATCAATTTGTTTTTTTAAAAAAAAATTCTTTAAAATTAGGGCAAATTGTCTGTAATTATTATTATTTTTTTTATGTCACAATTTCACAAAGATACTTAGGCCAAGTTTAGCAATTCTAAGATAATTCATCTTTTTATCTTTTTTCCATCACATCACCTCTCTACTTTTCTGTACATCTTTTCGTAAAAAGATAAAAAGTGCATTTATTTAGGTCATCCCAAACAACCCCTTATTAATAAGATGTGTAAATAAATAAATTTGGGATAAATTAAAAAAATTAATTGATTGACTTATGATGTCATATTATTTCATTATTTTTTATACATCTTTTTGTAATAAATAAAAATATTAACTTATAAGTCATACTTAAAACAATCATATAAATAAAGAAACAACAAATAATGAGCTACAATGGGTTCTTTTATGAGCTTGGCTATTTTAGTTGATTTTTTTAGTTTTTTAATTTAGTTAAAAAAAATTATGTTTAGAATGATAGTTGAATTTTTTTGTAATTAACTTGATAATTTTGAGAAAAAAATAATTATAATTTAAATATAATATTTTATTTTATCAATTATATTAATATATTTTATTTTTATTGACTATTTTAAAATTCATGTTTCCAAACACCTCAACATGGATATCACCGTGAAATAAGAATTAACGGAGTTAGGGAGAAGCCAAGAAGCACGTGAGTGCCTCTGAAGTCAGACTGTCAACTGTCAAATCAAATCAGAACGTCCGTTCGGGATGCTATGCTGGGCTACCCTTTTGGGGGAAGGTACCAATCACTGACCATTTTGCTCATGCAATGCATGCATGAGATGGGACCCAACAGGGTCAAGATTAAAAAAAAAAGGTCTTGTTACATCCCCTAAAAAAATTCCTCCTAATCCCCCTAATTTTCATATCAAGTAAAAAAAAAAAATAATAAGGAAACAGTTGCCTAAAATGGAAATTAGGGGGATTAGGGGAGACAGTTTTAGGGCTCCAAATCATTTTCCTAAAAAAAAAAAAAAGGATGGTGTTACGTGTATTGAAAAATGGTTGAGGGTCCGAAATCTGGGGCTCGAATCCTGCTCAAAGTCCAAAACGACGTCGTTTTGGGCTTCGATTTTTTTTTTTTTTTTTCTTTTCTTCCTTTCCTTCTTTCTCTTTCTTCTTCTTCGTTGAGTTGAACACAGAGGAGAGAGAGAGAGAACACAGAGGCGAGAGAGAGAACGCAGGTCGTCATCGGCGTCGCAGCTCGTCGGTTGATCGTCGCATCGCCGCCTCCGCCTCCACCTCTGCCTCCGCCCGCCTCCGCTCTGCCCCTGCCCGCCTCTGCCGCCTCTACCGCCTCTGCCTCCGCCCAATTTTAATGTCCCCTCCAGTTCCTCTTCTCCTCCTCCTTCCTCCTCCTCCTCTTCTTCTTCTTCTTCTTCCTCCTTCCTTCTCAAATTCGAGCCATTCGAGCCTTGCCCTTTTCGGGCTCTCTACCGGGACTGTACGTGTATTAGTTAAGAGAAATGCTATATATGTCGGTCTCACATTCATATAAAATTTTTGATAAAATTTTTGAAATCTTTAACATAATTCATTAATTAATGTATTAATTAGTTTATAAATATCAAAAAAAATTTAAATTATGTCACATTATCAATTGGTACATTAATTAATATATTAATTAGTGCATATAGCATTATTCAAAAAAATATATCTTTTTTGTCTCAAAATAATCATTTATTTTATTTTTTATTCTTTTAAAATATTATTTTTTAAAAAATAAATAAATAATAGAATAATATAAATTTATTATTTTGCACTTCTTTTAAATTCATTAATAACACAAAAGGTGCCATTATTATAATTGATATTTTCAAAAAAAATACTACCAATTGGTAATTTTAAAAAATTAATATTTTAAAAATGTAATAATTATACACAAAAAAAAAAATTGAATTTCCCAAAAGAAACTATTATTTCAAGACAAAAAAAAGTATACATATATACAACAGTGATTGATAACTCTAAAAGTAGAGTTCTAAACAAAACTCTACTGAGCTGGCAAATTCAAAAAAAAAAAAAAATAGAGTTAAGTCAAAATATCACATCAAAATAGTACATATACAATTGTCATGTCATTAGAGCAGCTCTAGCTCTTACTCTAGAGCCTGAAACATTTTTCATGTATATTATTTTGTTAACAAATATCTTTAAAATAATTGTTCATTACCTCTTGAAATAATTGTATATTATTTATAAACAATTGAAAGTAATTATTTTATTATAATATTATATGGATAAAAAAAAACCCTCCAAATATGATTAATGAATTTTAGCCAGTTAATCTAGCGTTAGGTGGGCTCACGGTTCCATTGGGGTCGAGAAATCTCTAATTCACTATTTGTTCGTCGAATTGGTAGATTGAAAAAAATCAATTCGCATCCGTCAGTGGGATTGGCAGATGGATGCGAATCGGTTTGGCGATTTAAACTTTTACTATAAATTTTGAACATAATACAATAACTTGTTAACATTTTTTTTAGATAACAATCCAACTCAATATAACTAAAAGATTATCGAGTAAATTGTTAAATACCAATAATAAATACATATAAGAAAATCATACATTATCAAAACTATTTCATTACTTGTTTTTTTTTATTCAAAAACTATTTAATTTGATTTTTTTTAAATGAAAAAATTAAACTTTATTTTCCACACAAAAATATCGAATATTAACACTTGTCATTTGATAAAATGATATCTAAACAAAACTCTTTTTCAACTAGATTTTTATTTTTATTTTTATCATCAAATTGAAAACACAATAGAATATCTAAACTCTTTTTCTATTGAAAACACAAACAAAATATCTAAATAAATTAAAAATACAAAATCTTACAAATTACTATGGGTGTTTGTAGTTTAGCAGTTCGGTTGCGGCTAAAGGAATCTCAAATCCACCATCCGTCGAAAACTAGGCGGATTGAAAAAAACTAATCTGCAACTGTCCGCTGGTCATCACGCATCCGTTCAAAATGCAGCGGATCGGTTCGATTGATTTGAATGGATTGGAATATCCCCTGAGCACTCCTATCTTGCCTAATTGATTTATAAGAAAATAACTTTTTTGTACATGAATAAGGATATTATTTCAACTAGATTTTTATTTTTATTTTTATTGATAGGATATTATTTAACGTAGTTTATTTGTACATATAACTTATAAGACTAGCAAAGTGTGAGAGATTTTTATTTTTATTTATTGATATGGACATTCAGCTGAAAAAATGTTTGATTTCTATCTATCCAACTAGATTTTTTGATGTCCCATTACTAACTTTACTCATAATTTAGGTTGTTTATTTATATGTCCCTGGCAATCCATAAAAATAAAAATATAAAATCAAATTAGGTTGATGATCACAATCTCATGAGTTTATCAAATTTGTCTTTTGAAAAATTGACACTATGTATAGTTTAGATTTGAGTGTCCATTTTTTAAAAGAAACATGATAAAATCATATAGAAATCAATTTTTACACGAGTATAGTTTGATTTTTTCCGTAAATAATTTTTACACAAGTGTGTAAGATGAAGTTACTGGAATTATATAAATAAGACCCATTGTAAAACCTATGAAGCCAACGAAACAAAATGAGATCTTTCTAACTGTATAAAATCTGTTGATATTAGCCTTCTTGCTTTAAGAATACTTTAATGTAAATCGATATGAATAAATCTAATTGCACAGATAATTTTCAAATTTTATTTTGTTAAATGATAAGATGTTAGTGGGTTAGTAAATTAAATTACAATGGTTATAGTCGCTCCATCAACTCGAACTCTAAAATCTATGATCATTTCACTATCTCATGAACCAAATCGGTCAATTTTTACCTAATGAGAAATAGATGTGATGAGATAAATGATGAGTCAAATATATAATGAACCCTGCATTTGAGATTAACATTTGATCTTACATTTATATATTTTCATTTTGTGAAAATCTTTTATACTTGTAACACAGTTGAATTGAAACTGAGGCCTCATTTGGAGACAACATATTTTAGCCAAAAAATAAAAAGTTACTATAAATTGTCACATCGTTCTATCTACTTTTCTGTATATCTTTTTTTATAAAAAATCAAAAAATTACTAAAATAATATATTTCCAAAGAAAAATGGGCCTACAACAAAGATGATGATTATCTGACCGTTTTTAAACTTTGAAATAACCAACATTCTATCACTTATTGCCAATAAGATTAATTAAAGTGTAAACTACCGATAGGTCCTACTTTTGAGACTTATTACCCATTAAATCCTATTGATAAATTTATTAAGTGATAAAGATAAATTTATCAGTCTTTTATTTTTATAAATAAATTTATAGTGATAAATTTATCAGTCTCTTTGTTTTTATGAATAAATTTATAGTGATAAATTTATCAATCTCTTATTTTTATAGTGTTAAATTTATTAGTTAGGACCTGTAGGTAAATAAGTCTAGTTAATAGGACTGATTGGTAAGTACCCCTTAATTAAATTAAAAATAAACTATGGAGAGATGGAGAGCATCATAATATTAGTCCGATTGGGACCATGTTTGCCCATTGATTAATCAAATGTAAAATGTCACACCATTAGGGTACATGAAAGTGGCACAACTTTTTTTTTATTATTCATTTTTTCATTGTTGCTGGGAATCAAATTGTACAAAGGAAAATTTAGATTATTGATTTTGATAACCTATGGTCCACGCCAGTTAAGCTTTGGAAGGGTTTGATGTTCACCTCCACTCTGATAATTATGCCCCCCCTGTTCACAAGAGAAATGCTATTAATTAAAACAACTGAACAACAAAAATAATTAAATTTTTATTTATTTTTTCATTTTCCTCATGCCATGTTTAGATCTTAGACTTATTAAGTGAAAGGAAGGAGACACTACAAAAAAAATTAATTATAAACCATTATGATTATGTTATGAAGGAGACACTATAAAAATTAAAATCGTCTTAGTTATAAATTGATGATATTAGTAAACGGATGGCTTATAGATTGGACGGTTGGCGGCGAACACAGAAATTGTGTAAAGGGGGACTAAAGTAAAATTATTTAAATTTTAGAGGAATTGAAGTAAGATTATATAGATTTTGAAAATTAAAATATTAATTATTTTATAAAAATAAAATAGCTCACGTTACAAACCTTTGTCCAAAGTTTTAAATTATCTTTAATGGGTTGCGACAGACTGGACACTCAAGCGGATTAGGAAAGTCCATGGAATGGGTTGGTCAGATTGGGTAACATTAAGTTTTTTGTTTGCATGCCATTTGAGAATCCCTAACTATAAGTCTGAAGCCTTTCTTATTAATTGAACTATGACTGGTACACAATATAATATATTATTTTTTAAGAAAAAAATAAATTTTTATAAATAAAAAAATAAAAAAAACCAAATACCGATCTCCAGCCTCTAAACTTCTAAATTATGCTTACAAACAATTCAATGAGGGTGTCCCTGTAGCTCAACCTCATAAAAACAACCATACATTTATGCAAACTTTGCTATACACAAAAGAAAATTGTTACATATGTGAAAAAGAAAAATTTTAAAAAGAAGAATTTATAAGCTCAATCAGGATGCATTAAAAATAATGCAATACTTTAAATTTTTTTTAAAAAATCATAAAGTAGTAGTATTATGCACCCTATACTGTCCTCTTAAATGCAGAATAGTGATTAATGTGGTTTTGTGTATAATTGGTATTTGACCATTGACTGTTGAATTCATCAAGCAACCTCATAATGGCAGAAATCAAAGTACCAATTGTGAAGTAGCATCATGGTAACCGTTATTTTATCATCCCCTCTCTCCAACCATTTAATAATGGAATCTCAAATGTTTGAATTGACTAACTTGACCCCCCCCCCAAACCAAAGCATCGTCAAGATCTCATCTCTCTCGTTAAAATCAACAAGATACCAAATCAACGGATAAGATCATTGCATCAGAATTCAGGCACAAAGAGAGAGAAGGCGCAGCAACAAAAGTAGTCAAAAAAAACCCCGCTATGTGAGTCACGTGTCTGATCAATATAAAACGGAAGAGTCACGTGAGTGTGTAAAAATGATAAAAAGAAGGAAAAAAACTTCTTGGAGATAAGGGGTTAAAAAAAAAATTTCTTCTCAAAACACTTTAAACCATTATATTAATTGAAAATGTGATGATTTTAAAATATAATTTACTAATTGTGAGTATGTTGAAACAAACTGTAGGAAATTTTATAACCATTATATCAATAATAATTTTAAAATGTGATAATATTAAAAATGACTTAATTGTTGTGAGTGTTTTAAAACAAATCGATAAAAAAAAATTTGTATTCCAATAGTTTAATTCTGTGTTATTTTCCTTTTAACCAAAAAAAAAATTGAATACAAAACATTCTTTACTCTTTATTATAAAATATTCAAAATCATTAAACATGATTTAATTGTGAATGATTTAAGCCAAATAAATAAATAAATAATTGGATACAACTTTTTTTTGGCTCTTTGCAAAACACTATTATTTGTAAGATTATCAAAAATTTTAAAATGTGATAATATAAAACATGACTTAATAATTGTTAGTATTTAGAAACAACATAATAAACTTAGGTCTCGTTTGGTAATATCACTTTTTAGTTTAAAAATTAAAAAGTTACTAAAAAAATTACAAATCTAACAACTAATATTAAAAAATTAAAGATTTTATTTTCTCTCTACTTTTTATATATTTTTTTATAAAAAATTTAAAATTATTTCAAACATTTTAATTTTTTTATATCATATTTTAATTAAAAAAAATTAAAAAATATCTGTTCCAAACTAGGCATATGTAAAGAAGATTTTTGAACGGAGAGAGGATTGCAGTGGGTAGGGGTGGCAAGCGAAGCGTAAGGCGAAAGGGTGGGGTGCCCTTAACAAGGGCACTATTGCCTTGGAGATCTCTGTGCAGGTGCAGCAGGGGTCGGTGTCCATAACGTTGGAATGGGAAAGTTACAGCAGATAAGGCAAAAAGCCGACCCCGTTGACTTGCTACCCCACAAGTGTGAAAAGTGATAACCTACATTTGCCGGTCACCCCCGGGGAAAAAAAAAAAAAAACCCCGATCCCTTTTTTAATTTTAAAATTAAAAAAATAAATATTTTTTCCACCTTAAAATATTAGTTTCTTATTTTATTTTTTATTATCTTAAAATATTAGTTTATTTTTAAAAATTAAGAATTAAAACAATATAAATTTTCTATTTTGTTATTTTTTAAATTTATTAATAACATAAAAAATACAATTATAACAATTGATATTCTTAAAAAAATATACTGTCAAAAGATAATTTTGAAAAATTAATATTTTTAAAATACAATAATTACACTATAAAAAAAAAAAAATTTCCAAAAAAAACTATTATTTTAAAATAAAAGAAATATTAAGAATTTTTAATATTTTATTAATATTTTTATCAAATATTCATAAAATTCACGCCATATAAATCTCTAGTGAATCTTACAAACATTTAATAAAACATTTAAAAATTTCTAGCATCTCAAATTAAAATATTCCACCTCGTAAAAAGCCTCCCCCCTCTCTCAAATATAAGTTATATGGAGACTAACAACTCTTGGAGAGAGGGAGAGACTTTGGACCCTTTTGCAGTATAGCCATAGAGATAGAAAGAGAGTGCTTTTGCAGAGATCTTTCTGGCTCTATCCACCTATCTATCCTCACAGAAAATAGAAGGATATATATATATATATATTCTTTTTCTTGCAATCAATTGTTATCTGTATGTGAACCATTGTCAATCAATATGGCGTCTCCAATACCAGATCATATTCCATAAAAACAAGCACACAAGTGTGTTTATAAAATTAGAGAGAGAGAGAGAGAGAGAGAGAACAGAGTAGTAGAGAAATTGTGGGTTTTAGTTTTACTTACAGAGACTTGAAAAAATGGTTTTTGGATGGCGAAGAGCATTTTGTACATCCATTTCCCGAGATGGAGAGTCGAAGCTACCCAAGGAGAAGCAGCAAGAACCTAGCAACAACAACACCAATCCCACCCCCAAACTCGGTTCCAAATTCGGTTTCTTCTCCAATCCATCCACGCCTCGATTGCCCGTTCCAAGCCCTAGCCTCCGGTGCCGGACTGTGACAACAGCGACTGTTCCGACGCAATCAGTTCCAGAGACCCCTAAGCTCCAATGCAAGACCAAAAACAGCCCCAGGTTCTTCCAGCGCTCTACTCCATCTTCTCCTCGATCACCTTCGACTTTCTCTCTACTCAAATCGAGCTTGCGTCTCTACAAAGTAAGTATTGATATACTACTAATGTGCTGCTTCCATTATATATGATTTCTCCTTTTTCGACACTTTGCACAGTGGAATTTTGGCAATAAAAAGATTTTCGAAAAGTGATGAGTAAATTCTGACTTTAAAAAGCTTTCCCTCTCTCTGTGTGACCTTTTTGTGAGCAGAGTAGATGTGGAATATGTTTGCAGAGCGTGAAGACAGGTCAAGGGACCGCCATTTTCACGGCGGAGTGCTCTCATAGCTTTCACTTTCCCTGCATCGTCACGCACATCAATAAGCAAGGCTGCCTTGTGTGCCCTGTGTGCGGCTCCAACTGGAAAGAGTTACCTGTATTGACCACCACCACCAACAACAATCAGAAACCACAAGTCGAAGAGAAGAAGCAAGAACCAGCAGAGCCAGTAGATGTTAGAGCGAAGAACGAAAGAAAGCAATACGCCAGGTCTGATTTGAAGGTTTACAACGATGATGAGCCATTGATGTCTCCCAAATCAGTGTCTCGGTTCAATCCAATTCCAGAAGCTGAAGAAAATGAGGACGAAGACAATGACAACGAAAACGAACACGGAGTCGAAGAGTTTCAAGGATTTTGCGTCAACACGAATGGTAGTCCAATTCAACAGCCTACTTCGAGTTACAGAAATGTGGAGGTGATGTTGTTGCCGGAAGCGGCGGTTGTATCGGTAGGACGGAGTTACGAGACGTACGCCATAGTCTTGAAGCTTAAAGCTCCGGCGTTGCCGGCGAAGAATGATCGTCGTGTTCCGATTGATTTGGTGACGGTGCTTGATGTTAGCGGGAACATGACAGCTGAGAAAGTGCAGATGATGAAGCGCGCAATGCGATTGGTGGTATCGTCTCTCTCCTCCTCCGATCGGCTCTCCATTGTAGCGTTCGCTGCGAGCTCGAAAAGGCTGTTGCCGCTGAGGAGAATGACGACGAACGGCCGGCTAACGGCCCGTCGCATCGTGGACGCCATTGTTTTCAGCCAAGGCACGTCGAGTCCCAGCGACGCGCTGAAGAAGGCCGGGAAGGTTCTCGAAGAGCGCCGGGAGAGAAATCCAGTCGCAAGCATCATGCTCTTATCGGACACTCACGATGGGCAGTCCTCCGCTACCAACTCTGCCAATCTGAAATCCCAACCATCCGTTGTGTCCTCAACTCGCTTTGCTCGCGTTGAGATTCCTGTACACTCAGTCGGATTCGGCCAAGGCGGCGCGTATAGTCACGCTCCTTCCGACGACGCCTTCGCGAAATGCGTGGGCGGTTTGTTAAGCGTCGTGGCTCAAGATCTCCGGCTTCAGCTAGGGTTCGCGTCCGGTTCAGCTCCGGCGGAGATCAGGGCGGTCTACTCTTGCTCGGGCCGGCCCACCTCTCTCGGATCCGGTTCAATCCGGCTCGGGCATCTATACGCTGAGGAGGAGAGAGAGGTTTTGATTGAATTGAAGGTTCCATCATCTGCTATAGGGGCCCACCACGTACTGTCCGTCCGATGCTGCTACAAAGACCCATCAACTCAAGAGCTTATCTATGGGAAAGAGCAAGCTCTGTTGGTACCAAGGCCCCACGCCGTCCGATCATCAACTCCCAGCATCGAACGGCTGAGAAGCCTCTTCTTCACAACGCGTGCCGTAGCTGAATCCCACCGCTTGATTGAACGCAACGACGTCGCAGGGGCGCACAACATGCTCTCCTCAGCTCGAGCTCTATTGATGCAGTCTAAGTCGGCTTCGGCTGATGAGTTTATCCGTGGCTTGGAAGCCGAGTTGTCTGAGATCCAGTTGCGGCGACAGAAGCAGACTGAGGAGATCCAACGGCGGAGGAGGACGACGAGGAGGACAAATACGACGGAGCGGGAGGTCGTCCCTGCTGCTGTGGCTGCATTGGTAGATGAGAAGGGTGAGCCGCTTACGCCAACATCGGCTTGGAGAGCTGCGGAGAGGTTGGCTAAAGTGGCTATAATGAGGAAGTCGTTGAATAGAGTGAGCGACTTGCACGGCTTCGAAAATGCGAGATTCTAAAAAATTACTATTATTATTAATTAATCTGATAATATAGAGAAAATGAAAATTTGTACTGTATAAAATAAATAAAATGAGACAAAACAGTACCCGACGGGTCGGCCCTTTCTGCAGAGAAGAGAGAGAGAGAGAGAGAGTGGGGGGGGGGGGGGGTGCGGGGCAGGGAACCAACCCACACGCCGATTGACTGATTGTTCAGTGCGGGGGGTTCTGTGCTTTTGTCTTTATTTGAAAATTGTTAAATATAATCAATTTTTTTCATCCTTCATTTTATATCACCAAATAACTGATTAAATATTTTTTCGTTTTTATTGTTTTTTTACAAATATCTATGTGGACGGTAATGGTTTATTTTGACATCTGGCTAAAAGTCAATTTTTTAGTTTTTTTCAGTCATATTATCTCTCAATTTTTATACTGTTTTAAAAAAAAATTAAAAAAATTAATTTTTAACCTATTTTTCAAAACACTCCAATAAGTACTTATTTATTTATATTTTTTTAGAAATTGTGTTTCAGTGTTGTGAAAAAATATTCTTATTTTATGGTGGTATAAGTTTTCTATAGGCATGGTGTAAATTATTCTTGTGCATGAGTCCATCATGTGTATCATAATTGCATCACAATTTTTTTTTTTTTTTAAATCTAAAGTGTAATAATCTTTTCGCTGTTCTATTGATTTGCTGTTTTTTCTTCTTTTTTTTAATTAATTTTCAATAAGTAACTATACATACTTTGTGCAGTGTTGGGGGAATACAAATTTGGGGGGTAAAAAAGGGAAAGAGAGAATGATGGGTGGAGTGGGAAGGAGAAGATGGTAGCTTTGTTTTCTTTCTTTTTTATTTCTCTTTTTGTTTTTGTTTTGTTGTGTGTGGGGGTGGGTTTGTTGAGTTGGGGTTGTAATGATTTTGTCAGAGAAGAATGGGAAGATAAAAAAGACAGAAAATGCATTTGTAATGTATTTGTTATGGTAATGGTATGTTGGGTGTGTGTTTAGAGGTTTTTGTCTTTTTACGAAAAGATGTGCAGAAAAGTAGAGAGGTGATGTAATGAAAAAAAGATAAAAAGATAAATTATTTTAAGAATGTCAAACTTGACCTTAGTTGATTTGTTTTATTATAATGGGAGGTGAGAGCTGTTGTTGGGGTTTGGCTGTTCCTAAATGACAAAGTGGTGGTTGTGGTGAGGCATGGTGTTCAGCAGGACAAGATAATGCCAATTCCCAAATGATTACTATTCATTGATTAGAAGAACACATAAATAAATAAATAAAATTTGTCAGCTATTTGCTTTTATGATTTGGCTTGAATAGTATTTGATGTGTTACACTCCATACTTTTTAAATATTAATTTTTTTTTCAAAAATTGAAAACTAAAATTATATCAAGATCTAATATATTTGTTCAATCCACTTGAGAGTGATATGGTGTTTATCCCAATAATATTAAAATATAAAATGAATTATAGAATAATTCACAAAAAATTAAAATGAAAGACACGGATTAAATCTTAACTTATCATTGTATTTTTTGTGACTCATTTTATATTTAATTATGGAGCAATTATTCATTGTTCATAAGGTATTGACGCGGTTGAATTGTTTTGGGGCAATATCACATGAGCAATTAATGTTACACTTACATTATCCTTAGTACAAGTATGCTTAGCCTTTTCTTAAAAGTTTGTTAATGACAAAATGTGTTAATTTCTTTAAGTAGAAAGTTTTAGTCTTTATTAGTGAAGTTGACTTTGAGTCATTTCATAACTTTGTTCTTGGTTTCACCATCTAATTAATGGCAATTAATGTTACACTTACCTCCATGAGCACGTTTACCAAACCTTTTAACCTTGTGTGTGTGTGTGTGTGAAATTGCTTTATTTATTTTGTTCTTTACAGGTATGGTTACTTCACCAATAGCAATGATAACTGTAAATTTTACTTAAATTTTGTGCTTTTACGTGGGTGTTGTACTTAATGATTGAGATTAGTATAGTGCTCAATTTGTTTTGGATTGAAAAAACCAATTAAAAAAGTTGTTCCACAAATAATTTGAATGCTCCTACTTTGTGCTCATCGTTTTCTATCAATGCTTGTCTAACTAATAAAATTAGGTGAAAACAGAACAAAGAGGGAAGAGGAGTGTTTTTTTTTTTTTTTTTTTCTTTGAACGGTGAGGAAAACAGAGTTTGAAAACTAAGGGCTGGATTGGGATATCCAAAAAATTCAAGAAATCAAAAAATTATTAAAAAAGTTAAAAAGTTATCACTATTTACTAAAAAAAAAAAGTTAATTTTACACACAAATTATTACAACACAGTCTGAACCGTCCCACAGACTGTCGCTAAGTTGCTAAAATGATTTGGAAAAATTGCACAGACGGGGTGCACAATTAACAAAGTGTTGTTCGGCCCGTGGGGGCCATCACAGGTCCTATTTTGATAATCTGAACCGTTCAATATGTAGAACTCATCGAGTAGTATATGTTTTCAGAAAATCACGTTAATTAGATATCGCTAACTATATGATTAAATCAGTTTTGTATGAAAAAATAGATGGTGTTATAGTTGACGGTTGAAAAAAAAACTAATCCGATCAGATAGCTATCGATATCCGATCAACGTGATTTTTTACAGACATATAGTATTCGACGAATTCTACACATTGAATGGTTTAGATTATTAAAACGGGACCCATGATGGCCCCCACGGACTGAAAAGCACCGTTCAATGCAATGCCCGAAAAGTAGACAACTATTTCTTATCATCAAGTCCCTTTCCAGACGGTACGGCCTACTGTCCTTATCTTCTCCTATACACTAATTTATACAATTTTTTAATACACATTTTTTCGTAAAAAGTTAACCCAAACAATCATATTTTTTTCCTCAACTTTTTAGTCCAAAAATTCAAAAAATGCACTTATTTAAGACACCCCAACAACCCCTAAATTTTAGTGAAAACAAAGAAACAAAAAATGTGCTCATCATAGTGTCTCAAGTATACTTGGTAAAAAAGTTGAAATAGTTCTACATTCTTTATAAAAATGTGTAGAACAGTCATTAACAAGATTTCTAAAACAACAATTTTGTTTACTCAATGCAATTCAAATTCTTGATGGATCTTGTTAACTAATCTTCTAGGAGCATTAGTTAAAAAAACTTAAAATAATTATATATTTTTATAAGACACTTTTATAAAGAATATATAGTCGTTTCAATTTTATTAACAAGTGATTTAGAATACTTTTTGATAAAAAGCTAAATAAATAAACGGTTGTGATTTGTGGCACTAATTTTTTGAGCACTAATGGCACTAATTTCTATATAAGGTATAAAAAAAAAAAAAAAAAAAAAAACAAAGTTACCAAAACAGGAAATTAGTGTCATTAGTGCCAGCAGTTTTAGTGCCACAAATCATTTTTCATAAATAAATATCACTCAAGCAAGGAAAGAAAAAGAAGTTCTTACTTGGACTTCCAAAACTATGATAAAATTGTTTATTATGGCATCTAATTATTTTATTTTTAGAAATACATCTATTTAATGATATTTTTAAAATTTTGTCACTTTTTTTTTTTTTTTTTGAACTTTTCAAAGTGACTGTCTAACAACGACTATCGTAATGATAGGAATTAATCTCCAAAACAAATATAAATTAACGCGCAGTCAATTAATTCGGGATATTAAGCATGGCCTAAGAAAAAAGTGAAGATAATTTATTTTTTAGCTTCTTACTTTTTTGGATGCAAAGGAAAGAGAAGATAATTCAAACTATGGGAGGAAGGGGATGTATCAAATAATAGATTAATATGACAATGGACCAATGGGTATCATTATCAACGTTTAGTGCAATGGAAAGGGCCCCACTTATCTCCATAGTTATCCTTCTATTTTTTAAACGGAAGAAAGATAATCTAACATGCCATCATTGCACCTTTAGGCTCATATTTCGAATAATTGATTGTTAACTTAATTCATAGAAAGGAATACACTATTGAAATATCAGCGGAGTTCAATCATATATCACAAACGAACTCAAGATTCGATTGAATGACAGAGTGAAATACAAAATAAGATTTTCACAAAAAACTACTAAAAATTACTTAACATTTCACTCCATCTAAAAGTCAAACCTAAGCCACGCTCGTAAGAAAGATACTTTCTCCACTAAACCACCAACCCGGTGGTTATCTCCATACATATTCATTCCTTCATTTTCCTTCCCCCGTTGAATATCCACAACCGAGACCTAGATTGATTGACTATCAATTTACTATTGAAAAAAATAATTTTTGGGGACTTTAATTTAATATTAAAGTGTGGTGACTTTAATTAAATATTAAAGGGGGTCCTAACCTTTTATTGTGTTGGGTCCAAGTGAGCCAAAAACCATTGGGTTTTGAATAAGAAAATTGCCTCATGATGTTAGATTCATGAATAGGATTTTAAAGAGTATTTAAATCCTTTTTCTTGGCTAAAGGGTGTGAATCCTTTGGGCATCCATACTTTTCATTTTGTGGAAAGGGGCTATGGATGCTTGATGTTTTAATGACTAGCCTTAAAGGCTGGAGAGGCTCTTCCTCTCTCCCCTATACATGTATAAATTGAGACCCTCCTGTCAAGTTTCAATAAATTTTTGCTTCTATTTTACAAGTCAGTTTGCCAGAAAGTTCCTATTGTGAGAGAGTGCTGCCACTGTTTTTGTTCGCTAAGCTAGACAGATAGTGCTTCTGCCGTAGCTGGTTTTGACCGTCGTATCCTGGGAGACAGACGCCGGGTTTCCTCAAGCACTCGACCCGTGAGGCGGCGAAATCTGTTTTAAGGAAACTGCTTCCATGCAGGCTTCGGTTTCGTCTCTTTACCCTTTTATTGTTTTGTGTATTTCTGTTGAAATTTAGTTGTAATTATCAGCATATGTTCTTGGTATATAATTTTGTTTTCTTCATAAATCTATTTATTTAATTTCACAATTTTAAACAACAAGCTTAAAACAGATTTTATATATCTTTTCTATGAAATTGATCGAATAGATTTATATAGACTATTAGGTTAGTTTTGTATAATGTTACTAGGAATTGTTGCAGAATTACTCACTATTTCAATGATTGTAAATTATGCAATGTTATTATCTAATTGCTTAGTTTAATTAGAATGCTCTATCATAATTTGCATACTTAATTGTATTAGTATGATCTTGTTTTATGCGTATGGTTCATCATTCCCCTACCATGATTTGCATGAATTTTAAGGTTATAAAATATAATTTATGGATATTGCAATTTTGACATGCTAATTCTATTCTAGTTTTAATTTGTTACATGCTTATTATTTTCTAGACTAGATTACATAATTTAATGTATTTTGGAGTTATAGAGTTTTTATGAATTGTGTACATGATTAATGTGAATTATTTAATTAGGTGCATTAATCTAAATTATCTAATTGGGTGCATTAATCTAAATTATTTAATTAGGTGCATTAATTTAAATTATTTAATTGGGTGCATTAATCTAAATTATTTAATTAGGTGCATTAATCTGAGTTATTTAATTAGGTGCATTAATCTGAATTATTTAATTGGGTGCATTAACTTTGAATTTGACTTATTAGTTTAAATGTTTATTATGAATTAATTTCATTTATAACTCATGAGTATTGAACTTTATTTTAAAGTTTTAATTTAATTGGCATTTTAATTCAGTGGTTAATTTTATAAATAGTTGGCTAGATGGTTTCAATTATTTATTATAATTAAAATTTTAGATTATTTGTTTGTATTTTGTTGTGGTTTGCTACTAATTTTCTTTGTAGGGATACCAATGCGGAAAACAAATATAAAACCAAATGAATAGTATTTGGGATGTAAAAACAAAAATGTTTGGACTACTAACGTTTGTGTTGAATAGGAATACCTAAGCGTGGAAAGGCTTTTGGACTAAATAGAATCCTTATGGATTGACTGTTTTATTTAAATGTTTGAAGCATGTTTGCTTGAGATTTAGTTGGTTTGTTTACCAATTTGCGGTAGCAAGTTTTATTTGCTTATTTTGTTAGAAGCATTTTATTTGCGTGTAATTGTTATAGCAATTTTTAAATTGCTTGTAAGTTTGGAACTTGGTTTGGTTTTCGGTGATAGAAACCAAAGTGTTTAGCTTTGGCTAAAGAGTAGTTCTTATTTGTTCAGAAATGACAACTAAGACGGATTTGGTTTCAAACTTTTGGAGTTTGAGGAAGTCTTTGGGTATAATCATTTTATTCCCAACGTGTTGGAAAACCATGTTTGGAGAAAGTCTTTGGTTATAATCTGATTATGTCCAAAGTGTTTTGGTTTTGAGAAAGGAAACCAAATTTTAGCTTTAGCTAAAATATTTCTGATTTTATTCAGAAATGATGGGCGTGGTTCCGGGAGTATCGGTTAATTTTTATGAGTGGTGTAATTCTGGTAGCAAATTTTATTTGCTTGGGAATCGATTTGTTATAACCTGGTTTATCCCTTGGAAATCTTAATTTTAAAATTGTTTCCTATGGATTAGAAGTCAACATGCTCTTTGATGTTTTGTCAAAAGGTTAACTGGGTTTTAAGTGGGACCAATGTGACCCCTCCAGTCTTCCTGGGAACATTCCTGACCATGTTCGATTCTAGGTTAAATGGTGAGACTAGTTTTGAATTAAATTTCCATCTGAGAGATTTTCTAAGGGTTAAGTTTAATTTCTGGAATCACAGAAGTGAAATTTTGTTGTGATGTTTCAGAAATGGCTTCAAAATGTGACAAACAGAAATGTTGTTCCACCTGACAACCTTTGCCTCACGAGTTTCTTAAAGGAAATCATAAGATTGCATTAAAATATCTCTGAATTGATCAGAGGCAACTAGTATGGTATCCTTGTGTTATTTATAGCATTTGTTGCTATGTGACTTTGTTTGAAAGTAAAGTTGAGACAACCTGTTATAGTGGGTGAATATTTTTTGGATTTTTAAATTCCAAATATATTCTTAAATTTGTGGCTCCTAGTGAGTTCAAGATCACTGATCACAGAGATAGAAAACTGGTGGTTCCTAGGAGGTGTTAGACCACTGGCTACACAGTTATAAGATTGTGGTTCCTAGTAGTGAATAGATTACTGATCACATGTCAAGACATCATGATTCCTAGTAGTGGAGAGGCTACTGATCATATGTCAAGACATGATGATTCCTAATAATGCAAGAGTCTATTGATCCTATGTCAGGACGTTGTGATTCCTAGTAGTAAAGTGACTACTGATCACAAGTTAAGACATTGTGATTCCTAGTAGTAGAAAGTCTACTGACCACATGCTGAGAAATTAGTGATTCCTAGTGATAAGACTACTGGCCATGTTATGAAGTTCCGAATAGTAGACTATTGAACACTGGATTTGTGTTTCCTAATAGTAAGACTATTGGCTTCAGAGTGATAGGTTGGACCAAATATATTTGGGTGCCTAATTCGGTTGATGACATTCTGGGAATGTATTTACTATGATATGATTTTGAGAGTTTCATAATCATTGTGACATAAGGATCTGTTTAAGACTTTGTATTAATTCTACAAAGAAGACCTGATTATCCAACTCTGAATTGAGGAGGATAATAGAAAGAAACGAGAGAGTACCTCCTTAGTAAAGGCTAATGTCATTGAGCATGGCAAATCTTCTGGGGTGAGGAAGAAGCCCCCCATGAACAAGGGCTCTAAGCTGGGGCTAAGGAGTGATGTTGCAAAGAAGCTGGCATACAAGCCGCGGGAACCTGGTTATCGGTTCTTTGGGAAGTGCTACAACTGTGGTAGCAAGAGGCTTTTAGCTTTACTAGGGCTACATGCCACATCTGCTCCGAGAATGAGCTGTTTACAACTTTCGAACCGGTTACAAACGGTGAGAAGTTGTTTATGAGAAACTCTACTACCTCATTTGTTGAGGGAAAGGTGGTCCTGATGTTAACCTCAGGAAAGAGCTAACCTTGAACGAAGTCCTGTATGTTCTGGACTTTCGTAAGAATCTTGTCTTAAGGACTCTTCTCAGTAAACATGATTTCGCATGGTTTTTGAGTCCGACAAGGTCGTTCTGACGAAACACAAGTGTGAAACTTGTGTTGAAGCGAAGTGGACAAGATCCCGTATGAGTTATGAAAAGGCGTTAAGCCTTCTTATAAATTCTTACAAATGTGGGGGTGTCTTGCTATTATGGCGATTCCTATACCCTAACGGGTTAGGATAGGCCCGAAATCCGTGGATTGTATATTCATTGGTTATGCACATAATAGTAGTGCATATCGGTTTTTTGTACATAAGTCTGAAACTTCAGACATTCACAGGAATACCATCATGGAGTTAAGGAATGCATGTTTCTTTGAAGACATTTTTCCTTGCCGAACCTAATAAGGGGTTCCGAGGTTTTGGAGCAATTTGGTGAGCTTGCTAGTGATGTTGATCATTTTGATGATCAAGTTGCGAATCAAGGTGTTGATCAGCCTTGAAGGAGTAAAAGGGCTAGGATGTTCAAGTCTTTTGATCTAGACTTCTTGACTTAGATGGTTGAGAACGAACCTCAAACTTTCCACGAAGCTGTGACTTCTCCTGAGAGTCCTATGGAAAGAAGCGATCAAAAGTAAGATTGACTCCATCTTATAGAACCGCACCTGGGAGTTAGTCGATTTACCTCCAAGTTGGAAGCCTTTAGGCTGCAAATGGATTTTTAAAAGAAGATAAAGGCCGATGGGTCTATTGACAAGTATAAGGCGAGGCTCGTTATCAAAGGGTACAGACAACAAGAAGGCCTGGATTACTTTGATACGTACTCACCTGTAACTAGGATAACATCCATTCGCATGGCGATTGCGATAGCAACTTTGCGCAATCTGGAGATACACCAGATGGATGTAAAGACAGCTTTCTTAAATAGGGATTTGAATGAAGAAATCTACATGGAGCAACCTGTACGGTTTTCAGCTCCAGGGCAAAACAAGAAAGTCTGTAAACTTGTCAAATCATTGTATGGTTTGAAGTAAGCGCCTAAACAATGGCATGAGAAGTTTGACAATGTAATGTTGTCAAATGGGTTTAGAATCAACGAATGTGACAAGTGTATTTATGTCAAAGACACTGACAGAGGTTATGTCATTTTGTGTCTATATGTTGATGATATGTTCATTGTAGGTAGTAATGATGCAATGATCAAAACTACCAAGAAGTTGTTAGACTCTAAGTTTGACATAAAGGATATGGGCATTGCAGATGTTATTATGGGAATTAAGATTACCAAAACATCTGGCGGAATTGTACTTTCTCAGTCTCATTATATTGATAAGATACTTGAGAAGTTTAGTGGATCAGATACGAGTGTGTCATTGACACCTGTAGACTTAAGTCTACATTTTACCAAGAATAATAAAGAGAGTGTCTCTCTGTTAGAATATTCTCGGGTAATTAGAAGTTTAATGTATCTGATGTTTTGTACTAGGCCGAATATAGCTTACTCGGTTAGCAGGCTTAGTAGATACACAAGTAATCCCGATGCTTCTCATTGGAAGGGCATTGTGCGGGTGTTAAGATATTTACGCTCCACTCGGGATTATGGGCTGCATTATACTCGATATCCAGCGGTGCTTGAAGGATATAGTGACGCGAATTGGATATCAGATATAAAGGACTCAAAGTCCACTAGTGGATATGTGTTCACTCTTGGTGGGACAGCCGTGTCTTGGAAATCTTCCAAGCAAACGTGTATATCTAGATCAACAATGGAATCAGAGTTTATTGCTTTGGATAAAGCAACGGAAGAAGCAGAATGGCTTCGCCATTTCATTGAAGATATTCCACGTTGGTCTAAACTTGTGCCAGCTATTTGTATTCATTGTGATTGTCAATCTGCAATTGGTAGGGCACAGAGTAATATGTATAATGGAAAGTCTAGACATATCCGTCGTAGACATAATTCCATACGACAACTACTCTCGAATGGAGTTGTCTCTTTAGACTATGTAAAGTCTAAGGACAACATTGCGGATCCGCTAACCAACGGGTTAAGTTGAGTGTTAGTCGAAACGTCGTCAAAAGAAATGGGGTTAAGGCCTTTGGAAGTTACCGGAATGGAAACCCAACCTAGTTGACTGGAGATCCCAAGATTTAGATTCAATGGGACAATCTAATTGCGTGTAACGGTGGTATGTCGCTGAGGAGGTTAAACCTCTATTCATTCCTTTTATCAGTGATACCTGCAAGTGTAAAGGATAAGCTGAGCTTTTAATGACTCTTATGTGTTAAGCTGTTGAGCTAAGTATTGCAGGATACTTTAGTAGAGTCACCTATGTGAGTTTGAAGTGGGGCCGCTTCTAGAAGAATTGGGCAGGCCAAGATTCTTTGAAACCACTCGCTGAACCAGGCTAGTGTTCAGGGCCACACAGGGCACACCAGTGAGAACATAATGGTGGTAGGAGTAATTCCCGTGTGAGATCTATTGTCTTGGTTTACATAAACGGCAGAGCAGTTCAAGATGTCTTATTCACTGATCAGCCAATAAACTCGATAGGTTTTCACTGGGAGAGGTTCAAAGCCAAAAGCTACCTTCTCTGATGTCGGGGTTAGTCCGTTGTACTCTCTCTCAGAGTCTTTATTGTTGAACGATGTCCGTTTGTTGAGTCATTCGGTCAATTTTTATTCATGTGGGGGATTGTTGGAAAAAATGATTTTTGGGGACTTTAATTTAATATTAAAGTATGGTGACTTTAATTAAATATTAAAGGGGGTCCTAACCTTTTATTGTGTTGGGTCCAAGTGAGCCAAAAACCATTGGGTTTTGAATAAGAAATTGCCAAGAAATTGCCTCATGATGTTAGATTCATGAATAGGATTTTAAAGAGTATTTAAATCCTTTTTCTTGGCTAAAGGGTGTGAATCCTTTGGGCATCCATACTTTTCATTTTGTGGAAAGAGCCTATGGATGCTTGGTGTTTTAATGACTAGTTTTAAAGGCTGGAGGCTCTTCCTCTCTCCCCTATACATGTATAAATTGAGACCCTCCTGTCAAGTTTCAATATAGAAATTTTTTCTTCCATTTTACAAGTCAGTTTGCCAGAAAGTTCCTATTGTGAGAGAGTGCTACCACTGTTTTTGTTCGCTAAGCTAGACAGATAGTGCTTCTGTCGTAGCTGGTTTTGACCGTCGTATCCTGGGAGACAGACGCCGGGTTTCCTCAAGCACTCGACCCGTGAGGCGGCGAAATCTGTTTTAAGGAAACTGCTTCCGTGCAGGCTTCGATTTTGTCTCTTTACCCTTTTATTGTTTTGTGTATTTCTGTTGAAATTTAGTTGTAATTATCAGCATATGTTCTTGGTATATAATTTTGTTTTCTTCATAAATCTATTTATTTAATTTCACAATTTTAAACAACATTTACACGTAGGAATGTTATATAAATTGAAAATTATATTAAAAAGCTATATATACAACTTTATATATGCCTGTAAGAGTCTCTAAATACATTGGTTAATTTTATTTTTTTTTCTATGCCTGCTATATACATTATAGATTCTTGTACTAAAAATAAATAAATAAATAATTTGAGTCTTTTAACAAAATAAATTTTTAATTTTTCAATTTAAATCCTAATCTTTTAATTTCTTTTCAATCTAAATCATTCACCTATTTTTGTTAAGTAAAACTGACAAAAAAAAAAAGTATTTTAATCATTAAACACAATCTATACATAAAATATCTAGAATATCATTTTTCATTGAGTTTAATATTTTAAAAAATAATTTTCTATTGATTTTACGCCACGAAAATAGACAAACACTTTATATTAAAACAAATTAGAATTTTAGGTTTTAAATTGATAAAATTAAAAATTCAAAGTTTATTTTGTTACAATGGTTAAATTTTAAAAAAAAAAATTATAATTTTCTTCAAAAAAAATTTAAAAATGTGTGAAAAAAAATTTAATAAGCATATTTAAAAACTTTAGTTGAATGTCGATCTATCATTTTAAACATGTTTTAGATACAAAAATACCCCCTTCCAGAACAAATAATAAGTAAAATAAAAAAATTTGAGTGAGTCAAATTGAGGGAAGTAGCAAATTATTTAAATTTAACTTAAAAACAGAGTTCCAAATTATATTAAAATCTATTTTTCTTATTTTTGAAGGTGATCTCAAACAAACTTTAAACGATTCAAACTAAAATAACTTAGTTTTTATAGTACGTAAAGGCTTATCAGCTTGAATTCAATTCATACTCATAAATTCATCAGGTTTCAAAATATACTGAGTTTGACGTGTTTACCTAATAAATCATTTTAGATAGATTTTTAACGTACTGAATGCAAATCTAGCTTAAAAAAAATTGGGAAACTTACTTATAGATCCTAATAAATGAACTTATTATCCAATAGGTCCTATGAGAATTAATAGTATTTTTTATTAAACACTATTAAAAATGGCACTAATTATTAATTTTCAACAATAATTTGAAAATTTTATTATAAAAAATGTCATTAATTATAAGTTTTAGTGATAATTTAAAAAATTTGTCACAAAAAATTCATTTATTTTTAACTTTCAGCAACAGTTTGAAAATTTCATCACAAAAAAAGTCACTAATTATAAATTTTAGCAACAATTTATAAAAACTGTGACAAATTTTTTTATTAATTATTAATTTTTAGCGATATATAAAAAATTGTTACAGAAAATTATTTTTAGTAACGATTTTCAATAAGATTTGATGTGAATTAAATTCAACTATTAAGGCTTCTTGATAATTTATTTCAAAAAAATTTGTTTTAGAACTCTATTTCTGTTATCAGAATTGCTTTAAGCAGCAGGAGGGCCACGTCAAAAACATTTTAATCCATAAATTTCAAAAGTTGGGCAAAAATTAATAAAACTTTGGAAGAGTAATTCAAAGCCATATCCGCACTAAAAACTGACAATTGACAAAATTGATAGCCAGTTAGGCATGTGCTAACCAGACCAGTTCAATTTTCTACTCTTAAGCAAGCAAGACACTTTAGTATTGTGGACCATTCAATTGTGTATGTATATATTTTTTATTTTTTATTTTAATTTTTTTCCTCCCCTCATACATCAGTAGTGTTCTGTAGGGATGTAAAAAATTGACTATCGCGTCAACCCGAGCTAACCCAAACGGACACGCGTAGTTTGAGAAAGTAAGTGGATTGGGTTGGGCAGCTTAGCTAGTTTGCAGGTTAAAATTTATAAGGATTGGCACGGATTGGAAGATAGTATTAGGCCTGTGAAGATTTATTACGGATTCTGTTTTAATAATTTAAATTGTCAATGTGTAAAATTCGTCGAGTACTATATGTCTGTAAAAAATCACATTAATTGGATATTGATAATTACGTGATCAAATCAGTTTGGTATTAAAAAAAATGAACGGTGAAAAAATAAACGGTTGACAGAAATCTGATTTGATAAGATACCTATCGATATCCGATAAAAGTGATTTTTTATAAGTATATAATACTCGACGAGTTCTCCACATCAAACTATTTGGATTATCAAAACGTAACCCGTGGTAAGTCCCATGGGCCCAACAATACCCTCCGGTCTAATCACGGATGGGAGAGAAGCCCAGCCCAATTTATAAACTCGCCTATTTGCACTTGTCCATTTTATTTGCATTTTTTTAGTTTTTTTTTTTTTTTTTTGTATATTTATTTGTGAAATATGATTTAGAATAAAAACATCCATTCGTCTAATTTGTAAGTCGAGTCCAATTTTGAAATAAATAATAAGCTTTTTCCTTTGAAATTGTAAAAGATAAAAATAAAAAATTAGTTCATTGATGATCTTTCTCATTGTGCATTTGTAAGGCACCCAATTCATTGGTTTAAAATTGTCAAAATATTCAATCAAGCTGTCAATTTGAATGATAATGGGGGCGAAGAAATCCTCAATATGCCAATAGTAATTTTAGTTGGTGATATTCTCCCAAACCCACCTCCAACTCAATAATATTAGAAATACAAAATGAGCCACAATTCTCTGTATTTGGTTTCTATACACCTTCAACTACTCTTTTTGATGAATATAAACAAGTCAATGCTTTGCATGACTTTAGTTACACGTTTGTGAAAATTCAGGATAAAAGTGACCAAGCTTTTTTCCAACTACAGGTTTGCTGAGTTAAAAGATGAAAAAAAAAAAAAAAAAAAAAAAAAAAAAAAAAAAACATAGTAGTGTGTGACATAGAAAAACCTAAGACATCAAAAGTGATTGACATTATTATGTATGTGTGTGGATATGATGGTGTCAGGAAATGTTTTACTTTTGGAGAGTTGATGATTTCCTCATCCTGAAATTGCGCACCTTCTTTCTTATATATAGCTTTTCTGTTTTTTGAGTGGCTCTACAGCTCTCTACTGTTCAAAGTTTGTCTTTACCAGCTCTCTGCATTACTACTACAATTTTAGTGTCAAAATTCCAAAGAAAACTGTTTATATTTCTATTTTCTACCAGACATTGCCTCACTCCTTAAAAAGGCACATCCTGCTATTCTGTTACTGTGCATGTTCCACCCACCACTATGATATGATATATGATATGAATCATATCATACTATATAAAGATTATTGTAGACTAGTCTCTATAATAGAAATTTTACAAGGCACATACATTTTTTCAATAGTATTTTTTGCCAAATTCTTGTCTCTTCATAATAAATTTCACAAATCCAAATATCCTGAACTTATTTCTCAAACTCAAAACTCACATATAACTTTGTATAGTTATGTTTTCATAAATTGACTTGAATTTTAAATAAAAAGTTTCCGCCTCGATAGGTATATAAAAGATTCTCACAAAAGTGTCGAGTCCTATTTTTTTATATCAGATTTGTGTAAAACTTTATATGCGCTTAAACTTTCTCAATAAATTCAAAGCAACTTGCATTTAAAAAACTCGAGTTCATTACTAACTCCATGCTTGAAATTACCTCCCAAAGTTGCTAGCACAGACAACCATCATGTGTTTTTTTTCTTCCTTTTTTTTTCACTCATCACATTAATGTGCAAAGAATTTCTATATACACTGAATTTCAATTAACAACAGTACACAACAACAGACCAGCTTTTGCCACAATGACACCACCATCACCACAATACTTCGTCCCCACCACACATGATGTTTCAGTACATTTTAATGTGACAAAACAAGTACATATTAGAAATACAACTGCCTGCACTGCGCTACTTCCACCTCCGACGGACAGTACGGACACTTGAAAGGCCTTGTGCTGTTATTCTTCGACAGCTTTGTGATCGACTGCTTACAGAGCACGTGCCCACATGACAACAACATTGGAGGGTTCTCTTCGCTTGCTTGCTCTCGACTCACTGGACATACAAAGATGGAATGGAACTGAAACTCCCTATCCAAATCCACCGGCACGGGTAACTGCTTCATGGACTGCCATTCCTGTTTCTTCCCCGTCATCACATTCATCAGCTTCAGAAGGGTCGGCAACCCTTGGACTCCTGCTGCAATCGTCACACTCAGTGGGCTCTCGCAAGACTGGCCCAAAATGTTACAGAATTGTCGGGTTAGCTCCTCGGCAAGTTTGTCCCAATGGGATGGGGATAGCAATTCAGAATAGGGTGAGCTATCGAGCCTACCAGCCCACAATAGACATGCCATGAGCTTCTGGACTTCGGTCATATGGTTGGAAGCGAATGGGGCTAGGAAAGTTCTGGCATAGTTGAGAGCTTCATCTCTTCCTCTCATCTGTAGCATTTCCACAAACTGCAAGCGGTGAAGTTTCAGCTCTAGGTCTGATCCATTTTGTTCTAATTTGTCACGGTTGGTGGCAGCCCAGTTCAGCGCTGGCTCTAGATTCCGAGCCCTCATGGCATCAAGTATCTGATACATTTCCAGGAAAGGCATTCTCATTGCTGTGGCTTCTGTTTCCTTGGCCTCATTTATAAAGCAGTCGCCAAGATCAAACAGACCCTCCCGGTAAAAATAGTTGGCAATTATCTGGTTAACTGTGTGAGCATTGAAGTCAACATTTCTATAAGCTTTTGATATGTCAGGATTGAAAGACTTTTCAAGGAGCTTTGGGTACTTGCTCAGTGCTACATTGAGTTCCTTCTGTGTGCCTTCCAGCTGACCAAGTGGAGCAATCTCATTCAACTTGGTTTTCAGTTCACTGAGTATCAATTTATGATTGGCTTGGAATGTTGTATCAGGGATAGATTGTAGTTTTAATAATGCCTCTTCTATTTCTTGGCTGAGCTGTTCGATTACTTCTTGCGATTTAGAAGAGGACAGCTTTTGCTTCTTTGTGACACGATCAAATGCATCTTTGATGGTATTCAGCTCCATTATCAAACTGACAAATACACTCTTTGGTTTATTAACTGGATTTAGAAAATGAAAACAAACTGTAAGAGATAGATTGAAAAAGAAATTTCATGAGCATGGAAATATGTAGATCACAGCAACATCAACTTCTCTGCTTGGCAAGTGTTATCAAAATGTATGGCACGTGGGAAGAACACAGTATGGACATTAAGAAAATCCTAAGCATAGACATCCACTACTTCCATCAATTTGCATTGTAGCAGATAGAAATCCTAAACTACAACGTGATGTGCCAACACATTTAAGGTCTTAGTGAAATTTTTTCAGCTTTGCTCAAAAGCTAGAATGGAAAAGAGGCATGTTGTTCCTTATTTTCCAAGCAAGTTTGTTATCACATATAAAAACTATAGTGAATGCACCAGAATTATCACAACCACAAGAAAACATGACTACTATAATTCAGATTCACCAATTTACAAATGTTGCTGTCAAGTGAACCCAAACTTAAGGAGCTATATACAGCCATCAATCAGGACATTCCAAAACCAGGCCATCCCTGGATTCAAAAGAAATGACTGTGTCCCTTGAGTAAACTTCTTGTTACAAAGGGATAGGCTCACTGCTTGCAAATGATAGTATTAGCAGGTGTAGGTAAGAAACTACTTATTGATCAATACCAGTTGTTATCAGACACAACAAGATGCTAAAACTCATGGTCACTCTAGATTTATGGATGAACTGCATTTCAGTCCTTCATGAAACTAAAACAGAGGGGAAAGAAAAGACAAAAAGAAGAAAGCCACAAAAATTGAAAATAAAATATGCGAAAGAAGCCAGGTTAAGCTCGCATCAAAGCCTTCAATTTT
Organism: Camellia granthamiana; assembly: GCA_036172215.1. NCBI lineage: Eukaryota > Viridiplantae > Streptophyta > Magnoliopsida > Ericales > Theaceae > Camellia > Camellia granthamiana. Next base: position 38,462,581 of record CM069903.1, on the reverse strand, counting down.
ATCAATTTGAGGTCATCTAAAGGTGCCTTCTTACTGTTCAGCTCAATCAAAAGCCATACAGCATATTAGATCATATCTCATTATGGCCCCCAACCTAAATTCTTTTTAGCTTTTTCTATTTTTTTTAACACCTTGACTTTGAATGAAAGCACTCATCCATGCTAATGAGCTCAACAGCCTTATTTTCAAATGGCCAAAAAAAATTTAGAAGAGCTTTGCCTGGTCTTTTTTCCTGAACAAATGGATGCCTTGAGTTTGCAAATGCATTTAATTGAAGGCGTCTCTTCTATGTTCACTCAAATTGCCACCAATCCAAATTAAAGTTTGGAAAATGCTATGAATCGCAAGTAAATTACCAAATAAATTACCAAACCTCTTACGTGGGTGTGAGACCCACACACATGTGATTTGTGTGGGTCCCACACTTACGTGAGAGATTTGGTAATTTATTTGGGGTCCCCAGCATAACTCTTAAAGTTATTCAGATCCATTCATCTTATTGCTGTTTATATGAACTACCAGCAACCATACAATAAAGCATGTCTTTCCTCTAGTCACATACTTGGTAACTACACATTCAATGAAAATATTATACTTATTTTCTCTCAACTTATCTTTAATAGGCACTACTCTTACCATTTCAGAAAATATATTCATTTCTACCTTCCAATTAAGCAATCTCATATCAGTTATACTCATTTTATGCACATGTTTTTTAATTGCCCAACACTTTGTTCCATAAAGCATTGCTGACCTTACAGTGGTTCTAAAAAAATTTCCTTCCAATTTTGTTGGTATTTGTTGATCACATATGTTAGACGCACTTCTCAACTTGAGCCAACCTACTTTGATTTTATGAATCATACCATCTCTAACTTCACCGTCCTTATTAATAATTGAATCAAAATAACAAAAACGTTCACTATTTGTTCTCTCTTAGTTTTCAATGTTCACTATTATTTCCATTTCAACTATTATTAATGTTACATGCCATATATTCAGTTTTATTTCTACTAGTTTTGAAACATTTCCTGTGCAACCTATTGAACCAGTGACTATATTTGATGGCACAAAAGCCATGTCAAAGTAAAAACTTTTAAGTCTAATATCCCAATTTGTCCTTATTTGCTTGTTGCTTCAATAATGTGGCATTATGATTCAACTTTTTCCTTAAAATTACTCATATTATTCTAATTCTATATCTTATGCAATATTCATAGAGCAACACACAAAAGTTGAACGTGGCCAGGACGGAAGTTAGTTACATATCTCGATAACGAATATAGAAACTTCCTTGTCGCTTACTATCTTAATTAAGTACCGCCAAGCTAGAAGTTTAAGATTACTAGTTTTAGAGAAGCAAAGTTTTTAACTAATTTTTGAGACACTCTTACTCTTCCTTTAAGTTACATGTGTAAATGATGGACAATATTAGACACACTGGCATATTGAAAAGGGGAAAACAACCTTGAGACATGATTTGATACCTAAAGATGCGATGAACTATATATTGAGTCAGCCAAAATAATTCTGAACTCCATTTGGAAAATGACTAGTCTCCTAGAAGGTGCCTACAACAAAAAGTGTCTAGATCTATGCTACTAGAAAACACTAACCTAACGAATTACATATTGGTATGTACGTTCCGAGACATGGTACACTTCCGTTCCAAAACGGTAAATATAGTGATCCAAAACGATCCCAAAAGTTTTTCAATATATGTCCTTAAATGTTACCTGTGGAGGAAAAAAATCAAATATAATGAACTAAAATCCAAAGTGATTTAAGTTTTGACGAGACAAAAAATCAAAAAATTGGGTCATAATGCTCATAGAAAATATTACATTTTATTAGATGTCTAATAGTTTTTTAAAAAAAATTACTCTATAAGGACCTTAACTTCTTAAGTATAATATATACAAGTCTACCCCTATCGTACCACATTTAGAGTATATGTCGTACCACGTTCCTGTTCCCATTCCACGTACCGGAAAAATCCACGTCCCAGGTAACATAGGTCTAGATTTAGCAAAAGTGGTTCATCTTTGTACTTCCAAGGCTCCAATTACTCGCATAATTTTGAAAGATAAATGACATTAAACAACAATTGAATGTAATTGAAGGCAACAAAATTCAGTTGCACTGCGCTAAATAATATGAATAATTAACATAAGAATGCACTTAAATAATCACTAAATGAAATTAATAAAGGAAAAAACGAAAGTTTGACCTTAGGAATGAAGATGCATTTGAATCTAGTAAGAGTCAAGTCAATCATTAAAATCTTTCAAACATCTCTAATATCAGTACAGTTCAACAAAATCATTTTGAAAGCCTACAATTTTTAGTTCCTTCTTTTATGACTACTAGACATACATGTTAAAGAGTGAGAATCATAGTTGCACAAAGCAGAACCGAGGGCGGGCATAGAGGAGTGAGGACCCTATAGAAGAGGTTAAGGAGGGGGGGAAGTCCCCATAGGAGATGGTGTTATTTAAGACAATAGGCACACCAACACGCCAAGGTCTCTTGGGGCCTAAGAAAGAGGCGAGAGGTGTGAGGCGGGGCACGGGCTTCATCGAAGCACCACATGTTATAGACATTTCATAATTGTTAAGAAGTACAAGAAATTTAATGTATTTTGTCTATCATTTGCTAACCAAAGAAATGTTTTTATTTTTACGTGAGATAATTACCACCTAACACATTAGATTGTGTTTAGTAACTTGTACCACATCCGCAATCACAAATTAAATAAATTCAAATTAAACAAACAAGAGTAGTTAAGCAACTATACAATAAAGCAATCCTACAAGATCTCAAGCTCACATCACATGCTAGGATACACCCAAAAAAATATACTCATATTGGATACACGAGTCATATTTAAGCTCCACAAAAGACATCATGACATAAATTTGAACTAACAGACTGTATGCACAAAAACTGTTGTTACTTCTAATTCCATAAGCATACATTCATGTATTATATAACACTACACAACAACAGAAAAGAAAGTGGGAAAAAAAGTCTCGCTCGTGAGAAGAAGGAAAAAAAACTTCCGAAAGAACAGGGAAAGAAAATTCAGAATAACAAAAAAGAAAACTCTCAATCCATCCAATAATCAAAAAATCGATACAAAGGCTACCTGATCTATTTTTTTTGGAGGAAACCTGCAAGGTAAGGTCTTTGTTCCTGTCACGATCAACCAAAACTTGGAAAGAGAGCAAAACAAAAATAACAAAAGAGAATTTTGGGTCCTTTACATCTTACTTGAGTTCTTTTAAAAAATTTCATAAGCATTGTATAAAAATGAGTAGAATGTATTTGCATCATTGACCCAAACCTATATTACAGCCTGAAATGGCATAGATAAAATGAAACATTGGTGCAATATGCAACACAATACAACTCGTAAAAAATGTCTAAGAAAAACTAGCAATCTATGAATCTTGAATGTCAATTCTGCATTACAATTTACAATCATGAGATTGTCATCCACATTAACTTGATAATTCAAGATTCAGTATTTATGGTTATAATCAGATAACACAGGAAAGGTAACTTTTGATGTATACACTCTTGTATTTAAATGTCAAGTGTTTATTGTTGTCAAATCACAAATCAAATCCTAAATGGTTTTGTCAAATAGTGTCGTATTAAATAGTGAACCATAAGATTCAATTTATTTAGCATAATATATAATTTTATATATGTGTATATATAAATATACAGAGTGTTTAAAATGAAAAAGTATCAATATAACTACATTGTATACATGTATATACAAATAAAATCATGCATATCAATATAATTAATTGATTTTTTTTTTTTATTTGTGAAAACGACACCATTTCATGCATTATGCAAACAAAAGTAAATTGCACTAAATTGTAGCTAATCATATTGAATAGCCATGATTCATTGTGAATAGCAATTGAATCATATGATTCACTTAATTTAAGATTCAACAACATGAATCAAATTGTACAAATTAAATTGTGAATTGTACCATACTTGACGCGTTGTTTGGCACATGGAAACGTTGATTTTTTTTTTCCCTGATGAAATGGTTCAACATTGTGGCGTGGAAAATAATATTTATTGGTTCTTTCCAGATTGGTGGAGTGTTGTGTAGGAAGTACGTGTTTTTGGAGAACAATGTGTTGATCACATCATCCCCACTTTTGTGTTTGGGTTGTCTAACTTATCTCTAGCATAATATTGCTAAAACAAATTTGTTGATTTGTTTAATTGCTAAATTTGTGTAAAATAATAATAATAATAATTATTATTATTATTATTATTATTATTATTATTATCTAAATTTAGTATTGAAGTTTTGATGACAGTTGTATTTTTACACAATACATACATATATATAATATCATTTTTGAGAAAAATCTACTTTTTCCTCCAATGGTTTTGGCCCAAAGCACTTTACCCCTAACATTTAAATATATGTGAAGAGCACTCACGTGGTTTGGACCAAAATGCAATACTAACCTAGTTAACAAAATGTATAAAATTATCATAATCCCCTCATTGTTTTCTTTTATGTTATCTTCGCTTCCTCTCCTCTCTTACACAATATTTAATTTAAATCACATATTAACCAAATTAAATCATATATTACCATAAATTAAACCACCTAACCATGTTCTAACACAAACTTCCTCTTATTTTTACTTAATTTTTAACCTAAATGTTCATAAGGATTCATGTTCATCTATGAAGCACGGACACTTCAAAATAGACGCCGTAGAGGTGTCAGACACGGAGACACAAGAACACGCCATTTGATTTTATTAATTTTTGCAAGGGACACGACAGGGACACAATGTGCCCAAATTTGGACACATTAGGGGACACTACGAAGGTTTTTTTTTTAAATATTTCTCTTTCGTCCCTCTCTCAGCTCTCTCACCTCTCTCCCGCAACTATAATACTCTCTTTTCTGTATTTATTTATTTTTTTAGATTTGTTTTCTGATTATACATATACATGTTTTATTATGTCTTTTTGTTGATGGATGATCTATTAATTTGTTTAAATGTAATGATTTATATATATATTGAATTAATGTTAGTTTTTATCAATTTTGATTGTTTGATAACATAATATTAATCTACATAGTAAATATATATAATAAAAAATTAAAATTAAAAAATTATTGTATCTCCCGCCGTGTCCGCACTTCACAAATGTTCATAAAGAATCTCATCGAGATTTTCGCGTGCTAGCTGTCAGGCTACCTAACACACAACCCTCCTCTGTTATTTGAGCTTATGACCAGTTGTATAAAAGATTAAACACTAAATACGACACAGACAAAATTAAATTATACATATATATACACAATATATACATCCATTGTTAGCAAAGTCCCTTATCTATGAACCCACCTCAAAGCTCACTTCACGATTCACTATAGAAATTTTTCCTATTGTTGATTTTACTAATCATACTTATGGATAACTTCCCACCTATTAAAAAACTATGTGAAGTATGTTTAATATTAAAATTGATAGTCACATAAATACAAGTTTATAATACAAAATGTCAACACACTAATGTAAAAAATTTACATAACATGATATCCAAATTTTATTCAATAAATTTAACCTAATAGCAAATAGATATAAGTTAATATTCAAAAAAATAAGTGAGAAAATAAAGAAAGCTTGTCAATAAAAATAAAAATAAAAAGTTACGAAAGTTAGAAAGAAATAAAAAAAAAGGAGGGCGAAAAGTAAGTTCATTTACTCTTGATAGCAACTCAAGTGTTGTAAATGTTGAAGATTGGACATTCATAATATGTAAATCTAAAACATAAGTTTTATGTGTGTGTGTGTGTGTGCGCGCGCTTTCTTTTTTTGTTTTTTTTTGCGCAATTAGACTAAAATAAAAAAAAGAAAAAGAAAAAGAAAGAAAAAGAAAAATAGCCTTATATAAAAATTGTAAAAAAAGGCATAATGGTCGTAACGGCAATAATAGTGTTGTAACAACAATGTAAAACATTTATGTAATTGTGGCAGCCATTACAGAAATTAATTTTTGTCACTACTATGGCGATCATAATGGGAGGCGACAACCACTAAAATCATTACGTAACAATTGCGGCCGCTTTTTAAAATCATACTTAGTACCCAATAGCTATACATATATACATATCCCTTATAACTAAACTAAATCAAACAAAGCCTTAAGTCCCATCATATGCATATCCCTTGTCTATTGGAAAAATCCCATCTCACTACACGAATCCGTCAAGTTCTGAATCCATATGCTCTTTTTTCTTCTTCTTCTTTGAAATCTTGCATTGATTCAATAGGAACAAGTTAGAAAGGTGCAGGTAGAGAAAGGAGGAAGGGAGTGGCAAGGGTGGTGGAAGCATGGCGGGGCAGGTGGGTGGAGGTAGGTGGAGCTGGTGATGGTGGTGGGGAAGTGGAGGCAAGGCATGCGAGGTGTAAAAGGAGTCAAACTACATGAGGGCTTTTTGTATATATGTAAATCTAAGTGGGTTAAACTACTCTAGGCCAAAACCACAAGGGGTCAAATGGATTTCACCCATAATATGGTATGGCGGACATATAGAAGCTATTACCACCGTAACGTAACTGAATAATGAATATGTCATTATTACCCTCGATTCGGGGATAGAAAGTCACTAAGCAGGTTGTAAATTATTACTCTGTGTACAGACCTTTTTTGGGGGGAAACGACCACATAACTTTAACTTGTTATTTGGCTGAGCATCAAATGGTGTATTGGCTTCATATATTATTAGAATAAATTAGAAAAGACAAGGCTTCAACTTTAATGTTGTCTGCTAATCAAAAATCTTGGCTCCGCTACTCTATAATATAGACATGCTTGAGACACCATAAGCATTCAAAACTAAGATCTTCGATGAGGCAAGTAAAATTAATCTAGAAGTTTCAAGAACATAAATAAAAATGTGGCAAGAAATTGAAATAAAAGATGAATCTTCGATGAGGCCAGCAAAATTAATATACAAATTACAAAACAAAACAAAAATTGAAAAAAAAAATGTAACAAAGAAGAAATCAAATAAAAAGAAGATTAAAACGAAGATCTAATAGATATACAAGCACATACAGTAATATGTATCTACATATTATACATCTAGAGAGAGAAGAAAGGGGGCTCGATTATTACCAGAAGAAGACAGTGACGAAGAGAGCTACGCAGAGACGCAATCGTGGAGTTCCTTCTGTGAAAACCTTGATGATAAGTAAACGCGAGAGAGAGAGAGAGAGAGATTTGTGATTGCTTCTTAAAATGACCTTTTAATCATTCGTTTCCATTTTTCCCTATTGTTTTAAGGAGGGGGCAATCGTCTGTATGCGTTCCATCCTAACTAATCATGAATTTCAATCCACACCATTAATTCCGCTCCATTTGGTCACCTTGATTCGATTTTTCTAGGCCTCGTTTGTTAATTATACATTTTAATTAGAAAGTTAAAAAATTATTATAAATTATCACTTACTCCCTCTAATTTTTTTACGTATCTTTTATAAAAGAAAAATTAAAAAATTATTAAAATAGCTTGTTTCCTTAGACCAATAAGTCTGCCTAGCAATTTTGGGCCCCCATTAGTAATTTGAGTGGAATTGACTGACCATGGCTTTCGAGAAGAGCTGGCCCAAAATGATAGTAGCCTTCATGTATTTTGGACTCTTGTACGGTTTAACGAGCGAACCAAGTTCCCAGTTAATCTTCTTTCGCTGATCTTGTTTGTTGGAACATAGACCGGTAAAGGTGAATCAAGAAGGTGGTGGCTTCCTTCTCCTCCGTGATTAGATTGGAGAGTGCTATTGGCATATGGAGGCTCACTATAGGTCCCGTTTTGATAATTTAAACCGTTGAATATGTAAAAATCGTTGAGTACTATATGCTTGTAAAAAATCACATTGATCGGATTGATAATTATGTGATTAAATCAGTTTTCTGTCAACTATTTATTTTTTCACCGTTCATTTTTTTTATACAAAACTGATTTGATCACGTAACTATCGATATCCAATCAACGTGATTTTTTACAGACATATAGTACTCGATAAGTTCTACACATTAACAATTTGGATTCGGATTATCAAAAAGGGACCCGTGGTGGACCCCCACGGGTCCAACAATACCCTCCAGTCCGTGATCGGACTGGAGGGAAGCCTAGCCCAATCAAGAAAAGGGTTGTCGTGATTGGTTAGTGGTGAATATGCTCCCTAAATAATTGTTTACGATTTAATTTTTGGATTAAGTCGTCAGAAAAAAGTTTCACGTGAATTTTTCAATCCTTATATAAATGACTTACCTTTGACAAGATCAAAAAAAGAATTAATCGATATATGAGTAAGTTGATCCAAACACCTTTTACGATTGAACCCAAAAAAAAAAGTGAAACATAAAAATTAAATCCATATGTATCGTTCTATAAATTTTAGAACTAAATCCAACCATAAAACATTCTGGAATCAAATAAAAATCAAATCATCAAAAATAATCCAGTTTAGATTTGGTTCTTCAATTAGGTTAAAAAATTCAACTGACTAAAGAAAATTTGTTTCTTTCTATAAAGGGTAATTTATATCATTAATTTTTTTTTTCATTTTGCTTCATGCATCATTTTAATTTCTATAATTTTGATTAATTCAATTTTGATTTTTAATTTTTACTTTTGTGATAATTTGGTCCAATCAATAACGTAAATTAAGGTTTTTGAAAGAAAACAATCACTAAGTTTGTTAAAATTAACTCAATGACTTGAATAAATTTATAATCTTTTCTATAAAAACATAAAACCTACCACTTATGTGTTCATCTTTCGTTTTAAAAAAACACTAATTGTACTCAATAGATTTAATTATTTGCATTATTTAATTGTGTTTAATTGATAACGACCTTTCTAATTGATTCACATACGTAGTCTATGCCAATATTCTAGTCTTGTAAATGTATAATTTGGTTCGATTCTCTTAAGCTTAATTGAAAAACCAAATTATACTCAGCAATTTTTAATTACTTGAAACTGGAACCAAATCAAAATCTCAAAAAGTTAGATCAAGTCATACAATTTGCACTAATTTAGATTGATTTACCGATTTAATCAATTTTTTTCAACACGTTATTGGGATTCAATCGCTGGTATTAAAGAATGTTGACAATATATATATATATATATATTGTTGGGAAATTTTCAAAATGGTTTTTAAAATTTATAGTTTAATTTTTGGGTGTTTTCAAAACCTTCCTTATTTTTCTTTGGAAAGCTTGAAATAAACTTAGGGACTTTGTCCAACATCAGAAAGAGAGGAAAACATGAAGCACTTAATAAAGTGCTACATGGAATATTCTTTTGAATATGGAATTATGAGGTAAAAGCTAGTCTGCATGCACTTACACCGCAAAGATGGTGCTTCGCACCATCCACACATGCATAGCCATACGCGCGTGCGTGGCGTGGGCAGTGGGCTATGTGACGTTTGATGGCGCACTTGGTACTTTACACGGACGCATCGGCACAAGGCACCACGATGGCGCTTTCCCATTTGCATCAAACAGGTTAGAACGATAACGTGGATCCAACGTGGCATGGGGTGACATGGAATACAGTTAGCTCCGTATAGCAGTGATGTGACGTTCGTCAACCAACCAATCGAACGCTTGCGTGTCCGATCTGGAGCAGTATGATCATAGTCATTGATTAGAGATGCGCACAATTGCACGGATGACATAGCACCCGATCGTGATCAAGTATGATTAGTCAATGCATCTATTCAATGTGAGAATGATCTGCACCATAGATCGTCAATCCAACGGTCAGATCTAATCAGATGCAATCAAGGGACATAACTATTTGATCAGATGCATCAAGGCCTACAAATAGGTTGCGAAATTAGTCATTTTAATCCATCCAAAATTCAGAAAGTATTCCTGCTATTCTCTCTCTCTTCCCCTCTTGATTTAGAGTTTTTGATCAAGAGTTTCTTAAGCAAATTTCTACTTTCTTATTAGTAATCAAATTCTGTAGACTTGATTATCAGTGTTTTGGTTTTTCTTGATTATATCAAGAGTATTCTGATCTACTGTTGTCAGTGCAGACGCCGGTAGACTTAATCTTTAGATCAGGCTTCATTGTATCTTAGAGGCGAATTTGCTGTAACTCCCTGCACACCTTTTGGTGGGTGCAAATATTGTCTTTACGAAAGTGACTAAGTAACGCGACTTGAAGTACCAAATTTCTATTCTACATAAACAAGATCATCGCCAAGTTTTGAAGACCCGAAGACCACCAATTGAAGAATTCAAGACGAATTGTTCTAACAATTTAAAGACAATATTTAGATATGGCGATATCTATTCAGAAAATGACTCAAGATTTCATGAAGCTTGACCTGTTTGATGGTAGAAATTTCCGACGCTAGCAAAAGAAGATACACTTTTTGCTCACCACTTTCAAAGTGGTCTATGTTCTGATTACCCCCTATCCAACGGAGCAAGAAGACGAGACTATAGAGCAAACCCGTACCAGAACCAAATGGGAGAATGAGGACTACATTTGTCGAGGACACATTCTGACCGGTCATACAAGAAGAAGCCAGAACCATCAAATGCCAAGAACAAGTTCGTGGCTGTTGTATCCAAGGTGAACATGCTCGAAGGTGCTAGTGACTGGTGGATTGACTCAAGAACAACAAGGCACATCTGCAATGACAAAAGCCATTTCATTACTTATGAACAAGTGAGTGATGGAAAAGTTCTCTACATGGGCAACCCTTCAACTGTTGCTATTAAAGGCAAAAAGACTATGGATCTAGAGTTCACATTTGGAAAAGTCCGAAGTCTTAATGATGTTTATCATGTACCTGATAGCAGGAAAAACCTTGTATCTGGAAGCCTGCTTAATAAGCAAGGTTTCAAGTTAGTATTTAAATCGGACAAATTTGTCCTATCTAAGGGTGGGATTTTTATTGGGAATGGTTACATATATCGCGGAATGTTCAAACTTAACGTTATTAATAATGCATCTATTTCTGCTTATATTGTTGATTTTCTTTCTTTATGGCATGCTCATTTAGGTCATGTTAATACTAGGAAAATGCATAATATAGTTAATTTAGATTTAATTCCTAAGTTTGACTCTGATATGTTTGAAAAATGCAAATTTTGTGTGCAATCTAAAATTACTCGCAATCTAAAATCGCATCTCTGCTTGAACTTATGCATAGTGATGTATGTGACATACATAGTACTCCCACTAGAGGTGGTAAGAAATATTTTGTAACATTCGTTGATGTTTTTTTTAAGTACTGTCATATCTACCTTTTGCATTCAAAAGATGAGGTGCTTGATAAATTCAAGATTTTTAAGACATAAGTAGAAAATCAGTGTAATGTCAAAATAAAAAGACTTAGGTCTAATAAAGGCGATGAATACCATTTTCCAGAATATTGTGAAAATGTTGGTATTATTCATGAAAAGTCCGCACCTTACACACCACAACAAAATGGAGTAGCTAAAAGAAATAATAGGACATTAACAAAAATGATTAATGCTATGCTTTCTTACTCCAGTTTAAGTTCTGGTTTTTGGAGTGAAGCCTTACTCACTGCCTGTCACATACTCAATAGAATTCCTCTCAAGGGAAGAAATGTTACTCCTTATGAACTTTGGAAAAACAAAAAACCTAATTTAGGTTACTTGAAAACATAGGACTGTAGAGCAATAGTCAGATTATCTGAACCTAAAAGGAAGAAATTAGATAAAAAAAGGAATTGAATGCATATTCCTTGACTATGCTATACATAGCAAAGCATATAGGTTTCTAGTAGTAAAGCCTAATGGTTCAATATAATAAATATCATCATAGAATCACGTGATGCAGCATTCTATGAGAATCGTTTCACAACCATTCCAAGGTTAGATTCTGATCAAGGAAATGAATCAACTCATTTGATGTTAATAGAGGAAAGTGAACAACATGAACCCATTGAGCCTAATGAACCTGATGAGCCTGTTAAGCTAAGGAAGAGTAAGAGGGTTAGGACTGAGAAGTCATTTGGCCTTGATTTCATTGTTTACCTTATTGAAGGAACTAGGAAAGCTTATTGTAAGAAAACAATGATTTCGTTGAATATGGATTCAGATTTATCAACCTTTGACAAGGCTATGAAGTCTTAAGATGTTACTTTTTGGAAAGAAGCAATAAACGATGAGATGGATTCTATCATGAGTAACAATACCTAGATACTTGTTGATTTGCCACCTAGATCCAAACCAATTGGTTGTAAATGAATTTTCAAAAGAAAAATGAAAGTTGATGGCGCAATTGACAAGTTCAAAACAAAATTAGTTACTAAGGGTTTTACTCAAAATGAGGGTATCGATTATTTTGATACATATGCTCCGGTGGCCAGAATTGCCACCATTCGAGTGTTGATTATCTTAGCCTCAATCTACAAGCTTGAAATCCATCAAATTGATGTTAAGACCGCTTTTCTAAATGGAGGTTAGATGAGAAAATCTACATGCAACAACCAGAAGGATTTGTTGTATAGGGTCAAGAACACAGAGTGTGTAAACTCGTGAAGTCACTATATGGACTAAAACAAGCTCCAAAATAGTGACATGAGAAATTTGACAAAGTAGTAGTGTCAAATGGTTTTAGGATACATGAATCTAATAAGTGTGTGTATAGTAAGTTTACTAGCAATAAAGGTATAATCATATGACTATATGTAGATGTCATGCTTATTTTTGGTACTAACAATGATGTCAATGAAAGTACTAAAAGTTTCTTGTCGTCTAGCTTTAGTATGAAAGACATGGGCTTGGCTGATATAATTCTGGGTATTAAGATCAAACGAGAGGACAATAATTCGATTCTTACCCAATCGCACTATATTGAGAAAATTCTTAAGAAATTTAATCAGTATAATTGTACACCCATGTCTACACCTTTTGATTCAAATTTGAAATTGTATCATAATACTTGAAGAGCTGTTGATCAGCTAGAATACTCAAGAGTGATAGGTAGCCTGATGTATGCCATGACTCGCACTAGACTTGACATTGCATTTGCAGTGAGAAAACTTAGTAAATATACTAGTAATCCTAGTAGTATGTATTGGCATGCTGTTAACCGAATACTTTGGTACTTGAGGAAAACGATAGACTATGGAATAGTCTATAACGGCTATCCAGCAGTGCTGGAAGGATTCACAAATGCTAGTTAGATAACTAACCGTGAAGATCACTCATTCACGAGTGGTTGGATTTTTACTCTTGGAGGAGGAGCTATCTCTTGGGGTTCTAAAAAACAAACATTCATAACAAACTCAACCATGACATCAGCGCTTGTAGCATTGGCTTCTTATAGCAAAGAGGCAGAGTGGCTTAGGAATTTCTTGTTAGAGATTAAGATATGGCCAAAACCTATTCCACCAATATCTTTGCTTTATGATAGTGAAACAACTTTGTCACGGGCCTATAGCCATGTTTATAATGGAAAGTCCAGGCATATAGGACTGAGACATAGCTGTGTTATACAGTTAATCACAGAAGATGTGATTACCATTAGTTATGTAAAGTCAAGTGAAAACTTGGCTGACCCCTTAACAAAGGGACTTGTAAAGGATTTGGTGTGAAAAACATCAAAGGGGATGTGTCTTAAGCCCACTTAACATAATCACTCCTGGTGGAAACTCAACTCAACGCTTGAAGAAACATCAAGTCATGAGTTCAATGAGTCCAAGTTGTCACGACCAAAACCCGCCCCTATGGGTTTAGCACCGTAAGCGGCCAGTAATCCGTGATTACCGAAGGCCTGCTTAACAGTAGAACAATAAAACAGAGTACAGGGGCTGGCGGAAGCCAAAACAGTAATTTAAACAATGTCCAATGAGCTGTGACAGTCTGTATGCAAAAAGACTTTTCATACATCTATACAATCAGTGCAAAACAGTATGTACAACATTTACAATCATTCAGGACAGGGACTTAACCCCTGTTAAAACAATACAGTAACAGTCTATACAGTCTATGCAAAACAGAACAGAAGGGGGAAACTAAAACACCCCTAAGCCATAGCTTGGCAGGCTCGGAACCTCGCAGTGAGGCACAGTGGTTGGCTTGACAAAAAGGGGAGTCTAACCCACACTCCTAGCTCCGGTCTGGTGCCTAGACACCTACATATATATATAAATAGTGAGCTAAAGCCCAGTGAATAACATAATGCGTAAAGAGGTTAAGAATGAATGTCCTTACAGTAATGAAAACAGTTCATTGATTCAGTATATCAGTCGTTCAATCATAACAGTCATATGTGGTACATCCGTTAGCATAGCAGTACAGTAAACAGTAGGTCTTAAAAGACCGAGCAGTCAATGATGGCCATCCTAACAGTAAACAGAAGTTCCAAGATAGGAACTGACAGAGATCTCTGTAACAGTAGCAGTAACAGTAAACAGTAATTGCTATGGATGCCACAATATAGTTCAGAATAGAGGACATACATTCATTCAGTTAACAGTGTCATTTCAGAAAGCAGTACAGTTCAGTATTCAGAAGATGTTCATATTTAAACATATCTTTACAACATTATTACTCACAGAGTTCTGGGCTACGGATAAGCTAGAGCGCGTCCTCAGATGCCGACCCTACACAGGTTACAGGATGAACACACACTAAGTTCACATTCGGGAATCAAAGACTTAGTCCCTACTTAGACTCGGCATGGTTCTACATCAATATCCTCATTAAGATGCCTTAAACTAGGCCTAAGAATGCCTAGGATGAAATGAGGATGCAAAGATGCACTTTAAAAGTATTTTCAGAATTTTCAGAAAACAGGGGTCTCGCTCGAGCGTGGCTTTCTACGCTCGAGCGGACATACAGACAAAGGATCTCCGCTCGAGCGTGACTTCCGTCGCTCGAGCGGACTGTAAGCTACAGTGAAAATACTGGATGCTCAAAATTCACGCTCGACGGGCGCTCGACCCTCGCTCGAGCGTGAGACACAAGTCCTCGCTCGAGCGTGAACTTTCTCGCTCGAGCGGACTGCAAGCTCATGCAAAGTACTGGATACAAGCATTTCACGCTCGAGCGTCACTTTCTTCGCTCAAGCGGACGTCATGATCACAGAGTGTACGCTCGAGCGTGGAGTTCCTCGCTCGAACGTGGGTCCAAAATCTGGAAATTCCAGATTTGAACCTCAAGCTCAAAACCAAGTTTTAATGCATCAAATTCGATCCTCTTGGGCTAATTTTCTGGAAAACACTTGTAAACTCATAGTATAACATGTTTCAAAGATCAATTTAGGAAATCAAAGCCCAAGGGTAGTTCAATTAAATTCAATTTCAAACCAAACTTCAAAACATAACTTCAATTGAACATGCATAAATTTAAACCAATTCAAAGCTTCAAATAATTGTTCTAATGAACCAATTGTTCCAAAAACAAGATGAATTCATGGTCCATTGTAAAAATATGAACATGCATATACCAAATTCCATGAAAACAACTTCCAAATGCAAGGATATAAACATGCATGTATGATATGAGCTTCAATTCAACATTATAAGCCATATCTTGGCTCTAATCTTCAACAATCCTCTAAAACATGCAAGAATCAACTTAAAGACACAATTAAGAGGTTGAGTTCCTTACCTAAATCTTCAATTAGAGGTATGGAAGCTCAATGTTGCAAGTCTTCTACAATTTCCTCAAGTTCCAAGCAAGACCCTCAAGAACAATTCAATCTCCTAACCCTCTCTCTCTCTTAGTCGGCTATGCTCTTAAGGAATGGCTGAAGAAAATGTTTTGTCTAAGTGTGATAAGGCTCCAAACAATGTGTAGATAATGGCCCACTTCTATGGCATAATTGTGAATAGGGCAACTTATGTAATTTAACTTAATTTAGTCTAATGTAACCACACCAAATCACTTTTTAATTAAATATGCCATAAATTCACATGAATTCTAATGATCATAAAACACTAATTGATTTCGGGTTCGGCCGCCGATAAGGTCTTCAATTTGCAGTTTAAAGCATATAACACGAACAAATCATTTAAACGACAAACAGATAGATATGCATTTAAACTAGTACATTCAATCAGTCAATTCAGTATTTCAATCAATTCGATTACTAATCATGTTCAGTCTCAGTTTAACAGTAATCAATGGTTAATTGGTAAACAGTAGTGAGGGTTGTTACACAAGTACACCATATGTCGTGATTGCAAGCACTTAGTTTTATTTCATTTTCATCCCAAAGCTGAAGTGTTTGGTACTTGTAATGTGAAAAGAAGATGATGCCTTAGAAAACTCTTAATAAGCTTACAACTGGGTTGTTAGGGTACTGTAAATTACAAGGATACTCTCGGTAAGCTTACCTATGTGAGTGTAAGAGGTGGTACCACTTCCTATGAGTCCAAGGGCTTGACTCTAACGCGCTCATGAAACAGGATATAGACACAAGGCCAATTCACGTATCGGTTTGTTTGAATACTTGAAGTAACTTGTACTGTGCGTAAGACATGTCCGGTTAGTCGTATAAGATCACTAGTTCAAAGACAAGTTTACTAGATGTCTTGACTAAGTGAATGATTCAAATCATAAGATATCTTCACCTATGCATAAGGCTACCAAGTGAACCAAGAGCCATTATTTGGTATTTTGAAAATGGTGGGGGAATATTCAAAATGGTTTTCAAAATTTATAGTTTAATTTTTGGGTGTTTTCAAAACCTTCCTTCTTTTTCTTTGGAAAGCTTGAAATAAGCTTGGAGACTTTGTCCCACATCAGAAAGAAAGGAAAACACGAAACACTTAATAAAGTGCTACATGGAATATGCCTTTGAATATGGAATTGTGAGGTGAAAGCTAGTGTGCGTGCACTCACACCGTAAGGATGGTGTTTCGCACCATCCGCACACGCGCACACACGTGGCGTTAACAGTGGGCTGTATGGCGTTTGATGGCGCACTTTGCACTTCATACGGACGCATCGGCACCATGAAGGCACTTTCCTATTTGTATCGAACAGATTGGAGCGATGACGTAGATCCAACGTGGCATGGGTGACGTAGAATACAGTCAGCTCCACATGGCAGTGATGTGGCATCTGTTGGTGATGAGTCAACCAACTGATCGAACGGTTGCATGTCCAATCTGGAGCAGTTTGATCATAGCCATTGATTAGAGATGCATGAGATCGTACGGATAAGATGGCACCCGATGGTGATCAGGTATGATCAGTCAACACATTTATTCAATGTGAGAATGATCTGTACCATAGATCATTGATCCAACGGTCAAATCTGATCGGACGCGATCAAGAGATATGACCACTCGATCAGATTCATAAAGGCCTATAAATAGGCTACGAAATCAGCCATTTCAATCCATCCAAAATTCAAAAAGTATTCCTGCTATTCTCTCTCTCTTCCCCTATTGATTTAGAGATTTCAATCAAGAGTTTCTTAAGCAAATTTCTATTTTTCTTATTGGTAATCAAATTCTGCGGACTTGATTATTAGTGTCTTGGTTTTTCTTGATTATATCAAGAGTATTCTGATCTACTGTTGTCAGTGCAAACGTTGGTAGACTTGATCTTTAGATCAAAGTTCCTTGTATCTTGGAGGCGAATTTGCGGTAAGTCCAAGCATACCTTTTGGTGGGTGCAAATATTGTATTTAGGAAAACGACTAAATAACGTGACTTGAAGCACCAAATTTCTGTTCTATATAGACAAAATCATTGCCAAGTTTTGAAGACCCGAAGACCACTAACTGAAGAATTCAATACGAATTGTTCCAACATATATATAGTAAAGTTATTCATCTAAAAAAATTAGACTCAATTTTTTAAATTCAATAATATAACAGTATATTAAAATATCTAAGTCAAATCTTTTTCTTATGTATTCTCTAATCATTCACTAACCATTTCATTTACACATCATTAAGTCTAGAAAGTGGACTTGTATCTCATTTTCCTATAAATAATTAAGTTGATCTGGTTTGGAAATAGGCTATTTAAAAATTAAAAAAGTCACTAAAAATTAAAAATTTATTTCTATTTTTTATATTTTTTGTTAGAGTAGTTGTTTTTGTTAGAGTAGTTGTTTCATTCAAATATCTTACGAAGTAGGGTGTTGAAAGGTATAACCACCATCTAATCTGCATTAACAGATTTCAACCGACAATGTGTTGTTAATATTGTTCACAGTGTTGTTATCGCCTTCTTTATATACTTCCATAATGATGGGTAATTAGCAATAATGCACAAGTTAACTGGATCAAAAGGCTGCTTGTCGTCATTGATCATAATGAAGTTTTTCAAGTCTTCCACCCTCTTTAACGTTTGTTGGTTCATGCGGCATAGTCTTGCAGAGAAATTTCACTTCCACCGTAAAATCTTCTTAATTCCCTTCATAATAATCCAAATCGCATAATTATCCAAGTTTTCCAAACCACCATGAAATGCATTATTTTCATGCAGGTCACACAGAGCAATCAAAATGTTCCGAATAATTTGTCTGAGTTGTTTAGTCGAATGTATAACTTGTTGGGATTCAACATAGACTCTTTAGAGTCTTCACATGAATCTAGAAGACTCTAGAAAGTTCTAGAAAAATTCAAAAAGATTCTAAAATAGCATCCTAGAAGAATCTGGAACATTGAAGAAGTTTGTAAAAATCTAGACGAAACTAAAAGGTTCCAAAAGGTTTTACAATATTCTATAGAAAACTCTACTATATACTAGAATATAGTTTAGAATATTTTAGAATATAGTGGAAGAGTAAAAGAATGCTAAGGCTCTGTTTGGTAACCATTCCGTTTTCAGTTTTCATTTATATTTATAAAAATTTTAAAAACTGTCATAAAAACTTGTTTAATAATTTTTTCGATTTATAAATGGTTGTCTTAGTTTATAAATTTGAGAAAAAAAACGTAAACTCAAAAAATGAGTTTACGTTTTTAGTTTTCATTTTTTTTTAAAATAATTTTTTTTTCAATTATTTTTTTTCAAATAATTTTTTTTTAGATAATTTTTTTTTTCAATTAATTTTTTTTCCCAATTAAATTTTTTTCAATTATTTTTTTAATTAATTTTTTTTCCAATTAAATTTTTTTAAATTAATTTTTTTCAATTATAATGTGTGTGATCCCATTGTCATAAATAATAAAAATAAATATAAATATTTTAAGCCTAAACAAACAAATTTTTTAGTTTATGTTTTTAAACATTTTGTTCAAACTAAAACACGTTTGTAATTTATATTTTTCTAAAAATAAACAAAAATCAGTTTATAAAATTTTTGTAAACTTAAATAAAAAACGTAAACGTTACCAAACCCTACCTAAATATTATAGAAGGCTAATGATAACCCTTACATCAAGTTGATCCTAACTATCTATTAAGGAAATAGAAGACTATATAAAAAAAAAGGAAGACCTCCATTATAGATAGATAGAAATGAAATAAGAGTGTTGTAATGTGGTGAGAACCCACAACCCAAGTAGTGCTTATAATGGTAGTGTTTTGTATTAATGTGTGTGTTTGTTATCTCTATTTAGTATGAACTTGTTGGCGATATATAATGTTGAATTTCTTGGTGGATGTACCTATATTTCTTATATATATTCTTTAATTTTAACCAATCATCTTATTCATATGTCATTGGGTTATAAAGTGGACTTGTCTATTATTTTTCTATAAATAATTAAGTTGATCTGGTTTGGAAAGAGGCTTTTTCAACACCCAAAAAATTTAAAATTACTAAAAAAATTAAAAATTTATTTCTATTTATTATACTTTATATTAGAGTAATTGTTGGATTCAAATATCTTACAAAGTGGGGTGTTGTTTCACAACTAACAATGTGTTGTCAATATTGTTCACCGTTGTTATTACCTTGCTTTATATACTTCTCTTTCCAGTGGCATAATGATGGGTGATTAGCAATAATGCGCTAGTTATAGCTGTGCCATAATGATGGGTGATTAGAAATAATGCGCAAGTTAGCTGGATCAGAAATAATTATATGATTTTTATAGTTGAAATAAAGTGTATTTATTAATAATTGACAAGATTATGATGTAATTAATCTTAAAATATTATTACAAACTGCATCAAACATTTGACATGCACTTTTATTTATTTTTTTTTATAAAGAATGTCATTATTTTTTATTTTTAATTGATCCATTTAAATTTAATAAATTTTTTGTATGATTTTTATGACTGAAAAAGTTATATGTGGTTGAAGATGAAGAAGATAAGATAATATTTGCATAGTGGGCAGAATCCTAGTCTTATCCCTACCTTCTTTTAGTAAATCACAAACTGTGTCAAATACTTTGACATACAAATTTAATTTTTTAAAATTAAGACATTTTTTTGTATTTGAAGTTGATCCATAAAAATTTAACATTTTTTTTTATAAATAATAATAATTTGGAATCATCACTTTGTTAAGTTTAAATTTAATAAATAAATAAAACACACAAGAAAATTATATAATATAATCAAAAATGCTCTTAGGTTTATGAACTCAAAACTCCTAATCTAATCTTTTTAGATATTTGAATTAAAAAAATACAAAATTACACATGTCATAAAATAATTCGCCCTTTCATTTTAATTATAGTTTTTGGATCTTTGATTATTATAGTAATATATGTCAAATTTCTTAATTACTACTTTCCAAATTCAATAATTTATACTCCTTTTATTAGGGGTGAGCATGGTCCGGATTGGGGTAAAACCAAGACCAATCTATTATCTACAGTTTCTGAAAAATTGGAACCAATCCAATCTGTTTAAATCGTGAAACCAATCCGAACCAATCTGTTTAAACACGGATTTGATTGATTTAGGACCATGGATTCACATATTTAAATAACAAAAAAATATAAAACATTTTAATTTCTAAAAAACATAATCATAGCAGAGTTCTCCTAAAACTAGATACACATAAGTAAGAAAACTGTAACAAACTGTTTTAGACAACAACAAAACAAAAGCAATAAAAAAACAAAAGCAGCAATGTTGATGTTTTAGACAACTGTCTTAGACAACAACAAACAAACAAACAAAAGCATGAATGTAACAAACTCCATAAACATAGGGAGAAAAAAAAAAAAAAAGATAAATTGAATATTGGAAGCCACAATAGCACATCAGTAGACTCGGAAGCAACATCAGAGACAGGAATGACCAAAATATCCCTTACAACTTGAGAAAGAACTTTATATCAAATGTGACAAAATAAAGCAGAACATGATAAGGCAGAACATTCATAAAATGTGACAAAATAACAGATCAATCAGATCAAAAATGTTATTCCCACAAAAATAGAACAAATAATAGCACAAAAATAAACAGATTATATGAAAAAACAGATGAAATCAAACAGATCTGAGGCTGAAAACAAAATATAATACATATAGATGCTGATCATCAAAGACATCAAACAGATTTATTCCCACAAAAACAAAATATAATATATATATATAGAACGAGAGGGAGCTCACTAAGAGAGAGAGAGAGAGAGAGAGAGAGAGAGAGAGAGCTACAGTGTGAGTGAGTAAGCTAGGGCTGATCTGAGCAGCGTGTGATGGATGAGAAAGAGAAGAGAAAGAGAGTACCAAGAGAGAGAGGAAGAGAGAGAGAGAGATGAAAATGTGAGAGGCAGTGTGAGTAAGTGAGCTATGGCTGATATGAACAGCGTATAATGGATGATTGGAGATGGATGAGAAAGAGAAGAGAAAGAGAGAGAAAGAGAGAGAGAGAGAGAGAGAGAGAGAGAGAGAGATGAAAGTGTGAGAGGCAGTATGAGTGAGTGAGCTAGGGTTGATCTGAGCGGCGTGTGATGGATGATCGAAGATGGATGAGAAAGAGAAGAGAGAGAGACAGTATAGAGAGAGAGAGATGAGAGTGTGAGAGGCAGTGTAAGTGAATGAGCTAGGGCTGATCTAAACGACGTGTGTGTGAGGTGAATTAGGGTTAATGTTTACCTTTTATATGATACCAGAAATGATATTATGTAGGAGGGTATATGTTATAAATATAGACTAAATGTATACGATTCGGATCGGTTCCAATCCGGAACAGTGAGGTTCAATTTAGAACCGATCCGTGACCTACGGATTTTCAAATTCCTAATCCAGAACCGAACCACGAATTCAAAAAATCAATCCAATCCTATCGGATTGGACTGGACCGGATTGGATTACGGATTATACGGATTCCTTGCTCAGCTCTACCTTTTATGACATTGATACAGAAAATAAATTTCAACAAATTTTATTTGTTTACTTTAATAGCAAATATGATGTCATGCAATAAATATGAAAACATTTTTAAAATTTTATTAAATTTTTGTACCTTTTGAAAATGGAAAAAGTATATATTTAAACTTATAAGCTAAAAATCAAAACAATATTAATAGAATATGTATCAATATCTCCATACCTGTGTTGCTTTTAAAGAGAAAATAAGTCTCTTTTATAACTTTTGTTTTGTATTGACATGGATAGGCCCACAAGGACCACAGCCCACAGTGAACAAACCCAAGCCCACCATTTAGACCCCATTACATAACCCGGGTAGTAAAACCCAGGACAGCTGGAGGCCAACTGGGCAGGGAAGACCAATGATACTCGGACACATGGCAGGTGCAGAACAGGTCACGTCAGCAGACAAAGATCTGCAAAGTTATTACCACAACACATCACCATTAATGCAGCCCGTCACAGCATTTATTGCGACAACACCCCTCAGTAGGAATAGCACCCCCTTGCCCTGAATAAGATAAGCAACAACACAAGCTTTCGGCGTTGAGGACAGAACGGCAGGGACAGTGAAATGATTACCAAAGGATATAAGCAAAGTTGGAAGACAAGAAGAAGGTTAAGTTTTCCTATCTCTCTCTCTCTCTCTCTCTCTACATTGTCTATTTTCTCTTCTAATTCGCACACCGAAGGGTTCGCCGGGAGACTACCCCGTTCCCCGTTGGACTTGTTTGCAGGTTGTCCAGTGGGCCTGAGGAGCTTGGATTGGTCTAGTCCATTCACCAGAACGAACTGTATCATCAGTTGGCGCCGTCTGTGGGAACCTGGTTTGTCCGTGCGCCAGTTGTGTTCATTGCCGCCGGAGACCCTGTTCCAGTAACCTTTTCACCTCACCCGTCAAGTGTATGGTCACGACTAGATCCATGGCTTCCCACCATAATGCTACCGATCATCAGACCGACCCTCCCAATCCAAACAACCCACCACAGTACTTCATCGAGCTTACCAACAGCATTAACCGCATGGCCGAGCAAAACCAGGCCTTAATAAACGCCCTGCTCCAGAGAAACCTCCCTATTCCTCCACCACCGCCCCGAGACATTCCACCCCATCCAGAACAAACTCCGAGCCATATTGTCCCACAACCCAACCCAATCAACTCGGGAGGTTTCCAACCCCCTCACCCACACGTAAATCCACCACCTCCACCCTCCCGTCCATTGGTCGTCACACCTGCCCCCGAGGGAGAAGCCAGCAGCGTCCAACACCTGTCTCCCTCTGGTGGCGACAACATCCCTCTTTGGGACGCTGAACTCCGAGCCATGAAGCTCCAGCTCCAAGGGGTTATGCAGAATATCCAGCATAAGCCCTCCACCACCGCAAACTCGCCATTTGTTGCCTCCATCCGAGAAAAACCCCTGCCTGCCAAATTCAAAATGCCCACCATTGACTCCTTCGATGGCACAACCGACCCGATCGACCATCTAGAGACATACCGCACCCTCATGATCCTCCATGCCTTCCCTGACGAAATCATGTGCCGCGCCTTTCCCGTGACACTGAAGGGGTCGGCTCGGCTGTGGTTTAGCCAGTTACCACCGGACTCGGTCTCCACTTTTCAGCATCTCAGTGACTCTTTCTTGAGCCATTTCATCGGAGCTCAGCGCCAACGACGCCCGGCAACTCAACTACTCAATATTCGTCAGACCGAGAGGGAATCACTGCGCAGCTTCGTTACTCGCTTCAACACCGAAGCCCTGCAAGTTGCCAAAAATGACGACAAGGTCATCCTCACAGCTTTCATGGCCGGTCTGCGGTCATCTGATTTTCTTTTCTCTCTCTCCAAAAACCCCCCGACCTCCATGGCCGCCCTGCTCTCCAAAGCCCAGAAATACATGAATGCTGAGGATTCCCTAGCTGCCCGACAGGATCCACTCACTAAACAGCCGACCCCCAGAGACAAACGAAAGGACTCGGAACCCCGAAACACCCAGTACACCAACCAAACACCCTGCCATACCGACCGACCCCCCCGTGCCGACCGGTTGGCACAAACTCGACCGACCGGCCGGTTCGAGCGGTACACGCCCCTTAATTCTCCCATGGAACATGTCCTTCATCAGATCCAACGGGATTACCCTCTCAAGTGGCCACTACCTTCCCGAACCCCCTCCAATCGAAAAGACCAGTCCAAATACTGCCGCTTTCACCAGGATCACGGCCATAACACTGATGACTGTATCAACCTCAAGGACCAGGTGGAGACCCTCATACGTCAGGGACGCCTCAGCCGGTTCACAGATACCCGCCCCCAGCAGAGGCAAAGGGCCGAACCCCGCAGAGATGACCGCCGGCGCACTCCGCCCCGGCCACCAGCCCAACATAACCAAGGCCATGATCGACCTCCGCAACAACCCCGACCACCAGGTCACCCACCCCCGCCAGTTGGTGAAATTCGAGTTATTGCAGGCGGACTTGCATGCGGAGGACCATCCCGCTCGGCTCAGAGGGCAGAGCTTAGAAAAATACGGCAAGGCTCAGACAAAACAGTCGCCACAGTGGACCGACCCCCCAAACAGCCTAAACAGTGGACAGAACCCATCACATTTACGGACGCCGACTGTACAGGCATCCGCTACCCACATGATGACCCCCTTGTCATTTCGGCCATCCTCTCCAACTACAAGGTCAAACGGGTTTTCATCGATAATGGCAGCTCTTCAGACATCATCTTCCTCAACTGCTTCCGCCAACTCAAGATTGGGGAGGAAAGCTTGTCTCCACTCCAAACCCCCCTGGTCGGTTTCACTGGCGACCGTGTGACCTCCATTGGTTCCATTGACCTCCCCATCACAATCGGCGAATACCCACGACAGACCACGAAGTTGCTCACCTTCCTTGTAGTTGATTGCCCATCTGCCTACAACATCATCCTTGGTCGAACCGCCCTCAACACTTTCCAGGCCATCACATCCACCTATCATCTTGCCCTCAAATTTCCCACCGATCTCGGGGTCGGAACAGTCAGAGGGGAGCAGACCATGGCCAGGGAGTGTTATGTTGCCTCCCTTAAAGAAGCCAAGCTGAAGGAGGCAATGATCATTGAAGGACTTGACGCCCGGGATGAAGACGAGCTGGTCAGAGGAGAACCTGTGGAGGAGCTCGTCGAGGTCCCTATCGACCCCACCAATCCACAAAAAACTGCTAAGATTGGCAGCCAGCTATCTCCCCAGGCAAAAGCCGACCTCACTGCCCTTCTGACCGAGCACAATGACGTATTTGCCTGGACCCATGCAGACATGCCAGGCATTGACCCCTCCTTCATAACTCGCCGCCTCAGCATCGAACCTCATTTCCGTCCTTACCGTCAAAAACAGCGTATTTTCCACCCAGAGCATAATAATCTCATAGCCGCAGAAGTTGACAAACTCCTTGAGGCTCAATTCATCCAAAATGTAGACTATCCCAAGTGGTTGTCCAATGTGGTTCTAGTCCGCAAGAACAATGGCAAGTGGCGTCTTTGCGTCGATTACTCTGACCTGAACCGAGCCTGCCCGAAAGATAGCTATCCACTCCCCCGCATAGATCTGCTGGTCGACGCTACAG
Source organism: Camellia granthamiana (assembly GCA_036172215.1). Taxonomy (NCBI): domain Eukaryota; kingdom Viridiplantae; phylum Streptophyta; class Magnoliopsida; order Ericales; family Theaceae; genus Camellia; species Camellia granthamiana. Next base: position 38,436,652 of record CM069903.1, on the reverse strand, counting down.
CCGGTCACCAAATGTTCAGCTTCATGGATGCTTTCTCCGGGTACAACCAAATCATGATGCACTTGTCCGATCGAGAACACACATCCTTCATCACCGACCGAGGTACCTACCATTACCGTGTGATGCCATTCGGACTGAAGAATGCCGGGGCCACCTACCAGCGGTTAGTCAATGCAGTTTTCCACCATCAGATCGGTCGGAACATGGAAGTATACATGGACGACATGCTAGTCAAAAGCAAACTCTCCGCTGACCATCTGACCGACCTACGAGAGACCTTTGCCACCCTCCGCAAGTATCAGATGAAACTCAATCCAGAGAAGTGCGCATTTGTCGTAGGATCTGGAAAGTTCTTGGGTTTCATGGTCAGTCAGCGCGGCATCGAAGCCAACCCCGAGAAGATCAAGGCCTTGATTGAGATGCAGTCACCCAAAACTGTTAAAGAAGTTCAAAGACTCACTGGCAGAGTGGCGGCCCTCAACCGTTTCATTTCCCGCGCAACAAACAAGTGCCTGCCGTTCTTCAAAGTCCTTCGGCAGACTTTTGAATGGACATCCGAATCCGAAGAGGCTTTTCAGCAGTTAAAGCAATGCATGGCCAACCCCCCCTTCTCTCACAGGCACTCACGGGCGAGCCCCTCTTCCTCTATTTAGCAGTATCGAGCACCGCCGTCAGTGCGACTCCCATACGGGAAGACGGCTCAGTCCAACGGCCGGTCTACTACATCAGCCGAGCTCTCAGGGGGGCAAAGCAGAATTACCCACTGCTAGAAAAGTTGTCCCTGGCCTTGGTCACCGCCTCCAGACGACTTCGTCCTTACTTCCAGGCCCACTCCATCGTGGTCCTCACCGACCAACCCCTGAAGAAGATCATCCAGCAGCCAGAGCTTTCTGGCCGACTTATGCAATGGTCAGTGGAACTCAGCCAGTTTGACATCTCCTACCGCCCTCGCACAGCAATCAAAGGGCAAGCTGTAGCCGACTTCATCCTGGAATTTACCAATACCACCCCAACCACTACTCCTCCACCTCCACTAACCCCTGCTGAACCAGAAGACCCCCATTCTTGGACTCTCAACGTCGACGGGTCATCCCGGAGGGAGGGTAGTGGGGCGGGCCTCATCCTCACCTCCACTGAAGGGGGGTATTTCAAATGCGCTCTCCGTCTCCTGTTCGAGGCCAGCAACAATGAGGCGGAATACGAAGCATTGATAGCCGGCCTCCGCCTGGCCAAAGACATTGGTGTTAGCCACATCCGCGTGTTCAGTGACTCCCAGCTCATCATCGGTCAAATCACGGGGGAATTCGATGCCAAGGATGGCACAATGCGGGCTTACAAGGACATGGCACTCCCCCTCGTTCGCCTCTTCAATACTTTCCAGATCAAACACATACCTCAGGCGGAAAATTCCAAAGCAGATGAGATGGCTCAGTTGGCCTCTGCCGACCAGTCCGACCTCAGCCACGGAGTCCGCCTCGAATACCTAACTCATCCGGCCATTACACCCGACCTGCATGAAGTGTAGTTCCTCCAGACTGAACACATTCCTTGGGCATCCGACATCATCCAATTTCTGACGACAGGAGCCCTCCCAAATAATAAACAGCAGGCCGCCAAAGTCAGGGCTCGGTCGTCCAATTATCTTCTCGATGGTGGCATCCTGTACAAGCGTGGTTTTTCACGACCATATCTGCGATGCCTCAATTCAACACAAGCAACCTATGTCATGCAGGAAATCCATGAGGGAATTTGTGGCAACCACTCGGGCGGTAGGTCCCTAGCACACAAAATACTCCGTACTGGTTACTTTTGGCCAACTCTTAATCAAGATGCGACCAGTTTTGTCCTCAAGTGCGATAAGTGTCAGCGCTTTGCCAATATCCCCCATGCCCCGCCTACAGAGTTGACCACGCTTTGCAGCCCCTATCCATTCGCCAAATGGGGGATCGACCTGATCGGTCCGCTTCCCACTGGCCGAGGCCAAACCAAGTTCGCAGTCGTCGCCATTGACTACTTCACCAAGTGGGTAGAGGCTGAACCCTTAGCCACCATTACCGAGCGGAACACAACCAAGTTCATCTAGCAATCGATCGTTTGCAGGTTTGGTATCCCCCAGGCCATTGTGTCAAACAACGGCAAGCAATTCGACAACGCCAAGTACAGAAAGTTCTGTGCAGATCTCCAGATTCAACCATGTTTCTCCTCTCCTGGCCATCCCCAAGCCAATGGCCAAGTCGAGGTCACCAATCGTTCTCTTTTGAAGATCATCAAGGCTAAGCTGGAAGCTGCTAAGGGACTTTGGGCTAAGGAACCGCCGAATGTACTCTGGGCCTACCGGACAACAGCTCGGACCCCCACTGGAGAAACTCCCTTTCGCCTAACATACGGCGCTGAGGCGGTTATTCCAGTAGAAATCGGCCTTCCTACTCCACGAGTTCTACATCTGGATCCAGCGCTCACGGAAGAGCTCCGTCGGGCGGACCTAGACCTGATTGAAGAACTCAGGGAGACCACTGCGGTCAGACTAGCCTCATACCAATAAAAAATGAGAACACATTACAACCGCAAGGTCCGACCAAGGGAGTTTGCTGTGGAGGACTTAGTGTTGAGAGAAGCAACCCTTGCCACCAAGAATCCGACTGAGGGCAAATTGGCAGCCAAATGGGAGGGACCTTATATTGTGAAAGCCAGACCGCGTCCAGGCACTTACCGACTTCAAGACATGGAGGGTCGCGACCTTCTCCACCCATAGAACGCCGAACACTTGAAACGTTACTTTCAATAAGCTATTGCTTTTGTATCACTCAATTGTTGTACTTTCTTTTTGACGAAATATAAATTTTGATCATTGGACTACATTCCTCATGACAGTTATTCCAGTACAAATCGGCCTTCCTACTCCACGAGTTCTACATCTGGATCCAGCGCTCACGAAAGAGCTCCGTCGGGCGGACCTAGACCTGATTGAAGAACTCAGGGAGACCACTGCGGTCAGACTAGCCTCATACCAACAAAAAATGAGAACACATTACAACCGCAAGGTCCGACCAAGGGAGTTTGCTGTGGGGGACTTAGTGTTGAGAGAAGCAACCCTTGCCACCAAGAATCCGACTGAGGGCAAATTGGCAGCCAAATGGAAGGGACCTTATATTGTGAAAGCCAGACCGCGTCCAGGCACTTACCGACTTCAAGACATGGAGGGTCGCGACCTTCTCCACCCATGGAACGCCGAACACTTGAAACGCTACTTTCAATAAGCTATTGTTTTTGTATCACTCAATTGTTGTACTTTCTTTTTGACGAAATATAAATTTTGACCATTGGACTACATTCCTCATGACAACAATTTTGTCTCCCAGTTACCCCTGTCGCCTCAATAACATTTTCACTTGCAGCACTTAAAAAGCCTCAAAGCCTTGGCCAGACCGAGCACTTCAAAGCCCCGGCCAGACCGAGCACTCAAAGCCTCGGCCAGACCGAGCACATCAAAGCCTCAGCCAGACTGAGCACTTCAAAGCCTCGGCCAGACCGAGCACCTCAAAGCCTCAGCCAGACTGAGCACTCAAAGCCTCGGCCAGACCGAGCACTCAAAGCCTCGGCCAGACCGAGCACTTCAAAACCTCAGCCAGACTGAGCACTCAAAGCCTCGGCCAGACCGAGCACTCAAAGCCTCGGCCAGACCGAGCACTTCAAAGCCTCAGCCAGACTGAGCACTTCAAAGCCTCAGCCAGACTGAGCACTTCAAAGCCTCGGCCAAACCGAGCACCTCAAAGCCTCAGCCAGACTGAGCACTTCAAAGCCTCGGCCAGACCGAGCACTCAAAGCCTCGGCCAGACCAAGCACTTCAAAGCCTCAGCCAGACTGAGCACTAACTGCCCCTCCCAGACTGAGCCCTCTAAACCTCAACTAGACTGAATGCCACCATTACTGGTCCAGAGCAAGTCACTTGCAACTTTCATTCCAGGTCTACACTAGGATCATCTTATGAATGACACTGCAAAAAGTAGGACACTCAGTCACAATCCGAAGCTTAGTCACAATCCCTGGACCACGTTTTCACTCAGTCAAATTCCAAAGATGTTCTCATGCACTTCACTTACTGACCAGATTATCTTCCCCACCATCCAGCCTACTTCTCAAATTTCTTCTCTACAGGCTTTCAGTGGAACATTCAAGTGTTAATCCCATTCAAACCTCATTTCACACAATTTCTCAATTTCAGTCAACCACTCTCATTCTTCGAATATTTTATACAAGTCCAATCTCACTCTGCATGAAGAAATTTTACCAATTCACTCTTACCCTGCGTGACGGAATTTTTAACTTAACTCTGCACAAAGTTTTCATTACAAGTTGACCTCTACTCAACATCATCACTTGTTCAAGTTCACTTAGTTCACTTAGTTCAAGTTCACCCTGTCTTGTAGTTGAATTTTTTCATAAGTTCATCACCAGTTTTCATTACAAGCATTCGTCCATTTCAAACACACAAAACAAACCAACACAGTCAATTACAAGACATAAAGAGAGTTTTATTCATTCGCAAAATGTGTACACCAGTCCACTGTGGTATTTCAAAAAAAAAAAAAAAACAACAAAACAAAACAACAACTCTTAAAGTACAAAAATCTTCAATCACTCCTCTTCGTCGCTGGAGGCGAGATCCGCTTCTTCAACACCCTCATCCAGGGGGGTCTGGGCCACATCATCTTCCCCAATAGTCACACTACTAAGGTCGAGTTCTGGGAACAGCTCTTCAGCCCTCCGTTTGAACATTTTCCACCCACTGTCCCAGTACTCTGCCATTTCGTGTTTGTAGAAATCTGACTGCTGGAAGCTTGCAATGACTTCAGATTCAGTTCTTCCCCCAGAGGTCGCCCTTGATGGGCCAGCCCCCCCAGATTCCTCCCTTGCTAAGCTGGTGATGACTGCAGCATCGACCGCCATCTGAAATTCAGGCGACCCTTTGAATTGGTCAACTGCTGCAATGTACAGATCGGGGTAGGCAGCCCTCTCAGAGGCTGCCTTCGCCCTCTCCTCATCCAGCTCTTTCTGCAGGGTCGCCTTCTTAGCAGAAGCTTTGGCCCTCTCAGCTTCCAATTCCTTTTGCAGGGCTTCCCTCTCAGCAGCTGCCCTGCCCCTCTCCACCTCCAACTCCTTCTGGAGAACCTCCTTCTCAGCGGTCACCCTGGACCTCCCCGCTTCTAACTCCTTACAAAGCGTCTCCTTCTCCTCCTCCACCTTGGCGCGTTCGCCCTCCAACTCCTTTTGCAGAGCCTCAACCTTGGCATCCGCCTCATCCTTCTGCCTGACCAGCTCTTCATTGCTGTTCATGGCCTCTTCGTGCTGCTCGACCGCGATGGCACAGGCCTTCTGGGACTCCTCCAACTTTTTCTGCTCACCAGCCAACTGGAACTCGAGCGACACAACCTTGCGGCGCGTGTCCTCCAGCTCCAACTTGACTGGTTGCAGGTCAGTATGGGCAGTCTTCCACTCAGCGCTCTCCTTCTTCAACTTGGCCAACTCAGCCTTGGCCTCTTCAGCCTTGAGTTTGGCCCCCCCAGCCTTCCTCAGCAGGGCCCCTGCCAAGGTAGTTACCTCCATTTGGGCGGAGCATAACCCCCTGAACAGGTCGGCCTCGTTGAATCCAGAGGCCGAGCGCAGAGCCGTTTCCTCCACGATCTTCACTAGACGGTCCGCCCCCAACCTGGCTGGGATCTCTTCCCCCTCCAGCCTTCCAGCCACAGCGCACGCGTGATAAATGGCCACACCCAGCCCCCTTTGGGTCTGCTCTCTCCCACTTGGCTCAGCCCCAGTCGACCCAACTCCTCCTTGCATCGTTGAGGCGACCTCCACAGCCTCCAGTGTGGGGGTGACCCCTACCACTTCTGGGGTGTTCCTGACCGCAGAGGTCTTCACCACAACTGGGGTCTACTTCATCTTCTTGGGCCCAGACTCCTCTGCAGCCCCTTCTAAGACACTTCTCTTCTTTTTCTTCCTCTTCAGAGCTTCTCCCTCTTTTCTGGCCTTCTCCTTCACAGGATCCACAGGGGGCCTTCGCGGCTCAAAAGTGCTCAAGTCCTTCCCTCCCAGCGGCTTTGGACGTGGTCGGATCCTCTCCTTCGCAATCGGTTGCGCCGGTCGGTCATCCTGCGTTTTCTTAAATTGTGAGGCTTTGGCAAGGATGGCTTGATCCTCTGCCTCCTGTGCTTCTCTCCTCGCTTCCAGCTCAGCTCGGTCAAGATTCTCACCGATTGGCTGTGGACCCAGCCCTGCCTGAAACAACGCAGACGGCTAAACAAGGTCGTCCCATTTGGCATTCTCTTTCTCTCTCCACTCCTTCACCCTCTTCACCCTTTCCTCAACCTCCGCCCCCAGCCTTGCCTCCATCGACCTGGTGGGCACCTTCCAGATGGTCCGCGCGCCAAGCCCCTATTTGACAGAAACGTAAAACCACCGTGCTCGCCATCCCTTGATCGACGTTGGCAGCCCCGCCACCAACCCCTTCCCCATTACTGCTTGCAGGGTGACCCACGTTTCTTGCTGCCCTGCGGCCTTGTAACAGGCAAAGAACTCTTCCACCGACATGGCCTCCCCTCCATTTGCCTTCGGCCATGCACTTGCACATGCCAGCAAGATCTTCCACGCATTGGGCATTAGTTGCCTTGGAGCCACCTCTAGATAGTTGAGCACATCCACCACTATTTGCGGGAGTGGCAGCCTCAGACCGCCCTTCAGCGCTTCCTCATAGAGGGAGAACTCCCCTGGCCTGATGTCGGATGGCCTCTCCGTCGATGTTGGCAGCAACAACTCCACCTCCACCGGAATCTGGTATTTCTCACGAATAGCCTCCAACTCCGCCCTAGTTATTGTTGACTTGTCTGGTTTCGTGTGCCAATGATCAGGCTCCGCCTGACTGATAGGTTTCGGAGCTGCAATCATGGTGGAACCATGGAAGTGTATCGCCGGCCCCCCCACCCTCTCTGTTCTGTACTGCGCTGCTAATTCCACTGCATCATCATCTCCCAGTGGATCCACCCTCACACCCTCGGTTCCTTCTCGTGCCATCTCTGAGGTATATCTGCGAATCGCTTCTGATGTAGGCGCTAGGAAATCGAAAAAATGCTTCAATGGTGTATCGTGAGCAATGAAGAAATTAACACAAGGGATGTTTTGAGTTTTTGTAAAGAAGTAGGTAAATCGTATGATACCAAAAGCCCACGGTTTCCCCGTATTCCAAGGGTCCCAATTAATGTTCGCCAGTTTGAAAACTTTTCAAATCATCCGCCAAAACTGTCTTTTCAACCCCCAAATTACCTATCGTTTCATTTTTACTCCAACGCCTCACTTCCCCACCCCACGATTCTGCCACGTGTATAGTCACGATAAACTGACTCCTCCCCTTACCCTGTCTTTTCCACTTCAAATCACCACGTGACATGCCGCCTTTTGAGCCCCGTGCCCCTCCGCTCGGCCACTTTCGTGGTCGGCAACCCTCACGGTCGGCCTCTTCCACTCGGCCACCCTCACGGTCGACCTCTCCCGCTCGGCAACCCTCACGGTCGGCCTCTTCCGCTCGGCCACCCTCACGGTCGACCTCTCCCGCTCGGCCACCCTCACGGTCGGACTCTTCCGCTCGGCCACCCTCACGGTCGGCCTCTCCCGCTCGGCCACCCTCACGGTCGGCCTCTCCTACTCGACCACCCTCACGGTCGACCTCTCCCGCTCGGCCACCCTCACGGTCGGACTCTTCCGCTCGGCCACCCTCACGATCGGTACCCTCACGGTCGGCCTCTTCCGCTCGGCCACCCTCACGGTCGGCCTCTCCCGCTCGGCCACCCTCACGGTTGGCCCCTCCCGCTCGGCCACCCTCACGGTCGGACTCTTCCACTCGGCCACCCTCACGATCGGCACCCTCGTGGTCAGTCTCTCCCTGCCGGTTGGACTCATCTCCCTCATTACTATTCCCTTCGTTGGACTGAAGCTGCACTCGGGAATGGGGGACTACTTACATGGATAGGCCCACAAGGACCACAGCCCACAGTGAACAAACCCAAGCCCACCATTTAGACCACATTGCATAACCAGGGTAGTAAAACCCAGGACAGCTGGAGGCCAACTGGGCAGGGAAGACCAATGATACTCGGACACATGGCAGGTGCAGAACAGGCCACGTCAGCAGACAAAGATCTGCAAAGTTATTACCACAGCACATCACCATTAATGCAGCCCGTCACAGCATTTATTGCGACAACACCCCTCAACCGGAATAGCACCCCATTGCCCTGAACAAGATAAGCAACAACACAAGCTTTCGGCGGTGAGGACAGGACGGCAGGGACAGTGAAATGATTACCAAAGGATATAAGCAAAGTTGGAAGACAAGAAGAAGGTTAAGTTTTCCTATATCTCTCTCTCTCTCTACATTGTCTATTTTCTCTTCTAATTCGCACACCGGAGGGTTCGCCGGGGGACTACCCCGTTCCCCGTTGGACTTGTTTGCAGGTTGTCCAGTGGGCCTGAGGAGCTTGGATTGGTCTAGTCCATTCACCAGAACGAACTGTATCATCATGTATGATCATAAAAAAATCTATGAAAAATTTAGGTTCTCCAGAATATTAATTTAAATTATTATTTTTTAAATTAAGAAATATATATGAAATGTAACTACTAACTGTATCTGATTTCAAAATTTTAGCTATATTAAATCGAAATTCCAAAATAGAATCTTAGCTATATTTAAACTAAATCTCATGTATATTTTAATTTTTAAAAACTAAGAAATATATGTGCCGTAAAACTATTCACCTATCTAACCTTTATCTAATTAAATTTTGAAGGCCTTTAAATAAAAACTCTGAAACGGTTTTATGTATATATATAATTCGCATCTCATTTCAAATTTGAAAATGAAAAATTCAAAATAAAACTTTAGCTATCTAATTTGAAAATTAGAAAATTTTAAATTAAAAAATCAAAAATAAAATTTTAGTGATGCAACAGACACAATAGTATATTGTACGAGTAAGAAATAATGTTCTCGTATAATCCTGTTGATCAAGTCTGCGCTCCTCCAAACGTCGTCGCTTTACTCCCTGAAAACACAAACGTGAGCTGGACGGCAGGTGTGTGCCGGATACCTCTCCGATGCCTAAGTCAGCAAAATAGACAAATAGACAAAAGCTCTGCGTATTCGAAAATCAAAGTTGTGATACCTGTACATAGGTTTTGTTGAGAGCTTTTATAATTTTTGCCTAGCACAATCCTAGTAAGACTCTTATTCCTCAATGTAGAATCCTCCTAGGAATCACACTCCTGAAAGATAATACTTATCCTTCAACACCCTCCCCACTACTTAAACCAAGTGAGATGGATTTACCACGGTTGGATAACAGTATGACCGAGCTAACACTAGCCCATTGTCATACTTAATTCAACGCCTTCATATGCAACACATAGCTCGGCTCTTGTTCTCTGGTACCTCGATTTTGTCTGTTTAGACCGAGCTAACTGCAGCAAGTTTTGACCGAGCTAACAAGGGCGAGGTCCACCTTATCAAGCTCAAACACCTCGGCTCATAACTCAGTCCAGACTTCTCCTGGCCCAAGCTCGTTAGTCTTTAGACCGAGCTACATCAGCTCCTATCTCGGTCTGACGTGCGACCCAATTTCCAAAGAAGCCTCTTCCTTAGCTCGGCCCAATTTATTTATAAATTATCCTCTCATATATCTTTGAAGTGATACCTTAAATGAACTAACCACATGTGCCGTATGGCGCCAATCCAATAATGTTGTTAGGTGCACATTACATAATAATTAGAATATGATCACTCTAGCATCTACATCTTTTAAAAATTTATAGAAGTTATTATTTAAAGTGTGAACTATACATAACTTTTTAAAATATATATATATATATTTTTTTGGGGGGGGGGGGGGGGAGGTTACAAAACTATGTTTAAAAATATAAATTCTTTTAACTATATGTTTACAAAATCATAAATACACTTCATTCTCTAATGCTTACTGCGGTTGAATAGTTTGTCTAATTCAGACAGTTTGATCTAAAAAATATCAAGTTTAGAAAAGAGTTTTCATTCATAGAATAAGCATTGACTAATAAAATGGTTTGACATAGTTCCAAACGATAACTTGAGCAAAAGTTGCAACCCTATTGCCTATCTTGATTAAATTATTTTATATACAAATATATTTATCTTTTTTATTTAGTAGATTATTTTTTATAAGCATTTGAATAGAATTATTTACAATTAAAAAACAAAAAGGATTGAATATTTATGTAGTCTAAATCTAGACATGACTATAATTAGAACTATAAGAATGACTTTATAATTTTTTTGATCGGAAATAACTTTTTGGTTAAAATCTGCTTATAAGCAGCTTTTTGGGAAGATGATTATAATCAACTTTGTAGTTATAATCAACTTTTTGATTAAAAACTGCTTATAAGCAATTTTTTTGTGAGAGAGGAAGTGGGTTATAATTTGAGAAGTACCCACTTTTCAAAAGGGGCCAATTGGTTGGAGTAAGAAAAGTAGACCAAATACTGGGTCAGTCTAGCCTGATCTTGGCATTTAATTTATATTTTTAAAATATAACATTTAATTGTTTCTTTACCATAAGACAACACACATATATATTATATAAATTATTAACGATTCAAATAAGACGCATCATAGTTAAATAATCAAATTATTCTTTACGATCACATTCATTCATTCAAATTTTGCCCATTGATCAATTAAAATTATTTTATAAAAAATTATTCCAAACTATTTTTTTTTTTTTTTAAATTCTACCCATTTACAATGTATAATAATTTTAGAGAGCCAATTGCATTTCTAATTGATGGTACAGTTCGTTCACAGTAGATGGACTGGACTGATCCAAGCTCCTCAAGCCCACGTCCGAGCGATGAAGCCCACTGAAAGACCTGCAAACAAGTTCAATCGGGGAACAGGATAGTCCCCCAGTGAACCCTCCGGCGTGTAAATTAGAAGTGGGAGTAGTGGATACAGATAGAGAGAGAGAGAGTTAGAGGAATAGAAAATGCTTAACCTTCTTCTTGCCTTCCATGTTTGCTTATATTCCTTGGTAATCATTTCACTGTCCCTTCCGACCTGCCTCCCTCGCCGAAAGCCTGTGATGTAGCCTACCTTGTTCAGGGTAAGGGGCGTTGTTCCGACGGGAAGGTGTTGTCGTAATAAATGCTGTGATGGGCCGCATTAATGGTGATGTATTATGGCAATAACTTTGCAGATCTTTGTCTGCTGACGTGGCCTGTTCTGCGCCTGCCATGTGTCCGAGTATCATTGGCCTTCCTTGCTCAGTTGGCCTCCAGCTGTCCTGGGTTTTACTAACCGGGTTATGCAATGGGGTCTAAATGGTGGGCTTGGGTTTGTTCACTGTGGGTTGTGGTCCTTGTGGGCCTATCCGGGCGTATCCATGTCAGTAGTCCCCCATTCCCGAGTGCAACTTCAGTCCAACGAAGGGAATAGTAATGAGAAAGATGAGTCCGACCGGCAGGGAGAGTCCGACCGGCAGGGAGAGGCCGACTGCGAGGATGCCGACCGCGAGGGTGGCCGAGCGGAAGAGTCCGACCGTGAGGGTGGCCGAGCGGGAGAGGCCGACCGTGAGGAGCGCCGACCACGAAGGTGGCCGAGTGGAAGAGGCCGACCGTGAGGGTGGCCGAGCGGGAGAGGCCGACCGTGAGGAGTGCCGACCACGAAGGTGGCCGAGTGGAAGAGGCCGACCGTGAGGGTGGCCGAGCGGGAGAGGCCAACCATGAGGAGTGCCGACCACGAAGGTGGCCGAGTGGAAGAGGCCGACCGTGATGGTGGCCAAGCGGGAGGGGCCGACCGCGAGGGTGGCCGAGCGGAGGGGGCCGACCGTGAGGAGTGCCGACCACGAAGGTGGCCGAGCGGAGGGGCACGGGGCTCGAAAAGCGGTGTGTCACGTGGTGATTTGAAGCGGAAAAGACAAGGTAAGGGGAGGAGTCAGTGCATCGTGACCATACACGTGGCAGGATCGTGGGGGGAGGTGAGGCGTTGGAGTAAAAATGAAACGATAGGTCATTTTGATGTTGAAAAGACAGTTTTAGCGGATGATTTGAAAAGTTTTCAAACTGGTGAACATTAATTGGGATCCTTGGAATACGGGCAAACCGTGGGCCTTTGGTATCATACGATTTACCTACTTCTTTACAAAAACTCAAAATATCCCTAGTGTTAATTCCTTCGTTGCTCACGACACACCTTTGCAACATTTCTGCAATTTCCTAGCACCTGCATCAGAAGCGATTCGCAGACACAGCTTGGAAATGGCCCAAGAGGAAACTGCGAGTTGTGAGGGTAGATCCCACTTGGGGAGGATGATGGCCGAGGAGTTGGGCGCAGCAGTATAGAATGGAAAGGGCGGGGGGTAACTGCTATCACGGTTGCGGAGCCAATCAGCCAGGCAGAACCGGAGCACTGGCACACAAAGGCGGATAAATCAACAGTTACTGCGGCTGATTTGGAGGCCATTCGCGAAAAATATCAGATTCCGATGAAGGTGGTGTTATCGCTGCCAACATCAACGGAGAGGCCGTCCGACGCCAGGCCAGGAGAGTTTTCCCTTTACGAGGAGGCGCTGAAAGGTGGACTGAGGTTGCCACTGCCCCAAGTGGTAGTGGACGTACTTAACCGTTTGGAGGTGGCACCGGGCCAACTGATGCCTAATGTATGGAAGATCCTGCTAGCGTGTGCGAGCTCGTGGCCGAAGGCGAATAGAGGGGAGGCCATGACAGTTGATGAATTTTTCGCCTACTATAAAGCCTCGGGGCAACAAGAAACGTGGGTCACCTTGCAGGCAGTGATGGGGAAGGGGTTGGTGGCGGGTCTGCCGACATCAATCAAAGGCTGGCGACCACGGTGGTTTTACGTGTCTGCCAATGGGGGGTTTGGGGTGCGCACCATCTAGAAGGTGCCCACCAGGTCGATGGAGGCAAGACTAGGGGCGGCGGCAGAGGAGAGAGTGAAGAGGGTGAAGGAATGGAGGGAGAGAGAGAAGGCTAAATGGGATGAGCTTGTGCAGCCGTCCGCGTTGTTTGAGGCAGGGTTGGGTTCGCGACCGATCGGTGGGGACCTCGACCGGGCGGAGTTAGAAGCGAGGAGAGAAGCTTAGGAGGCAGAGGATCAGGCTATCCTTGCCAGAGCTACAAAGTTGAAAAAGGCGCAGGAAGGCCGACCAGCTCAAACCGATCGCGCGGGAGAGGATCCGACCGCGCCCAAGGCCGTTGGGGGGAAGGACTTAAGCATTTTTGAGCCACGGCCGCCCCCAGTGGACCCTGTGAAAGAACAGGCCAGAAATTAGGGGGAGGCTCTGAAAAGGAAGAAGAAGAAGAAGAGTGCCCCAGAGGGGGCTGCAGATAAAGCTGGGCCCAAAAAAGCTAAGGTCGCCCCAGCTGGGGTGGGGGCCACTGTGGCCAAAGATACCCCAGAGGCGATGGTAGTCAGCCCAACAGTGGAGGTTGTGGAGGGGGCCCCCCGCAGTGCAAGTAGGAGTTGGGTTGGCTGGGACTGAGCCAAGTAGGAGGGAGCAGATCCAAAAGAGCCCTGCACCCCAAAAAAGAGGAGTCGGTCTGGGTGCAGCAATTTATCACGTGCGTGCTGTGGCTGGAAGGCTGGAGTGTCACAACCCGCTCCCCGTACCCAAGGGTTAAGCATCGTGATGGCCTGTAACTAGAGTTACCTACGGCCAATTCTAAAACAGATCATTAAACGCAAGCGGAAGTAATATTTAAATAAGGGTACCAAAATAATCATCGGAGTTTCTATTTTTATTACAAAATTTATTGACCAAAAAAGCCGATATTTACATATAAAAATATCATAAAAATACTGTGTGTGTCTATTCCGCAGCCCCGCAGCTAAGACTTTCCAAAGACTATTTCTGAATTGCATTGTTTCCTGAAAATTGTTAAAAAACTATAAGCACATGGCAGAGTGAGAAATATTATACCAAGAGTATAAGGGACACGAAATAACCATGGATCGTTAGTTAGGCCAAAACATTTACATAAACAAATCATTTAAGTGGCAGAAACTGAAATACAGATACTATATAAATATATAGCCATAACCACGGTACAGAACAGAACAGAACAGAACAGAGGTCACAGAAGTGACAGTCAGAACAGAGGTACGGATTCAAAAGATGGCTCGTACGGATTCTAGAGGTGGCTCCCACAATAGTGTAGCACTTAGTTCCGCACAGCACTTTGTTCCGCACAGATCAGAAGTCAATGGATCCATGACAAACAGAGGACCACAAAGCGGTCAAACAGAGGCCAATGGTTATTTAAGTCCCCCAAGGCATGGGACTCCCGTGGTGGTACTTACAAAACATAATTGTTTATAAAGTCATAACCAAATATTCTTTAAAATATAAACAAACATATCCATGAGTTTCCTTTTAAGCAAATAGGGTTCAGAAATAAAACCACGTAACTGAAATCTTTATAAAACATAACTTTTATTAATATACTAATAAAATATAACTTGTATAAAATAGATTTTGGTAAGTCAAAACATACGTAAAATACATTTTGGTGACTCAAGGTATAATATAACTCACCTTAACTTTAATACCTTACTCTTCCTTTACATTATCAAGAACTTTTTTTAACTTCCACTATTCTTTCCTTTTTTTCTTCTCTTCCTTTCCCTCTTTTCCTTTCCTTCTTTCATTTCCTTTTCTTCTTTTCTGTTCTCTAGGTCGTTCAACTCTCCCAATTTATAAGGGATTGAATTCGTAAGGCCCAAGGAAACTGCCACGCGTCCCCCCTTATTAATTAATCCAAGCTTATCTCCAAGTAACTTAATTATTTATTTATATTTTCACCCCTAAACTTTTAATAATTATATTATTTTATAAAATTACGCATAATAATATATAATAAATCATATATTTTCTTAACTGAGATTAAATAATATGAGTATAAATTCTATAGCATAATTAAAAATCTGGGTTGTTACATGGAGGGAGAAGAAGGCCCAGCCAGGGCGGGGGCAGACCGCCTAGTGAAGATTGTGGAGGAGACTGCCCTGCGCTCGGCATCCGGGTTCAATGAGGCCGACCTGCTGAGGGGGTTATACTCCGCTCAAATGGAAGTAACCACCTTGGCAGGGGCCCTTCTGAGAAAAGCGGGGGCTGCCAAACTCAAAGCGGAAGAGGCCAAGTCGCAGTTGGCCAAGTTGACGAAGGAGAGTGCCGACTGGAAGACTGCCCACACTGAGCTGCGAGCAGTCAAGTCGGAGCTGGAGGACGCACGCCGCCAGGTTGTGTCACTCGAGTTCCGACTTACTGGCGAGCAGCGAAAGTTGGAGGAGGCCCAGAAGGCTTGCGCCGTTGCTGTCGAGCGGCATGAGGAGGCCATGAGCAATAATGAGGAGCTCATCAGGCAAAAGGACGAGGCGGATGAGCTGGGAGGGCGAGGGCAGCCGCTGAAATGGAGGCGCTGCGTAAAGAGCTAGAGGCGGAAAAATCCAAGGCAGCCTCTGAGAAGGAGAGCCTACAAAAAGAGCTGGACGAAGAAAAGGCGAAGGCGGCCTCGGAGAGGGCGGCCTATCCTGATCTTTACGTTGCGGCAGTGATGCAATTCAAAGGGTCTCCTGAGTTTCAGATGGCAGTGGATGCCACAGTCGCAAGTAGCCTAGCTGGGGTGGAGTCTGGAGGGGCTGGCCCATCAAGGACGACTGCTGGAGGGAGAAGTGAGTCTGAAGTCATTGCGAGCTTCCAGCAGTCAGATTTCTATAAGCACGAAATGGCTGAGTACTGGGACAGCAGGTGGAAGATGTTCAGACGTAGAGCTGAGGAGCTGTTCCCAGAACTTGACTTTAGTAGTGTGACGATTGAAGAGGATGATGTGGCTCAGACCCCCCTGGATGAAGGAATTGAAGAAGCAGATCTTGTCTCCAGTGAGGAAGAGGAGTGAGTTGGAGATATGTGTTTTTAAGAGTTCTTGTTTTGTTTTTGTGTACACACATTTTTTTTTTTTGAATTGATGTAATGAACTTGTGTACACTTTTCTCTGAATAAATAAAGTTGCATTTGTTTCTATCAGTTGATTGTGTTTGTTTGTGTATAAGTCAGTGAACTATATTTGGGAACTTCTCCATACAGAGGTGTAACAAGAATTCAACGTTGAGGAAAACTAAAAGCTTGCTTAGGCATAGTGAAACTGAACCTGTACAAAAGCTTTAACGCAGAGTAGGATTGGATTAAGTAACAATTTAATGCGGAGGTAAAGTGAAGTACTTCTTAGTGGAGAATAAAACTAGACTTGGAAAAATCTTCAATACAGAGTAAAGTAAAAGAACTCCTGAACGCGCAATGTAGGCTAAAATGGGACTTGTATAAAAATTGAATGGATGAGAGTGACCGATCGGAGTTAATCTGATTAGTAAATGAAGCATGTGAGGCCAGCTTTGGAGTTTGATTAAGTAAAGGGTGATGTAAAAAACTTTGATCTGGAATTGTGTCTGTCAAATCGTGACCGAATGTCCTATTAGGGCTATAACTATGGAATTTCCCTGATGATAGAAATGAGGTTGTAAGTAACGCATTCTGAACCTGTACTGGTGGCACTCAGTCTGGTTGAGACTTGGGCTGTTTATTATGGCTAGGTCTGTTGAAGAGTTCGGTCTGGCCGAGGGCTTGGGAAGTGCTCAGTCTGGCTGAGGCTTTTGGAGTGCTCGGTCTGGCCGAGGGCTTTGGGAGTGCTCAGTCTGGCTGAGGCTTTTGAAGTGCTCGGTCTGTCCGAGGCCTTGGAAGTGCTCAGTCTGGCTAAGGCTTTTAAAGTGCTCGGTCTGTCCGAGGCCATGGAAGTGCTCAGTCTGGCTGAGGCTTTTGAAGTGCTCAGTCTGTCCGAGGCCTTGGAAGTGCTCAGTCTGGCTGAGGCTTTTGAAGTGCTCAGTCTGTCCGAGGCCTTGGAAGTGCTCAGTCTGGCTGAGGCTTTTGAAGTGCTCGGTCTGGCCGAGGCTTTGGAAGTGCTCAGTCTGGCTGAGGCTTTTGAAGTGCTCAGTCTGGCCGAGGCTTTGGAAGTGCTCAGTCTGGCTGAGGCTTTTGAAGTGCTCGGTCTGGCCGAGGCTTGGTCTGGCCGAGGCTTTTGAAGTGTAAGGACTGCAAGTAAAAAATGTTATTGAGACGACAGGTGTAGCTGGAAGTGTATTCCAATGATCAAAATTTACATTATGCGTCGAACAGAAAGTACAATAAGTGAGCAACACAAGAGCAAAAGCCTATTGAAAGTAGCGTTTCAAATGTTCAGCGTTCCATGGGTGGGGAAGGTCTCGACCCTCCATGTCTTGAAGTCGGTAAGTGCCCGGGCGTGGACGGGCTTTCACAATGTAGGGTCCCTCCCATTTGGTTGCCAGTTTTCCCTCAGTCGGATTTTTGGTGGCAAGAATGGCCTCTCTTAAGACAAGATCTGCTACGGCGAATTCTCGTGGTCGGACTTTGCGGTTGTAATGCGTTCTCATTTTCTGTTGGTATGAGGCCAATCTGACTGTAGCGGTCTCCCTGAGCTCTTCAATTAGGTCCAAATCCGCCCAACGGAGCTCTTCAGTGAGTGCTGGATCCAGATGTAGAACTCGTGGAGTAGGCAGACCGATTTCCACTGGAATAACCGCCTCAACGCCGTATGTTAGGCGAAAAGGGGTTTCTCCAGTGGGGGTCCGAGCTGTTGTCCGGTAGGCCCAGAGTACATTCGGCAGTTCCTCCGCCCAAAGTCCTTTAGCAGCTTCCAGCTTTGCCTTGATGATCTTCAGAAGAGAACGATTGGTGACCTCAACTTGGCCATTGGCTTGGGGATGGCAAGGGGAGGAGAAACATGGTTGAATCTGGAGATCTGCACAGAACTTTCTGTACTTGGCGTTGTCGAATTGCTTGCCGTTGTCCGACACAATGGCCTGAGGGATGCCAAACCTGTAAACGATCGATTGCCAGATGAACTTGGTTGTGTTTCGCTCGGTAATGGTGGCTAAGGGTTCAACCTCTACCTACTTGGTGAAGTAGTCAATGGCGACGACTGCGAACTTGGTCTGGCCTCGGCCAGTGGGAAGTGGACCGATCAAGTCGATACCCCATTTGGCGAATGGATAGGGACTGCAAAGCGTGATCAACTCTGTAGGCGGGGCATGGGGGATGTTGGCAAAGCGCTGACACTTATCGCATTTGAGGACAAAATCAGTCGCATCTTGATTAAGAGTTGGCCAAAAGTAACCAGTACGGAGTATTTTGTATGCTAGGGACCTACTGCCCGAGTGGTTGCCACAAATTCCCTCATGGATTTCCTGCATGACATAGGTTGCTTGTGTTGAATTGAGACATCGCAGATATGTTCGTGAAAAACCACGCTTGTACAGGATGCCACCATCGAGAAGATAATTGGACGACCGAGCCCTTACTTTGGCGGCCTGCTGTTTATCATCTGGGAGGGCCCCTGTCGTCAGAAATAGGAGGATGTCGGATGCCCAAGGGATGGGTTCGGTCTGGAGGAACTGCACTTCGTGCAAGTCGGGTGTGATGGCCGGATGAGTTAGGTATTCGAGGCGGACTCCGTGGCTGAGGTCGGACTGGTCGGCAGAGGCCAACTGAGCCATTTCATCTGCTTTGGAATTTTCCGCCCGAGGTATGTGTTTGATCTGGAAAGTATTGAAGAGGCGAACAAGGGGGAGTGCCATGTCCCTGTAAGCCCGCATTGTGCCATCCTTGGCATCGAATTCCCCCGTGATCTGTCCGACGATGAGCTGGGAGTCGCTGAACACGCGGATGTGGCTAACACCAATGTCTTTGGCCAGGCGGAGGCCTGCTATCAACGCTTCATATTCGGCCTCATTGTTGCTGGCCTCAAACAAGAGACGGGGAGCGCATTTGAAATAACCACCTTCAGGGGAGGTGAGGATGAGGCCCGCCCCACTACCTTCCCTCCGGGATGACCCGTCGACGTTGAGGGTCCAAGAGTGGGGGTCTTCTGGTTCAGCTGGGGGTGGAGGAGTAGTGGTTGGGGTGGTATTGGTGAATTCCAGGATAAAGTCGGCTACAGCTTGCCCCTTGATTGCTGTGCGAGGGCGGTAGGAGATGTCAAACTGGCTGAGTTCCACTGACCATTGCATAAGTCGGCTAGAAAGTTCTGGCTGCTGGATGATCTTCTTCAGGGGTTGGTCGGTGAGGACCACTATGGAGTGGGCCTGGAAGTAAGGACGAAGTCGTCTGGAGGCGGTGACCAAGGCCAGGGACAGCTTTTCTAGCAGTGGGTAACTCTGTTCTGCCCCCCTGAGAGCTCGGCTGATGTAGTAGACTGGCCGTTGGACTGAGCCATCTTCTCGTATAAGAGCTGCACTGACAGCGGTGTTCGATACTGCTAAATAGAGGAAGAGGGGCTCGCCCGTGATTGCTTGTGAAAGATGGGGGGGATTGGCCATGCATTGCTTCAACTGCTGAAAAGCCTTTTCGGAGTCAGCTGTCCATTGAAAAGTTTGCCGAAGAACTTTGAAAAATGGTAGGCACTTATCTGTCGCGTGAGAAATGAAGCGGTTGAGAGCCGCCACTCTGCCGGTGAGTCTCTGGACTTCTTTAACAGTTTTGGGTGACTGCATCTCAATCAGGGCCTTGATCTTTTCAGGGTTGGCCTCGATGCCGCGCTGACTGACCATAAAACCCAAGAACTTTCCAGATCCTACGCCAAAGGCGCACTTCTCTGGATTGAGCTTCATCTGATACTTGCGAAGTGTGGCAAAGGTCTCTCGTAGGTCGGTCAGATGGTCAGTGGAGAGTTTGCTTTTGACTAGCATGTCGTCCACATACACTTCCATGTTCCGGCCGATCTGATGGTGGAAAACTGCATTGACTAACCGTTGGTAGGTGGCCCCGGCATTCTTCAGTCCGAATGGCATCACACGGTAGTGGTATGTACCTCGGTCAGTGATGAAAGATGTGTGTTCTCGATCGGATGAGTGCATCATGATTTGGTTGTACCCGGAGAAAGCATCCATGAAGCTGAGCATTTGGTGACCGGCCGTGGCGTCGACCAGCAGATCTATGCGGGGGAGTGGGTAGCTATCTTTGGGGCAAGCTCGGTTCAGGTCAGAGTAATCGACGCAGAGACGCCACTTGCCATTGTTCTTGCGGACTAGAACCACATTGGACAGCCACTTAGGATAGTCTACATTTTGGATGAATTGAGCCTCAAGGAGTTTGTCAACTTCTGCGGCTATGAGATTATTACGCTCTGGGTGGAAAATACGCTGCTTTTGACGGTAAGGCCGGAAATGAGGTTCGATGCTGAGGCGGTGAGTTATGAAGGAGGGATCGATGCCTGGCATGTTTGCATGGGTCCAGGCGAATACGTCATTGTGCTCGGTCAGAAGGGCAGTGAGGTCGACTTTTGCCTGGGGGGATAGTTGGCTACCGATCTTAGCAGTTTTTAGTGGATTGGAGGGGTCGATAGGGACCTCGACGAGCTCTTCCACAGGTTCTCCTCTGACCAGGTCATCTTCATCCCTGACGTCAAGGCCTTTGATGATCATTGCCTCCTTCAGCTTGGCTTCTTTAAGTGAGGCAACATAACACTCCCTGGCCATGGTCTGCTCCCCTCTGACTGTTCCTACCCCGAGATTAGTGGAAAATTTGAGGGCAAGATGATAGGTAGATGTGATGGCTTGGAAAATGTTGAGGGCGGTTCGGCCAAGGATGATGTTGTAGGCAGATGGGCAATCAACTACAAGGAAGGTGAGCAACTTCGTGGCCTGCCGTGGGTATTCGCCGATTGTGATGGGGAGGTCAATGGAACCAATGGAGGTCACACGGTCGCCAGTGAAACCGACCAGGGGGGTTTGTAGTGGGGACAAGCTTTCTTCCCCAATCTTGGGTTGGCGGAAGCAGTTGAGGAAGATGATGTCTGAAGAGCTGCCATTATCGATGAGAACCCGTCTGACCTTGTAGTTGGAGAGGATGGCCAAAATGACAAGGGGGTCATCATGCGGGTAGCGGATGCCTGTACAGTCGGCGTCCGTAAAGGTGATGGGCTCTGTCCATTGTTTAGGCTGTTTGGGGGGTCGGTCCACTGTGGCGACCGTTTTGTCTGAGCCCTGCCGTATTTTTCTAAGCTCTGCCCTCTGAGCCGAGCGGGATGGTCCTCCGCAAGCAAGTCCGCCTGCAATAACTCTAATTTCACCAACTGGCGGGGGTGGGTGACCTTGTGGCCGGGGTTGTTGCGGAGGTCGATCATGGCCTTGGTTATGTTGGGTTGGCTGTCGGGGCGGGGGTGCGCCGGCGGTTATCTCTGCGGGGCTTGGTCCTTTGCCTCTGCTGGGGGCGGGTATCTGTGAACCGGCTGAGGCGCCCCTGACGTATGAGGGCCTCCACCTGGTCCTTGAGGTTGATACAGTCATCAGTGTTATGGCCGTGATCCTGGTGAAAGCGGCAGTATTTGGACTGGTCTTTCCGATTGGAGGGGGTTCGGGAAGGTTGTGGCCACTTGAGAGGGTAATCCCGTTGGATCTAATGAAGGACATGTTCCATGGGAGAATTAAGGGGCGTGTACCGCTCGAACCGACCGGTCGGTCGAGTTTGTGTCGACCGGTCGGCACGAGGGGGTCGGTCGGTCGGTATGGTGGGGTGTTTGGTTGGTGTACTGGGTGCTTCGGGGTTCCGAGTCCTTTCGCTTGTCTCTGGGGGTCGGCTGTTTAGTGAGTGGATCCTGCCGGGCAGCTAGGGAATCCTCAGCATTCATGTATTTCTGGGCTTTGGAGAGCAGGGCGGCCATGGAGGTCGGGGGGTTTTTGAAGAGAGAGAAACGGAAGTCGGACGACCATAGGCCGGCCATGAAGGCCGTGAGGATGACCTTGTCATCGTTTTTCGCCACCTGCAGGGCTTCGGTATTGAAGCGAGTAACGAAGCTGCGCAGTGATTCCCCCTCGGTCTGACGGATGTTGAGTAGTTGGGTGGCCGGGCGTCGTTGGCGCTAAGCTCCGATAAAATGGCTCAAGAAAGAGTCACTGAGATGCTGAAAAGTGGAGACCGAGTCTGATGGTAACTAGCTAAACCACAGCCGAGCCGACCCCTTCAGTGTCACGGGAAAGGGTCGGCACATGATTTCGTCAGGGAAGGCATGGAGGATCATGAGGGTGCGGTAGGTCTCTAGATGGTCGACCGGGTCGGTTGTGCCATCGAAGGAGTCAATGGTGGGCATTTTGAATTTGGCAGGGTAGGGGTTTGTCTCAGATAGAGGCGACAAATGGCGAGTGTGCAGTGGTGGAGGGCTTATGCTGGATATTCTGCATAACCCCTTGGAGCTAGAGCTTCATGGCGCGGAGTTCAGCGTCCCAAAGGGGAATGTTGTCGCCACCAGAGGGAGACAGGTGTTGGACGCTGCTGGCTTCTCCCTCGGGGGGCTGGTGTTACGACCGATCGACGTGGGGGTGGAGGTGGTGGATTTACATGTGGGTGAGGGGGTTGGAAACCTCCCGAGTTGAGTGGGTTGGGTTGTGGGACAATATGGCTCGGAGTTTGTTCTGGATGAGGTGGGATGTCTGGAGGCGGTGGTGGAGGAATAGGGAGGTTTCTCTGGAGCAGAGCATTTATTAAGGCCTGGTTTTGCTCGGCCATGCGGTTGATGCTGTTGGTAAGCTCGATGAAGTACTGTGGTGGGTTGTTTGGATTGGGAGGGTCGGTTTGATGATCGGCAGCGTTATGGTGGGAAGCCATGGATCTAGTCGTGACCATACACTTGACGGGTGGGACGTAAAAGGTTACGGGAACGGGGTCTCCGGCGGCAATGAACACAACTGGCGCACGAATCAACCAGTTCCCACAGACGGCGCCAACTGATAGTGGAGTTCGTTCACAGTGGATGGACTGGACTGATCCAAGCTCCTCAAACCCACGTCCGAGCGATGAAGCCCACTGGAAGACCTGCAAACAAGTTCAATCGGGGAACAGGGTAGTCCCCCAGTGAACCCTCCGGCGTGTGAATTAGAAGTGGAAGTAGTGGATACAGTAAATAAGCTTAGTTGTGAGACATATCCTGAGGTAACATATATACTGTACGTGAGACATATCAGTTAGTCATACAAAATCACATGTTAAATAACAAGTTTATTATGTCATCTCTTGATTAATTTTAATGTATTTTCACTAGGTAAATGGTTCATATCGTAAGAAATATTTGGGTGCGGATAGGATATCACACTGGCAATCACAAGTGGTACATTTCCATCAATGAGAGATGGACAAAGCACAAGAAGTCAGATTTTGTCAGCAAGTTACCACATCGAAAAAAACAACTCCCAAAAACTAACGGAAAATTCACGGATGGTTTCAAATTCTCCCTCCTCTCATTTGCTTTTAATAACATATTTTCTCCGATGGTATTACATGCACTAATTAATATACACATTAATATACTAATTAGTATAATATCATTATCACTGACTCCACTTATTACAGTGGTGTTACATACACCAATCAGTGTATTAACTATTAAGATGATATTGGTATATTAGTTAGTACACTAATTGATACATATAACATTATTCCACTTATTATACAAACTACAACTATCCAAAACCTTTAAAATTATGTCAGATCATCTATTAGTATATTAGTTAGTACATTAATTGGTATATATAACATTATTCTATTTTCTCTCTCCCCCCAATTAATTCACTTTTTGTTTTTTTTGCTATTAGTGTTCTACTCGTGCTATGCACATATTGTGTTTACAATTATATATATATATATATGAATTGTGATTTTTAAATGTCTTTCTTTTTTTTTTCACACAGAAAAAGGAATATAAAAAATGCAACATATCTTTAATAAATTATTTTATGTTTGCTTTTATTCAAAATTTAAAAATAATGCACAGGTAAAATTTATAACTAAATTAAGGAAAAATTTATTCCTAACGACATTTTTTACTTCTATATAAATACTTAAAAAAATAAACTTGAAAAAAGTAATCAATATAATATTATACATTAAGTAAAAAAATATGGTTAGCAATTATGCTTACATAAATTTATTATTTTAAAAGCATTTTATTTTGCTTGCTTATATTGTTAAACATTATATTATATCAAAGATCAAAACTCCTAAAGTCAGCAAGAAAACAAATAAGCATGTAGAATATAATGTTTAACAATAGACATTTGAAAATTTGCAACAAAATTTTATAATTTTTCTTTTTGCTAAGAAAATTCTATTTGGTACTAGCTAAATAAAATGCTTTTAAAATAGTTTTTTTTTTTGAAATTAAAACCATAGTAAATTTATAACCATAATTGCTAACCACATTTTTTTACTTAATGTATGATATTATATTGACTATCTTTTTCAACTTTTTTTTTTTTTTCTAAGTATTTATATAGAAGTAAAAAAATGTTAGGAATAAATTTTTCCTTAATTTAGTTATAAATTTTAGCCGTACATTATTTTTAAATTTGAATAAAAACAAACATAAAATATATTGATTGAAAATATGCTGCATTTTTTATATTTTTTTTCCATGAGAAAAAAAAGACTTTTAAAAATCACAATATACATATATATAAATAATTATAAACACAATCTGTGCATAGCACGAGTGACACCAGTAGAAAAAAAAAAAAAACAAAAATTGAATTAATTGGAGAGAGAGAAAATATGTTATTAAAAGCAAGCGAGAGGAGGGAGAATTTCAAACCGTCCATGAATTTTCTGTTAGTTTTTAGGAGTTTTTTTTTCGATGTAGGGCTATTTTGGGAAGATGGTTATAATCAACTTTTTGTGAGAGATAAAGTGGGTTATAATCTGGAAAGTGGATTATAATCCACTTCCCAAAAGGGGTAAGTTTTGTTCATCTCTCATTGGTGAAAAGGTACCACCTGCGGCTGCCAGCGTGGTATCTTATCCGTACCCACAAATTTCTCTACTTTCACATATGCACAAAATTGCCAAGTGAATCATAAAACATTATCTTTTATTTTAAAAATGATGAGAGACTGTCAGGAAATTCTCAAAATAAAATTCAAAGTTCTATGGGTTTTCAAAAACATTCCTGGCTTGCCTTATGAAAGTTTGAAACAGTTTTGGGAACTTGTCTCATAATGGAAAGGGAAGAAAAGTTGGCGCTCAATATAGAATCCCTTAAATGAGAAATTGTGGGTGAAATGTATCATCCACACACGTGTGTGTACGGCATGAGTAGTGGGTTGTGGTGCTTTAAGATTTGATGAAAATCTTAGGAAAATGTCTGTGAGCTCAAATGTCCCGAATGTCAAAACGATGTCATTTTGACAATGTTTTTTTTTTTCTTCTCATTTATGTCTGAACACACAGGGGGGAGGGCAAGAGAGAGAGAGAGAGGGAGAAAGAGAGAGGAGGAGAGGAGAGAGATGGAAACAGAGAGAGAGAGGCGACGGTGATGGCGGGGCGGGACGACGGTGATGGAGGGTGCGATTTCAGACTCTTTTTTTTTTTTTTTTTTTTCTAGCTCTAAAGATGAAGTGTTGATGATGGTGATGTTGATGAAGATGTTGTTGTTGTTGTTGATGATGTGTTGCTGAAGATTTTGTTGTTGATTTTTTTTTTTTTTTTTTTTTTTTTTTTAGTAGATCCGGATCTGTGGATGGGTTTGATTTTTGTGTTTGATTGGGTTTGATTTTTGGGTGGGTGGGTTTGATTTTGATTTCAGTTTTGTGATGGGTTTCAATTTTGTGGTTGAAGGAAAGTGAGAGTGGTGGTGCTATGCTAGTTTTTAGGGAAAGAAAGTAGAGGAAGAAGAAGATGAGGTTCTGTTTGTCAATGTTCACAAATGTTTGAGACAGAAGGTAAAGGGGGAAAAATATATATATATTGACTGATGATGATGTGATGAAGAAGATCATGATGTTCACCAGCGATCTTCTTCTTCTTCTTTCCTCTCCTCTTCTTCTTCTTCTTCACACTCTTCTTTTTCTTCTTCAGACAAATGAGAAGGAAAAAAGAAAATAAAAAAATAAAAAAAAATCCCAAAACGACGTCGTTTTGGGATTTCGGGCCATTCGAGCCGTTGATAATTCGACCTACGTAGCGGAGTTGAAAATCTTATCAATATTTGATTAATTTAATTTTTTTTTAAAATATTTTATTTTATATTTTTAAAAATATAAATGGTCTAAATTATTAAAATGGACTTTCAAATGGGCCAAATCTATTGTTTAATAGCCTGTAGTAGCAACCCAAAGGATTTTTTTTTTTTTTTTTTGAAGACAAAACCTCTTGCATAAACTTTTTATTTTATTTATTTATTTTTTTTTTAAGTTTTTGCAAAAACATTTTTTTGTTGGAAAAAACCTATTGCATTAACCTTTTCTGTTTAGTTTTTTTCTTTCCCCAAATTTTGTTAGAATCGTTTATATTAGACAAATGTAAAATTCTTAGTTCTCATTTCAAAAGTATGGATTTTAGTTTAAAAGTCAAAATAAAATAAAATAAAATAAAAAACTAAAAAGTTAACAAATTATACAAAAAAAAGTTAAAGATTATATTCTTTTTTTTTTTTTAAAAATAATATTTTTTGCATGTTTTTTCATAAAAAATAAAAAAAATCCCAAATATACTAATTACCTCATATTTTAGTTAAATTTTTTTTTTTTTTTAAATGACTAAAATAGTGTGTTCCAAACAAGGCCTTTGACTCAAAATTGAAAACATTCACTAAAGTGGAGGAAAAACCTCATTTAAAGTCAGAAAATTTACTTATAAATCTCATTTGGGGAATATTGATTCATTTGGTTCTAAGAGTTTTCTTATGAATCAGTTAGTTCTTTTTATTTTGAAAAGTTATATTTATTTGATTTGGTATCATTTAAGTTTAAGTGAATATTATTTTGTGATTCATTTTTTCAATTTTCTAATTCATTTTTGAGATGTGAATAGAAAGGTGAGGTGTGAAATATTATTTTTGGAGGGATTAGTGGAAATCTACATTTCTGTTACATTTCTTTTGCTGCTACGTATCATTGGATTGCCATCGGTGGCTGCTTTCAATACTTTGGTTGTGTATGCTGTTTTGTTACCTGGGTTTTGTACTTGGAAGTGTAGCTGTTTTGCTTCAAGTGTTTGCTGATTGCTGTTTTGTTGTTTTTTTCATTTCTTCTTCTCTTGTTCTCTTTTTGTTGGTTCCTCAGCAACTGGCGCTTGAAGTTTCGATTTAGCTCCAAGCTCCTCGTTATTGATGTATCTTACCATACCTTGTATATTTTCACCAATAAAAATTTTCTTTGCCGATCAAAAACAAAAAAATATTGGAGTGTTACATTAGAATGTTACATTTAGAAAAAGTACATTAAGGAGTTTTTATGTATTATATTAATTGGAGTGTTACGTTTGGAAATAATATACTGAGGAGTGTTTTTAGAATATTATGTTGTTATATTTAAGAAAAGTACACTAAGAAGTTTTTTTAGTGTGTTACATTGGAACGCTACATTTGGAAAAATGACACTAAAGAATTTTTATATGTTATATTGATTGAAATATTATGTTTGGGAAAAGTATACTAAGAAGTTTTTTTGTTTTTTTTTTAATGTTACGTTGTTACATTTGGAAATGAAAAATCTAGAAACCCCCTAGACGTTGATTTATGATTATGTATCAATTTTAAGTAGAATATAACAATCTCAATCAAACAATCAAAGACAAATCGACACAACGATTTTTACGTGGAAAAACCACAATTGGACACCTCCAATTGTGATAAAAAAAAACCACGGGCAACTGCCACAAGACAATCCGCTAAGAAGAATTAAAGGAATTACACAGGTATACACTCAATTACCTAGCGAATCCACAACGCCTAATTGAACCAACCTCTATGTGCCTTTTCCAACCCTATCTTCACCACGGAATTGTCTTTCTGATGAGTCACTCCGGATTCCACCAAAGCTTCAGGCTCGAATTCTTCAGAATCCACAACTGAAGAACAACTCTCTCTTTTGTGTATAACAAACAAACCTTTGATGTACTCTCTTTAAACCATGAGTTGAATACTCAATAAAACATCAAAGAAAAATAACAAAATATCCCCAGATATAAACCTTCAAGAACCAAAAAGAAGATCTGGAGGAATTCAATGAATCACTTAGTTTTGGGAGAAAACCAAGTATTTATAGAGAACCAAAAGTAATCCTAGATTGGGAAGAAAACAAACTCCTTGAGAAATCCGGATTCTGAGGCTCGCTCGAGCGAAGATTTGCTGGCTCGAGCGAGGAGTGTATTTTTCATGATTTCTGCTAGTGCCTTGGCTCGAGCGACGGATCCTTGGCTCGAGCGACCAATCACTTCTTTCAGGTTTTTTGTGTGGACGCAATCCTTGGCTCGAGCGAGCATTCTTTGGCTCGAGCGAGAAAACCTTAGCTCGAGCGAGCATTCCTTGGCTCGAGCGAGAAAACCTTAGCTCGAGCGAGCACTCCTTGGCTCGAGCGAGCAATGACGGACATGCAATTTTGCATTTTGCTTCGGCCGCGAGCTGACCGGGCAGCTCGACCCCCGTAATAATCAGCGAAATGGCAATCTTGAAAGCATTAACATCACAAACTTCTCTGCATGGCTCGATTTGGGTTTGGATTGACATCTAATAAACTCATAGCCTCACTGAAATAAAAGTGCGAAAATAAATACAACTGAAAGGAGTTTTGTCAAACGGAGTTGCCAACAATAAAAACCTAACAGGAAAAAGTACATTAAGGAGCTTTTTAATGTGTTACATTAGAGTGTCACATTTGTGAAAAACACACTAACGAGTTTTTGTGTATTACATTAATTGGAGTGTTACGATTGTGAAAAACACACTAAGTTCTGTTATTATGTTAGAGAAAAGTACACTAATGAATTTTATAGTGTGTTACATTAGAATGTTACATTAAAGTGTTACGTTTGAAAAAGTGCACTAAGGATTTTTTTGAAAGGTTACGTTTACTAATTTTAATATTACTAATTTTAATTTCACATATGTCCCTTAACACATATGTGCACTAATTTTAATATTACTAGTTCGAATTTCACATATGTCCCTTAACACATAACACATGCGTTTATACTTGACCATTTATATAATTTACATTAGAATGAGACATTTGCATTTATAAGAAAAAAAGAAAGACCAAACAGTTGATAAAATCAATATTTAAAATTTATCGGTATTTCCCCTTTTAAAGTCTAGCCAACACTACAAGAACCAAAATTCAAAAGGGTAAATTACAAATACATTCCATGAGGTTTGCTTAAAATACAAATTACACCCTGTAGTTTGGAAAATTACAAATACCTCCCCATCAAATTTTTTTATTTAACATAATTAATTGAAAAAGTAAAATTTCTAACTGTTCACCTATACAATAATAAAATTATATGAATTATTAATTGAAATAAAATTTTAACATTATTAAAAACTGTTAATTAACTTGAGAATTTATTAATAAAATGACCTATTTGTTATGAAATTAGAAACCTTAAGGGGCAAAATGTAATTTCTAAATCACAGGTGGTAATTTGTAATTTAAGTAAACTTCAGGGGGTGTTTGTAATTTACCCCAAAAATTATTAAAAAAAAAATTTGAAAAAATAATAAAAATACCAAAGTTTTAAAAACTTGTGAAACGTCAAGTACAAATTTAAAAGTTGGCATTTTATATTGTTAATAAATATTATTTAAAGACGTTTTTTTATTATATAACTTTTATTTTTATGATTGGGTATATATGGTATGCATGCTGAAGGGGGTGCACACTATAGGCCTCCCCTATATATTCATAATCAAAATTTTAAAACTTAATTTAAATAAATGTATTTAGACAAAAATTATAGGCAGAATTTATTTTTTTATTTTTTATGATTGTTGAATTTTATATTCACATACATAACAAGTGTCACTGCTTGAGAAACATTCAAGTCATACTCGTTCTATACTTAAAACATTATTATTTAAAATAAATAATTGTATTATCATATTAGTAGTTGACCCGTATGATACACAGACTATTTTTTATTTATTTATAAATATTTTATGTTACAATATATGTATGAAAGAATAATTTTAATTTTAATTTAAAATTAAAGTATGATTCTAATTATTTATTTTGATAATATTAGCGTTATTATTTTATATAAGTGTTACTTGAATACTTATATATAATAATTCTAGTTAAATTATCTATATATTTTGATAATTTTAATCTTATCGTGTTATAAAAGTGTAATTATTATATAATGATTTTACATTATATATATTAAATTATTATATAGTAAAATAAATACTCATTTTAATATTTAAAATAATAATTAAATTAGAAGGAGAATTAATAGCACAAAATTAAAAGTGATTCTAATTATTGAATTTTCTTTTAATTTATATTCATTTTTGGAAAACTTTTTACTACTTTTTTTACGTTTTTTTTGTAAGTTTTTGCAAAAACCAATTTTTGTTGTAAAAAACCTATTGCATTAACCTTTTCTGTTTAGTTCTTTTTGGTTGTTTGTTTGGTTTTTTTTTTTTTTCAATTTTTTTTTTTAAATAATCGTTTAGTCTAGACAAATGTAAAATTCTTAGGTCTTGTTTGAAAAGTATACATTTTAGTTAAAAAGTTAAAAAACACTAAAAAAATTAAAACGTTAACAAATTATACAAAAAAATAAAGACTTCATTTTTTATATACTTTTTGCATATTTTTTTCATAAAAAGTAAAAAAATCATTCAAAATATACTAGTTTTTAAAAAAATTACTAAAATAGCGTCTTTGCAAACGAGGTCTTTGACTCAAGGCTCCGTTTGAAAATTTGACTATTTTAGTTGTTTTTTTCGTGCGACTATTTTAGCCCGCCTAAAATGTTTTGTTTGAGATTATAGTTGATTTTTTTTATATAGTTGATTTGATAGTTCTGAGAGAAAAAGTAAAATAATTATAATATGAATGTGACTTTTTATTTTTTGACTATTTTAATCTATTTTATTTTTATTAGTTATTTATCCAAAAAAAAAAAAAAATCCACAACCCAAGTT
The DNA here is from genome assembly GCA_036172215.1 of Camellia granthamiana. Classification (NCBI taxonomy): domain Eukaryota; kingdom Viridiplantae; phylum Streptophyta; class Magnoliopsida; order Ericales; family Theaceae; genus Camellia; species Camellia granthamiana. Next base: position 38,405,569 of record CM069903.1, on the reverse strand, counting down.
CCGAAATAGACCTTTTGAAAACATTTACTAACGCCTTGTTTGGAAACAAGTTATTTTAATAATTTTTTGACTTTGTATGAAAAGATGTGTAAGAAAATAGAGAGAGTAATATGACAATTTATAGTAATTTTTTGACTTTTTTAGTTAAAATGTGTAGTTGACAAATGAGACCTAAAGTGGGAAAAACCTCATTTAAAGCCTAGGTATTATAATAAAAAAATTGAAAAAATAATACAAATACCAAAGTTTAAAAACTTGTAAAAGGTCGAGTAAAAATTTAGAAGTTGGCATTGTATATTGTTAATAAATGTTATTTAAAGGTGTCAATTATTATTTTTTGTTTATTTTATTTTTGTGGTAGGATGCATTGGGTTTCTGTGCCTTAAGGCATAGCAAGTTGCTGTGAGATCCATTGGGGGCGTGTTCCGAATCTTTTTTGATAATTTGAACTGTTCATATTATAAGGTTCGTCGAATAGATCATTCATGCAAAAAATCAAGTAAATTGGACATTTGTAGCCTCATAATAAGAGCACATTTGTTTTTTTTTTTTTTTTTTTCAAAAAATAAACGGTAACATGAATTTAATAATTTTTTTAAAAACAATTAGGACTTGATCATGGGGTTACAGATGTTTGATTAATTTGATTTTTAATATGCATGATATACTCGACAAACCTTACAATATGAACAGTTCAAATCATCAAAATATAGCCAAACAATGCCTCTACAGGACCTCATAGTAGGGCTGCTGTGCCATAAAGCACAACAACAACCCTCAGTCCGATGCATATGATATACACCCTTGAAGAGGTGCACACCATAAGCTTTCCCTATATATTTATAATCAAAATTTTAAAACTTAATTTAAATAAATATATTTGATGTATTAAGAAAAAAAATCATTCATTGATTATTTATTTTTTTATTATTATTTTTTTATGATTTTTGAATTTTACATTCACATACATAACACGTGACACTGCTAGAGAAACATTCAAATCATTCTATGCTTAAAACATTATTATTTAAATAACACGAATGATTCTATTATTATACTAGCAGTTGACCCATATGACATACGGACTATTTAAAAAGATATATATTTTTTATGCTACAATGTATATGTCATAAATGAATAATTTAAAATTAAAGTATGATTTTAATTCTTTATTTTGATAATATTAATGTTATCGTTTTATAAAAGTGTTACTTGAATACTTATATATAATAATTTTAGCTAAATTATTTATGTATTTTGATAATTTTAGTCTTATCATACTATAAAAGTATAATTATCATCTATTGACTTTGTATGATATTTATTAGATTATAATATAGTAAAATAAACATTCATTTTGGTATTAAAAATAATTGTTAAATTGGAATGAGAATTAGTAACATAAAATTAAAAGTGATTCTAATTATTTAATTTTCTTTTATATTCATTTGAAAAATAAAAATACTTAGAAATGGAAACTATATAAAATTTATTTAAAAAATTAAATATAAATATGTTGTATTTGGATTAAGAAAAAATTACATAGATTATTATGTAGAATATTGATTTTTTTTCTTTAATATTATTTTGAATTACATTTATGGATAAACTATCAATATGTCCTGATAGTTGGACTTAATTCTCATAAAATATTGAAAATAAGTCCTCATAAAATCATCGCTAAAAATAATTTTTTGTGATGATTTTTTTTCATATGTCGCCAAAAATTGACAATTAATGACTTTTTTTTGTCACGATTTTTGTAAATTGTCGCTAAAATTTACAATTATTGACGTTTTTCTATGACAAAATTTTCAAACTATCGCTAAAAGTTAAAAATTAATGACATTTTTTGTGACGTTTTTTAAACCGTCGGCCAAACTTATAATTAATGACATTTTTGTGATAAATTTTAAATTGTCACTGGAAATGTTTGATGAAAAGGCCATTAATTATTATAGAATCTATTGGATAATAAGTCCATCTATTAAGGTTTACATGCAAGTCCCTCATTATTCATACATATTGTATATTGACGTATAAAATTTAAATTAAATATAAATGTTTCATAATAAAGAATTTCATATTAAATAAAAAACTTAATATAAATTAATATTAGTAAGGTAGACAAAATTTTTTAATAATTTATATAAAAAAAAATCATATTGTAAATTATAAATTAGATTAGATATCGGTTTTGCAATGAAGATTTTTTTTTTCCTAATCTAAAAAAAAAAAAAAAAAAATTTAGATTAGATACTCCAATGAAATTTTCTCCGATAATCAAGTTATAAATTAAATTGGGATTCCATTGCCAAATTTAAAGGGGATTTTTAGTCATTGTGAAAGTTATGGAACTAAATGGAATTGTAAATTATGAATAAATACAATGATCAAAATGGTACAAGAAGTAAAAAAAAATAAAAAAATAAAATTAAAAAAAAATGGTAAAAGAAGCAAAATATAAGGACTACCAATACAAATTGTCCATATTTATAAATTTTGTGATATTTTTAACATTTTGTATTGGTTAAAATTGATACTATATTTTATGCATCCGTTGCAAAGTTGTTTGGCTTGCATATGCATTCATCCCCCAAGATATGAATCATGCATCCATTTCTGGGTATATATGGGTTTGACATGATCACACAGTGCCCAATCAAACGGTACAGTGTTTTCTTCAAACTGAATGCAAAATCCAGCATAAATTAGGAGCTTAAACATGATTTAAATACAATTTTTCATATTGATTTTTAAAGAACATTTCAAATGAATAGATTACAAGGTTAGTAGAGTCACTACAAAAATTTCGGTTTTTTGCGACGGCACGGTGCCCTCGCTAATACTCTTAATGCTGTCTCAAAAAAGTATTAGTGACGGCAAATAACTTTTAGCGACGGCAAATGGAGGGTTACAATAGAGGGCGTTGCAAAAACCTTTTAGCGACGGCAGATGCCGTCGCCTTTTTTTAGCGACAGCAATTGTTACCTTTAGCGACGGCAATTTACTGTCGCATATAATATGTAAAAAAGTCAGACTTTTTGCGACGGCACCGTTTTACCGTTGCTAAAAGTTTTATTTGAGATGGCAAAAAATGCTGTCGCGAATGGTTTTGTTTTTTTGCAACGGCATGCCCACTGTCGCCAATGGTTCTAATATTTTTTGTGATATGGTGCCATTGCAAAAAAAAAAAAAAAACTGCAATATAATTGTTAAAAATATTAAAATTACATGTTTTTTGCGACGGTGTAGTGCCGTCACAAAAAAAAAAAAAAAAAACCTACAATAAATTATTAAAAATATTAAAATTACCTGTATTAAATGAAAAACAATTGAAAAAGAAACCAATAATTGCATAATGATATAAAAATTCCTGTATAGAAAAAATAATTTTCCATAATAAAAATATTCTTGCATTCATAACTATACATTAACAAAATTATCCCACTACATAATGTTTTATAATACATATATGATGTTTAAATACAAAATGTTGTTCATAATTCAAAATAACATAAACCAAAATTACAAGTTTTGCTCATCATTCTCCGTGGGTAACAAAAACAAAAATCAGTCACATTTTTCATAGACATGCATTTCACAAGAAGCAAACTCCTACTCGAAAAATATCTGAAAACAAAAAATAAATATAATTAATGACAATATAATTATGTGTTAATATGTTAATTACAAAAAAACATAAAAATTTAACTACTATACAATTACAAAAATAATTTTGCCTAGACTGAAATCCAGTTCTAACTCCCAAACCGGGAACCCAATTCAAGTCCCGTCTTCTCCCACAAGTTTCTCGTGCCTAGGCGGTCGTGTGTGCCAAGTTTCGTGCTACTTCGACGCTATTTGGTGATTTTGGGGCGTTAACACCTCGAATTCTAAGTTTTTTAAGAAACTAGTTTGTCTAGAGTGAAATTTGACCCCAACTCCCAAACCGGGAATCTAATTCGAGTCCATCTTCTCCCACAAGTCTCTCGTGCCTAGGCGGTCGTGTGTGCCAAGTTCCGTGCTACTCTAATGCCATTTGGTGATTTTGGGGCGTTAACACATCGAATTCTAAGTTTCTTAAGAAACTAGTTTGCCTAGAGTGAAATCCGGCCCTAACTTCCAAACCGGGAACCCGATTCGAGGCTTGTCTTTTCCTACAAGTCTCTTGTGCCTAGGCGGTCGTGTGTGCCAATCGTGCTACTCTGACGCCGTTTGGTGATTTTGGGGCATTAACACCTCAAATTCTAAGTTTCTTAAGAGTGAAATCCAACTCTAACTCCCAAACCGGGAACCTGATTCGAGTCCCGTATTCTCCCACAAGTCTCTCGTGCCTAGGCGGTTGTGTGTGCCAATTTTCGTGCTACTTCGATGCCGTTTGGTGATTTTGGGGTGTTAACACCTCGAATTCTAAGTTTCTTAAGAAACTAGTTTGTCTAGAGTGAAATCCGATCCTAACTCCCAAACCGGGAATGCGATTAGGGTCTCGTCTTCTCCCACAAGTCTCTCGTGCCTAGACGGTCGTGTGTGTCAAGTTTCGTGCTACTCTGACGCCGTTTGGTGATTTTGGGGCATTAACATCTCAAATTCTAAGTTTCTTAAAAAACTAATTTGTTTCTTAAGAGTGAAATTCGACTCTAACTCCCAAACCGGGAACCTGATTTGAGTCTCGTCTTCTCCTACAAGTCTCTCATGCCTAGGCAGTTGTGTGTGCCAAGTTTTCTACTACTCCGACGCCGTTTGGTGATTTTGGGGCGTTAATACCTCGAATTCTAAGTTTCTTAAGAAACTAGTTTGACTAGAGTGAAATCCGGCCCTAACTCTCAAATCGGGAACCCGATTCGAGTCTCGTCTTCTCCCACAAGTGTCTCGTGTCTAAGCGGTTGTGTGTGCCAAGTTTCGTGGTAACAATGGAAAATCCTTTGTCTTTCTTTCTAATTATGGAATTAGCCTCTATCATTTTGGGTTGTGTACAGTTAGTGTTTGGTTATTCTTAACTTAGAATGCAAAGATACATTTTATACCTGATCTTCTGGTGGTGTATATGGAGTCTCATCTCCTGTAGATTCTCTAAATACCCAATGGCCACTCGATGCATCCGGAGCCTATGTCAGTCCATACATAATATGTTAATCATATTCGAATTTTATTATATATATGTTGTGTGAAAATTTAACTATCAAACAATTTAATTTATATCGAACCTGTCTGTTGGGATCCACACTTGCCCCCTATGACACAAAGGCCATCACATTAATATGGTAAACCATCAATATGCATAGAACATAATTTGCTAGAAATCACATTAATATCAATAGTAAATGGAAAGCTATATCAAAGCATGCACACATGCAACTCTAGATGTGGTAGCATGCAAATAATAATCATGATCATATTTAGAACCATCTAGATGTGGTAGCAAGCAACTTTAAATCATTTATTTGAAGCATTTGTTCAACATGAAGTTATTCTAGGATATTAAAAAATTAGAAGGGTTATATGCCAAAATGACCAACACTGCAGCAAATTTGAACCCCTCAAACACAATGTCATGTACCTTTGGGGATTAATGAATTTAAGCTTAGTCTTATTTATTACCCCTTGGTTAAAGTTTTAACACTAAATTTAAATCCAAATTGTGTTTTAGAAGATCTATCTTTTGTTGATTCCTCACATATAACAATTATGACATATCTTTAAGTTGACAACGACAATAGGATTTCATTTGAATTAAGGAAATGCAAATACTATTCATCAATGTCCATGGAGTATTAAAGAAAATTAAATTTCAAATAACATCATATTCTATTTTTTCACTCCCTCAAATATCAAGACTTGTTGTAGACACCCCATTTTTGACCGACCTTAAGACTCAGACGTCACCGATTGAGCGCTCGGTGATGTTGCATATTGTGCTCGTTCAGAAGTCTCAGAGTCGCGGCCGTGAGCCCTGCCTCCAAACTTCCGAACTCTCTTTTGTACCTTGTCTCGGTTTGCGAGCCAGGCTCGGTTTTCTCTGTTTTTCTTCCTGAGGGGAGGGAGAGGTCCCGTAGAGCATCTCTCAGTGGCCGTGGGCTACATTTCGTGGCCGTAGGCCATTTTGCCCATTTCGGAGCCGTCAGACCGTGTGCCTCGGTTCGGGACCGCCTAACCATCTCCGACTGCTCCGGTTTTTGGCATGCATCTCATTTACTCCCTTTCGAGGGACACTGAGGCCTGAGAGACCCACTTCGTGGCCGAATGCCACTTTCGGTGCTTAACGGCCTATTTTCGGGACCCCGAACTGCGTGTTTTGGCCCCCGAGCATTCGTTTTGCATCGGTTTTTGTTCATTTTTGGCAGGTACCTCTGTTTTATCACCAAGAAGGTCACTGAAGGGTGGGAGGCCATCAATTGTCTCAGCAACCAGTTATATTCCTCCGGCGCCCTCCGACGCCCGTTTTTCTCACTTCTGAACCAATGTTGACCACCCTAGGGCCATTTTCTTCAACCCCAAACCACATATTTGTGTTGTACACACATGAGAGGACCCTAAAAGTCTATGGCCGGCCAGTAATTGTTGTTGAACCTTTTGAACCCTTCCTAAAAGTGGCCTATTCTCTCTCCTGTTTTAGAGTTGCCAATTTTGAACCACAGGGTTGTGATGAGGAGACCTGGGAGGACACCTTTCTCTGATGGCCGGCCATTAATTCCTCTGGACCATTTTGCCCCTTGGCCAGCCGGCCATAGGGGGTGGCCGGCCGGCCACCTGCAGCAAAAGTGCCTGGCCGGCCAGCTTCCTTACAGGGAGTACATTACAGCAGTATTGCTTTTTTCCCCAAAAATATCTCACTCCGGGAAAAAGTTTTGGAGGGAAACTTGATGCCATTTCCCTCCACTTTTTCCTCCACTTTTATCCCCCATTCTTGTCTATATAGCTGGCCTCCCAACTCAAGAAAAAGGGTTGGAAAATTGTTTGGAGCTCATACATACTCCATCTCTCTCATTTCCTCAAGTTTTGGTACCATTTCTTCATCACTACCAAGCACCACCGCCACCACTCCACTTCCAGCACCTTGAGAGGATTTCCAGCAGCTAGGAAGCAACATTTCTCAAGCCAAAAGGAAGCTAAGCATTGGTCTCCAAGGGTAAGCCATCTTGCCCTCTTTTGTAGCACTTTCTTGCACCATTCTTCTAGCCTATTTGCTTACTATTTTGGGCTCCGACCCTAACTGAAAGGGTCATTATTTTGAGCTATTGTACATGTTTGTTTAAGGGCCCAACCCTGTTTGAAAGCCCCATCTTACACTTGCTTCAATACCCCCTTGTATGCCATTATTTTGCATAGTATTTCTAGCCTATTTGTGATCTGTTTTTGAGCATGATATAAACTGTGAGTGGGCTTATTTTGAGCCCCTCTACAACATTGTAGAAGGGCTCAACCTTGTTTGGGATCTCCATGCATGACTTGCCATTATACCCCTCTTTGGCCCCCATTTTTGCATGCTTTGTGAGCTTACCTTGCTTCTGTTTTTGGGCCATGATCAGAACTGAAAATGGCCATATTTTGACCTTCTTGGAATATCTTATTAAGGGTCTTTTACTGTTTGGTGATTTCTTTGTATACCTCATGTTATAGCCTCTTGTTGGCCTATTTCTCGCATGGCATTTTTAGCATGTTTTCATACTGATTTGAGGCATGTCATAAACTGTAAATGTTCATATTTTTGGTCTCTCTTCAGTGTTATAGAAGGGTATTTTTCTGTTTGGGCTTTGCCTCTATCACTTACTTCATTGCTTCTCTTGCGGAGCCATTTTTGTATGCCATTTTAGCCCTACTTGTGATTGCTGTTTGGCCATGTTTTGTACTGCAAAAATGTGAGTTTTGGGGCTGCCTTGCTTCTTCTTTTTCATGTCTTGTTCAAATTATGCATGTATTGTATAGCTACAAGTCATTTCGGATGACTAGTTTTGCATTTCGGGAGGGATTTCATGCATCGGGTATTATTTCGCCTCATTTCGGGGCTGTTTTGCCCCCTCATTTTGCTACTGATTTTTGCATGTTTGCATGTCATATTCCGTGTCTTTGCCATGTCTCATTAGAGTGGCATTTCGGTGCCTGAGGGTCCGTTCTCGGTTTGCGTGCCCGCGGGCACGTACTTCGAGGTGTCTTGTTTTCATCTAATGGCCTCTTATGTGAGTGTGGCTGAGGCTCTCTCATGTTGGTGTAAGCCCATATTGCATTGCGTATGCCATTTCATCCATAGCATTGTGTATGCCCGGTTATGTATTACCTCGTATAGCGTGTAGGCCATTCCATGACATTGTGTATGTTAGGATCGCATATTAGTTGCATTTCACGCATGTCATGCATATTGCATCGTGTTCAGGATAGGAGTTAGCCCGGGCACGGGAAACGAGGCGCGTTTCGTACTCCGAGTGACGGAACGTGTCTCAATTCCCAAGTCACCGACACTCCGGATTATCCGTGATGGAGTTAGGTTTTATTGTAGCATTCATATGGATTCATCCTATATTGAGTTGTGCAATTCGGCTCCTCGGCCATCATGCATCGATATGCGTGATTGGTGGCACGATGATCGAGGCATGCATATATCTGTGAAATACATTGCTATGCCCCTTTCCTGCTCTCTGTTGCAGCATATCAAGAATCAGTGGTCTTCCGAAGCTTGGCGCGTTTTTCGAGAAACATTGCGAAACAGAGGCTAGTTGGGGCATCCCAGTGGATTTCCACGCAAAGCAGCCCAAACATACATCGTTCATCAGAAGCAAGGCAGTCCCTGGCTTGCATGCCAGTTTACAGTTTTCTTAGTTAATTTGTTAATTAATTAGGGATTTGTATATTATTCGGACTGTAATATTTGGACTGTATTATTCTTTCATTTGGGACTGTACATTTATTCGGACCCTCTGCACGAGGGCAATATTGTAATAAGTGTGGGTGAGTGTGATGTATGTCTTCCAACCCCACGTCTTTCTTCCCTTTTATTTATCCGCTTATGATGGTTAGATTAGGGCATATTTCAATTAGCATACAGTATGACAGCATGTTTGCATCATTCATCTGTTTTGCATGTACCGGGCTCGGCGCATCATACAAACTGCATTTGTATTTCAATTCCAAATTGAATACGTGTTAGTTGTAGCATTCCATATGCCATGTTTAGAATAGCCGAGCCTGCTATAGTTGCATTTTTTGCATGTGTTGCATTAGGCAATTCTGTGTATCTAGGATCATGCATGGATTTCTAATAAGTTTCTGTTTTGGCTTGGAGTACTCGGTGAGTCTTTATGCTTTAGCATCCTTGCATGCGTGTGAGTGTTGCCATGAATAACATGCTTGCCATGAGGCTATTTGCTTATGTGATATAACTGCCTGAATGCCTGTGGGTGAAGGTTGGGTTATTTGAATTGGGACAATTCATCAAATGTTTGTTTTAAGCCCACTAGATAGTGGCAAAATCATTGTTCTCTAAGCCCACCTGAGGGTGGCAAATCCACGTCTTAGCCTACCTGCGGGTAGCACCATCAAACCATTTTCAAACAAACAAACGTGAAATGTTTTGTTTCAATTCAGGTGATGTAACAAGTCCGCGAGGGACCTCGCTACAGTTCGGACTCGATTTGTGCCACGGTTCTAAATCTTGAACCAAAGAGTCCAAATCCGGCAAATCGTTTTGGAAACAGATTTTTTGAAAGAAGTGCCAAACATGAACTGCTTTGCCAGATACAGAGTCGCCACCTAAATATTTTATTTTTGGGAAATTTAGGAAACCCTGACTCGGTGCCAAAGGCCACGTGTCCGTCATCACCAAAGTTGCCTCGGCTCGGGAACTTGGGTACGATTGGGGAAGGTCACTTCGTGAGCACCCCCGCTCGCCCGGTCAAAGACCGGCCTCTATTAACCGTGATATCTGATTTTGAAAACATTGTGAGTTCTTATTCCGGTTATTAGCCTAGGTTACTATGTGATGCGCACAGCATACAAGTATAGACTGAGTCGTCTGAATTGGAACAAAACACTTCATGTTTGTTTGTTTGAAAATGGTGTGATGGTGCTACCCGCAGGTAGGCTAAAATGCGGATTTGCCACCCTCAGGTGGGCTTAGAAAATAATGATGTTGCCACTATCTAGTGGGCTTAAAACAAACAGTCAATGCATTGTCCCAATTCAAATAACTCAACCTCCACCCACAGGCATTCAAGGCAGTTATATCATATAAGCAAATAGCCTTATGGCAAGCATGCTATTCATGGCAACACTCACACGCATGCAAGGATGCTAAAGCATAAAACTTACCGAGTACTCCCAGCCAAAACAGAAACTACATTAGAAATCATGCATGATCCTAAATATACTGAAGTGCCTAATGCAACACATGCGAAAATGCAAACTATAGCAGGCTCGGCTATTCTAAACATGGTACATGGAATGCAACAGCTATCAAGTATTCAATTTGGAATTGAAATACAAATGCAGTTTGTATGATGCGCCGAGCCCGGTGCGTGCAAAACAGATGAATGATGCAAACATGCTGTCATACTGCATGCTAATTGAAATATGTCCTATATCTAACCATCATAAGCAGGTAAATAAAAGGGAAGAAAGACGTGGGGTTGGAAGACATACATCACACTCACCCACACTTATTACAATTATGCCCTCGCGCAGAGGGTCCGAATAAATATACAGTCCGAATAAAAATATATTACAGTCCAAAATAATATACAAATCCCTAATTAATTAACAAATTAACTAAGAAAAACTGTAGACTGGCATGCAAGCCAGGGACTGCCTTGCTTCTGATAAACGATGTATGTTTGGGCTGCCTTGGTGCTGAAATCCACTGGGATGCCCCAATTAGCCTCTGTTTGCAATGTTTCTTGAAATGCGTGCCAGACTCCGAAAAGTTGCTGATTCTTCATTTTGCTGTAACAAAGAGCAGGAAAGGGGCATAGCAATGTATTTCACAAATATATGCATGCCTCGATCCTCGTGCCACCAATCACGCATCTCGATGCATGATGCCCGAGGAGCCGAATTGCACAACTCAATATAGGATGGATGCATATGAATGCTACAACAAAACCTAACTCCATCATGGGTAATCGAGAGTGTCGGTGACTCGGGAATTGAGACTCGTTCCGTCACTCGGAGTACGGAACGTACCTCGTTTCCCGTGCCCGGACTAACTCCTATCCCGAACACGATGCAATATGCATGATATGCATGAAATGCAGCTAACATATGATCCTAACATACGCAATGTTATGGAATGGCATGCCTCGAAATGCGTGCACACGGGCACGCAAATCGAGGCAATGGCCCTAAGGCATGAAATGGCATACGCAATGCAAATTGGACTTACACTAATAAGAGTGGATCTCAGCCACACTCACATAAGAGGCCGATGGATGAAAATGAAGTGCCTCGAAATGCGTACACACGGGCACGCAAACCGAGGCAATGGCATACGGAATGCAATGAGACTAAAATGACAAATACAATGCAACATGGGCTTATACTAACATGAGAGAGCCTCAGCCGCACTCACATAAGAGGCCGTCGGATAAAAAAGAAGTGCCTCGAAATGCGTGCACACGGGCATGCAACCCGAGGCAATGACATAAAGGCATGAAATGGCCTAAAATATGATATACAATGAGACTAAAATGAGATGTCTCGAAATGCGTGCTCACGGGCACGCGAACCGAGAAAATGGCATACGCAATGCGATGAGACTAAAATGACATACAGAATGCAAAATGGACTTACACCAACACGAGTGAACCTCAGTCACACTCACATAGGAGGCCGCGAGATGAAAAACGAGGTGCCTCGAAATGCGTGCACATGGGCACGCAAACCGAGAAATGGCCCGAAGGCATGGAATGACATACGAAATGAAGTGAGGGCTTACACCAACATGAGAGGGCCTCAGCCATACTCACATAGGATGCCGGAGGATAAAAATGAAGTGCCTCGAAATGCGTGCACACGGGCACGCAAGCCGAGGCAATGGTACTAAAGCATGAAATGGCACTCCAAATGCAAATTGGGCTTACACTAACATGAGAGGGCCTCGGCCACACTCACATAAGAGGCCGATGGATGAAAATGAAGTGCCTCGAAATGCGTACACACGGGCACGCGAACCGAGGCGATGATATAAAGGCATGAAAATGCAAAATCGGGCTTACACTAATATGAGAGGACCTCAGCCGCACTCACATAAGATGCCGTGAGATAAAAAAGAAGTGCCTCGAAATGCGTGCACACGGGCACGCAAACCGAGGCGGTGGCATACGCAATGCAAATGACATGGAAAATGCAAGTTGGGCTTACACTAACATGAGAGGGCCTCAGCCACACTCACATAAGAGGCCTAGAGATGAAAATGAGATGCCTCGAAATGCATGCACGCGGGCACGCGAACCGAGGCAATGTCATACGGAATGAAAATGGTATACAAATGAGATGTGGCATATGGCATATGGAAAATGCAAATTTCAGCAGCCAAAATGATGCAAAAACAGCCCCCGAATCATAGCAAAATTACACCCGATGCCCGAAATAAATCCCGAAATGCAATGGAATGGCCTACAGCCATGTCAAACATGCACAATATGGACATGAAGTGTAAAGAAAGATGCTAGGCAGTCCCTAAACTAGCATTTTTCCAGTACAAAGTATGGCCAAACAACAATCACAAGTATGGCAAAAATAGCATGCAAAAATGGGAAAAAAGTGGAGGATTATGAAGCAAGTGGTATATACAATGCCCAAACTGAAAAACACAGTTCTACAACAGTGAAGAGGGTCCAAAAATATGAATATTTACAGCTTATGGAAGCCCTCAAAACAGTGTACAAATATGGCAAACATGGCATGCAAAATATGAGCCAAAAGAGGGCTATAAAGAGAAGTGCACCAAGCATTCACCAAATAGCCAAAGACCCTTAACAAAACATGAAGAATGGGTCATTTTAAGACTATTTCCAGACCTGATGATGGCCAAAAAAAGAAGCAAGAATGGCCTAAAAAATCATGCAAGATATGGACCAAATAGGGGATATAAAGATAGGTCATGCATGGAAGCACCAAACAAGGTTGAGCCCTTCTACAATGTTGTAGAGGGACTCAAAATGAGCCTAATCACAGTTTATGGCATGCTCAAAATCAGACTTCAAATAGACCAAATAAACCATGCAATTTTACGGTAAATATGGAAAATTACAAAGCAAGTGCATGATAGAGAGGCCAAACATGGTTGAGCCCTTCTTCAATGTTGAAGAGGGGCTCAAAATAGGCCTAAAACCAGTAGGTTCAGAGCCCAAAACCACAAGAAAATAGGGTAAAGAAATGAAGCAAAAATATGTTAGAAAAAGGGAAATAGAGACTTACCCTTGAAGACAAGTCTTTGGATGCTTCTTAGCTTGGATTTGTTGCTTCTTAGCCTCTGGAAAAACTCCCTTTGCTGCTGGAATGGAAGTGATGATGGTGAGGCTTAGGGTTGATGAAGAAATGGGCTAGAGACTTGAAGGTTTTTCAAGGTTTTGGAGATGAAAATGGAGGCAAATGGCTTAGTGTTCTTGAGGAGAATTTTTCTAACCCTAACAAAGAAGGAGGTCAGCCCCTTAAATGGGCAAGAAAGGGGTGTAAAAGGGAGGGAAATGCATCCAAGCTTTCCCTCCCAAAATATCACTCGGAGGCAAAAGATATTTGGAAAAAACAGCTGGACAGTTGTAAAGTGGTCAAAAGCAGGAAGCAGGCCGGCCAGGTACTTTTCTTGAAGATGGCCGGCCGGCCACCCCACTGGTCGGCCAGCCACTCCCCATGGCCGGCCGGCCATGGCCAAAAATGAATTGAATAATTAATGGCCGGCCACCATATTTTGGTGTCCTCCCAGGTGTGTAGAACAAGACCCCATGGTTGGAATTTGGCAACTCTGAAACAGGAGGCACAACATTCAACTTGAAAGAGAGGCTCAAAAATGAAAATAACAAATACTGGCCGACCACCACTTTTTAGGGTCCTCCCATGTCCCCTCACCACAAATATGTAGTCTCGGCTCGAAGAAAATATCCCTAGGGTGTTCAACATTAGCCCGGAAGTGAGCAAAACGGACGCCGGAGGAGCGAAACTGGTTTTCTGAGACAATTGCTGTCCTTCCACCTTCCAGTGATCTTCCTGGTGCTAAAACAGAGGTACCTGCCAAAATTGAACAAAAACTAATGCAAAATGAATGCTCGGGGCCCAAATCACGCAGTTCGGGGTCCCGAAAATGGGCTGTAAGCACTGAAAGTGGCGTTCGGCCACGAAGTGGGTATCTGAGACCCCAGTGTCCCTCGGTATGATAAAACAGAGGCACTTGTCAAAATTGAACAGAAACCGGTGCAAAATGAATGCTCGGGGCCCAAATCACGCAGTTCGGGGTCCCGAAAATAGGCGGTAAGCACCGAAAGTGGCGTTCGGCCACGAAGTGGGTATCTGAGACCCCAGTGTCCCTCGGTATGGAGTAAATGAGATGCATGCCAAAAACCGGAGAAATCGGAGATGGTTGGGCGGTCCCGAGCCGAGGCACACGGCCTGACGGCTCCGAAAACTGGGAACCGGGCTCCGAAATGGGCAAAATGGCCTACGGCCACGAAATGTAGCCCACGGCCACCGAGAGATAGCCTGCAGGACCACTCCCTTCCCTCAGGAAAGAAAACAGAGAAAACCGAGTCTGGTTCGCAAACCGAGGCAAGGCACAGAAGAGAGTTCGGAAGTCCGGAGGCAGGGCGCACGGCCGCGACTCTGAGACTTCTGAACGAGCACAGTATGCAACACCACCAAGCGCTCAATCGGTGACGTCTGAGTCTTAAGGTCGGTCAAAAATGGGGTGTCTACAGTTGCCCCTCTTTGACAGAACTCGGAAGTCACAAGTGACGAGAGTGAATGTCAAAGCCTAGAGACGACCCATTTTTGACAAGGCCGAAGACTTAGACAATCATACTAGATGAACAGATATGTGCCCGCAGGTGTGCCCGCAGGCGTGCCCGCAGGCAAGGGGGCAAAAATACAAAATGACATGCGCAGAGCCAGGTAACCATGTAAATGCAGCAAGTTGTAATGAAGCAAGTATTGACAAATAGATGCAACAGTTTTAAGCAAGAATGCAAAGCAACAACTACATTTCATGCAGTTAGGAATGCGGAGAATCATTCAATTCTCATCGCGTCTCACACGGAGAAGATACGATACCTGTGCGATTCGTCTGGTCGCACCAGCCTCAAATGAACCGTACATACAATATCGTGCCTGCAAAAGAGAGAAATTCAACAAGAACAATATGCTAACAACATATATTCAATGCGATTCCTATGATTCGAAAAGTTTGACACACACAGTGTCGGCGAGTGAATGCATCGCAATGTAAGAAAAGATAATGCGTGACAACGCATGTTTAAGCACAGAAGTATGGTACACCAAGAAATAATGCATGACAATGCAAAATGTTCATGAGAATGCGAGTTAGGTGCATAATAATGCAAAACGAGCACAAATCGGGGTGCCCGTTTGTTGCGCAACAACGAGCTGGGAAACGCGCATTTCGGCGAAGGCAACTTGATCGCAGTCTCTGATTCACCTCCTGGAGAGATTATAATGTGTTTAAAAAGGATACACTCTGATTTTGACGAATGATGATGAGACACATGTCAGAAACTGCAGTTGAAGTTCCGGTGGAGCAATTTGGTGCCAGAAAGCGCACTTTTCTTGAACTTTTTCGGGTCCCGGGAACTCCGATTTTCCTCAAAATTTGCAGAGAGGTAGGGGAGGGTGTGGGGACCACCACCGGCTAGGTGGTTACCCTTGGAGAAGCCACCGGCCAGGGGCAAAAAAGTAAATGGCCGGCCAGCCAGAAAAGGTGGCCGGCCGGCCACTGCCCAAAAGCAGGGGCATTTTGGTCATTTCGGTTATTTCTATATATAGGCTCATCCAATGCCTCCGAAATCACTCCCCCAAGTGTGAAATTCTCTCCTCTTGCTTCCTAAGCCATTTTCTCCTTCAGATCTGCATTTTATACGCGCCCTCCGGCCTTCCACACAAGTTGTTTTCGCGAAATCTTCCAGTTTTAAGCACTTTGAGCCGACTAAAATTTGATTTCGGGGCTTCCCTTCTCATTTTCACCACTTGAGGTAATTTTGTCTCAATATTTGGAAGATTTTCCCGGGAGTTGACTTTTGTTGACTTTTTCATTTCCCGAGAGTTCACTTTTGTTGACTTTTTCCAATTTTGGCTCATTTTTGCTCCTTTTTGCTCTTTTTGCAGATTTCTCGAAATGGCGGGTCATTTTCCTCACGGTGGAGGTTTTCCGGGTGCCGGAGATGATTTTGACATCATGACATTGCCCCCGAGGGCTCGCCCTTTTATCCCCGATCGATACGCCTCACCGGCATATAGACTTCCACGGGCCACTTTCCGTCATTTCACTGAGTTCAATGATCGGGTACCCGGGGATCTTCTTCTGCGGGAGCCGGAGCAGCACCTCTCTCACGATGCACAAGGGGTATTTTACTTCATCTTCTGTATTTTTCGTGCATTTCATTCCTTTGCCATGCTTAGACACACAGTTTTAGCTTATGACATAGAACTTTGCTCGCAACTTGAACATGTGGCTTAAACACTTGAATTTCTTGAACACTAGGCTCATTGATTGATCGTGAACACACGGCACACATTAGTTAGGAATTGAATACACAGCTCAAACACTGATTTGTCGAACACACAGCCCAAAGTTGAAAACGAGTACACAGCACACACATGACTAAGAGTAGAACACATAGTCCTAACCCCGGTTTTCTGAACACACAGTCCAAGTTGAAAGTGAACACACAGCCCACACTGATTAAGAATAGAACACACAGCCCTAACTCAGATTTACTGAACACACAGCCCAGATAGAAAGTGAACACACAGCCCACACTGATTGAGAATAGAACACACAGCCCTAACTCAGATTTACTGAACACACAGCCCAGATTTGAAAGTGAACACACAGCCCACACTGATTAGGAATTGAACACGCAGCCCAAATACCAAATTTACTGAATACGCAGCCCAGATTTGAGGTGAACGCACAGCCCACTAATTAGGAATTGAACACGCAGCCCAAAACACGGATTTACTGAACACGCAGCCCAGATTTGAAGTGAACACACAGCCCACTGATTAGGAATTGAACACGCAGCCCAAAACACGGATTTACTGAACACGCAGCCCAGATTTGAAGTGAACACACAGCCCACTGATTAGGAATTGAACACGCAGCCCAAAACACGGATTTACTGAACACGCAGCCCAGATTTGAAGTGAACACACAGCCCACTGATTAGGAATTGAACACGCAGCCCAAAACACGGATTTACTGAACACGCAGCCCAGATTTGAAGTGAACACACAGCCCACTGATTTGTACATAGCTCATTCATTTCATTTGCACACAGCTTGTTCATTTCAGTTTGCACACAGCTTGTATTTTCTTGCGTACTGAACACATGTATCCGTTCTGAATGCAGGTTGGTTCTCGCACCGTGCGAGGATATGGCTCCACTGCCGCGAGGGAGTGGTATGCTGAGCTTCCGGAAGCTGTCCGGGATTTGGTTGACTCAGCAGGATTCGGAGCATTCTGCAGGGGGTTATCACACTGTCACATCAGCAGGACATTGTTTGCTGCTTTGGCGGAGAGATGGTGGGACACCACCAATTCTTTCCATTTTTCTGCCACCGGCGATATGACCATGACCCCACTAGACTTTGCTGTACTCACCGGCCTAGACGTAGGCGGTGGGCCCATTCCCTACGACGAGGATATGGGTGAGTGGGAGGCTGCTTGGATGCATCTATTGGGGGCTCGCCCTCCTGTAGACAGAGCTTCCGGGAGGGTTCGGTATACTTGGTTCTCTTCCCATTTCCGGAGGCCAGAGATGGAGCCTGAGTCTCCCGAGGAGGTCGAGCAGTACACCCGAGGTTTCCTCATGTTCCTCTTCGGCACTACCCTGTTTGCTGATAGGGGAAACACTGTGGGGCTATATCTCTTGAGTGCCCTAGTAGACCTATCACAGGTCATTCAGTATGATTGGGGCGGCGCTGGCCTGGCTACCCTTTATTGTTACATGAGCGCAGTCTCTCGCACGCGGGGGGACTTACTCGGCGGCTACTGGAGAGCCTGGGAGGTACATTCTGTCCTCTTGATTTACATTTTTGCTCCTCATTACTTGTTCACTGCACACACGGCGCACTTTGCATTCTATATTCTGCCTTTAGCACCTTGTATTCACATTCCGCACTGCTTTTCTCAGCTATGGGTGTATGTGTATTTTCCCACATTAGCTCCGGAGATGGAGGTAGTAGGACCTCTTATGACTCCGTTTTCATTGATGTTTGAGGGCGAGCACCTATCGAGGCCTCGAGAGACTCTCTTTTCTCTGCGACAGTATTTTGATACTGTGCGGACGACAGAGGTATTTCAGAACTCTCAGTTTCGTTCATTTTCATCTTTGATCTGCTTTGTATATTCTTGATTTCTGATTGATTTGTACACTGGTTATTTGTAGATTACTTGGCAGCCCTGGGCAGTCTTCGGCGATGATTTGCAAAATCAGTACCCCGGAGGGTCGAGCAATTCCCAGTATAGGTACCTGCTCGAGGGACCAGTTGGTAGGGCGTGGTTCCTGGGGGAACGCTTCCTGCGCCAGGTGTGGGGGTATGATTCTCAGGACCCTCCCGCTGTGCCTCCAGCCACTATGCGGACTGCCGATAGGCTATCTACTGAGGAGGTCATTAGGGATATGCAGGGCACCGATGCTTTGCTATATCTCATTGAGGGGGACTACGCCACCTATCGTCGTATATATCTGATGCCCCCCTTGACGGGAGTGCGGGCTCTGCCACTGAGGCCCACTGGCGCACCATCTTCGAGTCGCGCTCGTGCTGCAGACATCCCTTCTTCTAGCAGGGCTGGTGCGTCTAGGGGTAGAGGTAGTTCGATTCCTCCGATCCCTCCGACTCTCGATCATCCTGGGTGGCCAGATATGCCGACCGAGTTGATGAGTTGGCAGTATGGGACTACTTCTCCGATTCCGATCCCTATAGAGCCTCCGATGCCTGATCACAGATATGTCAGTGATCCTGACTCACCGCCGGTATGTTCCACCATTCTTCATTTATCACACAGACATTTTGGCAGTTGCTTATTTATTGATGACTTGAGCTTGTATCTGCAGCCACCTCGGGAGTACATAGATCAGATGCTCGGGATGGTTGCCTCACTTGAGGGGATGGTCCTGCGTAGAGAGGCGCAGATGTCCGTCATGGGCTTCCAGGTTCCCTTCATCTCTCTTGCATTTATCATATTTGTGATGACATGCTGGTTTTTAACATTCTATTGCACTGATAGGCTGTGTAGAACACATCTGGCACACACCCCACTCACATACTGTACTTGTACCTGCTTTTTATGTTTGAACTGATGTATTGCACTTTTCATTTTCAGATGCCTCCCGTATATGCTCCGGTGCGAGGCGGGCCACCAGGACCTTCTCAGAGAGGTCGAGGTGCTAGACCTGCTCGAGGTACTGGGCCTCGAGGAGCTGGGCCATCCAGGCCTTACCGAGGAACTCGAGGAGCGGGGTCGTCTCGCAGACGCAGGGCACCCATTATCGAGGATGAGGAGGAGGAGGAGGTCGCAGACCGTGAGTCAGAGACATCTCCTGGGGAGGGAGGCTCCGGTCTTGGTTCCGGAAGCGGGGGTGAGGCTGAGGGAGATCCGGAGGATGATAGCTCTGATCCGGATGGTGATGATGGTGCAGAGGTTGTCCCGCAGAAGAGGATGAGAGGGCCTCCTCATTCCCGTTCCCGAGGATACTGATGTTATTTCCTGCTTTATTTTACTTTTTGGCTAGTAGTTTGTAGCACTTTGCATATTATTAGGCAGTTTTATTTTCTGTAAAACTTGTACCTTTATTTTGTTGTAAAACATGATGGAATGAAACAGCTTTTTGAAAAGATGTTTGTATTTGAAATTCTTAGCATCGCATCGCATCATTTTGCACAAAAATGGACTTGAATGGAAATGTGCCTTGCGTATTTACCGGGTCAGGTAATGAACCGACGCAACAAATCAAAACAACTCGACTCACTAAGAAATAACAGAATCTTAGCAAGTTTACAACTCGATAAGCAAAATACAACAATGTTAACGACTCAATAGACAAGACTTAACAAAATTGTGTAACCAAAAAGTAACAATTCAAAACACAAAATGCGACAGCTCGACAAAACTTACAACTCGATAAACAAAACAACAACTCGATAAGCAAAATACAACAGAACAAACTTCGGACGGACAATCCGGATGATGGAACGCACCCGTAACTGAAAGAAATGGAGGCCTTCGACATTCCCGATGCATGAAAGTGCCTCAAACTTCCTTCCGGCGGGCAAAACAGGACTAACACGCGGCCGAAAACATTTTGCATTTGGAGACTAGAGGGTGGCCGGCCTACTAGAATAGATGGCCGGCCGGCCACCTCCCCTGTAACCTCCAGAAATTTGACACGTGTCCTTTAAATAGTGTTTTGTCCCTCTATAAAAGCCCCACCCTTGGACCTTATTCATTTCATCACCTTTCCTCACAAAAATGGAGGCATTTCTCGCAGAAAATCTCACATCTTGGATTTCTTCTTTAGATGGCTCGAAGAAGTTGAACTTCTGGGGTTTTGGCTTGAATGCACTGTTCACGCTGGGCCGGACTCCACTACATCTTCCTTTCCTCTATGCCGCGGCAAGGTTTTGGAACCCGGTGACGCACGTCTTTAGCTTCGGAGGGCAAGAGGTATGTCCTACTTTTGAAGATTTTCAAGCCTTGATGGAATCCGAGCGAGGCGAGGAGATCTTGCCCCAGCTCAATTTTGGCTATGCCCAGACCTTAGGGCGGATGTGCGGACTCAATGCGCATGATGCTCGATCCCTGATTTGTGACGGAATGTTGGACATTCCGAGCCTGATTTACCGATTCTCTGATGCTGGTGACCGTAGCGACCACTATTGGCAAGGTTTCCGGCAGCATGCCCTCTGCTTGTGCCTACTATCTCATTTTCTGTTTGTCTCGGGCTCCGGAGGAGCTAGCATCCGTTTGATTGAAGTCGCCCAAGGTTTGAGAGAAGGGAAGAGTTGCATCGCCATGACTCTGGCCGAGACACTGATGGGCTTGGATGCTTTCCACTGCCGGGAGACAACCAGGTTTGCAGGGAGTCCACTACTGCTACAGGTAATGTTTCCCACCCAAGCTCACATGTATATTTGCTCACATCACTCGGCCCTCGGGCTCGTTTTTTCTCACAAAACCCTTATCTTACTTTTCTCTCATCGCACATCTCTCTATTCTTTATTCTCTCATTTTCCATCCCTCCTCAGATATGGTTGATGGATAAATTGCAAGTTGTGGATTCTTGCCCTGCTTATTCAGCCCGCGGCTACTTCTTTCGGCAACGCCTAGTCAATGCTCCGGATGAGGGATGGTGGTTTGAATGGATGTGCAACCTGTCGGCAGATCGCATTGCGTGGCGTTGTCCTTGGCTCAATCTCCCGGTAATGAGCTATAGCATGTCACGGCAGGTCGGGATTCGACTGATCGGTTTGACTCACTGTGTATTCTATTTCCCATTCCGTATTCTGTGCCAGTTCGGCCATGATCAGACTTGCTCTCCAGAGGGGATTGAGTACCCGGCTACATTCCCAGTTCGAGGCGCACAGCTGGCTCGGCAGACCGCAGCATGGAGAGTTAGAGAGCTTCTGGCCCCTGCCCTTACTTTTAGTTGCACTTTATCTGACGAGTGCTGGGATTGGCTCAACGAGGAAGCACAGGTTGGGCCTAGACTGGCATCAGAGGCTTCAACTAGCTCTGGAAGGGGGCGCGGGGACACCTGACTGGACTCTGCCCCAGATTTATTGCTTTATTAGTACTTTCAAGTTTTCTTTATGAGTGTAATGAAAAAGTAACTTCAATTGTATGCAAGAGCAGGAGAACTCTATTTTGAAATCAATGAAATTGAAGGTTGTGGTACTGAAAATTTTCCGCTTTGGTCCAAAAATGGTCTTAGTTGTGAAAAGATTAATTTTGAACAAAGTCAACTTTTATTAAAACTTTTCAAAACTATTTTCGATATGGATCAGAACTGGACACGCCTGAGATCTGTCACTAAGACGCACAACCCCGGATCCTAGCAACTGGAAAGTTTCCCCTAATTTGAAATGGTACCGCAGCACTCCATTGCAACGGAAAGTTGCCCTTAAGTTTGAATAGCACTATACCAGAGATTGCGATAAATGCTGATGAATAGAGATGACTGAGACGATCAAATGGACAAAGTTGATCGGGGAAAAGATTATGGCTGAACTTCAGGATGAAGCTGCCTACGTATCCCGAAGATGGGAATCAAGCCTTACGTAGTTCAGGCTCAGGTTCGCTCGGGTATTTTTACTCTCCTTTTGCGCTCTAACTTTTGCCAAGGCCGCCCTTTGCGGGTTTTCAACCTTGCGAGCTCAGTTTTTATATTTTCAAATTTTTTGTGCTCTGAGTTTTGCCTAGGTCGCCCTTTCGGGTTTTCGGCCTAGCGAGCCTCTCAGGGGTAGTATTTCTTCAACTTGTCCATGTTGATCGGTTGTGAGCACTCCAAGCCATCTAGATCCATCAGAACCACAGCCCCACCTGACCAGATTGACTTGATGATGTAGGGACCAGTCCAATTGGGTCTGAACTTGCCCCTTGGGTCGTGGATGGGAGCTCGGTTGTCCTTGAGCACCAAATCTCCTTCTTTCAAATTCCTGGACTTAACCTTCTTGTTAAAAGCCCGGGCGATTTTGCGTTGATAACCCTGAACATGGTACAGTGCCTTCAACCTTCTTTCATCAAAAAGCATGAGTTCCTCGAATCTATTCTGCTGCCAATCTGCCTCGGCTATTTGGCACTCGGCCAATACTCTCAACGACGGAACCTCAATCTCAATTGGTAGAACGGCCTCCATCCCATAGACTAATGAATACAGAGTCGCCCCTGTAGAAGTTCTGATTGAAGTCCGGTAGCCCCATAGAGCAAACGGCAGCTTATCTGGCCAGTCCCGGTAGGTTTCCACCATCTTCTGTAGTATGCGCTTGATATTCTTGTTGGCAGCCTCAACTGCTCCATTAGTTTGCGGCCGGTAGGTAGATGACTTATGAAAAGCCACATTGTATTTCTCCAACAAGTCAATTACCTCCTTCTTGAAGTGGGAACCGTTGTCCGAAACTATTTCATTTGGGACCCCGTAGCGACAAATGATGTTGTTCCTGATGAATTTTGCAACATGCGAAGCCTTCAACACCGCATAAGACTGGGCCTCAACCCATTTTGTAAAGTAATCTATCGCTACGAGGATGAACTCATGCCCATTCGACCCCTTTGGCGTAACAGCCCCGATTACATCAATCCCCCAAACTGAAAAAGGCCATGGTGAAGTCATGTTGTACAGCTTCGACGGCGGGATGTTCATGCGGTTTGCATGGATCTGACATTTGTGGCATCGCCGAACAAAACCAATACAATCCTCCTCCATGGTGGACCAGTAATAACCCTGTCTGAGGATCTTCCTTGCCAGCATGACCCCATTCATGTGTGCTCCACATTCTCCTCCGTGGATGGCTTCCATCAGACGCTTTGACTCTTCTGCATCAACGCACAGTTTATGCATTCCCAGATGACCCCTTTTATACAGTTTACCCCCGCAGATGATGAACTGAACGGCCAATCTTCTTATTGCCCTTTTGTCTTTGGCATTTACCCCTGGCGGGTACGCTTCTTTCTCCAAGAAATTCCAGATATCGTGATACCAAGGGTGTTCGTCCTGAACTTCATCTATGGCTGCAATCGACTCATAGGCAGGTGCAAATTTCTAATCAATGATGACTGGACGCATCCGGATTCCAGTCGGGATGTCTATCATAGATGATAGAGTTGCTAAAGAATCTGCGAACCTGTTGTTCTCTCTCAGTAGATGAGTAAAACTTAACTTTTCAAACCGAGGAATCAGCAAGTCCAAGGTCTGGTGATACATCATCATATTTTCCTCTTTTACTTTCCAGTCTCCTTTAGCTTGAGACACAACAAGGTTCGAATCCCCAATGACATCCAGCCGTTTTGCCCCTAGTTCTAGGGCTGCTTCTAAACCAGCAATGCACGCCTCATATTCTGCTTCGTTGTTCGAGACTTTGAACCGGAGTTTGAAGGCTAGAGGGATACGGGAATTGTCGGGTGCTATCAGCAACACTCCTATCCCATACCCATGTTGATTTGACGCTCCGTCAAAGTACATCGTCCAAATTTCATCGTTGATACACAGAATTGCTTCATCTGGGAATAGATACTCAACTGCTTCATCCCCCTCAACCGGATGGTCGGCAAGGAACTCTGCTACTACTCTTCCTTTGACTGACTTGCGTGTGACATACTTCAAATCAAATTCGGAGAGCAACAGCAACCAATGAGCTAGCCTACCCGTAAGTGCTGGTTTCTCGAAAAGATATTTGATGGGATCGAGACGTGAAACCAACATTACGGAGTGAGCTAACAAGTAGTGCCGCAGCTTCCTGGTAGCCCATACCAGAGCTAAGCAAGCCTTTTCCAACGGTGTATACCGGGTCTCATATTCTAGCATCTTTTTACTCAGATAGTAGATGGCCTTTTCCACCTTGTCTTCTGATTCTTGCGCGAGCATGCAGCCCATTGTAGTTTCAGTCACTGACAGATACAAAATCAACGGTTTCCCTGGTTCTGGCGGTGATAACACGGGCGGGTTCTGTAGATACTCTTTAATCTGTTCAAATGCAGCTTGACATCGGCCGTCCCATTGGAACTTCTTTCCTTTCTTCAGAAGACCAAAAAGTGGTTCACAAGTCAAGGTTAGTTTTGAAATAAACCGTCTTATGAATTGCACTTTACCCAGAAAGCCGCGCACCTCCTTTCAGTCCTTGGTGGTGGCATTTCTGAGATGGCCTTGATTTTGGAAGGGTCGACCTCGATGCCCCTTTGTGTAATCAGGAACCCCAGCATTTTTCCCGCTGTAACACCAAATGTACATTTTTGAGGGTTCAGCCGCAACCGGAATTCTTTGATCCTTTGGAAAAACTTATGCAAGGCGGTGTAGTGGCCCTCTCTTTCTTTAGACTTGACAATCATGTCGTCCACATACACCTCAACCTCTTTGTGGATCATATCATGTAGTATCGTGGTCGCGGCCCGTTGATATGTAGCTCCAGCGTTCTTCAACCCAAACGGCATTACCTGGTAGCAGTATGTTCCCCACGGGGTGGTGAATGCAGTCTTTTCCCGGTCTTCGGGTGCCATCACTATCTGATTGTATCCTGAGAAGCCATCCATAAACGAGAGCAATGCATGCCCTGCTGTGAAATCTACCAACTCATCGATGTGCGGTAAGGGGAAGTCGTCCTTCGGACTAGCTCTGTTCAAATCCCTGAAGTCCACACACACCCGGATCCTGCCGTCCTTCTTCGGCACTGGAACAATGTTGGCCAACCAAGTCGGATATTCAGATACCAGCAGGAAGCCTGCGTCGATTTGCTTGGTGACCTCTTCCTTAATCTTGAGAGCCCAGTCCGGGCGGATCCTTCTGAGCTTCTGCTTGACAGGTCGGGCCTCGGGGTCAAGGGGGATCCGATGCTGTACAATCTCAGGATCGATTCCAGGCATGTCTTC
Source organism: Camellia granthamiana (assembly GCA_036172215.1). Classification (NCBI taxonomy): domain Eukaryota; kingdom Viridiplantae; phylum Streptophyta; class Magnoliopsida; order Ericales; family Theaceae; genus Camellia; species Camellia granthamiana. The sequence goes on along the minus strand of CM069903.1, from coordinate 38,379,774 downwards.
GTAGGACCACGCGAAAACATCTTTGAAATCTTTTAATAAAGCGACTAAGCGCTCGCGTTCCTCCGAAGACAACGTGGACCCGATCTGGACCAGCCGCGGGTCCTCCTCAGTACCAATGTTCACGGTAGTGATTTCGTCCACTAGGGGTTTAACAAACCTCTCCTGCTCCTGTTCAATTAAACGTTGTAAAACCGGAGGAACTTCGTCCTCTTCGTTTTCATCAAAATTTTGAAAGTCTGAATTAATGCAATAAATTAGGGGTACAGAAAAGTACTCGGAAACCACAGATAGTTCATTCTCATTAGGCACTGCCAGATCATCCAATTCATCGATTACAACAGACTCAAATGAAAAGGAAAAAGACGACCTAGACAGGACTGTGGCATCCGGGTTAACATCCCCAGGAGTACCAGACTCAGACTCAGTCGAGCTGGAACCTGATTCCGACTCACAAGACTCGGTGGAATCAGATTCCGGCTCACTACCTGACCCGGTGCTGCTGGACAGAAATCCCTCCTCGTATTGCCAGGTGAGGGAGGGTGCGATTGATGCATCCAAGATAGCTGCTGGTCGGCTCGCAGCCGTTTCATTCCCAATCATGGAAACCACAAAGTTATCCCCCAAGCACTCTTGGTCGATCGGATGATCAGAGAGGAGACATGCCAGTGCTACCCCCATTTCAAATTCAATGCCCTCAGGATCCACTGCTTTATACTGCTCAACCTCAGCTGGTGGGTCTGTCTGCTCTGCGGCAACGTCATCCCCGGATAGTTGTAGGTCGAAAAAGATCTCGAAGCCTGGCACGCGCTTCTTCTCCGCGTTCAGCCACGGCTCTGGGAAGCCGCAAAATGGAAAGTCCTCCCCCTCCTGGACGAAGCGTCCGTTCAGGGTACCCTGAATGGGCCTATGCATTAAATCAAAAGGCTTCCCAGCCTGTTTTGCTCTGGCTCTGTCGGCCATTTCCTTACCTTTTCTCACCCAGTCCTCTTTGGTGGGCTGATAACCCAGTCCAAAGGTATGCGGGTTATGTGGCACTTCGGCCAACGCTGCGACTCCTTTCCTGCCGCTTCTTCCCAATCCCATCCCGGGGATATGTTGTAGCTTGTTCATGAGGTAGACGGATTGAGCACTGACGTACACACCTTCATTCACAGCCATAATGTTTTGCACCACCCGGGCCTCAGCCAAAGTAAATCCCGATATAAACACGTCCTCCATGCCGTGTTCAATCTCTAAGACTGGCGTAGATATCTCCGGAGGGGGATGGATTGATGAGTTCCCAAACACAATGGCTACTCCCTTTCCACAGGGGTATTTCACCATTTGATGTAGAGTGGATGAGACGGCCTTTACCTGATGCAACCAGGGGCGTCCCAAAAGCATGTTAAAGGATGCAGGGACCTCCAAGACATGAAAATCTACCTCATGTTGTCCAGGCCCAATCTTGGTTTGGATTTTTACTGTCCCTAGGACATCCCTACTTGTATTGTCGTAGGCTCTGATTACTTGAGTGGTCGGTGTGAAGTCTGCGGGCTTCAACCCGATTGCATACGCCGTTCTGGCTGGGCAGACATTGATAGCGGACCCGGTATCAACAAGTACCACCGGAATCCATTTGTCCCTGCATTCTACAGAGATGTAGAGGGGTCTGTTATGATCCACGCCCTCAGGCGGCAGCTCCTTGTCTGAAAAGGTCAATGCCGGGGAACCTCCTCCCGGAAAAACCAGCCCAACCAGCTGCTCTGGTGTAGTTTCGATGGAGAGTTTGGCCTTGTCCATAGCAGATAGGACAGCCTGTCTATGTACCCTTGAAGCCATAAGCAGTCCCCAAATGGAGATGTCTGCTTGTATTTTCTTCAACTGCCTCAGCACAGCTTCTTCTTTAATCTGTTTCTCTCTCTGTTTCTCAGCTTCCTTGTCTTTACCAGATGCTTCTGGTTGGTCTAGGTGCGGGGGCTTGAAGTACCGCCCACTTCCTGGTCACGTGGTCCACCTCATCGAGGTACCAGGTGCTGTCTGGTTGGCCACCCGCCCAATCTTCGTCTGTGTGGGCGAGATACAAGTCGTCATCTTCCCACCACATCCCATTAGCATCTAACAGGCACCTGTCTGGTTCGGGCATGTTTGCACTCTCAGCATTTTCATTCCACATGCTCACAGCATGTCCTGCCCTCGTGCTTGCAGCACTTTCAACCTCTTTATGGTTCTTTGCTTTTCGGATCCTCTCAGAATCCCACTTCTTTTCTTGTTCCTCCAGCGTTAATTGTTCGGTTTTCAAAATGTCTTGATCCCGAGCGGAATTCTTTGTACCGGCGCTCTACGGCAATTCGATCTGACTCTCGGCCCTTCCGGCCACAAATGGTACTTTTGCCCCTGCCGGGCCTTGCTCTGATTGAAATTCCACGATGTCTGGCTGATCATCTAACCACCCAGTAACTTCCGTTGACTCCCCGTATTCAAACCAGTTGATAGTTGCATCCGCTGATTCTTGGTCGTTGAAAAATTGGAGGTTGGCGAAGTCCTGTTCCATTGTAGTCAGATCATCTGCCCCTTGTTCAGGTCTGTCCCCCCGGATCATGCACAGTTCAGTCTTCTCTGGCAACCCCACACTCAGCTTAGGCTGGCCCATTGACAAGATATATTCACTCGGATCATAAGCTCTTCCAGCTAGATTCCCAGACTGTTCGATCCCAGACTCAACAGTTCTGCTCTCCTCGGAAGCCTGCCCCGTTCCATTTTTGGTGATCACCACCTTTGGCTCAGATTGGGTTGTGAAGGTGTCCAACACGCACAAGTCAGTGCAGTCAGGAAGGATCACCTCCGGCTTGGGTAGGTGGGAGGGAGTAATATAGATACTGGGATCGTAGGATACGACCCCAGTTTGGATGAGGTTTACTCTTTTGGGCGGTGGATCTTGGTTATGTGTGGGGAGTGGGTTGGTTGTGACGTTGGGTCTCTCGGGAGGTAGAATGATGTTCTTGTCAATGAGGTCCTGAATCTCATGACGCAGCCGGAAACATTGGTCTGTGTCATGGCCATGCTGCTGGTGGTATGTGCAATACTTGGCTGGGTTGTGAGAAGGGGGGAGTGGATTTGGTGGAGGTCTCAGTTCCAGAGGTTCAGACTGAACCTTTCTGAACCCCGGACTATATATGCCC